>CM062295.1:334783381-335983381 GCA_031216915.1 Pictodentalium vernedei
TTGTGAATTTATTTGGCCAATTCCACATTTCATAGAACAAGTAGTAATATTTACTAAAAGAGACAAATTATTTTTTTGTGATCAGCAGATCTCGAAGAGATAAATCCGAATTGTTTTAAGGAGATGGCAGGTAGACAATCTGGCTATGCCCTCTCCTTGTAATTTTTCTACCACATAATCAATACATATTGTTTATAATTTGTATCACTGTTTGTAACTCGCATATGCTTTCAAATTTATTGTATGCTATTAAGGTACATTTATTACTAAATAAATATTGAATTGAATATATTTGATTAGTTGTATTTTTCCCATTACTTTCTTCATTCCTTCACTGCCCTTTAACATGATCGAATTGGATAGGATAAAGGGGAAAAGTCCACGATGTGTTTGCTTGAAGGTGGTGATGAAAGTGAGAGTTTCGTTATTTTGATTATTTTCTTTTCGGATTCTCAGTTCCTCGAGGCTTCGGGAGTTTGCTCTGTCTATTGAGCAATAACAAATGACGATGTGTCTGGGATCATTTATGGCAGAGTGCCTATAGGTACTCTCCCATAAATTGTAGCAAGGCAAATTCGTGCTGACGAAGTAATTTCACATGATAACATGAAGCTTATCCACTAAAGTTTTTACGATACCGTATCTGTATTTCAGAGTAAAGCCCAGATATGGGCTTCCAGCTCTCTGTCAGTTAAATAATGAAGTGAGAGGCCGGAAAAAGGTCAGATTAATAAAAATGAATATCATCTATACATCTTTGAAGGTGGCTTTATCGCTTCAGCAAGTAAGTACATTGTTTGCTCATTCTCTCAAAACATCATGACCCTGTATTTTTTTCTGAAATGTTAATTATATAGATATAACGACGGGTTATGCACTGGTGGCACAGTGCATACATGTTTGTTCTATAAGTTACAGACATTTTGGTATATAAGTTTTGGCCTATAAGTTTCACAATTTAACACTAAGGCAATGGACCCTATGGAAAACTCAGTGTTAAAAATGCTTTGGTCTATAATGCCTCCCCTAACTACTTAGGTTTAGATGGTTTACATTAACTCTATTCTCTTTAGAGGTGGACATTAACAATAATAAACAAGAGTACCCAGAAAGCTCTATTTTAAAGACCTAAGTAGTAAGTAGGTGTACCGGTCTCTGTCCTATTTGGGGGATCTTGGTAGTAGGATGTCTCGGAAGTGACGTCATATCGCGGTGAAGTATATGTGTCACTTGAGTTTTTACGGCAGCCGGCGTGAGCTGCCACATCTTTAAGTCAGTACTATAGTGATGGGTGATGTCAGTCATACGAGCAGCGAGTGCTGTTAGGATGACACAAGTTTCCGTCGTCCGTTTCGGTAACTGGAAGCCACCATCTTGGCTTCTACTGTGGTTGGTGGTTGCTTTGGGTTCGAGTAACCTCTAACTTGGTCGAGTGTGTTCTGGAGGTATTTTGAGGGCACGAGTGTGTGTTTAATTAATGAAATAGATATAAAAATACCGAAATAGACCAATCGCTACTATATTGTTCCATGTTTAGTGTTTATTATGGAACCCAAAGATTTCGAGTGACCTACTCATATGCTCTGAGGACATGCTCGATCCAATAGAAGTATATTTGCTGGTGGTTCAAATTACCGAAAACGACCCCCTTTCATCCGGATTGTTTCGGAGCATACGATCTAAAATACCACGCAATAATATTGAGCCATGGGCCATGTAGACTGTTCAGTGGCCTATTCGAGTGGCGCAGAGCATATTGTTGTAGCTCAGAAGGCTTCCAAACCGGGAGTTGAGTCGGTGGTTTGGAACTGTTTTTAGCATTTTTTTGGCCTATGTTGACTGGTTCTAAACCTGACTATATTTCTATTTTATGGTTATAGAGTACTCCGGTGGAGAGGAAGATATTTTTTCAGCATGGAACAGTTTTACAGCCACTATAGTACTGCAGACTTATAACGCCCACAGCTGGTTTATTATTTCACTACTGACCAATGCTACTACAAATGCTGATCTGTATGTCTGTAAGTGACTACTGACACCACGAGCCTCTTTTGTTGATGGTCCTCTGAATACTAAAAGCAATAGAATGCAGATGCCGACTTGTAGTACTATTTCATCTCCGTGGAAATCGGGGGTTTGCATGACACTGATAAATATCTCACTGGGGAATTAACTGATGGTATACGGTTGAGACTGGGTGCAGAAGGATAATCGCCTGTCAGGGATGGGGACATAAAGTTGGGTTCAACGAGACCTGTCTGTTCAATTTTGACTCGTTTAGTTGAGACTCGGCAATCGTGAGTCAAACAAGCGACAAAAAAATTATAAGAATGGTATTTGCGTTTACATGCACACTTCTAGAAGATTTCCTGACAAAACAATACACCCTCAGCGAAATTGTATTCGGCTCCACAATTCTTCAACTCATACTACTTTTTTTACTCTTGAATATTCGGCAATGATGAATGAAATAAATAAAATGTTTCATATTATTTTTAAAACAACAGATTTTTATTAGCGCTGTTCAGTCAGTTCTGATATGAGGTATCAAGGCGACCCCCTGCCCCAATTCACTTCCGACTCCGTATCATATAGATGACTCATTCTGATCCCGTATCATATAGACGACCAGTTTCCGGGAACGAAACGGGCTATTATAACAGTTGCATAAATACATTCCATGTGCGTTTCAGTGATCGACTCAGCTGATCGCTTACAAAACAAAACAAAAGTCCTTACAATTAGCGACAGAATCATTAATAGCCAATGACCCCCACCCCCCCCCCCCACCCCCACCCCTTCAAACAATAGATAGAAGCTGCACAATTAAATATTACACACTTGTAAATTCAAGAGTATCAACATAAAAAAGTGACATGGAGAGTGAATAATTTTACAACGCAACTTTGAACATTTCCGGTAACCGCGTTACTCATTGTTTGTTAAAGTGAACTACAATATTGTTTCACAAAATGTGTTTTTTTTTAAACTTTTTATCAATCACCCAACGTTATGTCCCAAAACTTATTAATAATTTAAGATTTCATCTGTTTATGTGACAGAATTGTTAGATAAATGAATTATCATGATAATGTGGATGTCCTGTGATTTGCATCAGGTGCTCGGTGGTATCTAGAATGGGATCTCAACTCGTTGAGATCCCATTGTGGACACCACCTCGAATCTGATACAACTCAAATGACATGCACATTAATTACCATGATAATCAGTATTTACTACTGTTACATCAAATGTGAAATCCAAGTCGTAGGAATAGCGAAAAAAATCAGAAGTAGCTTTTACAAACACAGTGTAATTGTCACATGGCAACAGAGTTGATACGTTATCCATAAAACATGCTCTGGTTTTCCCGGGATAAACTTACTAATGAAACAAGTAAATTCGAAACTCATGGACCACATGGTCGACTACAAGTGGATGCCTTAACATCAAAATTGTTTGCTAAATTATACAATTGTGAGAGAGGAAGAAGTAAGGGGAACGGACTTGCGCACCGAGGACACCAAATCAACACATGTGTACCGTGCTAGAACAGTAGACTGATTTTCTGAATTACCAAGAACAGGCCCAATTCAACGTGTATGTACTGTGCTAAAACAACATTCTTATTTTCAAAGTCATCAGGTGCAGGGTAGCGTGCGTGTTTCACGTGATACAAAGTAATATGTTTTCTAATAAGAGATAAAATGTTTGTACAGTATGGTCACTATAACATATTAATTTAATTTTCACTCACGTGTTTCAATGTCACAATTAATAGACGCCTGCAAACGGTTATAAATGTCCAATTATGAAGCGCTTAATTAATTTTGAAGCCCTTTATGAATGGTGGCAGTGAGTGTATGCGTGAGGGTTTTCGCGTGATGACAGGAAACCATTCACTGAAGAAATCATCATTACCTTATTCGGAAATGAAACAAAAACAAACTCAGAAAATATTAGCATATCATTGAAGAAATTAGCATTATCTCATCCAAAAATGAAACAAAAACAGATTCAGAACACATCCATATATTTAGAGCCGTGCGTAACTATATCGAACAAACGATGAAATTCCTCTGATTACCGAAGTAGCAGCACAACTTGCCTCAATCAGTTATTACATCCCAATATCAGACTGAAGAGTCCTATCAAGACTCATGCCACAAGTTAGTTCGACAGAAACTTTGATTGATAGGAGACTGTGCCAAGAACAAACTTCACAACTCCGCACTTATTTACGCACCATTGTTGTCGAAATAAGAATGTATATTTCATGTATCGGTGAGGTATATATATAGGCATATGCCTGTTTATCAAATCATTTCATGACGAATAAAAGATTGTTTATACAAAATGACAGGAAATTGAAAAGTTGTGTAGACCTTTCATCCGTCGAGGTTAATGTGTTCCTGTTTAGTTAAATAATTATACTCAGTTTAGCACATAATGCTGTGATTAGAACAGCAGGAAGAGAATTTTGATAGGATCGCAACTGAGTCGCGATCCTGCCAACATTCTCTTTCCGCTGTCGCAACCACAACACTGTAGAATCTCACATGCTGTACAAGATTGACGGCACATTCAATCTCAGATGCTAGCTGCGCCTTTATTTCTTAACCCTTTACACAACGTAACAGGCCAAAGCCGGCCATCGCTATTCTCAAAAATCGCCAATTAATTTTCAAAATATTTTCATTTTTTGTCTCAAATGACATAGGTTATGACCCCTCATTGGAACGAGCTCGTCGAGCTTTTTCCAATGAGGGTTCATAACCTATGTTTGTGAGACAAAAAATGAAAACAAATAGTTATTCAAGAACTTTTTTTGCAAGTGTCGTCTGCTTTTCGTGTTTGGTAAAGGGTAAAATAAGTCATCGCAGATAATTTTCGTCATTGGAAGAGATTTAAGGAAAGATAGCTCCCCTTAATTCATAACACGCTCATTACATTTTACACTAACGGTTTGGGAATTTCATATAAAGACTGAAATTTCGAAATGTTGGAAATATGTTATCATGGAATTTCGGATCATTTCATAAACTACGGACATTTTTCTGAAGAGTAATATAAAAACTCAGAATCTTTCTACATTTTTCCCCAACCAGCTTCAACGTTTGACAAGTATTGTCTTTTGAAAGCTATTTAAGAATAAGGAAACTGCGTTTTCACTTTCTTTTGATG
Organism: Pictodentalium vernedei; assembly: GCA_031216915.1. NCBI lineage: Eukaryota > Metazoa > Mollusca > Scaphopoda > Dentaliida > Dentaliidae > Pictodentalium > Pictodentalium vernedei. The sequence goes on from CM062295.1 coordinate 334,788,566, forward strand.
TTTTTTTAATTTTGTTTTCTGTTCGTTAAATCTGCTGTGTGCGCATTGTGACATATGATACAAGCATTGCCCTTTCCATTTATATAAAATGCAAAAGAGCGAGATCTGTTGAGATTGTTTTTTCTTTAAAAGAATAAAAACTTGAATTACTGTAAAATTACATTCTCTTATCAAAGAGCCAAAGTGGACACTTACTTAGTGGTGGTAGGTGTGATGCTGATAGATATAGTCAGACACGAGGTGACCCTGGCTGTCGAAAGTGTCATTAAACCCCCAATAAATACATAAAAAAATAAATAAACAAATGACTGGCTTGACACAGAAGGTATAGCTTCCTTTTGGAACTTTTAATAAACGAAAACACAGACAGCTCCGTGAGCTATCTCTTGTTTTTGTTAGTTAAAAGTGACAAAAGGAAACTTGGTTTATTTTCTTCTGATGTCACAGGTTTTTTTTCTCATCAATCACTTGCTTCTTAATTAGACCTTCTTCGCACGCCTATTAACTTCAAGGGAGACAACTTTCACAAAAGTCGATTTTCATGATGATACAAGTTAGGAATGTATGACATTTTGGCCAGTGGGTGCACGTGTGTCTCGACTAGATCGCGATCTAATCAAGTCGTATCACTGTTGTTATTACGATACTGTACCTACGCATCTAACCACTAACCTCTTGCCACTCTTAACGAACAGACGCGATTTGAATTTTGTTTTGAACACACGGACGATATCGAAAAGAATGCGCATGCCATTTATTGTTCATAATATCAAATTGTGGCATAGCAGAATCAGAGAACAGACCGGGCGTCTTTGTACTCGGCCATTCATGGCGGAACTGTCATGTATACCATTACTTCCTGTAGCTCTAGCCGAAACTTGGTGATTCGATTCCCTGGTTCTTCTCGACAGGGCAGAGTACATGGTATCCCTGAGTTAGTATTGGCTTGTTGGACTCTACTTGAAGTCATGTGGAAAGCTATCAACCTGCAAGGTCATTTTTTAAACACTATATTATTTCTTGGAATGGAAAAGGGTTTGACAAACAGACTATGCCTATAAATAGTCCCACCCTACATCATTAAACGACACATTAATAGAATGGTGAAGGTGCAAACGGAGATAAGGATATGGATCCTTAAAAATATGATTTATCTAATATAATCTAGACAGGGACGGCTAAATGTGGTGCAGAATACATTTGTCTGTCTCATTTGGTAGAACAATAACAAGTTTGAGGATGTGTTGATTTTTGTGAGCACGCTAGGGAACACTTCACGTAGACCCCCCCCCCCCCCCCGGAGTTAACCAGAACACATATATACATACGCATATATGTATATAATATCGACACATATGCATACATGTACATATAATCACATACATATGTATACATATTCATCCTTATGGCTCGGCAAAACGATTCGTATCCAGTGAGGAAAGTATGCACACTATTCACTATAATTTCATGTTCATTTCGACTGAATTGGGCGTTCCCAAAGAGTAGGTCTGAGAATGGTACGTTTAAATCATTAAGTTCAAGCTCTGCATCAAAATATTCCGTTTATCTGCGTAAAGTGGACACTGCAAGAAGTAGTATCCTGGGGTTTTATATACGAAACCACAATTACATCTGGGATTATCTTTGAGGAATCTTTCGAATGTATGTGCCTCTAAATTACTACACAATGTTAGGTGTTGAAGTACCACATTACACAGGTATTGATATGTTTATACATTTTAATGGAAAGGCCACGATGAGCAAAGTGGAACACTATCGTGATGTTTCTGGGATTTTTTCCATTAAGCTTGTGATATCCTGTAATGTATTCTACTGCTAGGAAGGGCTGAGAAGCACATCAGAACAGCGTTAACCATTCACAGCATTTTGTCTCGAAAGTAAAAAACTCTGAATATTATCGTCATTATAAATCAAGCATGTTTTTTAGAAAAGCCAACAAATACATAAAAGGGATAATTCGAGTAATCGTTCACACCATTCCCTATGATCCAGTAATTTAGGGGAACAGAAATCGGTCGCCCAATTTCATTTGAGACGACACTTTGCACAAGATAGCTGCAATATTTTCCAATCACATCAAATAAGCATATTTATTATACGCCTATTACATTTCCTCCAGTTCCATATTTACAAATCCTTAAGACACACGTGTACAATATCGAACTATTTTTACATCTGAAGCCCATCAATAGAACTAAACTCTGACTGTTTTCGTAATCGGCCAATCGAAAAAGTCGCTTTCTGACGCCCGTCGGTACGGAAGCTGCGGTAACAGCCGATAAATCGAATGTCAGTTGTATTTGTTCAAATCCACCAACATTAACAAATTTAAAGTTCTATAAATGGGAAATGATTTTATAACACTCGAGTTTTAACTTTTAAGTGAACATCTCTCAGATAAAAACAGCTTGTTTCTTAAAAATGCGAACAAATAACCTATGTGGACACAATTTTCATATTTTTTTCTTCTGTTTTACGAAAAGACCAGTCTAGCGTGTTTACCAATTTCACCTGAGTATTGTTTTTGTTGTTGTTTTCTATTTCCAGCAGATATCAGATCTGTCATACTCTACAAATAAGAAGGAATTTTACACGATGAATTTAGAAAATGATAATTAGGTATATCATGCCATCGCGGAAGGATAGATCTCGAGGCTGCGCCTCTCGATCTATCCTTACAAGCTGGCCGTCGAGCCGTACTGGCGAACGCATTCACGCTTTTCTTTGTATTTTATTTGGGATCAACATGTAACAAGACCTGACACAGTAAGTTCAGTTGGTCAGCCTTCTTGGAAGGGTTGGTCCAGTAACTTAACCCTTTGAACTCTAGTGGTATGCTCCATGCCAGTTAGATGACAGCAATAAGAAGAGTCCATATTCATTATTTGGGGTAGACCAATCAATGTTTTCAACGTGTAGCCTCGGTGATGCACGTTGAAAATATTGATTGGTCTATTCCACACATTTACCGAACAGCCATCCCATATAATGTCGTTATGACGTGTCATGTTCCTGGCCGGAAAAGCGGCCGCTCGGGTTCAAACGGTTAACTATTTATCCAGCGTAACTGCCAACACCGACCAGCGATATTCAGAAAAAACTGCCATTAGATTTTCATTATTTTTTCATTTTTTATTTTGAGCATCAAAAACATACATTATGACACCTCATTTGGACGAGCTCATTGAAGGGGGAAGCAATGTCACAATAGTGTGAGAAACAGGAGAATATGCATAATTGGCTTGAACTTATGTGTCACATAAAGTGCTATGTACAGACACCACACCATCAAATTTAACACAAAAGAATACTCAGTCAGTTAAATCTTCTTGGAAGGAATAGCTCAAAACGTAACTCTCAAAACTGATCAGTGCTATTCACAAAACAATCTATTCAATTTTCTTTATTGAGCTTGTTCCAGTGACATGTTATAAGCTTTGGTTTTGACGCAACAAATGAAACGAAAATAGTTATTCAGTAATTTTGTTTTCAAGTGTCGTCTTTTTTCATGTTATGTAAAGGTAACGGGTTAACACGTTGTCGACCACTTTAGTAAGAAACGTGTCAAGTAACAGGCATGCAGTAAAAATGTTCACTATTTGTTACAGTGATGTTATGAAATGTATTGTAGTCTACATGAATGAATTTAGGAGGAAAGTAAGAAGTAACCTTTTATCATCGTATCAAGAGAGCACACAATGCAATAACCCCTACTGCCCTGATTGTCAAAACTAGTAAGTACTGAAAATCAATTTTATATGTGCCCTCATGGCAATCCAGGTTGTCGAGTGCATGTTGTATGAAGAAGTCAACCAATGTGACGGGGACTTTTGTGAGTATCTGGAATTTCAATTCAATTTTTTTTTTAATTATGTAGTAAGAATAGTTTACTTTCCTTTCCTAGTTAACCTGCTATATTACCTATGAATAACTTCTGGCAATCTCGTCATTCACAAACATACTTAGATCACCAAGTCTTTTCACTGAGTCCGTTGTTTTGAGTCTGTAATTTATAATTTATGGTCTGCAATCTGCAGTTTTCAAATATATCACTCAGTTAATGAAGGTTGTCTTCGATCATATAGCGATGTTGGATTGAAATGTTATGGGGGATTACAGGAAGACAGCCAATCTGGCTATGTAATCTCCCGACGACGTAAACACATTGTTATTAGTTAATTTATATCTTTTCTTTTACTTGATGTATCAACATTTGATGTTTATACCGTTAAATAAAAAATATCTATCTATCTATCTATCTATCTATCTATCTATCTATCTATCTATCTATCTATCTATCTATCTATCTATCTATCTACAAACTAGATATGTTTTTGTTTCATTGAAGGTGGCATGTATCTCCCACTCTCTCTCTCTTTAAACAGTTTGAAAACTGCCTCAGGCTGACTTCCAACAACGAAGAGTTATGCTGGATCTATGAGAAGAAGAAAAATGAAATTTTAGGCCAAACAAAATTAAATAATTGATTCTCCGGCATTTAAAAAAAAACGAATAAGGGAAAGCGTTTTTTATTTTTTATTCCGGATGAAATGGTCGTCGATGCCACAATCCAATTGCGAGAGCCTAAAATTAAATGCCAATGCTTCCATGTTGATTCGCTGATAGTTTGGGTTTTTTGTAACAGCGATCACCCATGAGAGCATACAATCATATACTATAGCTTCCATGTTGATTTCACTGATATTTCTTTTTTGTAACAGTGATTATACAACAAAAAATCAATATAGAACAACTGAAATGCAGAAAAAAGGTGTTTTTTTATCTGACCGAGTGCTAGAAGCCTCAATCAGGCCTTCCAAAAAATGAGGGTAAACGTGCAAAAGTAACATGTTCCTTATCCATCTTTCGTATTCGGTTAAACGTAAATAATAGTTTGTTCATACAAATGTGTTCTATTACAAATTACTGAAGTGTCCGTTGGCACTCTCCAATAATTTGTAATAGAACAATTTTTAGTGAACAAATTCAGACCACCAAAAATAATCTAGTTCTCAACCTGTTAAATAAATATTTATTTTGTATCCATATGAAAATCCTGTCGCATTTCGCGACGAGAATAACAATACTGTATCAAAGTATACGACAGAATTCATCGCAAATCGCGATGTGATACCGCTAAAATCACATGGTTGTTGTGTACACTTTGGATTTTTCCTCCAAAATAAAAATGACGGATGCGGCCCGAAAAAAAGCGTATGCGCCGGTGCCTGAGCAGCAAAAGATTATTTTTCTTTACCCTAACGTAAAGTCTAACCAATCGTTTATACATAATTATGTTGCCAACTTTAGATGGCTCTCACACCCAGACAGCGTTTACCGAGCCCCGTTATACATCGCACACGCAAATTTTTGGAAGTATATTTTTTTTAAAAATATAAGAACTAAACAGAACGGTATTCGCATTCGAACTGCCATTTTTTACTGCACGAGATCGATTTCTTCAATATTATCCCTCGGCCGAAATCGATCTCGGCTAGTAAAAAATGACAGTTCGAACGTGTATGCTGTTCTATATTTATTGCACGCTTACAGTTTACTAAAACATTATTAAAAACACAAATTATTGCCAAAAATACCCAGAACGTAAAAAAAAAAATATTTAAATAGTCCGCGCACGTGATACGTATTGTTCAAGGATATTACAAGAAAAAATATTGTTCGCTTTGGTTTTTGCAGAAAAGGGGTGTATTTTATGAAAATAAAAGCACAGGCGTGCAATAAATAATAATCCCAATAGCATCACAAGAAAATATAAAATCTAAAGTTGGTATATGTGCCCCCTCAACGACACAGCGGCAAATAAGTAGGCCAGGGGGTCAGGGTTTTGAAAATCACAAATGGACTAGCAACGTTTATTGTATGAGATTTCTGGAGATTTTATTGTTGGATCTTTTCATTGTGATGTATGTTTTACACTTTAAGCATGTCTGTACAATTCCCTATGTTATGAGCTAATGGGAGAGCCCGTGACCTCGGAAAATATCAGACTGGTATGTGCGCTGGTATGTACTTTAGAGGGATTGATAGAAATGTTGATGTGACATTCTTGGATCAAATTGTCAGGATGAAGTTCGTACTCTCAGTCACAATATGAGGAGGATGTCTTCGGCGTGTTTACTGCTCAGAGGGGGACAGGCTCGATACTGAGTAGCAAACGTTTGTTTTATGGATACCGACCTCTCGTGCACGTGACGATATATTGATTTTAAATATTGTTTCATTTTAATCGTTCACACCGAACTGTCTTGGAAAGTTCAAAACGTTTTTTTTTGTGCAGTATACAAGAAACACAGCATTTTTTAACATTGATTTTTTAATCATTTTGATATTACCAAAAATCCTACCAAATGTCTCGTGTTGAAATCTTCTTCTGTCATCAATTATCCGTTTTGTAGAGATGAGGTTAAGGAAGTTCCGCTGCCGAAACTACTTTGATTCCATTTCAGAAAAAATCTGCTTTTTAGGTTTACTTGACCAAATTGTTGACCTACAGATGAATGCGGTACTTGAGTGTAAACATGTAATGTTATTGTTGTAAGACGGCACAATATCTACAGTTTTGGTAGCGGTGATATGTCTTTCGAGATCCGATCCTTTTTGTTTCAAATCCGCTGCCTGATTTTATATGGATGTAATTCGACACGGAATTTGAGATTAACAAGGCCGAACATTGAGGTGTATGTTTGTGGTTTATTTCAGTTGTGACTGTGAATGCATACAGTACAAGTCAAAATAAGTTGTTGGATAACCACTATAAAATATGTATCTTTCTCTTCCTGCACCGGTAAGACCAGTAGCTGACATAATTTTCCGGAACGCTCTCACAGAGAGCTTTCGGGAAAATGATGTCAGATTCTGATCTTACCAGTAGGTGAGCGGCAGTGTACTTAGTTTATTGTGGTTATGCTACAACCTATTTTGACTTGTACTGTAGCTTTGTAAATCATTTGTTTTGACCCTGTATCTACGTTTTTTCACACTGCTGCGTGTGGTATTGACTGCTATATGCTGTAATATTGTTCTTTTGTAAAACTGCTGGGTTGTTAAATATCATAAATTCCATTTCATTTCTTCAAGTTGTCAATAAGTTTGAAAATAAAACTTATTCACCCATTTGTGGGAATAAACATTGGACTATTTTTTATGTCACTGCCACCATCATGATTTGGACTATTTCGTGTAGTTTTCCCATCCTCCAACCTGAAGGTTAGCCTTATGGTTAGAGGATAGTTGAAGTATAACAATAGTCCAAAACCGGGCAAAGGTTGAATTCAGTAGGCAAATACAGCTAAATTTCTTTTCATTTGCTGAAATATATTAGAGGCGCGTTGGTACATTTATTTAATAAGCACTTTCTCGGTATAATCATCTTCACTTTGTGTATGGCATAAATTGCTCTGGAAATTTTAGAAAAGACTTCTGAAATATGCTTTTTGAAATTCAAATTTTCATCTACGTGGATTACTAGGAATTTTACTTCTTCCTTTTGATTATTTGCAACGAGTGAGATCGTTGAATTGTTAAGCACAATTCTTCCGCTTTCAAAGGAGTATATGTCACTGTGAGGGTGAAAAATAATGAATTTTGTTTTACTCTCATTTAGGGCAAGTTTAGTAGCCGTACACCAATAGTATACGTTATTGAGTTCGTTGTAACCTAATTCTATAATAGTATCTATGTTATTACCAGATGTATAGGCAGTAGTATCGTAGCCGAATTTACAATATCGTTTATGTAGATTATAAAAACAAGAGGACCAAGAATAGATCCCTGAAGGAGACCAATTGGTATGACCTGGAAGTCGGAATTGGCCCTTGGGAGGGGCACCAACTGGGTTCCGTGTGACAAATAATCCTCGAACCAGGCGTTTTCATGGCCCCGCAGTCCATAGAGTTCTAGCTTTTGTAGTACGATCGAGTGATTTATACTATCAAATGCTTTGGAGAAATCGAAAAATAGAGCTAAAGTACAGTCTTTTGTTGGCTTATCGTTCATTTCAGAAACATTGTTTATGAGATGCAGTACCGGATGTATTGCTGAGTGTGCCTTTCTAAAGCCAGATTGATATTGATGAATTATCTTATTATCTTCTAAGAAAGATATTAACCTAGAGTACATTAATTTTTCTAATACTTTAGAAAAGGTTGGTAGGATGCTAATGGGCCTATAATTGTTATACAGTCGTTGATCGCCAGATTTAAAGATGTGAATTACTTTTGCAATTTTCATTTTGCTGGGGACAATACCGATAGAGAAAGATAAATTAATTACGTGCGTTAAAGGGTGAGCTATCTCATATATTTATTATCTCCTTTACACCATTTTTGAGGACATATTGTCAAGGTCTCTACTTGTATTGGATTTCAGTTTTTTGTACACTGTGTTACTTCCTGCGGAGTAGTTAGCAAAATAGAAAAAATACTCAAGGTTATTTCCCTGAGCGTAATCGGTGAAACGACGAGAGGAGGTCGGTACTGACTCGCTTAATTTTGAACCAATGTTAACGAAGTAGCAGTTAAATTTATCAACTATCTCTTTAGGGTCCGACATTTCCACATTGCCAGCGACAAATGTGGACGGGTACGTAAAGGTAGAATTACTTTTGTTTATTGCTTTCTTCAAGATTTCCCAAGTTTTTTCATATTGTATTTATTTTCGTAAAGTATAGTCTTGTAACAATCAGATTTACGAGCCCTTTTCAATCTGTTAAAAATGGTACAATACGTTTTGTATCTTATTTTATCATCAGTATCATTACATACGTTTGTTTATAAAATAATGTTTTCAGGGCGAATGGAATGCTTTTTGAATGTAATATATATAATGTGAGTACGAAAGAATAACTAAAAATGTTTGCGAGTAAATGGTCGCCTCATTAAATCAAGTATGCGCAAACTCCACAAAAAATAGGCAAAGAAAATAATCCATAACAGCGTCCTGACAAAATTATAACTCTGGTGCTTGAGAGCTTGGATTTAAATATCATTATATAATGACACTACGACAAGTGCTGCATAATTCGATATGCCATGTTAAACTTCCAGTTTGGAGCAAGTTGGGGGGATTTTATTTTAATGGTCATCCGGGGTCTACCCCATTGTGGTGAGAGGTACATAGATGAGGTTAATTGGAAAATTCGTCAAGCAATCGTATCACATTTTCCAGTCCACACGAAGGCCATCAGGAGAGATGAAACGATATCAGAATCTCAGCATGGGTCGAGAGTTTCGGGATGTGGGTGCCACATTCAGACATTTTCTCAAATAACTTTGACACTTGGAGTAGGACGTTTTTTTCAGTATTCTTCAACCTTTAAACGTTATTTTGCAAACGCCTTTTTGTTCACGGTTGTTATTTCCCATTGTTTGTCGAAACGATGTACAAATTCACATTTATTTATTTATTGGGTCTAACCACAATTTCGACAGCCAGGGTAATCTCGTATCGCACACCCTGTTGTTCTTAAATACTGACCGATTTTTCCTATTGTTGCTCCTGTTTTGGTTCCAGAATATTTACAATCTTTATTGTTAACCCTTTGAACCCTGGTGGTATATTCCATGTCAATTCAATTACAGCAATTGGAAAAAAATCCATATTCATTATTTGGGGGTAAACCAATTAATAGTTTCAACCTGCAGCCAGGGCGCTGCACGTTGACAATATTAATTGGTGTACCCCACACATTCACTCAGCAGTCATCCTACTTAATGAAATTATGATGGATCATGCCTCTGGCCGGGAAAGTGGCCGCTAGGGTTCAAAGGGTTAAGTGGTATAAGTTGATAGTTCTACAGAAAATTAAAGTATTAATGGTTAGTAGTGAGTTAGTGGTGTGTGTTTGGTTCCATTTTAGTGGCAGCATTGGCCGAAAATCGATTGGATGCTTTGATTGTATTTGAATACCGATTGGTAGGACTAGACTTTGAAAACTTAGAATTAGTGTGGGTCTGCTTTGGTGACAACACGTTTCATGTATTCGTCTTACGCTTACGCGGCTCATAATATTTATATATAAGGGTATTGGTTCGCTGACGATAAGCACGCGTTATTTTTGCTATAAACCTATTTCGGAGTTACTGTTATTTGATACTGGTCACGTAACATGTAAAATGTGATTATTTTTCAAAGGCAATCTGTAACGTGAATATTGTTTTCACACAAATCAAGATACCAGCAACTAACGACTTGGTTTAGCAGGAATTTGTTCACCAGGGATTGGTTTATTATAATTGTTACAAAAACATTTTTAAGTAAACATGTTTGCTTTGCTCTCACTGAGAGAAAAAAAAATGCATCAGTTTATAGGACAGTGCTTATATAGTCAGTTATCGTTGATGTTATCATTTAGCAACATAATCCTTTAAATTGTATCAGTTACTATTTAGAAGTGTGTGCATGCAATACAGTGTCACGGTACTATGGACTGGTCGTAATCCACGCGTTGGCACTGATATCCACGCATGCCTTTACCAGGTAATAACATTCATCAGTAGCAAAATTTTAATTAATGAAGCACCGGGTTTTACCCGGTGCTTCATTAATGAAATGTTTGATTATTATTCCAATAATTAGTGTTTGGAAATCTAATATTACTGGGTGCGTGGAAATACTCCTAGTACAGGCGTTGAACCCCATACAATGGTTAAACCCGGAAAAAATTAGCTAAAACTTGATTTTGGTGTCATTTTTAGCGACACGTCTCTCTGATACCATATCCAAAATCCGCTAAGATCCGCTTTGAGGAAAATTTTCTTGAGCGTATTTAGAAGAGAGGGTATCAGGTAAAAAGAGGTTGTCGAACCGATAGCGTGTCATTTGAAATAGTAATCTTTCTAATCTGCTTCCTTCTATTGTTAACGTAGTACGCAAGAGGCAAACATTCTTTTCTCAATATCGATTTTGCCCCCGATTTGTTCCATCATATATCTGTTGTTTTCTTGTATCTATTGTTCGTATTTCGTATTGGTGTTGCGAATTTCATACATCTCGTCGAAACTCGACGTTATTTTAATTTGATATGACTTGCCCTGGAAGATCTATGGAATGTGAGATTCAGCCCTTCGGGGCAGATCTGTGTGTTTGCAATACAGGTTTCGAGAATGAGAAACCAGTAAATGTCATCGAGAATCGTATTTCCACTTTAATCAAATTCAGTGATATGAGTGGAAGGCCCGCGCTTACTACATGCCTCACTTATAAGCTACAACAGAAACCTGTTGTGGGTGGTATTGGTTCACGTAGAATGTCGTAGAAACTTTTCGGATGCAAAACGGTCCACCACATCAAGCAACATCGAAGCTAAGCCTTCATTGGCAAAAAAGGTAAGATCCAGTTCAACCGCACTCGACTTTAAACGAGAATGCTTCTTTTGCGGCAAAGCCGCTGTAATTGACACTCGCCACCCACACAGACGCAGACTCCTAGTCAGGATTCTTGAGACTCATCCCCCGCGGGATAAAATCGTTGAGTACTGTGAATGAAGAGAAGACACTGCAGCGTCAGAAGTCCGAGCACGTTTGCTCTGTTGTATTGACCTGGTTGCCGTTGAGGCCGTCTGTCATGTTAACTGTCATTCAAGATTTCTGAGTGGTAGGGATTTGGAAACGACAAGCAGGCGTGCAGGAAGAAAGTCAGATCAGGATACGGATTTGTGGTTTGAGTGCTTGTGCGATTTCCTGGAATCGTAGGCCGATGCCGAGTTGCACTCACTATATGAATTGCATATCAAAATGATGGAACTCGCAGGCGAAACAAGTGTATACACGAGCAAAAGATTGAAGCAGAAACTGGAAGAGCATTATGGGGAATTCGTCGTTTTGCCAAAGGAAAGGGCAGAAATAATGTTTTCGAAATATGGCTGAGTATATGATCAATGGAAAATAGTATACGGATAGGAAAGACAATGTGGGCGACGAAGCTGAGAGAATCATTGTTACAGCTGCAAAATTGATTAAGGCGCAGTTGAGAGAGATGGAGTTTGTCACAGATGCCTATCCTACACCAGACGACATAAAAGCCACCGGACGTGGGAAAAGCTGGATCCCAGTATACCTTCACGCATTTCTGAAATGCTTCATTCCGTCTGACACCAAAATGAACAGTATAGGTCATTCTATAGTCAAATCGGCAAGACTAAGATCTGAAATCACACCGACTTTCTTTGGAGTTGTGGTAGAAATGGACCATGTGTGTGGTTCAAAATGGCTTGTGAATGAACTTTTCAGATTAGGATTCTCAATAACATATGATGAAGTTAAACGAAAGAAGCAAGGTGTCATGCAGCTGGAATCAGTTGACAGCTATCCATCTGCTTATTTCCCAGGTGAATTCACACAATGGGTGGGTGGTAACGTGGACCATAACGTTGCAACGATAGATGGAAAGGGCCCATTCCATGATATGGGTATCATAGCAGTGTCAATTTCAAGACGCGGAACAACAGTCACTGCAAGACCGAAACTGGTAAAAAGGGAAAGTCGAGTTAGTGTTCGGGAGTTGTTGTGTGATAAAGGCATTCCAATCATCGAATACACAGAGGTACTAGGAAGGGGTATGTGTGTTAAATTACAAGCTTTAATCCACGAACATCTGCTACGAATGACCAGGTACCAAATTGGACTGGCTTCATCCAACATACCTTTTCCACAGAGAACTCTCCCAGTTCCGCAAAATCAAAGGTGTTTTTCTCCCTATCATTGCCCTAAGACAGCACATGCACCTTTTCGACTCTGAGGTTTATTATGAATCAGGCTACAGGGATGAATATAACTTCCCCATGTGTGACATTTGATCAGCCTTTGTGGTTCAAAGCCGTGAAAATATCTACTGCCAAAGAAATGAACATTGTCTGTCGGTTGGGGGTGGGGGGGGGGGGGGCACACTACCATGAGCTTTCTTGATAGCATCGGTTCCATGATGGAAGTATCTGGTTTGAAAGAGACATTTGGACAAGTGTACGGGCAGAATGAAGGTTCGATGGTCTCCGGTAAAGCAGTTTCAAGAGCTTTGCGGGGCTACTTCTTAGTTGAAGCTGCGTTGATCAACAAACTTCTGAAAGCAAACACACCTTTAGGTACACCGAAAGAACACACATCCACTGAACGACAAGGGGAAAGTGTATCAGAACAAGAGAAACACTCGCCTTCCGCAGATACGTCTGAGTGTTTGACTTTTTCTGATGCAGACAGAGGGGGTGAAACTGACATACAGCAAGGCCCTAGTAAACTTCGAGGGAAACAGGAACAATTCAGACAAAATTAGACAGTCTAAAAGTGTTATCCAAATGTATTCTCGACAATTCGGTCGCCGTTTCTTCGGTTTATGAATCGGAAGCCTTAGTGAAGCTTTCGTACTGCCTCAGTGAGTACAAAATCATCTTGTGTGAACAGTCTCGCACTGCCAAGCTCTGGATTCAGTGTATAGAATATATCCGAATTCTGAAAATGTTCATTCGAGATGAAAGGCTGGGTGATTGGAATCTCCACCTTGTTGCTGTCAGTTACATGTTGAACCTTCTTGCTGCAACTGGTCATGTTCATTATGCAAAGAGATGCAGATTATATCGGCAAATAATGCTCGAGTGATCGGAAGAGCAACCGTGATTGTATAACAGATTCCTTGTTGACAGTTTCCATACGATACGGCGGAGTGACAGGATATGGGCAGGGTTTTCCAGTGATCTTGTGATTGAACAGGTACTTATGTTCTCATTAAAAGGCCGAGGAGGGTTAACAAGAGGGCGCGGAGTTACTGAATCGGCGCGACAGGGGTGGATTTACAGTATGGGCAAGTGCGCCGAAATACACGACGCTATGACCACCCTCGCCCATATGCGGTTCAATACCAGCGAACAACATAAAGACATAGGGACTTCACGCCGTGAATACAATGCAATAGACAGGACCAAGATATTAGAATAGTTTGGCCAGCACGACCCATTTGCTGGAGATGAACGTTCGCGTTCCCTATACTCTGGGTTGTCAGCGACTGTAGAGGACGGTGTTAACTGCGAACAGACCGAGTTGGTGGGATCCAGAATACACATCAAACTGGACAATGCTAAAGTTTCCGAAGCTTCCATCAAGAGGATTTGTACCCTGGACCACTTGACACATAGCATCAAGCTGGACGGTCAGAGGGTGTCGATCGATCCTTCCGTTTTATTCACCGGTTAGTTGACATTGAACAAAGGGAAAATGATATGGCGCCGTATTTCCAGTACGAACTAAATGCCATGCCGACTGCTCTTTTCAAGGATGTCTTACTCCAAAAGGCAACGAAAGCGAATCTAACGAAAATAATCACAGAAGGAATCAATCTTTCTGAACAACCCACCGATATTGTTTATGTTCTGGGCGGAGGAGCTTTGATCCACACAGTAAAATGGAAAGGAAAATCAACCTGTTGAGAAGTAGTCCAACAGTACGTAAATTATGTGACCAGTAGATATGGCCAACGTTGCTACATAGTCTTCGATGGCTATGGGGATGGGCCGACTACCAAGGGTCAGGGGCATAGGAGAAGAGCAGCGAATAGGAGTGTAGACATTCTTTTATTAGAAACAATGACTGACCACAATGACCAAGAACTGTTATTGTCTAACGATAAGAACAAAAGCCAGCTCATGAATCTCCTGCCCCGATCTCTCAGAGACAGCGGACACATAGTCCACTGCAGTAGAGGGAGATGCAGATTCTCTAATTGTCAAATGTGCTAATACCCTCATATCTGAATAGAAGCCAGAGGTGAAAGTGTCCGACGATACCGATGGTTTGGTTCGATCAATTTACCAATGGAAACCCACCTCGGCCGACCTCTATTTCAGATCTGAAGACGCAAGGCTCATAAGGGTGAAGGGAAGTCCATAATTGCTGATATTATGGCAAAGTTTGGAGATATCGCAACTTCACATATTCTATTCATCCACATATGGAATGGTTGTGACACCACATCAGCAACTTATGGATATTTGAAGCCACAGCTTCTTAAGAAAATCATCCTCTCTCGGGAAATACAGAATATTTCGAAAGTGATACATGTGGGAAGAATGGTGCTGCACTGTTTGTCAAGATGTATTCAGGCAGCGATTCTGATAACCCGAGGGGCTTGAGATACTCTAAGTTCGCGACAATGGTAACTTCGAGTAAAACGGCAATCGAGCCCCAAAAACTGCCAACGACTGAACGTGGAGCACATTTCCTTTCCACAGTTTGCGAGTTCATTTGCAAATGGTGGTGTAGAAGCATCTGGGCAATGAAATCCTTACTCCACGGGAATGGGGTTGGGAATTGCGTGACAAAGACTAATCGCCAGTGATGACTGATTTGAATCCTGCCCCTGACAGCTTCCTCAAATCCATTCGCTGAAACTGCAAAATGACATCTAAGAATCCATGTGGAACGAATATTTGCTCTTGCAAGAAGAATGTAATGCAGTGTCTTACTTCATGTGGCGAACGGGGAGGAGAGAACTGCATGAATACTGAGCCGATAGATTAGAAAATGAACTTGGCGACACCAGCGAACACATACCAGTTTACCTATCTCTCCCCCACACGAAAACAATCGCAAACTGGAGAAAAAAAATTTACTGCATCCAGTAAATGCAAGTCTGTGTGAAAAGGGTTAAAGTATCAGGAATAAACTCTACAGAAAGAGAATTTTTGGAGGCTTATTTTCTGGAGTAAAATATTTTTTAACAAATCAGAAATGAGTTTTCGTTAACAGTATTTACAGATATTCGTACAGGAATCAGAACAATTTTTATAAGAAACCAGAAAAGGCATATATGTGACCAGCAATCAAAGGGTTCGATACACGAATCAGAAATGACAAATTTTGGCTCTGCCCACTAATTTGAGTGATGAAATACATTCATAAACTTTAGAAATACATTGAGGTGTAAATGCATTTCCCAGTCATTCTTAATAATATGCCCTTGATGACCCCATTCAGGTGGACCATATACTGAATCTCTAGCAATTTTTAACTCAGTCGGTGTAGTCCCTTGTCTACATCTACATTGAAGAATGAACGCAACCCACTTTAAAATAATGGCTCCACCAACTGCAGATCTGTCATTCAGATCGAACGGGTGCAAAAAACATAAATGAGTGCAAACTGGGTATTGTTAACCAGCATGCCAAAATGCATAGAGATAGGACGATCCGTATTTGAGTTGTCGCGCTGACAAATGGTGCATAGACTCTATATCGGAGATATTGTCATAAAAAACCCCAAGAGCTCATTTGAAGGCCTACTCTTAAAAGGGCATCTAGTGACATAAACAGGGCATACATAAAACTAGAACTTCTCTAATAAATTAATTTTAAACAGTCACAGCACTAACACAGTTAACAGTACAGTCAACTATGTCAGCATTGCATCTTTTACCGGCATCCTGACAGTATTGTGATAGGTTTCAATATCAAATCTTCTGTGGAGTTTTACAATTACATGTACACTGGAATTCTTCATGATCAAGTTGTTTGTTTTTATATCAACTTGGTTTGGGAATAAATTCTGTACAATGAGATTAAATAAACAGACCATGTTATTGTATGTGGCAGTCACAGCTTACTCCCTAACTGATTTTTGTGAAATTCTTTCATGGAGCAAATATACATACAGGAATCGGAACAATTTTTCTAAGAAACCCGAAAAGGGATATATGTGCACACCATTTATAGGGTTCGATCAAGGAATCAGAAATTGACATTACTGCCGCTGTCATTTGATTGATGAGATACACGTATAATCTTCAGAATTGCTTTAATTGGTATAAAATGACTTTCCTAATAGGTCGCAAAAAATATGCATTTAATGACCTCTCTTGACCGCATAGAGGTGGACCACATTTTGAACCTCCAGCAAGTTTCAACTCATTTGGTGTAGGTACTATTTTTATAGGTCACACCAAGCCTGAAGTATGAGCAAAACTACTATATAACTAGAGAAACCCCGGCTATGGTGTGTGGCACATCCTCCCATGGTTCTTTATAATTGTGTGAAGAGTGATGACTGTGGCCCTAACAGGCTTCGAGTTATTGGCTCGGGCACACACACACATGGACACACACATGGACACACACACGGACGGACACACGCACACTTCAGTCACTATATGCCACCCGACTTTAGTCGGGGGGGGGGGGGGCATAAAAATAAATCTTTGAGTCCCAGAGTGGGTCTGACTGAACCCAAAAATATTTGTTCACATAGCACAGTGATAACAAAGGCATCCAAATACACTCATTCCTGTCACAAGGTGATAACAAAGGTACCCAAGAAGTTTTGCGAAGATCGGTTCATAAGCGCAGCCTCTAGCCCGAGTCGTATTGACACGTGCACTTATTGTGTATTAGTAGCACTGAATAAATCAAAAGTTTATCTAATTTGCATAATTTCTGCTCGAGAAAAAAAAACGTACTATATGTGATGTATCACATGGTACTAAACATTCATACAACAATTTATTCAAATCAGAACTTTCATACATAAGTTCTGTACAAAAAACTGATGCACTAACTAAAGTACAAAATGGCTGCTGGTGGCCATCTTGAATTTCGGACGGCACCCAAAACCACACGTTCTCGTCCCACGGTGATAACAAAGGTACCCAAGAAGTTTCGTAAAGATCAGTTCATAGATACAGCCTCTAGCCAGAGGCGTATTGGTATTTGCAGTTGCAGTGCTGAAAGTAACATTAAATAGATCAAATTTAGTCTACTTGGCATAATTTATGTACGAGAGAAAATAGGTATTATATGTGATGTATCCCACGGTACTAAACATTCACACAAAAAATTATTCAAATCAGCGCTTTCATATGGAAGTTCTGCGCAAAAATCTGATTGCGCCTAATTTTGTACAAAATGGCTGCCAGCGGCCATCTTGAATTTCAGAACGGACCCCAAAACATTCGTTCTCGTCCCACGGTGATATCAAAGGTACCCAGGAAGTTTCGTAAAGATCGGTTCATAAATACGGCCTCTAGCCCGAGCCGTATTGGTATTTGCACTTACAGTGCTGAAAGTAACACTAATTAAATAAAAAGTTAGTCTAATTTGCATAATACACACGAGAAAAAGACGTGTTATATGTGTTGTATTCCATGGTACTAAACATTCATACAAAAAATTATTCAAATCAGAGCTTTCATACGGAAGTTCTGCGCCAAAAAATCTGATTGCACCTAATTTTGTACAGAATGGCTGCCAGTGGCCATCTTGAATTTTGGACTGGACCCAAAAACACTTGTTCTCGTCGCACAGTGACAACAAAGGTACCCAAGAAGTTTTGTTTCATAAATACAGCCTCTAGCCTGAGTCATGTGTACGGCACGAGAGACGGACAGACAGAGCATCATGCCTTTTCTTCAGTTGATCATAAAGTAAAATTTTGAGCTCCCTAATGAAGCCCCTTGATACAACCTTTGTGGATTAATCTTAGTTACACTTCTCTAGAGGGTACTGAATACAACATTTTTAATTCTTCAGCAAAATGGCCAATTCCGGCTCCATAGGGAGCCCAAATATTAACCTAAGCTCTCGATTTGAACACAGTTGAATCTGACTTCCCTAGGGATGTTGTGTAACAAATATAAAAACATTCTGACTGTTGGATCCGAAGAAGAGAAATTTTAAAGAAATTTCTTCATATTGCATCGAGTTAAATTTTGGGCTACCATAGCGAGCCCAAATATTAACCTATCGATCCGATTTGAACAAACTTGAATCCGACCCGCCCCCCCTCCCCCCCCCCCCCCCCCTAGAGATGTTGTATACCAAATATGACAAAGCATTCTGACTAGTGGATCTGAAGAAGAAGATTTTAGAAGAAATTCCCTCATGTTGTACCAAGTTAAATTTCAGGTTCCCATATGGAGCCCAAATATTAACCCAGGCACTCGAATTGAACAAACTGGAATCTGCACCTCCCCCCCCCCTCCCCCAGAGATGTTATATACCATAATGAAAGCATTCCGACTGGTGGATCTGAAGAAGATTTTTAAAGAAATTTCCTCATATTGCACTAAGTAAAATTTTTTTTTTTTTTTTTAAATAATTTTTAAATAATTTTTAATTTCAGCAGATATGTACAAAAATCGTTTTTTACAAAGTTTTTCTTTTTGACAAACAATATAATATATATATATGAATGAATGTACATAAAATAATACACAATTTCAGGTTTCTCTGATGAGTTCTGGGTGTTTTTAGGAGATAATACAAGTGTCTGAAAAGAGGATGACGAACAGTGTGTACTGTCGTGACCAAAAGGTCTTAAAAATATAGGGGAAGGATTTGACCTAAGAGGGGATATTAACGAGGACCGTGGGTTCGACTAGGCTCCCCCCCCCCCCCCCGTCTCATTTAGAGGTAGCTATACCAAGAGGTCTTTTAGTTGCA
Source organism: Pictodentalium vernedei (assembly GCA_031216915.1). Taxonomy (NCBI): domain Eukaryota; kingdom Metazoa; phylum Mollusca; class Scaphopoda; order Dentaliida; family Dentaliidae; genus Pictodentalium; species Pictodentalium vernedei. The sequence continues at coordinate 334,808,019 of CM062295.1, forward strand.
TACATCTCTCTTGAATGCACTTCGATTGGTTTGACGAATATTTATGAACGGACATTAATTCTAACGTACGGTATACCTTTATCTGCTCTAGGAAGCTTTTGAAGACAGGTGTACACCCCCTCAACTTGCAAGAATAAATATATTTTTTGAAAAGTAGTACACACAGATTAGCGGCTGCTGACGATACTTCCTGGTTTGGGAAACCTAGAAGCACATATTGTGGGGTAAGAGGGAAGGACAGAGCACAATTAATTCGCAATTTATCTTGAAGGTTCACGAGTATCATCTTGGAATGACTGCATTCGAAAAACAGGTGCAAAAGGGTTTCCTTTGTATTGCTGCAAAAGGTACATAGTTCCGTTTCAGACAGTTTACTTTTAAGCAGTTTGGAGTTGGTATAAATCGATCTGTGCAATATTTTGTATTGGAGACGTTGAAGGTAGGGGTCATCACTAATAGTTAAAGAATTCTTGTATATCGACTTCCAGTCTGTCGGTTGGAGGTCGATACCCAAGGACTCTTCCCACTTTTTCTGGGATTCATAAGGTCTCGAAGCAGCTAACTTTAAAAAGATGGAGTAGAAAGTTTGGCACGATTTCTTCTACATATTCAATAATTCAACGTATTCCTTTCTTATGGTTGGGATTCTACGTGTCTCTTTTATTGCTTCTTTCCACGACTTTGACATTGCATTAATCACTCCTTGGTAAATTGTGAAGGGCGTCTCGAGGTTGTATTTCCTTGAAAAAAGAGGGAAGCTTAAAAAGCCTCCTTGCTCACTTAAGAGATCGTTGATAAAAAAGATATCCTTTCTACACCATTTTTTAAGGAAATAGGGTCGGTAACTGATTTGTATTTTTACATTATAAAATAATGGTTCACACAGAATATCTTCAGGGGCTGAGGTAGCATTTGTATCTAGTACGGACCATATGTGTACTACATTCTTCCAAAAGGTATTTAATTTTTCTCCAACCTTTAGAAGTCCTTCCTTGTGTAAATACCAAATTGTGTAGGCGCCTTGATCTTCAAAATCGTCTAAAACCAAAGTTTTCCAGGGTGCCAGTGTGCCTGGGTCTAAAAGCCTTTTTATACAACTAACTTTTAGAAAGTAGCTGTACGTTTTTATATCCGGGAATTTAAGTCCTCCATATTCTATCAGATTGATTAATGTACGGCGTTTCACTTTTTCGTTTTTGCCCGACCAAAGGAACTTGTAAAATAGAGTCTGTAGTCTGCATATAATATTTTCAGGTGGATCTGGGAGAACTGTCAAGCATTGTATTAGCATTGGGAGAGCAAGGGTTTTAATAACTACCGTTTTGCCAATAAGTGTCAGATTTCTGAATGACCAGTCACTAAGAAGTTTTTCAATTTTTCCCATCTGATTAAGGTAGTTATTAACAATGTAATTATCGCTAAACAAATTATATTCGATTCCGAAAATTTTAAAGGCGTTGTTGTGATTCCATTTAACATTTTGTTGTGAAGGGGTTTCGTCACCACAACCCCGTTTTGCCCCATTCCATATCACCTCGGTTTTATCAAAGTTTACCTTTAATCCAGACTTTTTTGAAAACGAGTTCACTGTTTCAAGAACTATGTCTAATGAGTGCCCGTCGTCGCTCAGAAAGAGGGTAGAGTCGTCCGCGTATTGGCTAATCAAATATTCGGAGTTGTTTATTGTAATACCATTTATGTCCGGGTTATATTTTAGTGTTGCGCTCAGGATTTCCGCACAGAGTATAAACAAGTAAGAGAAAAGTGGATCTCCCTGCCTCACTCCTCGCCCCAACATTACCTTTTCAGAACAATGCCCGTTATTTAGAATATAACTGTAAATATTGTTATAGAATGTTTGAACCCATCTGATGATCGAAGGACCAAAGTTTAAAAAACGTAAGGTTTTCAAAATAAAGGACCACTCCAAGGAATCAAAAGCTTTCTCGAAATCCAGTAATGTTAAAATTCCTGGAATATTTTGTTCCTCACATTTTTCAAGTAGGTCAAAGATTAATCGGGTTGATTCTCCAAATATCTCCCCTTTACAAAGCCAAGTTGTGTTTCAGATATTAATTGTTGTAGGACCGTTTTGGTGCGATTGGCTATAGCAGCAGAACCGATCTTAAAATCTACGTTTATAAGGGTTATTGGTCTCCAGTTTTTCAAAACATTTTCGGTTTGTTTTGTTTCGGTATACATGTTATGATACCAGTTCGTTGGGTGGTTGAAAGTTCTTTTGCAGAATAACCAATGGTCAAGGAGTTGATTAAATACATACTTATGTCACTCCAGAAGAATTTGTAAAATTCGGCTGTAAAGCCATCTGAGCCTGGAGATTTGTTATTAGTCATTTGTTTTAGGGAACTTGAGCTTTCTGCCTTAGTGAGTGGGCCTTCAAGGGGATTTTTTTCATCTTCTTCTAAGAAGTTTAGAAATGGGTTTTCAACATTAAAGAATAGGTTTTTGACTTGTTTAAGTTTGTGAGCAGGTGTAATTTTTTAGGCATACAGTTTTTGGTAAAAGGTTTTCTGTTCAGATATTATTTCCTACAAGTCACTTGTTTCTGTACCATCAGATTTTATCATTTTGGGAATCATTTTTTTCAGTATAATGTCTTTTTTCCAGATTACAGAAGTATTTTGTAGCTTTCTCCCCCTCCATTTTCCATTTAGCTTTGGATCGAAGAATTATCCCCTGTACCTTCTTGTCTCTGATTGACTTTAGTTCTGTTTCAAGAGAATCGATTTCTTCGGTAACGGATAAGTCGCCCTTGTCGATATTCTCGTTCAAGATTCTTAGTGTCTGTTCGATTCCAGATTCCCGTTTGTTGGACAGTCGTTTTAAGTTTGCGGAATAAGAGATAGTTTTCCCTCTTATCATGAGTTTCAGAGCCTCCCAGAACAGCTCATCGTCGATTGTTAGTCTATTATTATTATTATTATTATTATTATTATTATTATTATTATTATTATTAATATTTTCGGCTGTGACAGTAGCATTACTGGTAGTGACAGCTGTTGTACTGTACTGGTTAATTGTTTATGCTATAGTCCGTTTTACTACATTTATGTATTCTTGGTCATTAAGAAGGCTGTTATTGAACTTCCAAAAATCTCTCTACCGGGGCTGGTTAAAGAAGGATAGGCCGATACTTATAGGGTTATGGTCAGATTTATACCGAATTTGGATGTCTGTCATTTGGAAAAATATGTGCAAATCACTTGACATAAGAAAGTAGTCCAGTCTAGCCATTTTGCTTCCAGGGCCCCTCCAGGTATAGCGTCTAGATTCGGGATTTTCTATCCCCCATACATCATGTAAATCTAATTTTTGCATACACTGTACAATTTTCTCATTTGCTTTGACATTATTTCTGTGCTTATAGTTTATTGTATCCATGTCATAGTTCTGGGGAACATTCCAGTCTCCTCCTATTAAAAATGAGGAGTTACACATTTCTTCTATTTTAGAGAATACGTTTTCATAGAAGCCCGGGTTGTCATTATTTGGTCCAAATACAACCGATATTGTTAATCTTTGTTCTTGTATAGTTATAGCGAGTACAATATAATTACCTCTGGGGTCTACAATCGACTTGTTTATTGAATATCCAAACGAATTTTTGAACAGAATTGCTGTTCCTCCACTTGAGCTTGAGTAAGAGCAAAAGACCGCTTCATATCCCCACTCGCTTTTCCATATCTGTTCAACCTCGGGACAAGAATGAGTGTCAACAAGGAGAGTGATATCAAATTTATTTCTGCAACGTTCGAAGATGTCCCGCCGTTTGATAGGATCAGAGGAGAGACCTCGACAGTTCACACTGCCAACTGTGATTTTAGCCATGTTGAAATTTCAGAAGACTAATCTCGCCGTAACACCCATCGGCGCATTTTGTACTGAAACAAAAATTTAACTTAAAACAATAGCAGAATAAATGTACATACCTGAGAAGGTTTGGGTTTTTTGGTAACAATAACAAATTTTCTAACAATAACATGTTTTCCGGGTGTCGGATTTACCAGCTCGAAAGCTCCCTAATTTCTTTAATGAATAACCAGCATTAATTTGCTTCTAAGAAGTAGTCGAAATAAACAGGTGCCAACACCACACAACCTCCATAATTGCACCTCACAGAACTGCATTTTTTGATTTAGTTATGATACTAAACGGGCCAAAAAGAATCATTAGCACTCCCAAAGACCCGGCAATTTGACGGTTGGCAAATTGCCACATCTTCTAAAAAGCCACTGATTCATTCCAGCCAGTTATATTAATAGATCGGAAAGACAATTTCAGAAAATACACCTCAAAACCTCCATATTATTGGCTCCTGGTTTACATTTGTAATAAAGCATGCATTCTCGGAAACGGATGTGGACTGGCAAGCGTGACAGATTATGAAAAAAAGTACAATGTATAGTGAGTGAAAAGAAGGGATGAGTGACCTGGCAATACGAGCGAACGAACGAACGAATGGATGAATTCGATTGGGGCTAGTCCAGACAATATTTTCAAAGTGCAACCTCGTTGCACGTTGCTGCACGTTGAAAAAAACTGACTGGTCACGATTCTGGGAAAGAAATGAAGCCCCCTAGGTTTCAAGGGTTAAACCCCCTCACGGATATGTGTTTGAGGGAAACTGCTAGGAAAGCAGCACACAATCTTATATAGTTGCAATGTCAGTGCTTGGTGAAATCATAGGTCCGACAAGTGATCGTCTATCATGTTCTTTGATATTCTAGGATCAGAGAGCTCCTTAGAGCTGTGGACACATATTCAAATTTGCCAGGGCGGCGTCATTTGTTCGAGAAAACGAATGAATGAATGAATGAATGAATGAATGAATGAATGAATGAATGAATGAATGAATGAATGAATGAATGAATGAATGAATGAATGAATGAATGAATGATGAATCCAATCGACCATAAGATCACTCAGGCATTCCCTCTGTCAGCTCATCGATTAATCACTTCATGCCATCAATACATGAATTACTCAATTATTTCTAATCTTATCGGGGTTTTGAACTTGAAAGCGAACACAAGGGTGTATTTTGCGAAAGCCCTGTGAGAGGACAGCGGTCCATACGCATATTAGGTATGTGAATATGTAAATGAGGTTGTCTTATTCCTTCGAACACTGGTGGTATCTTCCATCCTAGGTCAATGGCAGCAGTTATTAGAGTCCATATTTATTCTTTGGGGGTAAACTAACCAATATATTCAGGTTATAATGTAACATGTTCCTCGGCTGGAAAGGAGGCCTCTCTTTTTCAAAGGGCCAAAGACCCTCACAGGTATGTGGTTGAGAGAAACTATTAAGAAAGCGGCAATCACTTTTATATAGCAGCAAATGAGTGCTTGGTCAAATCAAAGGCCTGACAATTAATCGTCCAGTAAAAAATTGGCCTACCATTGCGAGCCCAAATATATACCTAGGGATCTCATTTGAACAAACTTTAATCTAACCCCCATGTTGCATACCAAATATGAAAGCATTCTGACTGGTGGTTCTGAAGAAGAAGATTTTTTTTTTAAATTACCCCCTCCCCCTCCCCATATTGAACAAAGTTAAAATTTGTGCTTCTGTAGGAAGCCCAAATATAAATCTAGGGACTTGGTTTGTACAATCGTGAATCTGACCCTCGTAACAATGATGCATACCAGACATTAAGAGATTCTGACTGGTGGTTCTGAAGAAGATGACTTTTAAAGAATATTCCCCATATAACCCTATGTTAAAAATTCGGGCTCCTATAGTGAGCCCAAATATGATCCAATGAATTTTTTATATCAACAAACTTGCATCTGACTTTGTCAAGATGAGCTAATAAGAGAGGTTAGACGGACAAACAATATACCCTATATGCAGAAAGATAGAGGGAAAGACAGAGGTAAAACAATATGCCCCCTGACTATTCGTTGTGGGCATAACAAGGACATACGCCAACTGTAACCAGACCGTCCAATGCAGCCACTTGAAATTCTGAGAATGTGTTCAACTATCCCCGCTCGACAGTTTAGTACTTTCTTGAGTCCTGTGACCGGGTGAAAACACCGTGGATGTACCCATAAGAGAAGTCTCAAATCTGCCAAGGGTTAAACGTTTATTAATAACATGATATAAAACTAGAAGGGTGGTTGGTACTGCCGGCAGGTCATAAAACGTATACACTCCATTACATGTACAGTAGATTGTGGAGAGAGTTTTTGGAGTAGCGACTCGAAATATTCAACGTTTGTTCTAGAAGCTCTGCTCAACTCGACCTGTGCCTGAAAAATCCAACAACCGAACGCATAGCCCGTGGGAGCCTCACGCGCATGCGCATACGCTCTTTTCGAATTGGACTTGAGGAAATGCGCAATTCGTGTCGCCTTTCCAGGCATCCGATGGAGCAACTATTCGTGAATGCTGAGTGAAAATTTCCTGGAAATCCGCGGAGAATTCGCTGACATATAGCGTTTTTGAAGAGAGGAGTTCATTTTCTGAAATTGGTCTTTTTCAAGTCGGAGCGAAAGAAGAGGGCGGGAAGGGCACAGTCTCTCATGGTGCCCCCTCTCTGGGGTAGGTCCACTTGAAAGTAACAATAGAGCGTGACTGACGGAGAGATGGCTGTAAATCAAAGTAGTTTCTTTAAGAGCAGCACCCAGGGATCCCATCGCAACCTTGAAACCTATGAGAATCATCAGAAGTTAAAAGTGAAAAAAAAACGGCAGTGAGTAGGTTTTTGGCGGGAAAAGATTAATGACAATTTGCATATAAGACATTAAAATAGCACTTCAGACATACGCTCACTGTGTCCTGACCACTGAAGGTAGCGACTTGCAGTTTTCAAAACTTGTTCTACGAAGCCTGGCCGACATTTGGGCATAAAATCGAGTGTTATGACCGCGTGGAAAACACCACGACTCGCGTGGAAGCCGTGGGGACGGTTCGTTGCCACTTTATTTTCAATATATATACCATTCGTAAATGGAAGAAAAATGAACTAAAAATGAGCCATTTTTATGAACGAGTTAAGGGTACTCGAATTCAAGGCTCGAAAACGAGTTGAAGGTTAAAACTTTGAATAGAATATATAACAGCCAAATTATTCTTGGATGAATGCCCAAACTTCTCATAGGAAACATTTTGAAAAAATGTGGCAGCAGAGCTGAGAAATTGCATGTGAAAATTGACCAGTTTTTCCAAAATTGCACTTTGCTCGGAATTTTGAGGTCAAAAGGGAGCAACGTGGGTAATACAGCTTATGTAGTCAGGTGTAGTAAGTCATGCTACAAATATAATGAAAGCTCCAGCCAAATCGTCCTGGGTCTTGTTTGAGAATTGTGGCAAAACGTAACATTGTGACAACATTTTGCACGGTTTTGGCGGAAATTGAAAAACTTCAGAAATACCATGATCCAGATGAGAAACTCCTAATGAAGCTCTACATATGTGCCACATTTCAGTAGAATAGTAAAGAATCCATCAGACAAAAATCATTGAAATAGAAAATAATGTTAATACTAGAGAAATAGAATTTACTGCATCCAGTAAATTCAAGCTTGTAGGAAAAGAGTTAAAATATCTATTGGGAAAAAACTATACAGAAAGATAATTTATGGAGGGTTATTTTCGGGAGTAACATATTTTTAAACAAATCAGGCATGGGTTTTCGTAAACAGTATTTACAGATATTCATAACGGAATCAGAACAATTCTTCTAAGAAACCAGAAAAGGCATATATTTGCACAGCATTCAAAAGGTTTGTCCAGAGAATGCATTAGGTGTCCAAAAATGTGATTCCCAGCAATACTAAAAATGCACTCAGTTATCCCTGGGCGACCTCAGTGACCTTGTCACTCCATATTGTGAACCTCTATGGAGTGTTGACTCATTTGGTGTTGGTCCCCATGTCTGTGAGTCATACCATCCTTGACATATGAGCGTGACCCACTTTCCAAACTTTTGGCCTCGCCCACTTTTTTACGTAAAAATGCATGTGTGTATGTCAGGAATGCTTTAGGGGGTCAACAAATGTGATTTCCAGCAATTATGAAAAATGCACTCAGTGAGCCCTAGGTGACCTCCGTGACCTTGACCCATATTAAAATCTCCATCGAGTGTTAACTCATTTGGTGTTGATCCCAGGCCCATACGTCATACCATGCTTGAGATATGAGCATGACTCACTTTCAAAAATTTTGGTCACGCCCACTTTTTTACGTCAAAATGCATGTGTGTACATCAGGAATGCTTTAAGGGGGTCAAAAAATGTGATTTCCAGCAATTATGAAAAATGCACTCAATGACTCCAAGGTGACTCCCGTGACCTTGACCCATATTTTGAATCTCCATCGAGTGTTGACTCATTTGGTGTTGGTCCCAAGTCCATACGTCATACCATTCTTGAGATATGAGCATGACCCACTTTCAAAAATTTTGGCCGCGCCCACTTTTTTACGTCAAAATGCATGTGTGCACATCAGGAATGCTTTAAGGGGCTCAAAAAATGTGATTTCCAGCAATTATGAAAAATGCACTTAATGACCCCTAGGCGACCTCCGTGACCTTGAACCATATTTTGAATCTTCATCGAGTGTCGACTCATTTGGTGTTGGTTCCATGTCCATACATCATACTACGTTTGAGATATGAGCGTGACCCACTTTCAAAAATTTTTCCATGCCCAATTTGTTTACGTCAAAATGCATGTGTGTACATCAGGAATGCTTTAAGGGGTCCAAAAAAAAATGCAACTTCCAGCAATTATGAAAAATACACTCAATGACCCCAAGGTGATCCCCGTGACCGTGACCCATATTTTGAATCTCCATCGAGTGTCGACTCATTTGGTGTTGGTCCCAGGTCCATATGTCATACCACTCCTGAGATATGGGCGTGACCCACTTTCGAAACACCCCTACATACACCCCTGATACCCCAGGAATCTGAAAAACATAGGTGGCCGATAACTTGTGGCTGTCTATCAGAATGTTGAAAATCAACGAGATAGTGCATTTCGTTTTCGAGTTATCTTGCGGACAAAAAAGTGATGAGAAGACAGAAGACAGGAGAAGAAGAAGAAGAAGAAGAAGAAGAAGAAGAAGAAGAAGAAGAAGAAGAAGAAGAAGAAGAAAAAAGAAAGAAAAAGAATCTGTGCAAAAACAATAGTCTGTGTGTTTCACACAGACTAAAGACCTATTAGTTTTCCTCTCAAATGTTTTTTTTTTAATATTCAATTCGCGACACACAAAACATTCTGAGTTTCCGTCATATCTCTCTAGTGTAATCCTCACCTACTGATAGACACGTTGAAAAATGGGAATATGGATGCCATTTTGGCCGCCATTTTTGATGCGTTCGTGCATATTTTGGTTTAAATTGGACTCATTTGCTTTGTTTTGCATCGAAAGTCTAGCTGATGCCAATTGCTACTCACATCTTACCACAATTTTTCAGCGGGAGTAGGATTATCGATTAAGGCGTTTGGATTTTTGTTATCGGCAAACCCAGCCCCCAGCCACTGGGCGTCATCTTGGATAAGAAATGCTCCCCAAATCGGATTTTGTTTATGATATTCCTAACAGATTCCCGCATCGAATGACACCAAGTACAGCTTGTAGCTATTTTTTCCGGGTCAATACCTCCAACGCCTGCACTATTCCCACCCGTGCAAAGTGACCAGTCCACAGCGGCCGTACTGTATTGTTAATGTTTATGGTGTTTGATCTGACAGTGGTGATAACAACACTAAACACTAGACGCGCCTGTTATTTAACCCTTTACCCAATGTAACGGCCAAAACCGGCCAGCGCTATTCTCAAAAATCGCCAATTAATTTTCATTATTTTTTTCATTTTTTGTCTCAAAAACATAGGTTATGACCCCTCGTTGGAACGAGCTCGTCCAGCTCGTTCCAATGAGGGGTCATAACCTATGTTTTTGAGACAAAAAATGAAAAAAAATAGTTATTCAAGAATTTTTTTTGCAAATGTCGTCTGCTTTTCATGTTAGGTAAAGGGTTAAACACGTATATTCAGTTTTAGATATTGTTTACCTCTTCCAGTCGGAGAGGATCGATTTAAAACTCAAATCTTTTAAAACTCAAATCTTTTTGCACCGCCCCTGAAAGTTTACAAGTGCTTTCTCGCGAACACAGTAAATTTCCACCAACTCAGAAATTCACAATAATAAATGGGAAATGATTGAAGAACTTTATCGGTCACATCCGCGGTTTATCGACTACTGTGTGGTTCACAAAAATTTGACTCAGTTAACAAAGAAAACAAAACGATCACATTTCATTGCTCGAATCGAATTATCATCACCTGACATTTTGTGGAGCTGGAATGTTCGAATGTGTGTGTGTATATTAGGGGATATAGGGGTTTCGGGCTGAAGGGGTATGGGGTGATGTTCTATCTGAAGGATATACATCGATATATTTAATATGAAGAGGCCTACTTTCTCTAAGGTCCAATAGTCTTCTGAAGCACCGCTTTGTGTGTACAGCAAAATCATAGACACAAACATTTAAAAAAATAAAAATGATCTGCATGGAAAAAATATCAAAAAAGGAATATTGTTTGTCTGTATCAGGCTCATAAAGCAGAGTTAATAAACATGTATGGGATGTCACCATCCTTAACCATTTTTATCGTGGTAGCAAAATTTCCGAAAAGCTGAGTTCCTTTTCCCTTTCCAAATTTACCGCGCGATTCGACAATATCGCAACCTACAGAAAAAGTCATTATGTCAGCTTTTAATGAGGAAGAACAACACGAGATTCTACAATGTAGAGAGGCTGAATGAAAATACTTCCATCAACCTGAAAATCCCTTTACCTTACATGAAAAGCAGACGACACTTGCAAAAAAAATTCTTGAATAACTAATTTTTTTCATTTTTTGTCTCACAAACATAGGTTATGACCCCTCATTGGAACGAGCTCGACGAGCTCGTTCCAATGAGGGGTCATAACCTATGTTTTTGAGACAAAAAATGAAGATGCAATGAAAATTAATTAGCGATTTTTATGAATAGCGCTGGCCGGTTTTGGCCGTTCCGTTGGGTAAAGGGTTAACAAAGTCATGCGAATGTCAACTTCCGGGTGCAATCAAACCTCGCATCGAATCAGGCAGATGATTTCAAATCAAATCGAATCGAATAGCGAATCGAGTTTGAGCTCAAGTTAAACTATTGCACCTTCGTATAACCGTATATTTTACCAGTCCCACACAAGTATTGTATTCAATGGTGACTCCTCTGATTGCGTAAATCAGCCAACAAGCTGAATATTCCAGAAGGGAACCAACATTGTTCCCGAAGCGTAGCCTCCTAGAACTATTTTTTTATCATCAGACATCCTGCACTGGAGACCTGATGACAAAAGTGTTGAAGAAGAGACACTTGGTATAATTTTGTGAAGATATCGACGATTTAAAAAAAATCAAATAATCACGACTCAAATCGAATCGAGTCATGGAAGATTTCGGTTCGAACCGAATTTCGAAGCTTCGTCTAGTGTATCGATTATCAGACCTTGTAAATATGATGCAGTGGGCAATGAAAATATACTATTTTGTTGAGGTCAACAAAACCACTTCTTTTCACAATAATTACAGCCAGATCTCATCTTCCACGGAAAAAAAAAACATTGTAACGAGGGTGATGATTCATTTTTTATGTCACTTTAAAAGATAATGTCTTGGTTTCATTACCGGGCGGGCACAATGTTGATCAAATAAGAGGATTTAAAATGCAGATTTTGGTACAGGTGTGAAAACCTCTTGTGTTTGGAAATAGGTATACTGAGGCGACAAAAGTCGTTCTTTTAAATCTCGAGAGGAAAAATGTGAGGAACTTCGTTTATATTTTTAGATCACTCGGGAGGAAATATGTCTCTAGTTTGAGAAATGATGCGCAAACTGTTGTTTCACACTGCTCTACGGGCTTCTTGACGACAAAGTAATCTTCTCGTGGTTTCCACGTGCTCAAAGTATGGGTCCCAGGCTGCCAGAGGTCTTACCAATTGGGGATTACTTGTAGAATAAGAACGAACATCTGTACACATTGTCAGTCAAGTTCAGTATGCCTGTGAAAACTGAAGACAGAAGCTACTGAGAAGATATTGTTTATCCTCACAATGGGGATAGCAGCAAGACAATTTTGTAACAGGTGATACTGTATTTTCTCATAACCTTCAGGTTAAAGTCCTCGACATATTAGGCACATTAATGGTAAAATTACACTTTTTTGAAAATTCCTTTTAATGGACAGAATTGTCCTTGCTAGTTTGGGCTTTTCACCACCTCACTTCAACGGTCATATACGACAAGTAGGATTAAAAGTGAATCCGTAAAGGTTTATTGTATGGTTGTTTAAAAGCAGCATATGTATGTGTGATATTTTCCATAAGCTACCAAACCACCAGCCAAATTTTGTAAGGAATACGACGGTATTTTGGCCCGGACCAGTCTAGCCGTTAAATAATACATCGCCAGTTGCTTTAATCGTCTTGAATATTTCATTTGTTCAAAAATTTCGACCTACATTTATTTGTTCCAACCAAAATATCCAACTGAAATATTCCAGACGATTAAATCTAAATATATCATACATATACAGAACCGTTCATACGTTTCGGCTCTCGTGATATCCTTGGCCAAAGCAATCTAGTGCGATATTTCTTACCCCATTCAAACGTATGTGCGATTCTGTATTTATCACACACCTCCCATGAGACAACCAGTCTACACGAAAATTGAACTACAAACACGTTTTAACTGGTTACTTGCTGTGTTTCCTTCGTTGCCAACAATACACCACTGTTAGTTGGCGGGGTACCAGTCCTAATGTGCTTTTTAATTTTTACAGCATTCAATTGGTCGAAATCAATTAACATCGATCAGTATCACGGTCACGATGATCGAATCTCAAATATTGACTAAACTACCGGGAATAACACAACAAAACTTTTTAAAATAGCTAATAAGTTTAGCACATTCCATCATTATATGACCAGTTGTGGAAAGTAGTTGTCAAGGAACAGGTAATTACTTTTCGCCTAGTTACTTTCGGTCAGTGACCAGCAATTTAGACACAGGATTGTCACTGTTCCACCTCAATTTATTTATTTATTGGTGTTTTAAGGTCACATTCTTATGCACAATGGCCAATCGTGACCGCGACAGTTTTACGGGTGGAGGAAGCCGGAGAGAACCACCGAGTATCGACGAGCAACTGTCAGCTCCTCAACATTCTAACTCTGTTCAAGCTCCGCTCATTCAGGGTTACAGCGGTTGAAGACATGTGCACCATCGACGTGCAGTATGCCTTAGTACACGGCGTCATCGTGTCCCATGTAGGCAACCGGGATAAAGTGCCTTGCCCAAGGACACAACGTGGTCCACCTCAAAGTCGTAAAGCTCACTGGGATTCCTTCCAAAACCTGCTATACAATTTACAAACAGGAAAGGACGTTTTCGACATAATATGACTTACCAAAATATTCTGTATTCCCCAAGACACTTCGTTCACTCTGGAGGGGTTCGCCAGATTATTATATGTATGAGACCCGAGGATGATGATGGTCGGAGAGGAGTTAGTCTATATGTTTAAGAAGGGATAACATATAAAGTCCGAAGAGATATATCAGTCTTCACTCCCCATAATTTCGAATATTTATTTATAGAAATAAAAGATAAACATAACTCCAAAATTATCGGCATCATATATCGACCAAATACTCCACCTAAAGCTGACATCAACCTCTTCTGATCAAAATTAAATGAAATAACGTATATTTTGAATGCCGAAAATAAAAAAAAAAGTTTATATTTTGGGAGACCTGAGCCTAGACCTTTTAAAAGCAACTATACATTCATAATACAGAAGAATTTATTGATCTCATGTTTAGCCAGGGATTTTTACCTTATATTACTAAGCTGACGAATGTTGCCAGCCACTTTGCTGGTCTGATAAACCATATCTTTTCTAACACTGTTTCACAGCACTACCGAGAATATTTTATAAGATGTATCAGGTCATGTTGTTGTTTTTACATTGAAGTAACACAAAAAAACAAGTACTACACCACGGTTTGCTTTGAAACAGATTATAAACGCAGCAAGAATTGCCGAATTCAAAATACTTCTCTCTGAATGTGATTTTAACCCTTTATTACTTTCCAAAGAGTGATTTACTGGGATTTCTCTGTTTGATTATAAACGATAACTTTACAAATGAATTATGCAATCAACAATTGGGTCATGTATCCGTGCGCACAAACGAAGACGCTTTGCCGTGGGTGTAATGGGGACTTCGTTGTTGTTTTTAACCCTTTACCTAACATGAAAAGCAGACGACACTTGCAAAACAAAATCTTGAATAACTATTATTTTTATTTTTTGTCTCAAAAACATAGGTTATGACCCCTAATTGGAACGAGCTCGTTCCAATGAGGGGTCATAACCGATGTTTTAGAGACAAAAAATAAAAAAATAATGAATATGAATTTGCGATTTTTGAGAATATGGCTGGCCAGTTTTGGCTGTTACGTTAGGTAAAGGGTTAAATAAAATAATTATTATTAATAATGACAAGTAATAAACAGAGTAATCGCTTGACTGGACTGGTTACGTGAAATAATTCATTCGAGGCGAGGGACTATATTGTAAAACACTCGTGCGCATTAACGCACTCGTATTTGTACGACGTCCCTCACCTCTCATGAATTATTTCACGTAACCAGTCCAGTCCAGAGATTACTCTCTATGTAATGGGGTCGAAGGGAAACCCAACGATAAAGCATTTCCGAACAAACAAGGGGACTTATCATATCCTCTATCAATAAAAACAAATTCTATATCAAAAAACTTCAGGCGTCCAGCGAATGGAACGCACACAATTACAAAAACTATTGTATTTTTTTTCTACAAGGTCAAAAAGCAGTGCAAAACAATCTAATATAGAGACATCTTAACCGAAAATAGAAACAATATGCGAAGAACATGGCAGATCTTAAACGAAGATATAAACAAAGGAAAGCGTTAAACAAGATTACCATCGTTTTTATGCAAGACGATATAGAAAATAAAAGAAGCCAATAACATAGCAAACAAATTCAAAAGAATTCTTTATCGGCATTGGAAAAGCTATATCCGACCAGATCCAGAAACCAAATAGGCCTTACTAAGAATACATGAAAAGCAATATCTCTAACAACTTTTATCTATTATCCACAAATTCAACAGAAATCAGACGAGTAGTAAATAAAATGAAGCCCAAATTATCTAAAGGCTGCGATAGTATAACAATAACTCTTCTAAACAAATAATAAACGAAGTATTGGATCCACTCACACATGTTATTAATAATTCTTAATGGCAAAGTATCGGACATGATGAAGATCGCAAAGGTGATACCCATATTCAAAGCAGGGGACGAACACAGATTTACCGTTACAGACCTGTGAGCATACTTCCCGCGTTTTCAAAAATAATGGAAAAGCTCATGGAGACGAGACTTACATATTTTCTAAATAGATTCAACACTTGATATCCCAAGAAGTACGGGTTTAGAAAATGCCATAGCACCACTCACCCAGTCCCCCAACTCCTTAAGAATACGCAATATAAAACAATGAACAGGAAGAACCAACACATTAGTATTGTTCATGGACTTGATGAATGGCCTCCGACACGATAAATCAGGAAACATTACTATTCAAACTCGAAACGTATGGCATCCGAAGCCTCGCCAATATTTGGTGAAATCGGCCCACCCCCATGCCCACACCTCCATCCCCAGTGGGTGTGGGGATGGGGATGCGGCCGATTGAGTTGCCACGCCTTTCACTGACATTCCAGTAACTCAGTTGTGTAGTGACCAGTACGCGGCCGGTTACCGATCAACTGTTGATCAGCATCTGCATACTTCAGACAGAGGTTACTCTTCTTTTGCATTAAAGAGAAATGCATATTTTTCTATCAGACTACGGGTTCCACCCACCTCTCTTGCACGTAATATTAGCACAACCAGTACCAGCTGAAATAATGTGAACATGAAGTCATCGACAAAGGAATGCAAAATTGTCATAAAATCAAAAATTCACTCTGTTCATTTTTTGTATAAAAATATTTTGAATTTAGACGGTAACGTGAGATAACATACCATTGCTCACGAAATACTATACGTTGCATGGCGAGTAGCTGGCTGATACATTTCCATACAAGGCGATAAGAGTTCATATCAGGCGAAGAGCAGCCAAACCTGATATGAACACTCAAAGCCTCCTATGAAAATGTTTCAGCCACCTTAACGCCATGTAATGTATTTATTATGCCGAAAGTGAATGCAAATCAAGGGATTAAACAATTTTCACAGGAAACAAAGACTGACAGGACGTTTATTTTTTTTAAAACCGCTATTGACAGCACCGCACAGAATCATCAACAGTAACTGGAACTGGTACGTATCCATGTGGACAGTAAACAACCGTCGCTGTTCGAAGTGCGATATTCAGTTTACAAAATAAAACGTTTCGCTACAAGCATATTTGGAATACCATTACATACATTTCCTGTCATTACTATCCGAAAAAGAGTTAACAAAGCACTTTTAAATGTTCAAAAAATCACCTTTAATCTGTTGAATAAACTGTAAAAAAAATGTTCGCTTCAGCATAAAAAATCGATTGGGTTGTAAAAACAACAAATAAATTTGGGGACTACAAATAATATGCTCTGTCCATTTTTTTAAATATTTATTGTACCTTGAAAATATTTTTTGTACTTGAATTCTCTTATTTTGTTTTAATTCAAATACTGAAAATTCGAAGCGAGTGGAAATGCATCTAAATAGTAAAGGTTGCAACTCACTCAACATCAAATAATATCAGGTGAGTTACCTTAGACGGCGGAGCCCTTAGATGGTATTCCAGTGTAGTTGACAAACTAACTGTAGGGCAAAATAATTCGTCATCTCAAAACACAAACCCTTGCCATTGACCTGGCTACCTAACAACTCATCATTCAAGCATTTACCCAATTTAGTATCACTATTTTTATTACGTAAAACCCTACATTTTTAGCTTTTAAAAGTAGTGAGATTCGATTCGAGATCCAATTCGATTCCATTAGAAATCCTCTCCCCGCTGGGATTCAATATTTGATTGGACTCGAGCTGTGAGATTTGCAGAGCCATAAACTTTATCTCATCGACCATTCGTCTGTAGTGCTGCCCCTAACTGTTTTCAGATGTAGTGTGAGTGTGCGTGGATGGCAACATATGTTTGCCCAGTCATACCATGGATTTGCCGGACTGTTCATATGTACACTTAGTTATGCTTCTCTGTGAGGTATTAAGACAAGGAGTTTACTGTCACTGAAAGTGGCCACCGCAACCGACAACGTTATAGTACAAGTCATTGCACGCAGCTACATCATTTGCAATAGCTGTACCGATTGCCGGGGCTAATTTCTTGAGTACATCCGACCCACATATCAACTCAACAACCATGTGACAGTTTTTGCTTATATCGAGATCTTTGAACAAGCGTAAAGCTCTTTTGATAAAGCCTAATACGCCGGGTTATGGAGGAATTTCATGCGACTATCATGAACATTGTGGGGGATCTTTTGATACGAATGTTGTAACTGTGAATTCATCATTCAGCACACACAAATTCAATTTATCACATATTCACGATCAAATATCCCAATAAAGGAATTTTTTACACGCCTATTTTATGTAATCCCCATATACAGCAACACTAAACCATGCGGAAAATGAAAATCTGTTCCGCAATTGTGTGCGGAACGGAACCCGTGGTTGGACTATTTTTAAATAAAAGCGAAATTTCACAGGAATTTTCTACAAATCGTGCGACGCAATTACAATCTGGATCGCTAGCGATAACTAAAATTAGGAACACGGATTCTCCTCGCAAATTTGGTTGGCGATAAAATGAGTTCTTTCTGTTGATAGTGCTGCCAAATGAATTGCTGAGTGTCCTTCTAATACTTGCTTTATAGACGTGAAGACGTGTAATAAACACAGAACGATACACGTGTGTGAATGGGTTAATCAATATGGCACTTGTGCCATCGCGGAAGGATAAAATTCGAGGCCTGTGGCCTCTCGTTTTATCCTACCGCGCTTGGACTCGCGCCATATCGATTAACCCATTCACACGCGTGATGCGTTCTGTGTGTATTGTCCTCAACACGTCTAATAAGAAGCCAACGTGACATTTTAACGTGGTTTTCAAAATTAGAATTGAATTAATCTTCTTTATTTCATTAATTGTTTACCTAATAAAACCATCAGACGACATTCACAAAAATATTTTCTAAATTACCAAACATTTTCGATTTTTGCTTTGAAAACATGGGAGCCATACGCTAAGCTTTCCAATGCAGAAGTCGACAAACATATTAAAAGTTGGTTGCCGACTTTTTGTGAATTGTGGTGGTCGATTTTGTCAGTTACGTTAGGTAAGGGTCAATTACATATGTGAAAAAAGGATTTCAAATTCATCACGATTTAAAATGAAATTTTGTAACCTTGCTCACTAAAAATTGGTCTGAGCTCCCTCCCTGTTAACACGGTTCAGAATTTTCATATCAAATCTTGACTCAGATCTTATTTGTTTACGATAATCTACCAAATTTTCAAGTTGTCGGACAAAGTCAGAAAAGTAAAATTTTGTGTCCATCTGTTCAAGTTAAGATAACCATACTACAGAAGCCAAAACAAATAGTGTGCGTGTGCAACTCCTCACTCCAACTCTCAGAATATACACACCACAGTTGTACATATGTACTTCGATACTGCATCGTGCTAATGAATTGGTCATAAATTGCACGGTTACATTTTCTCTTATGGTGCAATGTTATTAAATGCGCACTGTTCAAAGTGTTTGCAGAATTATTGTTTCAGCAAATTCTGCATCAAACACCACTCTCCTTCAGTGGGCAAAAAACACAGACCCACATACAACTTGAAATCAAGCAAATCTACTCTCATCGATATTGTTCCTGGGTTATGATAATTAATTCGGTATTCACTTTATGTACATATTTCCAGCCATCACCTTTATGTCGCATTTTTTCTATGTACGCAGAAAGCGGCTTAATTGCTAGATACAGTACGTGCAGAGTGTATTATCACTAAATCACCCGCAGAGTGGAGATTCCACCCCAGCAATAATTACAAATTTGTTGCCAAACATAACCAGCACAAGCAAAGTTTCAGCCAATGGACCTCCGGGTTAAACCCGGAGGTCCATTGGCTGAAACATTGCTTGTGTTTTTTGTCGATATGTACAAAATATGAAAGTTATATCTTGGGTGACAACTCCACTCCGCGGGTGATTTAGTTACAATCCATTCTCCACGTACTGTAAATCATAACACGTTGCCAGCGCAGCCTTGTAATAGGAATCTGCGAATCACACATTTTTTTAGAATCGAATCTCGAATCAAATCGTGTCTCTGATATCGATATCGAATCGAATCTCGAATCGAATCTTAATAGACAAGTTAGTTCGTATTGCACCAAATCGAAGTTACGGTACACTGTGGTGACCCTTACAAGACGGACAGACACCTTAAACACCAATAAATAAATATTCTCTGTAGTACCATCGCATTTCTTAAAAAAAGAAAACGAAAAAGTAGTGTGCGCATGCATGATCTGAGTATTCTTCGCATACATGAACTTACAACTCTCACAATGGCTTCACTTTCCACAACGCCTAATGCTCCTGACCCCAGCCAAGACTTGCCTTCTAACAATTTTTTCAGTTGTAGACTTACAATCTATGCCAATTTGTAGAGGCTTGGTGATCATTAGAATTAATGAACTGTGATCTGAGTTGGGAGTTTTCTTTGAAGGCCATCTTTCTGCAACACCAACTTTTTCTCTGGCCTGCCGACATTACAGTGCAGAGGGGAAAAATCAAGTTTTAACTCCCTCCCAAATCGATCATTTTCGTGGTGCTCCTGTGAAGCTCCTCGTGAATGTATAGGTAATTGAGTTCGTTTGGGCAAAATAAAGCAAATGCTATTATAATTGGAATGGTAAACTGAAAAAGAAATGACATGAAATGCGTTTTTTTTAAATGCACTTGATGAAATTAATTACTTTTCATTATTTTTATTTTATTTATATATTGAGGTTTAACGACACTATCGACAGCAAGGGTCACCTCATGTCGGACAGTTTTACGGGTGGAGGAAGCCGGAGTACCCGGAGAGAATCACCGAGCAACGGCGAGCAACTGTCAGGCTTCCCAACATACTAACTCCACACAAGCAGGGCTAGCATTGGTTGAGGATATGTGCACCATCGACGTGAAGTACGCATTAGTGTACAGCGCCACCGTGCCCCAAAGTGGGAAATTGGGATTAAGTATCTTGCCCAAGGACACAACGCGGTTGCCTGTGTGGGATTCGAACCGAGGACCTCTCGGCTTGCAGCCTGCACCTCTACCTACTGAGCCACCACACCCCCCCCCCCCCCTCCCCGATTTTTTTTTACTTTTCATTAAAATTGTGCTCCATGCTGATGGGTAGATTATATACCGTTCCTATCGCTAAAGGCTTGCATGTACTAAAGGTACGATATACTGTGATATTCGTTTGCACTGTAAAATCAGAATTTGTGTGAGGACTCTTTATGGTCGGTCCGATTGGAAAATATCGGAAACTAGTGTAAACAGTTGATGTATACTAAACTCTACTTGAAATGCAGTTATTCATAATATTATAGAGCTTCATTTATGTGATACAGTCATCTTCGGCCCGGTTGTTGAAAATTGTTACTTGTTCGTATAACTGATTTGGGTCACATTATTGAACTGTCAGTACGTGAAATTGCTGTTGGAAAGTGACGGAGCGTATTGGGGGGTATTACTTTCTGTGCAAGTCCGTGGCATGGGAGCGAATTTTCAAGATTCGATTCAATATCCATATCATTCGTCTGCTTCGAGATCGATCCCAAATCAGTCTTAAGATTCGATGTTTTCGAATCTCTCGTAATAACTTCCAATTTGTTACATTTCCAACAAAACTGGATACAAATTGACAGACAATTCATTCATGTATGCTCAATTCATATTTAATTGAGTTATGTACAAAGGTTAATTGTTAGATAAGTAGTGAATTTTGTTCGGAACCTTTTCCACAGGTTTAGTTTTTGAAGGCTTAACTTGTTACTGTTTACGTTCTAAAGAACGTGAGAAAACGTATACATTCACGGAGAGCTTTCTCGGGAGCGTCGCGAAAATGACCGATTTGGGAGGGAGTTAAAACTTGATTTCTCTCCCACTGCAAAGTATCCTACAGAGAATATTTATTTATTGGTGTTTAAGGTGTCAGTCAGTCTTGTAAGGGTCATCACAGTGTACCGTAACTTCCGTTTGGTGCAATAAGAAATAACATCAATAGATGCAGAGCATGTTTTTGTTGCGATTGAGATTTTGTTAACAATATACATTATGAAATGCAAATTTCTTACAGTTGAGAAGAAATCTTCATATATTTTGATGTTAACCTTTTGTGGTGAGAGAGTGATTATAATGATTACCAAGTCGAAATGGAAGGCAGCTTAGCGGGGACACCATTGGTCGCCACGTAATCTGTGAATATAATGTGACGCTTTCTGTAGCAACCATACGAGTACTACTGGCTCAAGTCCCGGGTGATACATGTATGAGATGTTGAATTCTAATTAGCGGCTGTTCCCAACTGGTATCAACGAAGGCGTGTCGTGATGATGTAAGGGAATGTTGGACAGTCGGGATTAAAATTCGAAACTTACAAATATGGGAAAGTTAAATAGTATTTGGAGGGCAAGCGGTCCCCAACTTCAAATTTAATCAATAAATACCGTACACAAAGTCGACCGTCCAGGGGCTCGGACCGACTTTGAAAGTTTGTGGGTGGCAGGTGGTTACTGTATAAGCGGACATTCTAGGACCTTCTTCTCCTGAATCACGTAGACAAAAAAAGTGACCAAAGAAGCAATCGAGTGACTTTTGGGAATTAGTTGACAGAATTCTTCTAAATGTTTACAATCGCCAAGATTGCACAATAAGCATACATTATAAATTATTGTGATGAATTGACGGTAACATGGTCTGAGGTTCGCGGCTCGTGGCTTATGTTCAACCGACGCGAAGTGTCGAGGTTGAACATACCCTCCGAGCCGCAAACCTCAGACTATGTTACCATCAACTCATCACAATAACGTACATGTTCCAATAAGACACTGCCCATACATAGTTCAAAACCTACACTGTGAAATACGAGAGGTTTATTTATTAAACCTGTGATCGTTAAAAGTTGCCTTCTGCAAGGCAACTTTTGACGATCACAGGTTTAGAAAATAAACCTCTCGTGTACCCACGGCGGCACTGGATAAAATAAACCAGATAAACTCATTCCATCTTAGTTCAAATCGTAAATTGGTTTGTAATTTAAACAACACTTTATCCGGAACACCGTCTGCTGCACGTGTGAAAAATCCAGAAACAAATGAAGCGGCTTGGTAGGCACTCCGATGATGAAGCAATTACGAAACGGGCGACCTCATTTCAAGTATTTCGCGTTATGACGTGAGACGGTAACATTTGCTACTGGAGCCGTAAACATAAAATAAACTACGCTAGATCTCATCCAATCAGAGAGCGAACATTTTACTCTTATTGGAACATTGTGTATTCTGACACGCTGTTGGGGTAGCCGCCTCCGTCCCCGCTCCCGCCTAGGATATTCACCAACTCAAAAATATATTTTTTGGTATTAATCTTGTCAAGTAGAATAACGAACAATTAAGTTCATTATGTTTACTATTTTCAAATATTTTGAGCATTGTTGGCCGAAAGGTGAGGGATACGAAGACCCCTAACCCCCCCCCCCTCCCCTTCCGCTCCAACTCAGGCTATTTTCCCCTTAGATCAGTAGGATGATCGAAGTTATATTATAAGTACCTTGGCAGTTGTTTCTAGGTAAGTCTGGACTCCCAATATAGGCAGCCATGATATGCCAAGAAACAACTGTAACTCCATATGATGTAGACTATAAATGTAAAAAATTCCCCAGGATTAAATCACTTTTTATGAAATTGGCTGAAATGTGTAAAAAACAAACAAAACTTTATATTTGTCTCTGTAAATTGGCAACAGTTCTGTATTTTATTACACTCCCGTTCTATGATATCCTCATCTAGAGCAACACTAAGCCATGCGGAAAATGACAATCTGTTCCGCACACATGTGCCATACGGAAATCGTTGACGGACTATCTTTATCAAGAAGCGAAATTTCACAGGAATTTTCTACAAATTGTGCACCGCAATTACAGTTTGCATCGCTAGCGATAGCTAAAAATCGTCCCCTGAGTTCCAACGTGTTCTATGTGCCTTCTGGCACATAGAACACGTTGGAACTCAGGGGACGAAATAATAACACGAGTTCCCCTCCTAAATTTGTTTGGCAATAAAATGTGTTCTTGTTGTCGACATTGTCAAATGAATTGCTGTGTGTCCTTCCAATAATTGTTTTTTATGGACGGGAAGGCTGTAATAAACAGAGAACGACACACGCGTGTGGATGGGTTACTCAATATGGCACATGTACCATTGCGGAAGGATAAAACACGAGGCATTCGGCCTCTCGTTTTATCCTTCCGTGCTGGCACTCTTGTCATATCGATTAGCCCATACACACGCATGTGTCGTTCTGTGTATTGGTGTCACTGGTTACCGATGTTGGTTTGACGATCACAGGTTTAGAAAACAAACCTCTCGTGTACCCACGGCGGCACTGGATAAAATAAACCAGATAAACTCATTCCATCTTAGTTCAAATCGTAAATTGGTTTGTAATTTAAACAACACTTTATCCGGAACACCGTCTGCTGCACGTGTGAAAAATCCAGAAACAAATGAAGCGGCTTGGTAGGCACTCCGTTGATGAAGCAATTACGAAACGGGCAACCTCATTTCAAGTATTTCGCGTTATGACGTGAGACGGTAACATTTGCTACTGGAGCCGTAAACATAAAATAAACTACGCTAGATCTCATCCAATCAGAGAGCTTAGATTTTACTCTTATTGGAACATTGTGTATTCTGACACGCTGTTGGGGTAGCCGCCTCCGTCCCCGCTCCCGCCTAGGATATTCACCAACTCAAAAATATATTTTTTGGTATTAATCTTGTCAAGTAGAATAACGAACAATTAAGTTCATTATGTTTACTATTTTCAAATATTTTGAGCATTGTTGGCCGAAAGGTGAGGGATACGAAGACCCCTAACCCCCCCCCCCTCCTCCCCTTCCGCTCCAACTCAGGCTATTTTCCCCTTATATCAGTAGGATGATCGAAGTTATATTATAAGTACCTTGGCAGTTGTTTCTAGGTAAGTCTGGACTCCCAATATAGGCAGCCATGATATGCCAAGAAACAACTGTAACTCCATATGATGTAGACTATAAATGTAAAAAATTCCCAAGGATTAAATCACTTTTTATGAAATTGGCTGAAATGTGTAAAAAACAAACAAAACTTTATATTTGTCTCTGTAAATTGGCAACAGTTCTGTATTTTATTACACTCCCGTTCTATGATATCCTCATCTAGAGCAACACTAAGCCATGCGGAAAATGACAATCTGTTCCGCACACATGTGCCATACGGAAATCGTTGACGGACTATCTTTATCAAGAAGCGAAATTTCACAGGAATTTTCTACAAATTGTGCACCGCAATTACAGTTTGAATCGCTAGCGATAGCTAAAAATCGTCCCCTGAGTTCCAACGTGTTCTATGTGCCTTCTGGCACATAGAACACGTTGGAACTCAGGGGACGAAATAATAACACGAGTCCCCCTCCTAAATTTGTTTGGCAATAAAATGTGTTCTTGTTGTTGACATTGTCAAATGAATTGCTGAGTGTCCTTCCAATAACTGTGTTTATGGACGGGAAGGCTGTAATAAACAGAGAACGACACACGCGTGTGGATGGGTTACTCAATATGGCACTTGTACCATTGCGGAAGGATAAAACACGAGGCATTCGGCCTCTCGTTTTATCCTTCCGTGCTGGCACTCGTGTCATATCGATTAACCCATACACACGCATGTGTCGTTCTGTGTATTGGTGTCACTGGTTACCGATGTTGGTTTGATTTAATTTAAAGGTCTGCGTTAAACCCAGTGATTTAATAAACATCACAACTATGTACATAATTTACCTTCTTTTCACAAATATGCAGATGTATGGGGGGTGATTCTTAGAAAAAGTGTGAGTAGTCTACATCTTCAAGAAGTCGCAACTCTAACCTCCCGGTGTAGGTTGTAAGAAAGATAGAGTTGCGAGAGGGTCAAATTAAAAAAAAATATATATCAGTATATCTTTAATTCCTTTGTCGGTTTGAGATAGTATTTTGAATTTTTGCTATTAAACGAAGAAGACAACTTCCAAAGTCCATCAAGAAGATTGCACCGAAAACACAAACTATCGTAGCAACTGCAATAACACCAATCGACGTAGAACTGATCCTGTCGTCAGACGCAGAAGTTTTCGTTCGGGTGTTGGCTGATAACGAAGAAACATTAATTTTCATGTTTTGGTGGATAGAGGTCGCAGTAAGGTTAGTTGGTTTCAAATTACATCTCCTGCACGGGCAAACCTTATTTAGATACCGATTTGTATGTGCACTCACGTTGCTCGTTGACTGGAGATTTATCGTTGGAGTTGATTCATCCATTCGGTTCGTAGTCGTAAAACTCTCGCCATCGGTTGATACAGAAGAAGTTGTTGTTGCCGCTAATGAAGAACCTGTTGCAACAGAAGACGAATCGTCGACCCTAGCGATTTCACTGTTTATACTTGCTGTTATAATAGAGAATGCTGATACTGTATTGATTTTGAACGGTTGTGTTGCTGTAGTTATTTCTGAAACAAGCAAGCATACACGCAAACATAAAAATACCACCAAGGATAAACGTATCTGTCCCTCCCAACTCTCAACACACGGGCAAATCGCATACTTCAACACTTCTTTGGTAAATTATAATATCCAGCAGCGAACTGGCGCACCGTAAGATCTCCCAGTCGTCCAGTAAAGCAACAGTTATGGTCGGGTTAAATTGGGACTTCGCAATGGATAAATGTTCTCTGTTATGATAAATCAAACTTAAAATGACCAAAATGTATGTGGTAGGAGAAGAGATTAAACCCCCTCCCCTGCCAGAAAAGATGATTTTAATGTTTGATTACCGTTCAGTGCTAACAATTCAAAAGCATGTATCTTTATCTTCTCTTTTGGGTAGATGAGTTCGATTCAAGGCAGCTGATGCTGCAGAACATGAGCTGGTCGATGTACGATTTTCTTGGGGTGGTGGTTCAAGCCAGTTCAAACTAACATTAAAATCATATTAATGACTACTATATGGCCGAATTTGTTTCAAAGGTTTATAATCGTAGTCGGTCTGGATTGTCCAAGTGTATAACCCTTTACCAAACGCAGACGATATGAACATTTTATTTTGAATATTATTTTTTTCAGTTTTTAAAAAAAAACAACAAAAACGCTATATCATGAGACCCCTTCGTGGAAACGAGCTCAATGAGCTCGTTCCCATGAGGGGGACACGTTTTCCATCGGCTCATGCTGAAAATTGGGCGGGTGCCGTCGATTCTTTGGCTAATGGGTTAACTAAAGTTGTCAAACCTTCCCAGCTGGTTTAATTACACAAAATTGAACATTTTAATAATTTCACCATAATAAAAAATAATGTAACGTTACGAATATTTCAATCGTTCACGACATTGGTTCTGATAATGACACAGTAGACCAGAACTCATACAAAATGTGCCTAAATGTTCTATGTATATTTACGAACGCGACAGTCTGAAATTGTTGGTGTACTGAATAGTGTGAGAGAGTTGAAATGACAATAAGTGCTGACTGTATAAAAGGATAACAACATGGCGGTAAGGTACGGAAGCAATGGTTTTGCGAAATACCACAATATTTCACCTTTAAAGAAAGTTACTATTCGCATTTGACCGTAATTGGCTTCCGTAATAGATCTCTTGTGAGGTCAAAAATTGATTATGGCTTTGTAGTTTAGGTTTCTGCAAGAAAATCATTTATGTACAAAAAACCCAGTCGCAAACACCAATATTAGCAGCGTTAAAAATTCGGCGATAAACGATCTCGTATTGGCATCCTGTCAATAAAATTAAAAGTCACATGGCGTCGAAGACGTCGAAGAGACGAACGCAGTGATAATCCCACGTTACTCAATAATGGATAACGCTGCAACAAACGAAGCGTCTAGTTCCCTTCAAGATTCAAACCATGAGCAGAGAATTTTACCTCCCAGTACAAAAACACTCCAGGATGCAAAAAAACATAACAAAAAAAAATGAAGACGAAGCAATTTTGAAACGTTACATTAATCGTATTGTATGATAGTTATTCGCCACTGCTCGGTGGTTGTCTCTGGGTACTCCAGTTTTTTCCATCCGTAAAACTGTTCGACACGAGATGACGCTAGGTGTCGAAATTGTCATTAAACCCGAATAAAAGAATCTTGTTGTGGTTTGCATGCTTCAAAAATTATGCACGAAGTGACGACGTGAATTTAAATAAATCATTGCGCATTACTAAAGTGTAATTCCCTATTTGTTTTCGCAAGCCACCCACCTATTTCTATGGGGACATTATGAATTGAATTGAATTTGGTTTGACATAACATCATTACCCGACGGATAAGGCATCATTGTGCGGAGGGTGGCACGTGCAATTTCACTCATGTCGAAGGAATTCCCTCACGTGTCGTTGGGATGAAGGATTTCTGTCACGTGCCATTCGGTTGATAGAACTGAAAAAGGAGTCGCATTATTTGGGTTAGTTGAGCGTAGCATTTTGTTTGCTAACGATTATTTGCGAGTAGTCTTGGGTTTTGTTGAGAGAATTGCAAATAAAAGTGTTATGTCCTTATTGTGTTTGATTAGAATATGTTATCGTTTTTCTGAGTGGGATAGTTACTCGTCCTGTAAGCGCTCCTCCTAGCTTCACATAGCTGTACATCTCCAAACAAAATTTCCGTCGCGATGAAAGGCCTTGTACAACTACATTGTGTGCATAACACCTATTTATCGCAGAACCACCACCAAACAGCGCATTGAGTAATATATCGTTCTCAACACGTCTAATACTCGAATGCGGTTAGAACCGGGCGTCGACTTCGCAACGTTGAGGGTTTTCGCTGGCGGAGGGACAAGCTAAAAATTTTCCGACAGACCGAAAATTTTCCGACAGTGTAACAACAACAAAAACCCAAACAAACAGAAAGAATCTGTTGTTTACTGCAAATGTACTGAAAATTGGTCTATTTTACCCAAAATTTACCCCAAATGGCATGTTTTATCCCCAAAACCAGCATTTCAATGTTATTAGGCATACATTCGCATAAAAATGGTCCCAAAAAATTTCCGACAAAACTTCTGGTGGGGGCCTCCGCCCCCCTCCCCCCCCCCCCCTTTATCTACGCCACTGCTGAAAACAAAACATATATCTTGAATAACTAAACATTTCCTTTTTGCCTCGAAAACATAGTTTAAGACCTATCATTGGAACGAACTCTACGAACTCGCACCAATGAAGAGTCATAATCTATGTTTCCAAGGCAAAAGTTAAAAAAAAATAAAATTTGTAAGGCGCCTTTTGTGAATAGCGCTGGCCTGGTGGGTAGTAAGGTTACGTGAAAGGTTAAATTACTGATAAAAAGAAATTCAAATTCGTCACGACTGGAAATGAAATTTGTGAACCTCTATCACTAATACTGATGAGAGCCTCTGTTAACCTCAGCTCAGATCGATTTTTGTGAACTAGGTACAGCAATTTCTTATGAAATCACGACTCATTGGAGATTCTCAAAATCTTGAACCAATATTTTTGATACTTGTTGAAAGTGGGAAACATTCCATTTCGAAATTTAGTATTAAATGTTTGATGCAATGTCTTTCAAAACAACATGCACCATCAATACCTCTGTATTACTATGTGTATCCAATCCTCACAATTCTGATTATTTTAATGGAATACGGAGTAATGTTCTCCTTTGGGAATAATACTTAACTCGTCTATTGAGTATGCCGGAGTAGAATTACAATTGATAATTACAGAACAGTCGCCGTGGACTAAGCGTGATCCACAGTGATATCCTACCATGCTTTTACCAGGTAATAAAAATCATCAACAACAAAACTTTAATTAAAGAAGCACCGGGTTGTACCCAGTTCTTCACGAATAAATTCGAATCTGCTACACTCGTCATGACGAGCACATTCCTAAGTTATACGATACGAGTGTGTTGTACTTCCTTGTTGTAAATTATTTTATGTTCGGTTGAGTTTGGCGAATTAGAACAAAACTATAACTAGTGCTTTGAATATAATATTATTGCGTCCATGGAAATATTGCCCACCCGTGGAAAGTGGCCAGTCCATATTGTGAGAACTTCGACCAACATTTATCCCCATAGTATTTAAAGCACCTAATGTTATTTTAAATATTTGCACTTCCAAATAAATCAGAAACAAAGGGCTTGCTATTCAATAAACATGTCGTAATAAAGTTCAAGGACACGACAAAAAATAGGTTCTACACGTGGTATGTTTTATAACACCATTTCACAAATAGATGTTGCAGTTGTCAAGGGAATCAATTTTTTAATAAAACAATTATTTGTTTTTTAAAACTACATTTTAACTAAAATTCTGTTCAAGGCAACGGGCCGAGTAACGCAGTAACCGTAAAGACATGTGCATCATCATACATCACTCTTATCACCACGTTATTCCAATTATTACACTGTTTTTTCTAACAGTCAAATCCATTTTGGCTTGAAGACTGCGAGAAATGGTACGTATCACATAATGTCTTCCGATTCCGTATCATATCGACGACTCATTCCGATTCCGTATCATATAGACGACTCGGTTCCCGTAAGGTGACCGGCTATCATAACAGGCGCATGAATACATTTTATGTAGGTTTCAATGATCGACCCAGGTGATCGCTTACAAAACAAAACAAAATTCCTTACAATTAGCGACAGAACTATTAATAGCAAATCCTCCCACAATAAATAGAAACTGCACAATTAAATATTGCAAACTTGTAAACTCAAGCGTATCATCATAGGAAGCGACATTCGGAGTGAATAACTTTACAAAGCAAGTTTGAAAATTTGCGGTGACCGCGTTACTCATTGTTTGTTAAAGTGCACAACAATATTGTTCCATAAAATATGGGTCTTTTTCAACTTTTTCTCGCCCAACATTATGCCTCAAAACTGTATTAATAATTTAAGGTTTAATCTGTTTATGTGACAGAATTGTTAGATAAATGAATTATCACGATAATGAATACTTTCGACATCAGGTCATATGTGGGCCATTTCTTTTGTGGCTGAAACATTTTTGAAGTTTATAGAATCCAAACTGGCGCAAGCTCTCGCGAAAAATAAGCATGTGCATCAGTCACTCGTGAGATAATTTTCGGTATCCACCAATTCGTTTATTTTTCTTTTTCCATACAATAGCGTAAGACGATATTTAAACACAAATACAAATAACACGTGCGCAATTGTCCAACTGTAGAAAATAAATTGATATTTATCAGAGGTTCTTTGAATTTAAAGTGTGGTCGAGTATTTATTGTTAACAGTATCTTGCGAACACCATCAGTGCTCGCCGCTTGCAAGGACTCGCCGCTATCTAATAGCCGCGTGAGCCTGCATGCCCGAGCATGGAGTGTATTCACACCTCACTTACAAACAGGGACGGGATGGGTCGGTTTATTTCTTCCAATAAATAAATAGTCTTATGAGCCCTGATAGGGGCGCAAGGTTAAGGCTTTTCTAAGCCCAACCCATAAACCCTCACGGGGTGAGTTCGTCTAGCTCTCCCCAATGAGGGATCAGAGGCTATGCTCCATTTGGGAATAATTAATGACTACCAGGTTTACGTTGCGGTTTTACGTTGCGGTTTGACCTTCACTGAGAGGGTTTATCAGGTGGCAGGGAAAGAGCTAAACACTCGAGGGTGTTAGCATTTTACTTATTTCACGAATAAATCTATATAAGTTTTTCAGCTTCTCCATAGATTTATTTGCAAATAGTTCTGTCAATTTGAGCATACTGTTTTTTTATAATGGTACGTATCGATATATCTTTTCCTAAGTGATCGCAATTCGTCACAGACTAGCAGAACATGATACTCATCTCCTAATCCTTCCTTACAAAAATCACATTTTCTCTCATCGTTTGGGGTATTTTCCCAATCACCAACTTCAACAGGCAAATGATGGTTACGAGTTCTAAATTTTATTTATTGGGAAGATTGTTCAAATGTTATTTTACTTAGATAAGGATCCATCTTAAACATACTTTTAATTGCATTGTAAAATACGCATTTCGTTGACGAATTTAAGGCCGAATAGCAATTTTGGATATACTGGTCCTGTATTATTTTCTTAATTGCTTCATGGAACCAGTGTGTACTTACATCTTGGCTTATCCACAAATTTGACATTCCTCTTTCATCCCAGTTTTTTTTAATAAACCCTATCCATTCAAATTTTAGATTTCTTTGATTTCTTTCTAATAACAGAGTTTGGTTTTGGAGATAACTTATTTTTGTATTTTCACTATTTATTAGTTTGGCCTCCGTAAACTAAATACAGATGGTGTGGATTTTTTAGATTCATTACGAACTTCAAAGACAATAATTCAGTTGTTTCTATTATTTTATTATTGGTCATACCTCAGACCCGCACAGAGGCATTTGGACGATCATTTTCTCGTACATTTCTATAACACTATTTAAAGAGAGTCTATATTTTCTCATTTTTGCTATAAATGAGAACATTGTTTGTTTTGTATCTTGACACCGTTTCTTCTTCTTCTGCAAGACAAATGAGCCGTTTTCTTTTAATATTACACCAAGATATTTATATTCTTTTACTGTTTCTATTGTATTATTATCGAAGGTAAACTTTATGTTTTAGTACGATATTTTCCAAAATTTAAAATTCTTGTTTTCCTAAAATTTATACTTAGTTGTCCCTTTCCACGATAATCGAAATACGCTCTCAAAGTTTCACTATCCGCCAATGATGATATTGTATCATCTAAATAAAGAAGAGTAACCAGCTTTAACAGACCAAAAATGGTCTCCTCACTCAGATCGGAGAGTGTTAAACATTTGTGACATTTATCAATCAGACATGCTTCTAAATCGCTCAAATAAACGGAAAAAGTTTAGGCAATAAATTTCCCCCTTGACGGACCCCGTTTGTGCAGCTAAATAATGGGGAATACTTATTATTCACAATAACTCACGATTTTATTTCTTTATAAATGCCAACTATTTCATCAAGGATACGCCCTTGGATTCCGTTGTTCATAAGTTTATACCACACGTCCTCCCCTCCAGACACTATCGAATGTTTTTGTCAAGTCAACCAAAACACTAGATATATTCTACGTACTTTCTGAAAAGACTGGATGTTATACTGAGACTTGTTTCACATAGACATTCGTTCATACAAATGGAGGTATGTGGTACCTCCAATTTGGATTAACAACACCGCATGCTTACCCGAATAAGAAGCTGTGTCAGAACTTCTTACGTGTATATTTTTTTCACTAATATATTGTTAAGAAGTCATGAATCTTTAACTATTTCTCCCGATCAACTAATATTCCAACGACCCCATGAAGGCATGCCTTCGACAAATGCATGTCTTGGTGATATACTTGGAATATTAATTCAGTTGGGACTTAAGCCATCAGAGTCGGGACAAATCTGATTTACATCGCCCCCTCCGCCTCCTCGTTACTTTTTTAACAAAGAGGCCCATTACATCTGAGTAGTTATGGTCTGTATCCCTGCAAATTTAATCTTTTACTTCCACAGCCAGAAACAAGGCACATTTGCATATCACATAATCATTGTCGAGTGCAGATGTACCTGATGCAGTCTGTCTGCAATGGCAACTTTTGTCGTGAGTGGGATATCTAGTTGTCTATTTAAATCACCTGTTGAAGTGGGATACAACGTTGTCTTCGTTAATGTAGCTTGAATACTTTCGACCCCGCTTGACTTGTTATGCGTATCTGTTGTAGCTGAATGCACCGATGTCGAATCAAGAGTTGTGAAACCCATAGATCCACTGCTGGGGAATGTGGTAGTCGCAATCTCGCTAATCGAAGAGTCGAGTTTCGTGGAATAAGCTGTTGATTGTCCATTGGTTATAATGTCGTTAGTTTGAGTAGTTATTCCTGCAAGGAAAATGTAGCCATATAGACAAAAATATGCGCAACATCATAAAACAATGTGATAATACCTCTAGACTATTACCACTTACTGTTACTGTCCCTTGGAGTTAGTGGTTCCTTTGGATTTCCTGTGACCGTGCCCTACAATCCAGGAAATATCTGGATATGCAGCTCGAATCAAAATAGTACGAACCAGTTTGATCTAGGCACCTTGTGAGGGGCGTTCCGATGGCTCTAGAGAAAGGAATCCAGGTACCCGAGGACGAAAGGTGCCCCAGTTTGGATAATCTGATAAATGGTACGTATCACATAATGTCTTCCGATTCCGTACCATATCGACGACTCATTCCGATTCCGTATCATATAGACGACTCGTTTCCCGTAAGGTGACCGGCTATCGTAACAGGCGCATGAATACATTTTATGTGGGTTTCAATGATCGACCCAGGTGATCGCTTACAAAACAAAACAAAATTCCTTACAATTAGCGACAGAACTATTAATAGCAAATCCTCCCACAATAAATAGAAACTGCACAATTAAATATTGCAAACTTGTAAACTCAAGCGTATCATCATAGGAAGCGACATTCGGAGTGAATAATGTTTCAAAGCAAATTTGAAAATTTGCGGTGACCGCGTTACTCATTGTTTGTTAAAGTGCACAACAATATTGTTCCATAAAATATGGGTCTTTTTCAACTTTTTCTCGCCGAACATTATGTCTCCAAACTGTATTAATAATTTAAGGTTTAATCTGTTTATGTGACAGAATTGTTAGATAAATGAATTATCACGATAATGAATACTTTCGACATCAGGTCATATGTGGGCCATTTCTTTTGTGGCTGAAACATTTTTGAAGTTTATAGAATCCAAACTGGCGCAAGCTCTCGCGAAAAATAAGCA
Source organism: Pictodentalium vernedei (assembly GCA_031216915.1). NCBI lineage: Eukaryota > Metazoa > Mollusca > Scaphopoda > Dentaliida > Dentaliidae > Pictodentalium > Pictodentalium vernedei. The sequence continues at coordinate 334,842,291 of CM062295.1, forward strand.
TGTGCATCAGTCTCTCGTGAGATAATTTTCGGTATCCACCAATTCGTTTATTTTTCTTTTTCCATACAATAGCGCAAGACGATATTTAAACACAAATACAAATAACACGTGCGCAATTGTCCAACTGTGGAAAATAAATTAATATTTATCAGAGGTTCTTTGAATTTAAAGTGTCGTCGAGTATTTATTGTTAACAGTATCTTGCGAACACCATCAGTGCTCGCCGCTTGCAAGGACTCGCCGCTATCTAATAGCCGCGTGAGCCTGCATGCCCGAGCATGGAGTGTATTCACACCTCACTTACAAGCAGGGACGGGATGGGTCGGTTTATTTCTTTCAATAAATAAATAGTCTTATGAGCCCTGATAGGGGCGCAAGGTTAAGGCTTTTCTAAGCCCAACCCATAAACCCTCACGGGGTGAGTTCATCTAGCTCTCCCCAATGAGGGAACAGAGGCTATGCTCCATTTGGGAATAATTAATGACTACCAGGTTTACGTTGCGGTTTTACGTTGCGGTTTGACGTTGCGGTTTGACCTTCACTAAGAGGGTTTATCAGGTGGCAGGGAAAGAGCTAAACACTCGAGGGTGTTCGCATTCTACTTATTTCACGAATAAATCTATATAAGTTTTTCAGCTTCTCTATAGATTTATTTGCAAATAGTTCTGTCAATGTGAGCATACTGTTTTTTTTATAATGGTATGTATCGATATATCGTTTCCTAAGTGATCGCAATTCGTTGCACACAAGCAGAACATGATACTCATCTCCTAATCCTTCCTTACAAAAATCACATTTTCTCTTATCGTTTGGGGTATTTTCCCAATCACCAACTTCAACAGGCAAATGATGGTTACGAGTTCTAAATTTTATTTATTGGGAAGATTGTTCAAATGTTATTTTACTTAGGTAAGGATCCATCTTAAACATACTTTTAATTGCCTTGTAAAATACGCATTTCGTTGACGAATTTAAGGCCGAATAGCAATTTTGGATATACTGGTCCTGTATTATTTTCTTAATTGCTTCATGGAACCAGTGTGTACTTACATCTTGGCTTATCCACAAATTTGACATTCCTCTTTCATCCAAGTTTTTTTAATAAACCCTATCCATTCAAATTTTATATTTCTTTGATTTTTTTCTAATAACAGAGTTTGGTTTTGGAGATAACTTATTTTTGTATTTTCACTATTTATTAGTTTGGCCTCCGTAAACTAAATACAGATGGTGTGGATTTTTTAGATCCATTACGAACTTCAAAGACAATAATTCAGTTGTTTCTATTATTTTATTATTGGTCATACCTCAGGCCCATACAGAGGCATTTGGACGATCATTTTCTCGTACATTTCTATAACACTGTTTAAAGAGAGTCTATATTTTCTCATTTTTGCTATAAATGAGAACATTGTTTGTTTTGTATCTTGACACCGTTTCTTCTTCTGCAAGACAAATGAGCCGTTTTCTTTTAATATTACACCAAGATATTTATATTCTTTTACTGTTTCTATTGTATTATTATCGAAGGTAAACTTTATGTTTTAGTACGATATTTTCCAAAATTTAAAACACTTGTTTTCCTAAAATTTATACTTAGTTGTCATTTTTCACGATAATCGAAATACGCTCTCAAAGTTTCACTATCCGCCAACGATATTGTATCATCTACATAAAGAAGAGTAACCAGCTTTAATAGACCAAAAATGGTCTCCTCACTCAGATCGGAGAGTGTTAAACATTTGTGACATTTATCAATCAGACATGCTTCTAAATCGCTCAAATAAACGGAAAAAGTTTAGGCGATAAATTTCCCCCTTGACGGACCCCGTTTGTGCAGCTAAATAATGGGGAATACTTATTTTTCACAATAACTCACGATTTTATTTCTTTATAAATGCCAACTATGTCATCAAGGATACGCCCTTGGATTCCGTTGTTCATAAGTTTATACCACACGTCCTCCCCTCCATACACTATCGAATGTTTTTGTCAAGTCAACCAAAACACTAGATATATTCTATGTACTTTCTGAAAAGACTGGATGTTATACTGAGACTTGTTTCACATAGACATTCGTTCATACAAATGGAGGTATGTGGTACCTCCAATTTGGATTAACAACACAGCATGCTTACCTGAATAAGAAGCTGTGTCAGAACTTCTTCGTGTATATTTTTTCACTAATATATTGTTAAGAAGTCATGAATCTTTAACTATTTCTCCCGATCAACTAATATTCCAACGACCCCATGAAGGCATGCCTTCGACAAATGCATGTCTTGGTGATATAGTTGGAATATTAATTCAGTTGGGACTTAAGCCATCAGAGTCGGGACAAATCTGATTTACATCGCCCCCGCCGCCTCCTCGTTACTTTTTGAACAAAGAAGTCCATTACATCTGAGCAGTTATGGTCTGTATCCCTGCAAATTGAATCTTTTACTTCCACAGGCAGAAACAAGGCACATTTGCATATCACATAATCGTTGTCGAGTGCAGATGTACCTGATGCAGTTTGCCTGCAATGGCAACTTTTGCCGTGAGTGGGATATCTAGTTGTCTACTTAAATCACCTGTAGAAGTGGGATACAACGTTGTCTTCGTTAATGTAGCTTGAATACTTTCGACCCCGCTTGACTTGTTATGCGTATCTGTTGTAGCTGAATGCACCGATGTCGAATCAATAGTTGTGAAGCCCATAGATCCACTGCTGGGGAATGTGGTAGTCGCAATCTCGCTAATCGAAGAGTCGAGGTTCGTGGAATAAGCTGTTGATTGTCCATTTGTTATAATGTCGTTAGTTTGAGTAGTTATTCCTGCAAGGAAAATGTAGACAAAAATATGCGCAACATCATAAAACAATGTGATAATACCTCAAGACTATTACCACTTACTGTTACTTTCCAATGGTTTTAGTGGTTCGTTTGGATTTCCTGTGACCGTGCCCTACAATCCAGGAAATATCTGGATATGCAGCTCGAATCAAAATAGTACGAACCAGTTTGATCTAGGCACCTTGTGAGGGGCGTTCCGATGGCTCTAGAGAAAGGAATCCAGGTACCTGAGGACGATAGGTACCCCAGTTTGGATAATCTCCATTTTGGAGATACCTAGCTTCAAAAACATATCGAAGGTCAAATGGCCCGTTTTAGCTAATCGGGAGACCCCCAGAAAGAGTGTCAAGTCAATGGGCAATTGGAGGTCATTCAGTTAGCCGTTTATGTTCTGACCACTGTCATTGTATACTGACTTGCAGCACAATCACTGAATTTTAAATCATTTTGGTTGTATTTCACTGTCTGTGTAAGTTAATAGGGACAACTTTCGTTGCAGTGTATTGTAAAATGATTGGTTCAATGACCACTACCCGAAGGCCTGCTACCACCCACACAGAGTCCAATCAGTCATTTACAAGCTTTCTCTTCAACACTTGCTGAGTATACAGTTCTAGTATAGGTTGGTTAGTTAACTGGCAGCTCGGGTCTGACAACGACTTCGTATTATTTTTAATACTATCGGAGAATAACAGTTCATAATATTAGCCAATGCCTCCCCAACCTCCCCCCCCCCCCCCCCGTCTCCACACACACACACAACACAATACAAAAATCTCAGTGCATAGCATTACCTCAATATATTGTTCCGTTTCTGTATCTGGTTTTGATTGTCATTTACATGAACGTCATGTGAGAACGCATCGATTTATCGTCACAAATCTTTACGCGATTGAAATGCTTCGATCCAAAAGAGGCTCAAGAAAGACTCCTCTGCCAATTCGTTTGCTGTGGGGACAGTTTTGGAGTCTAGGATAATAATTCTCTCAGGTTAGTAAGCATTTTCATTCTTAAAATAGTAGATGTAGTACACGGACTTGTGTCACATACACATTCGTTCATTCAAATGCAGGTCACTGGTACCCGATTTGGTCAATTTGGAGTAACTGCTCATCATCTGTTAAATGAATTAGATGTGTTACAACTACTGCGTGTATGTATATTTTTTATTCACTAATACATTTCCAAGAGGTCATAAGTCTTTATCTATAATCAAGGACATAACCTTCGACAAAGGCATCCTTTGGTGATGTAGTTGGAATATTGAGTCAGTCGGGACTTAAACCATCAGAATCAAGTCCCACTCTGCGTTAATGTTTAAATGAAGAGGCCCAGTAACACTTGAACGCTGGGAATTTATTGTCTGTATCCCTGCGATGTTAACGTCTTTCATCGGCAGCCAGGAAGCTTTGGATATCACAGAATAATTGTCGCGTTCAGACGTGTCATTTTTATTTTTTTTTTCTGCCAGGATATCTTTTGTTGCAATTGGGATATCCAGTTGACTACTTAATCACCTGTTGAATGGGGATACAGCGTGGTATCCTCTTTAGTCGTTGATGCAACTTGGACACTTTCGTCGTTAGTTGACATGTAGGCCGCTTCTGTTGATGTTGAATGCACCGATGTTGAATCAAGATTTTTGAAGTCCATAGAAGGACTGCTGTAGAATGTGGTAGCTGTAATTTTGCAAATCGAAGAGTCGAGGTTCATGGAATTTGCTGTTGATAGTTCATTGGTTATAATGGGTGTAGTTTGAGTGGTTATTCCTTCAACGAAAATGAATCCATATAAACAAAAATATGTGCATCATCATTGCACCATGTGAATATACATATTGACAATTACCAATTACCGTTTCTGTCCATAGGTGGTGGATAGAGGAGTGACTTGCCCAACTGAGCAGGTTATCCGCGAAATATCTGAATCCGCAGACCGGACTAAAATAGTACGGTCCTGTTTTATACAAGCATCTGGTGTGGTGTGTTCCGAGTTTATTTATTTATTGGGGTTTAAGGTCACATACATATGCACAGAGGCTAATCATGACCGTGTCAGTTTTACGGATAGAGTTAGCCGGAGTACCCGGAGAGAACGACCGAGCAACGACGAGCAGCTGCCAGCTCCCCAACATCCTAACTACGCCCTGCAGCCCAGACGGGGTTAGATTGGTTCAAGATATGCGCACAATCGATGTGCAGCACACCTTTGTCCATGGCGTCATCGTGCCCCCATGTGGACAATCGGGGTTAAGTGCCTTAACAACGGACACAACGCGGGAGTCCGAATCGATCGCTCAGACGGTCACCCATCCAAGGACTAACTGGGCTCAACGCTGCTTAAATTCGGTGATCTGACGAGAACCGGTTACCGCAACGTCACCGCGCCCCTGGTGTGTTCCGAATGCCTTGGGGAACGGAACCCTGGTAGGTGAGTATAAAACGTGTCTCATTTAGAACAATCTTCATATTGATGGTATCTGTCCAATACACTGCTTTGGCCCTGAATTCAAGAGTAGATCGATGGTCGGGTGGTCCATTCTGGTCAACTGGGAATCTCCAGGAAGGAATGGTGTCACGTCGAGTGATATTTGATGACCATTCAATCTGTCATTTTTTTTCTTAAAATCTAAATCAGATCAATGCCTGTGTATACATACTTTTAACAAAATCTCTAAATTTTAAATCATTTTTAGCTGTATTGGACAATCTCTGTAAATTATTAGTGGCAACATGTCGTTGTAGTGCATTGAAAATGATTGGTTGAATGGCTAATAGCTGGCGGCTTGGCGCCACTCACAAACGTTTCAATCAGTCAATGGCATGCGTTGGCTTCAACAGTCGCTGAGTACGCTGTCCTAGTATAAGTATGTGAGAATACTGGCCGCCCGACGGGTTCACTGCTTAGCAGTAACTCTACCCCTTGTTGAAATCCGTTGTGGGTCATAGCCGGGTCAATGAACAAGTTCTATAATTAAAATGGCTAATCCAATCAAAATCACATGACTCTTTTCAGGTATTGACCTAAAGGTCTCTGATGATGACTTAATATCATCTTTAATACTCTCAGGGGATACCACTCCAAAATTTATTGCATTCCAATAAATCAACAGATGAAAATGACAAATTAGACACCATTAACGTATTTGCCTTTCAAATGATGTCAATCGTATTGCGGGGACTGTTACGGATAATAACAAAATCAAGGTCTGGTGATATACTAATACAATGTACGAAAGACGTCCAAGTACACAACCTTGTACACACCACCAAAATTTCAATTTTAATATCGGTACCAATGAAAATTTCCACAAAACTCGAAATTCTAGTAATGGTGTCATAAGAACTCGATAACTGTTTCATAATAAAGAAAATGAAATCTCCCAAGAACTGAAATCTCAAGAAATGACAGCAGAGAGACGCCTTGGAATTACAAGACAACGAAAAATAATGCAAACAAACATTTATAGATGCATATCTGATGACACCAAACCTGCATCAACCATTAAAATTGGTTACCTGAATGTTAAAGTGGACTTATACATTCCAAATCCACTTCGATGTTTCATAAGCCAAAGATGTTCGGTTATTGGCAGAATACTTGTCGAGGCAAGCAAACCTGTTATAAATGCAGTATATATAAGTCATGAAGCACCAAACAACAATATATAAATGTATCAACTCCAAGGGCAAAAGTATGTCATCTTATAAAGAATGTCCTGTGTGGAAGAAATAAAATATGACAAAGAAAGCAAAATGCGAGAAAAATACTAACTTTATTGAGGCCAGTGACATCGTAGCACAGACTTGGACATAACACCTGAACGGTCACTTAGGTTACGTGGGGCTTTCGTTGATTTGAAAATATGCTTACGCAGTGCAGGTTACGATAAAACAACACAACACATATTATCTTCCCAATCCAGCATGTTTTATCAGTCAGATATGACAAACTTTCGACATAAACACGACTCAAAGGTTGCGCATTGCATCCTCATATGACTAGAGTGGCATGCCATTTACATCTTGACAAAATATTTTCGTTCAAATAAATAGCAACAACTAACGCGCGATCTCGCTTTGGCGAGACCGTGCGTTTGTTGTTACTTTTTTATTTTGGCGGAAATTCTGGCAAGAAGTGAATAACCAGACTTGCGTAGCGGAAACAGGGAAAGCGTAAAAGCATTGCAACCTTATTCTTATAGATGACCACCATGTTATATAGCGTAACCTGCTAAAAGGTTACGATGCCAGTTCCTTATTTACTGGCCTGGTAACATCAATGCCTGACATAAACACATCAATGTCATCTTATGACTCCACATTAAAACAACTGAAGAGATTGCATGTCAACCTGGATTTCAATCTCCTTGCAAGCCTTTACCATTGGAAACAACAATCAAATCCGGCCAAGGTCAACACAAACAAATTCAGCTGCCCAACAAACGCTTAAACCACAATACAAAACGAACATGAACAACTAAAATCTACGCGAGAGGGGATAAAGAGGAAAACAGTAAAACAAGCCACCAAAGTAAGGGAGACAACACAAAGCCCTAACCAGAACAAACACAAAAATGCAACAGGAAAATCTGAGCCCGATAAGAAAACAAGAATGTCTGGACAAAAATAAAAATAGAGAAAGAAAATAAAAACCAGTTATCAAACAGAATACCCCAAAGATCCAAGATCCTGTTACTCGCAACAGATTTGAGAGCTTTGAACTAGTGGAGAGAGGCGAAAATATCGACAAAATGTTTTAGCATCCTGTCCTCATCTTCTCAGATTAGGTCCCTGAGAAATAATTCACAAAATAAATCTACCATTGATATTTCACCCATACGTCCACCATCAAAATCTCCAACTAGATATGGATGATTTAAACTAGTACAAAACAAAAACGACATTATTAACAGTGTTTACCTTTTCAGTTAAATGTATTGGCTGTAGCGGTACGCTGATCTTTAGAAAAGATGGACACGGTATGTTCAATATTTACTTGTCGTCAAACAAACTCCTTTTGTAGACTGATCTTGTACAATCGATTCACCAGCTCCCGACTTCATACATTTTTCTGTGTTATTTTGATGCGCATCGCCCTCTTTTGAGGCTTGACTCTTGCAGCGATGAAGATATAAAAGGCAAAACGCTAGAACTTATTTCAAAATACGACTTGTGTTTACTCAATTGTGAGCCAAGAACGTACCCGCATACTGAATCTGGTGATTACACCTCCATTGATCTTACTATTGACAGTCCCTCTATCTTCTTTGATTTTTCGCGGAAGCTTGAAACTGACGTGTGGGAGTGACCACTTTCCAATTGTGTTGGAAAGCGTGGTTCCAGCGGACGATGGGGGGGGGGGATGTCCCAGCGGAACACTAAAAAAACAAACCGGGACACACACACAACACTTTGTTATGACATGCTCACGAGAGAGAAATTTCAAGAAAGTGCTGACGACCTGCAACATTTTACTAAGGAATCGCTTGAGATCGCTTAGAGGGCTTTTCTAGAAACATTGGAAAACCTAAAATGTTTCACTAAACCATGACTCAGAATTCATTGCAAATAGGCTACAAAGGATCGTAAGAAAACTGAACGGGAATATAATAAGTCACCAACCACATATCATTTGGACCAAACTACGTATAATTCGGGCGAAAAAAGACGACTTTTAAAACAAAAAAAAAGAGAAACGTTCTTGGGAAAACTCATTTTTCTACTCTCAGTCAACGCACACAAATCAACAAAATTTGAAAAATGGTTAGGAAAACTAAAGGCAAAGAAACAAATTCAAATGTACAACAACTTCAAGAAAACAAGGACTGGCGGTTCCACAGGGTAGGGTTTTTTCAGTAACCCTGATCTCAGTAAAAATCTATGATATTATCGATGCAATTAAGAACATGATACATTTTCCATTGTATGGCGATCGTTTTTAATTTGTTCTAGCAATAACAACATAAATACAGCATAAACCTCAGTTGTGTTTAAACGGAGTTAATAAATGGTTTAAAGTTCCCAAAGACCAAGACAAGTTGACTATATCAGGCCTGACATTTCCAGAAGAACAATTTATTCGCTCGCCCACTGCTGGCCTTAAAAAATTGAGGAAAGCGAAAAATAGCCTTCCCAGCCTTAGAAAATAATGATTACCACAACAGTCTATTCCTAAAACACACAGGTTTTCAGATCTCTACTATGTTAGTGGGCTCTGCAATATGACCACACTGCCCATCCCACACCTCCGGGCCTTACCAAGGCCCGGAGGCGTTGGAGGGGCAGTGCAGCTGTCTCACAGAGACTACCTGGTTAGCAGCACCAAGCAAAATGTACAAAGGCCACTAGACAGAATTCATAAATAGTACGTCTTTATTTTGTCTTTTTTGGCTTTTGTAAGCGTGAGGAGAGCTAATCGCTCCCTAGGTCATTCAAAAGAGAGCGATTTTCAGCCATCCTGCATTTTTAAGAATGCCAGGTCTGCTATAATTTTGTAAGCTAAAGAAACACCACTTCGATTCGGAGTTGAAAATAGATTGTACCACTGAAGTTGTTAAAGTGTCATGATTGAATTTCTTGTTGTTTGACCATAAACTGAAATTCACTTCTCATATAAAACAACCAAGAGTAAGATGTGAAAAAGCAATTAACCTCCTGAAGGTAGTTAGTAGAACAGATTGGGGTGCTAAACAAAACCACCACTCACTCTGTATAGATCCCTTGTTAGATTAAAATTAGATTACGTTTGTGTGGTTTACGGTTCTGCAGGAATTTCATACCTTAAACTACTTGGTGCTTTTAGGACGTCACCGATTGAATAAATACTCGCTGAAACAGGGTAGCCTTCCCTCGAAAAAATCCGCAGAATTAAAATGTCGCTTCAATATGCTTTTAAAAGGCTGGCTAATCCATCAAACCCCGCTTATAATTGTGTCTCCAAACCACAATCTGTTGACTTTTTAACAGAACCTACAAACATATTTCTCCTACTGGAATTTGAATTAAACCCCATAAAGAGTCCGTTGCAAGGATCATATTCGATAGCCCCCCCCCCCACCCCCCCCCCCCCCCATGAGCCACATATTTGCTCCTGGCATGGTAGAAAACCTTCTGTTATTGGGGACCTTGAATCCTCAAAAAGGTTTGGGCAGATTATTTGCAATTCCGACAAAAATATGCCGAAATATTGTCCACATATAGAACACATAAAAGGGTCAAAACGGATGGATCTAATGATGCTGACAAAGTATCGACGGCTGTTGTTGCTGGTCATTGCATCGCCTCTATCTGATTACGAAATAAAAGTTCTATTTTCACAGCTGAAGTTAAAGCTTTGCAGCTGTCACTTGACCACATCAATAATGTACTGGAAAGGACGTCGATCATAATTTCCGACCCTCTTTCCTCTTTGCTAGCTTTTCCCAACCGCAAGTTGAAGAACCCTCCAAATTTGGAATTCTGTGACAAGTTGAATACTGTCATATCTGACCAATATGACGTGTTTGGCTGGTTACCTAGATATGCTGGTTTCTCCGGCAGACATTGAAGAAAAACGGGCCTTAAACAAGCCTCTCACTCTGTCTCACTGATTTTAAATTTCCTTTCAGTGACTTTAAACCACACATCAATAAGTTCATCAAATCTGCGTGGCGGACGAATTGGGAAGGGGCGACAAATAACAAGCGCCATACTTTCGATCAACTCTCAATGACAGAATTCTTCTAGTAATCTTTATAGAAAAGATCCCGAAATTCTGATACGATGTCATATTGTTAATGCATGACTTAAATAGTCCCTTTTGGTGGATGGTAGTGTGCGACCAGAGTGTGTATTTTGTCGACAAGTCTTGGCAAACATTATTTTACATTTTATTGATTTTAATCACGAAAGAGGGCAGTATTTTACTGTTGGATCTCTAAGGGATCTCTTTTATCATACGAGCCCGCACAAAATTCTATCATTCCATCTAACCTCTTTTTTCATTCTTATTCTTTTAAACCAGACTCTTTGTGTCTCAAATCATCAGATTGGTTTATACGGTGTTCACTCTGCTAGTATCATCGCTCGTCACAATTCAAACTACTTTGACTTGTCTTTGTCATTGTATTATAATTATATCTTATTTTTAATCAAACATTTTCGTTCCTGATTGACAATGACGTTTTATTTTATACCGTTTTCTCGCCAGAATATATCCTTAGTTGTTGATGTGGCTTTAAGCACCAATAACTAAATAAATAACTGTTCTGTCGGCCTATGGCTCATGTTGTAAGACAGGAAATCTAAATTATTGGGTGAACCGTGGATGTACTTGCTCGAAACTACATTTTGAAGATTTTATTTTTCAGAAGTAATCATGTTAACCTTTCAACACTGGTGCCCTGGAAGGTTTCATTTCAATCAATATTGTCAACGACGTAATGGTCAATACCATGCTGGTTTGTTAGGAGGTTCAGTAATAATTTAATCCAACAGCTCTGTTGAGCTGTTGGATTAAATTATTACCGAGCCTCCCTTCAGGTGTTTTGCTCTTAAAATCGCCTACTCGTACACTACCAATGTTTTCTTTACGCAAACGTTTATGCACACCGCATTGAAAGGGTTAATGTTGACGCTCGTCGATCTCTTTGTAATGGTAGTCAGAAGCTATTTTTTTGTGGGGGGGGGGGGGGGGGCAGCAACAGAAAAAAATGTGACTGTGCGGATATAGTCGTCGCAAACGTCTGTAAGATGTTAAAAATGCAACCTTACAAAAGGTAAAATGCTAAAGTTGAACATTGTTATTTACGACAGTATTCTGTCTGTATTAAAGAGGCTTCCTGTTTCTAAACAAAACGGAGTTTTCAACCACCACCACATTCGCAGACAAACACTGACCTGGAAGTAATGATTAAGCAATGTTCGGCAATCACATCTGATATCGGCCGTTTGTTAGCCATCGGTAGAAGTGTTTCAACATCGGTTCGTGCCGATGGTTACATGGAACACCACGGGATCAAAATTGTTCATATTTACGTTTCATTCACAACCTTCATACAAGCAGAAACAAGCTTCATACGTTGCCACGATGACTGGCAGTAATGTCAAACGACCATTTGCCGATTATTCAACATAATATCCCACTCCCTGTTTAACTTATACAAACACTGACGACACCCATCCAGTACTATGAATTGCTGTTTCCATCGTTTGACATCGCTGTCTGCTCATTTGTAAACAAACAGGTTAGCCAATTCTTCTTTATTCACTGTCAACACAAAGGGGACAATAACAAATGAACATAAAATACACTCATCAGCCGATTTTGTTTTTCCTTCGAAGTATAACTTCACTCTGTTGCGCATGCTGCTTATTTATGTAAACAATCTAAAATGATCATTTTATGCATGGACTTCTTGGATTGGTTATCATTTGTGAAACATTACATTTTTTCATTCGGGATTTTCCGGCACTAGAGGCGTGAATACAAATCTACGAAATGGAGTGAATTGCTGTGTTAAAAACTATTTTAAAACACAGCCGTTATGAATGTATTTCCAGTTGTTGATTTCCGTCCCACAACGAAAGCAATTTGAATAACTGTGTATAAAACGGGACCTACTTTTGTTTTGAATCTAAAATTCGAATCAGAACATAAATCACTAATTAAATCAAGTAAATAAATATATGTTATTTAATTGCTCTTTGATATATTGTATTCAAATTCATCTTAAAACGAAATTTAAATGGAGGTGGAATTTAAAAATTGTGTGAGCGTAAGTTACCTATTTTTGCATTGCTCAAAGACGCTGCGCTGTTAAAATGTTTCCGCTGACGTCGGACTTTTATTTTGGTAGATACAGTGACTCGATCTTGAGATCAACGGGCATACCAACCTGACTGTACTGTAAAATTAACCATATTCTATGCATTTTTGAATCGACTAACCCTTTTGGTTGTGACATCTGACATCGGCACTCAACTAATCACCAAGAGGACCGCGGGTGCAAATCCTTATCGGTTAATCACTACCTGGAACCAATACTATAAAACCTTGACAATTGTATTTTCCATAATTTTATTTTATACCTATTAACACTGACTAAAATGAATCATTAGCATTTTGAAAGATATGACAATTTGTTAAATGGCAAATTGCCAGATCTTTAAAAATGCTAATGGTTCATTTCAACCGATTTAATGTCGTAACTAGAAAATACAATTGTAGAAAATACAAATGTAAAACGTTTATAATATTGGCTCCTGGACACAATTCGCCGGCTGATTGCTGGAATGTTCTATGTCCCATTGGGGACATAGAACATTCTAGCACTCAGGCGACGAATTATAAGTGCTCTTAAAATTGTGTGAACACCACAGGTGCTTTCAGTGTCAGATTGGGCGTGGTCTGCCAAATGTTCCGTGGGAATATTCTCGAACGACATTAGGTAACATTTAATACAGTTTATTCTCTTTTTTCACGTAACACATACTGTCAAGATAGCGGATTTTTGATAATTACAATATTCACTTTTTCTTCATAATCCATTCAGTTGATAGTTTATAATCAATAACTAGCATGTTCTAGTAAAAGTCCAATTTGGTGCTGTTGAAAAGAGGAGTATTCCTTGGATAACATATCCAAATTCTGCTAAAATCCGCTTCATGGGGATATTTTGACAGCGTTTGAATTCAAATGATGTGTAGCGTAAGTGGAAAGGCCCGCATGGTTCAACCAAAACGCAGGAATATCTGTTTAGGAAAGCAGGTGCCGCCATATATTTTGTGAGTTGACTTTTCTATCTTGAGTAGCACGTGGTAATATAAGGCCGCTAACCAAGTACGCTACTGCTTTCCATCACTACAGCACTATCTCCGGTGAATCCCACACGGCTACCATTGTCTCCTCTTATTACTGTAGTTTTGCGGCTACCTTACGGTCCTATATTGTATCAATAAAGCTAAAGGGCCAAACACTACTAATAACTGGATAACTGTTCTCAAATACTGCAACATCGCGATATATCATCATCGTTACTCAGAAGCAGTTATAAGTTATCCCTTATTATTACCAATTCACAGGATATTCTCAAGCAGATTAAAACGATTTTACCTTTACGGTAAAAGTGTATAATGCGCAGTCTCAAACCGGAAATTGTGTGCTAACCTGGTTAACGGCCTGCCTCCAGATAAATATTTCGAAAACGCCTCGGCTCCGGTTATAGTTTATGTAATCCGTCATACCAAACGCGCCACTGGTTCCGAGATAATGAAACACTCTTAACTGCAATGAATGTTAAAAAACACGTGATATTTGTGTGATTTCCCCATTACTTCGGTGATGAAGCATTCCAATTGTAAAGGTGAGTGTAATTAATTCATTACGGTAGTTTTTCTGTTAGTAGATTTCGGGAGAAGGCCAATTTTTCATGGCAAACAAAAATATTTAAATTAAGCTATCATGCCATTGACCACGTGGCGTTTTGTTTATCTAGAAACAGACGGCACATGTGTTTTGGTTAAATGTCATTGCGAAAACTCGGGATGTCACAATCAAGTGAACTTGATGATGAACCTTTGGATTTAACCATTTTAGAAGTGGTAATAATAGTAGTAACAAGATTTGGTTGGGCGTCCCTGTTTGTTAACGGCCCTCCAGGAATGATTAACAACCTTGGGGCCGTTAACAGCCCTCGACTACGTCTCGGGCTGTTAATGGACCTTCTGGCTGTTAACTATTCCCGTCGGACCGTTAATAAACCGTAACGCCCTCCAAAATCATGTTATTGGTATATTGATGTCCAGTCCCATGGTCCTCCAGTAACTATCCTCTAATATTATATCTCACGTGACCTTCTGGGCTCCTGATTGGACGAATACTGCACCCTATTTCGTGTAGTTTGCATCCACAGAACTGACCAGGCACTACTCTCAGGCACTACACGTTCGTTTTCTATTTTAGCACACCACTATATCAGTTTTCTTTTCATACTGGGCGAATAAAACTAATCAGGCTGAATTAAAATATCGATTCACAGAAGCACAGCATCCACAAAACGACCCGGAAATAAATAATTGTGGAAAAATGAATCGCTTTTTCATTGTTGAAGTCACATTTTCCGAGGCGTTCATTTTATTCCTTGAGAAGATGATCCACATCTCGTTTCGAAGAGAAAAATCCATACCTGGGTACAACTTTCATGAGAACGCGTCCGGATATAAAAAATCGTTTGTTTCGCTGCTCATGTTATTTCGCTATTTAATTGTATGTTTTGGGCAGAAACGAATAAATAATGGAATTAATTTGAATCTTCGGAGTTTTGTGTCCCGTACTGACCCATTCGGAAATGTATATGTGTGATAAATGTATGGAAATTATCAAAGTGCGTTGTCAAATTTCGTAAATTTTAGCTTTCATTTGCGAGTTGTGCGATTCTAGAATACACAGTTCCGTTTGGCGGAAATGTTTTGTTTACCCTTGCCGACCGATTCAAAATTTGTCTTCTGCTCACATCAATAATCCAAGTTAGCGTTTCGTACCGAGAATGACAGCTTCGAATTGTGATTTAAACTACAATCGATTTGGCGATGATGAGCAGGAGGGGTTTATTGTTGGTGGGGCTGCTGCCTTGGTAATAGATTAACAAATCGGACATATGTTTTTCTTGATGGGTGTTCGATATAATATAAGGATTAGTGCATGCCTTGTCGTTGACTACGTCCAAATAGTGCCCAGTGAGGTGGTGTATTCACGACGCGTCGAGAACTACACCACCTCACTGGGCACTACATGGGCGTTGTCAACTCCAAGCCGTGCACTATTCCTTAAATAGTACACTAAATTGTCGTAAGTATCCTCAGATACAAAGATGAGTCGAAGAGTCGTACAAGAAGGGTTTTATTCGAAGTTGAGCCCTTCCTGCTAGAAGTCATCCCCAAAACTCACAGTATACCTGTTGCATAGGGGTCTCGGGACTGGCTGTATCAACTAGAAGTGTTAACAGTACAGATATGCCGAGTGTCTGTTCTGAAGGTTTAAGCCAGCACCAGGTGTAGAATCCGTCACCCTATTGATGGGAGTAGATCACAGAACTGCCACTCTAGTGATAGGTGAGTATCATAGTAGTGCTGCCAGTCTTGTGATTGGAGTATATCACTGTAGTGATAGTAAAATAGTAGTGGTACAGACCAGCAGACCAGTATCTCAGTTAGCTATGTCAGCAATAATCGACAAAAAGCGATAACTATCCTCTGATAGTTACCCTCGGATAAACGTCCCCAGATATCTGTTCTCAGATAAGTAGGAGAGCATATCGCCGTGTTACACGTATCCACAAGTCCTAGTGTGCAATATGCATTTGAGTCACATTACGACCTATCGGATACTTACATCATTAACTATCACATAAATACACCTCAGTACATTTAACAGTCTTTCATACGTTGGACACCTCAGCATACATTGATCAAAGCAAGTCGGTGGTCATGTGGGGAGGCTCTTGGATGTTGAAGATTGTGGCAATCATAGGACCTGTAATAGCCATCTCAGGTGGTAGCGGTAGAAAGTGGTAGCAGTAAAGCATTTGTACATTTAAAATATAATACAAGGGATAGTTGACAGTGGCAGTAGTCTAGAGGTCATGGGGCCATCGGCTTTCTGATAGCTGGGAACCATGGGATGGGCTATGAGCTCAGAGCTAGTCAAATCGTCCAGTCAGTCCACATGCGTCTCCACAACCACCGAACACTAGTCCACTAACCAACAGTCCCCGAACTCCCTAAATATTCCTATTTGGTAGCATGCTATATATTTTTTGAGGAATATTTCGACCTTTCTCACAAACACATCTCGGCATTTCAAGTATCAGGCTAGGTACCATATGTGCTGTGCTGGACAGATACTCATCAGGCAAGGTCATACTTGCGACGACTTGGCCAATGGACTGAAGAGACAGGCACAGTTAATTAAAATAGAGCGATCAGACTGAATCTACTTAGGCGTAATCGAGAAGATGGATAGCTAGGACTAGGTCCAATGGTAAGGTCAAGATTAGCCAGTGCAGGACAGAAGAAAGTTGTACGTATTAACAAAACACCGATTATTCTGAGCTATTCTTCTCTACCGGATGACACATCGGGCCATGCAAACGGACCCTTAGTCATAATCAACGCATTTAAGGGCCATATAGCACTACATTCCACTCAATATGGCATTCTCGAAAAGTCCTTTTGGGTAATTTATGGTAGATGATAGGCCGTTTTGGTAATTAGGTAATTAAATATACTTGTATTTATTCCAACGTACCATTTCAACACTCCTCTACTTCATCCTAGCGGGGGCGCGGTGGCGACGCGGTGGCGTCGCGGTAACCGTTTCTCGTCAGATTACCGAAGTTAAGCAACGTCGAGCGCGGTTAGTAGTTAGATGGGTGACTATTTCAGCGACTGATTTGTGCTCCAGGCTCTTAACCTCAATTGCCTACATGGGGGCATGATGACGTTGTGTACTAAGGCGTACTGCACGTCGATGGTGCGCATGTCTTCAACCAATCTAACCCTGTCTGTGTCGCGGTGCAGAGTTCAGGGTTACGATGCTGGAGAGCTGGCAGCTGCTCGTCGCTGCTCGGTGGTTCTCTCCGGGTACTCCGTCTTACTACACCCGTAAAAGTGTCACCGTCATGATATGACCCTGGCTGTTAATGTGTCCTTAAACCCTAATAAATAAATAAATACTTCATCCTAGCCCTTTCTGAGTCACACTAACCACGTTCCACCATCGAACCGAGGTGGCGGCCTTTCTCATACAGAATGGGCGACGGAAACACTTATTACTACAATACGCACAACGCATGCGCACTTTCAAGTTGGGGAGATTCATTGAATAGTCCTCTATTAAATCTCTCTCTGGGAACGCGGGGCTATGTCATTACTGCATGGGATATCAACCCAAAAGATCACGGTTCTATCTTCGCCAGGTCAAACTTCGCTGTGTCCAAGGACAAGGCACTTAATTCCGACTGCCCGAGGTGTGGCACGGTGGCACTAAGGCGTACTTCACGTCGCATGTGCACATGAGTTCAACCAATGATAACCCTGCTTATGCGGAATTAGTTCGTTTGAGAGTCTGACAGTCGCTCGCCTTAGCCATGTGGTTCTCTCCAGGTACTCCAGGTTTTCAACCCGCAAAACTATCTAACACGAGGATACCCAAGTTGTGGAACGTGTCGTTAACCCCCAATCCGCCCCTTCCTCCTCCCCACCCCCTCGCTTGCTCAATCCACCCTAATCATAACATTTACTTTGCTCACCTGAGTCCATAATTTAATCGTCTGTTTCCACGATTGTCAATTAACAACAGGAGTGTCAGCAGCTTTTTCAACTTCGCCGCCATGAGGATCTTACACCCAGTTGAAAAAAGATCACTGCAGGGGGTGGAGGGGAGGGGGGGGGGGTAGAAAAAGGGGGTAGAAAAAGTAAGAAAGAGCCACTTTGCGCAACCAAGGTGAACAAGGTGAACATCTTCGTGTTCAACGTGGTTGTAGAAAGTGGCTCTAAGTAGTACTTTTTCAAATCGAACCAGGTGGAGGATTTCGAATCATATCTAACCTCGAATGGAAGCTTAATGCTCTTCACGCTGTAAATAGTATATTTTCTTGTCAGCGTCCACTCAAGTATTATATTCGTCTGTTCGGAAAAATCAACAAAACATCGGAATATTCAATAACAAAATCAATATGGTGTCGGAAGCGAAATCGCCCAGAACCCTTGTTCTGTCATCAGGCCTCCTGCACATGGGCCGATGCTAGGCGAATAGTTCAAAAGGAGACAATTGGCAGAATTTTAAGAAGATCTCGACCCTTCAACAATTTTCGAATTGTCGCGACTCAGATCTAATCAAATCTAATTATCGGACGATTTAGAATCGACTGGAATTTCGAAGAATAGCGGGGGCCTACTATTACCGCAAACGAAGTTGTATTCTTGACCGGACCATGTCGCGACTTTTGTTCACTGTGGATCGAGATTTCCAGAAAAAAATATTGTGAAACGAAGACCGCTTCAGGACAAAACGACCGTGAATGACGCGTGTGATTCAAGTTCTTGATCTGCTTTGGCATTTAACATTCTACAGTGTCGACGTGGGAGAAAAACGGACAAAGAGTTTCTTGACGAGATCACTACAGTGTTACATGTGTTTTTTCATAAAAGAATAATTCAATATTCATTACTCTCTCTCTCTCTCTCTCTCCCTCTCTCTTTGTCTCGCTCGCATCTGTACTTGACTATTACCGCACACATTTTCTTGCCTCAGAGAAGTTTTTGACTTGACCTCGCTTACTTACCAGCGGCCTTTATCTGGACTGCGTCAATTTCAGTCCATGTACCAGCTAGTGTGCAGTCGAGTTCCAATCGAACAGTATCGGATGAGTAATCTCTCTGAAACAAGATTATCATAGAACTAGACAATTTGAATTGTTAATACTTTAAAGTCTTTGGACAAATGACTTTTAAAACTGTACCATTTAATGTAATTACAATGTGACCGTAATAATGAATTTAATGTCATTCTAATGTGATTATTATAACGGAAGTTTAACACCCGTGCTTTGCCCTCAGCAAGCAGTAGTGAATGGAGGTCACCGCCAAATTCTTCACAAGACCACTGAAGTCTTCAAACGAAAAGTTACAAATTGCGACAATACATATTGTCCGCTCTTTGCCTAGAACTCCTTTTTATATACAATTTCCTTGTCGGGATGCCGGCGAAGAATGTCAGAATTTCATCTGCCCTCCCTCCCAAATGATGCTGTCAAGACAATAAATGCGATAACTCCTCCCAATTAATGACGCCTGATGACGTAAAATCTGTTACGCAGTGATTGTGGTCACATCGTAACTGCTTTCACTTCATCAGACATCGTAATGTTTACCTAGCACGGAGAGTAGTAACACAGTACCAACTTGGTAATCTCGAGCCTTGTTTTTTGCCATTAACACTAATATATGTTATAAATGTATAATTTGTATTGCAACAAAAAATGGGAATAATAAAATAGTATGAATAAATATGGGGACAGCCTTGTATAAGCTTCTAGATTCCTGCTGAATTCATTTCCTTGTTATCTATGTACAACATATCAATGTGATTTGGCCCCGCTTGCTGTTGGAAATAAATATTGTTTAAACCAAAGAGTCATCAGTAATGCTAGCAGACCTGTGCCACTTCAATGGGCAAGTCGTCTGCAGATTCTAGGTTGTTTTAGTTCAATGTTAAGAGAACAACACCACACACATCACAGAGGAAATCTACAGAAAAATGCAGAGCAAATGGTAGAGTTGTGTGGGTGTATTTGTGTGAGTGTGGGGTGGGGTGCGGTGGGGTGGGGTGGTGTGGGGGTAGATTACTCTTATACCCGGTGCTGGGTGCTTCCAATACATGTGGCGTTGAAAGGGTTATTTGTATTACGACTTCCGTCCGGAATATGTTCACGAGTTCGCAGGAATGGCAACACGTTGGTTGGCTTACATTTCGGTGAAAGACGGAGTTGGGCTGCATCCAGTATCCAGTGTGAGCGAGGAAAGAATCTGGAGACGACGTTACTGGAAGATGGATGGAGTGAGAAAACGTTGATTCGGCACCAGCTCCATTGCTGATTCTAGTGTGGTCGCTTTGCCTTTCGGATAGAGATAATTTTGGATGGGTATAAAAAAAAACGTTCAAAAAGAGTCAATGAGTGAGCTGTACGAGAAAAGTATGAACTACTCTATGTATTTTAAAAACTGCTGCCGCGACGTTGTATTGAAGACATTGTGAGTAGCGTGACATGAAGAGGAATCCACACTCGTGAGATCTATTGGAGGAGAATCTTTCGTTCAAAATAAACAGTGCCTTGAACAAATTATAGGATCAATTATGGTGATGCAAATATTTGTACTCGTACAATGCGAGATCGAAGTGCCAGACGATCGGAAAAAAATAGATCTTCAAGAATGCAAACTTCACAAGACACGACATAGCAGACGGCACGAAACCATAGCAAGAAAGAAAATATCAGGAGAAAACATTTGTTAGAAAAGAAGATTTTAGACATTCCATGTTCAAGCGGTCGAGGAACGGGGCTTGAACGGGATAAAACTTATCAGACAATATGATACCAGGAAAAGACAGTTTCTAAATTCTTTAAAATCACATTTTTGATATGCGGTACAGTATGAAGTAGCCTGGACTCCAGATAAGACCATGATCGCCACAAATATGGAGCTGCTAGGCACATCGGGTTAAAACAATAACAAACTGAAACATTTCGGAATTATATATACCTGTATATTTCTTTATTTCCTCCGATATCGAAGAGGAAGTATAATTACAAATGCAAAACAGAGAGTGTATGAACAAAACAAATAGAGAACAAAATAAACAAACAAACAAGAAATGACAGCAAGATAATATCAGTATATTACAAGTTTATCTACACAATCGGGTATTTTGACCGGGGCTAAAGACATCAGTGACAGCTGACCCTCCTTACAAATCAGGAAGGAAGTGAGTTACTATAAGTGGTGAACTAGTTTTTCCCCGAACTAAGTGCATCAAATCACAAGAGGACACCTATAGAGGATCTGCAGGAAAAACAGTTGTAACGGACTCCCCAAACCCGTCGTGGATACAGAATGCAGTTATGACTGCCTTCCCCCTGAATGAAGGCTAGACTATCTTGTTTCCGTATTGAAGTGGGATGTGGAAACACCGTGATAAAGCCATGGTAGAGTGGTAAGGTTATTAGTTATTCATGGAGACTTTAACCATTTCAGCACCCCGAAATGGCGGCCAGCTCACTTGCTCCGTTATGCCGTATAATATCGAAAACTGAGTGCGAAGAGTGCAACAACTACTATTCCCAAGATGCCGCCTTTGGGCGGCAACTTGGAGATAGTAATTGTTCCATCATTCGATCTCACTATGGTCTAATCTCTTTAATTCACTGATAGGTCACTGATAGGTCACTGACGATACCATACACAATTCGGGCCTGAAATAAATAAATAAGTAAACGGATTGTTGGATGCATTTTGTGAAAGTGGGAAACAGACAAGATAATTGGATGATGATCGAGACTAATATGGAATATGTAATATACTTGTATCATTACGTTAATCTTCTGTGAATGTATTCCATAGCTTTGCTGTGGATGTAACAAAGAAGTGCACACATTTGGGAATATCGTCAACAAAATCTAATACCTTTTCAGGAACATAACTTTAAAAAAAACATGCTTCTTCGCTAGGTTGGTCCAAATACATGAAACATGCCACGCCAAACATGTCGAGGATGGAGTACCAAACAGAATTCCGAATGGTATTATGGCAGCTGCAGGCCAGAATGGCGTGATGAACTTCGTCTGATAAGAAGCAACGGCATTTTGTACAGATTGAGGGACCAAATTGGTGCGTCTTAGTAAGAAGTTTAGCAACTAAAATGAAGGCTCTTTTATCTTCTAGGTATTTTCTACATATTCTTATTTTATTGCAGATGACAGACACGAAGCCCTTGTTGAAGTTGAAATTGTGCAATGGGATTCATAAGTGGGTAACACATTCTAGTTCTGAGATGGGAGATGCACCCACACTCCACAGTCTTTGGTGCATCAGAAAATCTGGCCTGGTTTCATTATAGCTTACAACAATGGTTTTGGACGGATTGTATCTATATCGCCATTTATTACTGTATTTTTCACAAATATTGATGAGACACTTAAGACCTGATTATGTGAGAGAAAATCAGAGTCGTGTCATCGGCCAGGGTTTGGGCACTACAGTTAAGTGAATACATCATCAGACCAGCTCCACATTTTTCTAGTTCGGTGTTGAGAGAAACTCTAAAAAGCATGTACAGAAGTGGTGATAAAATACCTCCTTTCTCGTGCCTTGTTTTACTCCGAAACAATCTGAGAGGCGATCTTTAAATTTTATGCGACAAGTTACACCAGAGGGTAGAAGATGTAACATGCTCCATATTCGACCAGTAATACCACGCGCCATCAAAGTGTACAGAACGCCATTTATCCAGACTGTGTCGAATGCTTTCCAATCATCCAGAAAGCAAGAGAATAATTTATTGTTTCTTTCTGAAGTGTATGAAATGTACTCGTACACTACGAAGGAAGCCAACAAACAGCTTACCCCTTTGTGAAATCCATGCTGTAAGGGGTGAACTTCAATTAACTTTGGTGTGTATGATTCCATTCTATGGAGTATTAACATCGCTATAAGTTTATAAACAACGGAACATAGAGTCCAATCATATTTTGGAGGCACGAGATTGTCAGCGGGATTCTAAAAATCAGACAAATCATTTCAGAATTGGAAAGAGTTGGCATATTCAATCGTTTGTTTTAAATGGCTTAGTATAGTTTTATCTATGAATGGAAGTCATTACTAATGTTTTACGTTGATTGGTTGGGGTTGTTGAATTGGGCATAAACACCTGGTCAGATGAATCAAGTACTACTCAAATACCCATATTAACCAAATATGTTCGATCAACATTTAATCCTAATTTGAAGTCCATCTCCAATAGTTTTCGCGCAGGTGCCAGTGGTGCCAACTGCAGAAAAATATTTCGTTTGACACCACAAATATAGCATTTGGCATAAAAGGTTACTTTTAGTAGGTCTCAGGAGGTTTGGTTTATTATATCAGTGCATTGTTTTCGAGACGATCACTGTCAGGCGGCGCTGGTTGGACAAAATTCACGCCCCCAAATCATGCAATGGAATTTCCGAATTTTCTTCTCATGGTGTGTTCAGGGGGTTCCAATTCATGTGGCATTAGTTCTGGTACATGTAATAAAACATGTGATTTGAATAAATCTCCCATGAAGCTGAGTTTTAATACACGTTCTAATAATTTTATCGGCCAAAATTCCATGTATTTTTGTCCACGTAGGTCTTCTTTGACGGGTGATGATTTAATTTTGATTGGGGAAACACAGTTTATTGGAAAGGAGTCCAGAGGTCGATACCTATTATCTGGTTAAAACGGGTTGCGATATTGCTGTTAGAAATGAGATTACATGTAGTGATGGAATCTCTTCTCAGGGGAGGTTTATCGACTCGTCGTTTGCTTATGACGTAACTGTTAACTGTTCAGCACAAACTTAGCATTGCTCTCAACACCATTCGTTGAATATTTCACTTTAACATACTTTCAGTTTGGTGCAGAATCATGACAATATATATAATCCAGAACAAACAAATTTCGTGAATCAAAACATTTCTGTTTAATCCAATATCAATAGTATTTAGACAGTCTTAAATGTTAACTCAAAGTTTAATCATTTATGTAAAGACAGGAAACATCTCTCGTTAAATTTTACAAATGAAAATTTAATATATTATTCAGACTTGTCCCTTTGTGGTGTCTTGGAATGTGAATTAATGTAATAGTACCTGAATCCAATGTTATACCAAAATACACAAAGGAGTTACAGAATTTTTAGGCAGCGTGGGATCTTATATTAAGAAAGAACAATAATACAAGGCTATAATTGGGCCATTTCTTAAAACTCCTTTAAGACCAAAGTAAAACTATTTAGTCTTATTTATACCGTTCCAAAGAAAGGTTCAGAGGTGCAACGAATTCTTGTAGATTTCAGCTACCCGTTCACCATCCGACTTCAGTAAACGAGAGCGTGTCAGGTGAATGTTATCTAGATGAAAAGTAAATCTAAAATATCCAAGAATAGAAAATCTTGTTACTATTATTAGGAAGTAAGGTAATTGTTGTCATTTACACTTAATGATACCTTACAAGAACTTACCAACAAAGTCCATTAGAATATTGTGATGTTCACTTGTTGCGTTATATGTGGAAAAACTGAATTTATTTTGACAATGTTCTTGCCAAAGATTCACAGTTGCAGTGGTATTAATAACTCCCAGAAGTAAAATGAGATCATCTCTTTTCAGATGATTTTGGTGCTGCTGAAATTCCAATATGAGTTTAGAAGCTTTTCCATATTTGAATGATCGTTTGGATTCATGTGCTTTAAAGGAATAACAAGAAAGATCGTGTTCTCCTAAATAAATTGTGTTTTCGGGTATTTAGTTAAATTATGTTGTAGAATGGCTATTAAAACGGCCATATCAAAACAGGTTCAGTTTTTGCTGGGCAAGGTATATAGTTTATTTCTCTTTGTGTTTGGCTAACAGCATTTTTATTTCCAGAACTTTAAAATGGTTGTGGTCATTTGAGAACACACATCTTTTGCAAACGTTACCAAATTACATTCAAAAGGATTTTCTGTGATGGCTAAAGTTTCTACCTTTGAATAATGTCCCTAGTGGTTTGGTCACCACCTGATCAGTTCCTGACTTCAGATGCTTGCCTTACAGGTGGTGGTTAATGAAAAACTGCACACCAATGAACCGGAATATTTAACCATCAGTTTGTTTGCAATTCCTCATCAGAACCTTTAAATCTCCGCAATGTAATAGGTGTTATTTAAGTAGGATTCAGGCCTTTTATAAACGTTTAGCTCTTGTTCTTTCGATTTTTGAAATGTTTGAGTTAAATATATTGCATAAAGGTTTAGCCAGGAATAAGCAACATTGTCCTCGACGAGCGATTCCTATAGCACCTAACATTCTGTAGGAGATACATCAGCACAAAGAGTCTTACATTCCTATTCATGAGCTTTTTATTGTCTCGTATGTTTCTAAATGGTGGGGCATCTTTCAGTGTAATCTTCCAGCTGTACTTATCCAATTAACATATGTCTGGGTTAGAAATGCCGATAACGTGTACCTTAATTTCACCATGAAAGAAGTTTACAAATTTAGCTCCCCTAACGGCGTATCTTAATTCAATTCAGTGTCTTGTTTTATATTTGCTTTGTGTTGATAGAAATGTACCACTAGGTAATGGAATGCCACACCAAATGATGTGACAACACTGATCTCAATACAACTGGATTGCTGGTTTGCTCATTGGTGACATATAGAAAAGTGTCGCAAACTCCGCTTTATTGGAGTGGGGTTGGCCAGAAGTTACTATGAATAATGCTGCACAACAACAACAAAACGTCACAAAAATATTCATTTTCTCGACGACTTAGGATATATTTACCTTATCTCTGTCTCCACAGCCGATTTAAACCCTTTCGGTCTGTTTCTACATCTCTGTCTATCTCATTAACTCTACGTATGTCTCTGTCCCTCCCGATACCCCCCCCCCCCCCTCTCTCTCTCTCTCTCTCTCTCTCTCTCTCTCTCTCTCTCTCTCTGTCTCGAGACAGATTGACAAACAGAGACAGACAGACAGACAGACAGACAGACAGACAGACAGATAGGCAGGCAGGCAGGCAGGCAGACTTTGATATCTTTGAAAAATTAATATGTTGATGATTTGCAAAAATTTACTATTTACAACATATTTTTGTTGTTACTGACAAAATGCAACAAGTGCCGATATTGGAAAGTTGATGATGTTTAACTAATTTCGTGTTAGGTAAACACCATAACTGTTGATGAAATTAAACGGTTCCGCTATGACTATAGTCTCAGCATAACAGCTTTCACGTCAACAAACATCATCGATGGAAGGAGGTGTTGCATTCTTTGATCTTCCGCCATCTTGTAGCGATTTTTTTCGGTGAAGTTCTAGCAATCCATTTGTATAGAGATCAGTGTGTGACAATATGAGTCTTAAGAATACTCACCAAAGGGAAAATATCTATTGTGAATATTCTTGATGTTTGAATACGTTCAGGATATGCCGTCGTCCAGACTTCGTCCCATGTTCTGTCGGGTTTCCTCAATTTAACACTTGTTATGGCGCCTCCGTTATATGTCTCGTAAATATCTATAGATGATATAACAATGGCAACACAAAAGTTGAGGTGGAACAAATAAAAAAAAAAACATAATTGATGTGAACAGTATGAATTGACGTCTTGCGTACTTCTATTGAATTGCCACCGATGGTAGAATCAAATCTATGTATTTTCTCGAAAACATTAAATATGTATTGTCACCACACCACAGCAAACTCGACCATCCATGAGTGTTTGAATGGACACATCGCGAATATGAACTAGCACACGTAGACCCAGAGGGAAAGGGATGTCTTACCCATTTCAGTCAGTCACCATCTCAAAAGGGACATAAACATGCTAAGAAACATATTTTAGTGAGTGCATTTTCGCTGCGATCCGATTATAAAATGACTTAAAACAAATCCATATATTCTGTGTGTGCATCTGTATGCTGCATTTCTTGACTTCTAATTAATCTTATGAACAGATTATTACAGTATTCATTTGGCCTGACTCGATGTATTTGAGCGGATAAAACCAGATCATATAGATCAAACAAGACGACTTAAGTATCGCGTTTGATACTTTGGTCTGGCTCCAAAGGCGAAAATTTGTATTACAAGTTGTTTAACTGTTGAAATAATGGATTATTCACAATTGAATACGATATATGAAATGTATAAAAACAAAATAAAATATACAAACCAGATAATACATTTTACAACCCGAGATTGTAAATATTAATCTTGTAGTAAGATTTCAATCCCCAGGCGACCTAAAGTCAACTTTGTGGCGAATCGCATTCAAGTACACAGACTTTTTCCCACCACTATCTAATTGAGATACGAGTGTCTGGGTAGGATACATGGGTTAGCTAGATCCATCTAACACACCCCAGGAAACCATCTTTATTCGAATATGTAATGATCACCAGACTAGTTCATCATCGTCTACATTTTGTAAACATATATGGCTCCCGCTTTTCTTCAGTCGCGCCACCTACTCGTTCCACCCAACACCACACTAGGATGATTTTGCCTGTATCATACCAAGAATCCAACATCTCTCTCTCTATATACAGTCCAGTATACCAACAAACGTATGGATACAATACTGCTCAACTGTACGCCTTTTTATACTTTCTGAAAGGCCACTGAACATACACGTTATGCCTGTCACGATTTAAGTGTGTTCCTAAATGAAAAGCCGATTTGTTGTTGTCCTGCGTCCACCTTACGCTTGTCACGTTTCGCTGTAATTACTATAATTAGCGTGTACCACGAATACAACTCACTTAGAAGCCAATTCATATCCATGGGAAGTGAATATGGAGTTTGAATAGCTTGTTGATTTTGGCGTTTCGTGTGTTGTTCGTAATGCGTTGATAAGTTGGAGATTTACTTTAAAAACACAGGGATCCACCGCATTGTACCTCCATGTGGGAATATTTACTGCTAACTATAATTGTTTTCAAATTGAGGGTTAGCGAGTAGCAATGTGATGAATAAGTGACAGGAATGTGTCACTTCAGTAAGGAGAATGCTTTCACTGTTTATGTTTCGTATGGGGAACAGAAAAGTGCCAGTGCCAAAGACACTGATATCAAGTAATTGGATTCAGCTCGACGCTCTAGTAGTATGTAATGTGGTTTGCACCCACACGCTGGCGGACCTCGACTGGGAATCTCGGCCGTGACGTCATGCCACGTCACTAGGTGGCGTCATGTTGTTTGAAATGGCAGCGCGCATGAACGGCCATGTTTTGACACCATTACAATAGTGATACATAGTCGCAGTGCGCATGCGCAGAGTGTGTTGATAGGTGACACGTGTTTCCGTCGTCCATTTTGTATGATGGAGGCCACCATATTGTTTTTTATGGTGGCACATGGTTATTATATGACCATAAACCATCTAATAGGACAAGGTCCTTTTTCGGAGGGCGTGTTCGAATCAACGGGGGTAAATCTAATTGCCCAAATAGCCCCGACAATTTCTCCAAATGACCCCAAAAACACTCCACATCACCGAGACGAACTTGGCAAAGCCTGGATTTTTCCCCAAGTCCTCTGTTACTTTGTAGAATTACTACAAACTACAAGGCAATTGTTTTACTAGATTGTATTCCTACAAAATATTCTGCTCCTGCCTATTCTGATCTATCCATTAGCTTATTACCTCTATTCCTTGTCTTGTCCTGTCAATGTTTTGACTTCCTGTAAAGTATACTGACTTCCCTAGAGGCGTTTGTGTGCTAGTGCACAATTTATACACATCACGTGCAACATCTAGATACATGTTAGATGTGCTGATATGTGTTTTTGTGTGATAGTGCGCAGTGTGCGCACAACACGCACATCACATAGGCACATCCGAGTATTTGAGGATACCCAAAACATGGTGACGTACTATTTGAGGATTCATTTTGAGGATCCATTTTGAGGATACCATCTGGAGAATATCTAACTAAAGGCAGTTATGGCTTTTAGACCTATTCAGCTCCTGATTTCTAGATAAACCCCACTCCCCTCATTGCTCCAAGGCCATCACCACTGACTTACCCATGGTTACTGCCATCTCTCGTGTTATCCAATTCCTCTATCGTCACCCAATACTGTAGTCATCTGTCACCTTTGCAGTATTGTATAATTACTACCTTGTACGATTACTATTGCCTTATACTATTCTGTCCAGAGCAGAGTGTCCCACCATTACTGACTTGTAGCCCTACTGCGAGCTTAGTAGCGACCCCCATTATTCTGATCGACATCTGCACTTCGCCAAATCTTTAATAGGCTCAACCAGATCGCCCCATTCATCTAAGCCTGTATCAGACTAGACAATGCCTAGGCGACTTACATATAAGCAACTGTATGCTTATCGTTCCGTGATGTTCCCATGGGATAGTACATAATGTGTAACACTGTACAGATCACATGTACACATGCTGGATGTGTTGGCAACTGTTTGTGTGTTAGTGCACAATATGTGCACAAAACATGAAACACATAGGCTCACGCGACGAAATGGGGATTCTAGAAGTATAGATGGATTCCACCGTTCCTAGCCTGGTGTTTTGGTGGAATGAGCTTGTGTGCTGATGCACAATGTCAGCACAACACATGCAGCACACGGGCGCATCTTGGAAGTGCTGATATCTGCTTGTGTACTAGTTCACAACGTGCTCACAACATGTGCAGCACATAGACAAATACGGTTATTTGATGATACTTATGCCATAGCAATGTATCATTTGATGGTACATTTTAAGGATGCCTTTTAGATGACACTTATATGAAGATACCAGGTTGACACACTTAGCAGGGCATTCCCCTTCCACGCTAAACTGAAAAAAACGAAGGAATGTTATATAGTTACAAAATTTAATGAGTTCAAATTGTGTCAGCGATAACATCGTGTTAAAGTTCGTTATTGTGAGTTCTGTTCATTTTTCATCCTTCTCAGTTCCGTTCGGAAGTCTTTCAGTTGTATCTGTCTTTGTTCTGTTTGTGCCATTCACTTGTCTCTGATTATGTTTGATCCTCGTTCTGTTCAGTTCATTTCGATCTTCTCTGTATTTGTTCTGTTCTCTTCGGCCTTCTCGGAACTTCATTCACTTTCTTCTCTCCGTTGTCATTAATGGTTCTGTATCTTGATCGCTGTTGGCTGTTAGGCTTTGTTGTGGAATTCTCTGAGTCTTTGTAAGATCTGGTGGTATTGAAGAATCTTCTTGTTCTCGTTCTTCTGTTTTTGGTTATGTGACCTTTTTCATATCTCTATCCAGGACCATCGCAATTTGCTGATTTGGGTTCCTGCGCACTAAATGCTGTCGTTCTAGTAACCTTTCCAGTAAAGTGGGTTCGATCAATACGTTCTTATTCTCTTCGTGTGCCTTTGTTGTTGAATTATGCTTGTAGGTTGGTTTCATCAGTCGTTTATTCTCCATTCCGGTCATTACTGGAAGAGGTATTTCTTTTTAAGGCATTGGTACCCATGAGTTTTTGGTTAGATATGATTATTCACTTGGTACAGCTTTGATAGTTCCATCGGTTCCATTTGTTTTATTAGTCTGCGTTGTCCGCTTTTGCATTGGTGTCGTAGTTCCTGTGGTGAGTGGTACACCCGGTGTCCTCTTTGGTTGTCTTTTCTACTAACCGCTTTTGAACATGTAGTGCATTGGTAGATTCCGGATCTGTGGGTAGTCCTCTTATGTCGATAAAGATTACATTCCTCTGTGAGAATTTTTCTGGCACCCTTCACAAGTGTGAAGTGAAGCCATTGCTGGTCTGAAGCAAAAAGATGAAGTTGTGGGCGTATCCTCAGATAAGAATCATCTCAAATGTATCCTCACATGATACATTGCCATGTCATCAAATACTCATGTGTGCCTATGTGCTGCATGTGCTGCATGTACATTGTACACCAGTATACAAGCACATATCAGCACATCCAAGATGTTCCTATTTGTTGCATGTTTTGAGCACACTTTCTGCAATAGCACATGGGAACCTATTAGCTCACTAACCATTTGTCTATGTGTTGAATGCGATGTGCAAACTTTGTGATGCATTATGCATTAGCACACTAGCACATTCCATCAACTACCCACCACATTAGCACATATCAGCACATCGATCATATGATTATGTGCGGCAAACCATATGTGTGCTAGCACACAAGCCCATTCCACCAAACATCAGTCTTCGTTCGGTGGAATCCCTTTCCGCCTATACTTCTAAAATCCATTTCCATCGTATGTGCCTATGTGTTATGCACACATTGTGCACTAGCAAACAAGCATATGTTGACTCGTCCAGCATGTGCTGCATGTGATCTGTACAATGTGTAACAAGGTCCATACAATGTTACACATTGTACACTAGCACATAAGCACATCCTGGTTCGGTGAGCATACATGTTCTTATATGTAAAGTATCTAAGTGTGCACTAAATCAAGGCATTGTGTAGACTAATACAGGTTCAGATGAATGGAGCTATCTGATTAAGCCCATCAAAGATTTGGCCACTGGCAGTCGAGACAGAATCAGGCGAAGCTATTGAGCGAGCGTGCAACAGGGAAACAAGTCAGTAATGGCGAGACTCTGTAGCACAAGACAGAATAGTGGTAGGCAATAGTAATGGTACTAGGTAGTAGTGGTACAATATTGAAATGGTGATAGAAGACTACACTGTTGGGTGAATACAGTAGTGTTGGATCACATGACACATGGCGGTGACCATAGAGAAGTCAACCGTGGAGCCTTGGTGTTACGAAGGTTGCAGCTAGTCTGGAAGCCAGGCACTTAATAGGGATAGCATCCTTCAGATAGATATCCTCCAGAAAGTATCCTCAAAAGGAATCTTCAAATAGTACATCACCATGTATCAGTATTTTCAAATACTCGTATGTGCATACCTGTTGTGCGGACATTGTGCACTAGTACACAAGCACATCTCAGCACATCCACCATGTGCCTATATGCTACATTTGATGTACACACATTGTGCACTAGCACACAAACACATCTTGGAAAGTCAAAATACTCTATAAAATTCATAACAAAGACAGGACAGACCGTGGACTGAAAATAATAAGCTACATGATAGACCAGGATAGGCAGAAGCAGGGAATTTCGTGGAAATACGAACTAGTAAACCAACTGTCGGGTTGTTTGTGGTAATTCTACGAAGTAACCGAGGATTTGTGAAAAAATTCGAACCAGAAGAGTCCTCCGGTTTAACAGAACGTGTCTTATAACACCACCTGCTACACTTATAAGCCCAAAATGGGCTTTCGCCAAGTCCTATTTGGTGATTTTTGGTCTTTTATGATTTGGGGAAATTGTAGGGTCGTTTTGGATAATTGGATTTACTATCGTTGTATCAAACACACCCTCGGAACACACCCCTGTCCTGTTAGAGGGTTTGTATTTTGGTTTCTACGGTGATGCATGGTTGCTATGTGACCAAAAGGCCTCCAATAGGAAAAGGGGTTTGTTCGGAAGGTGTGTTCCTTTGTATAAAAGTAAATCCAATTACCCAATTTGATCCAACTATCATTCCAAATTCCAAATCACCAAAACAACCCCATCTCACTTTATTTGGTACGAATCCCTCCTCCATTTAATCCTCATTGTTTCCAATAATTGGCACATTACTTTGCATAAGAATATTTTTACTAATTTTGATATTACCCAGATGCACGATTACTTACCCAAATAGGCCCGACACGCACCCCAAATAACCAAACATGAGGCCCCAAAGGGCCTGAGGGCGCTCACCTGACATGGTAGCCTAAATATCAACCCAGAGAATTGATTTCAACAAGTTGCATCGGCTCCACCTAAGAAAAGCTTATACCAAATATCCAAATATTCCCACAGGGAGCCCATATATGAACCCAGGGACTTGGCTTTAACAAACTTGAGTCTCACTCCCATAAGGATGTTGCACACCAAATATCAAAACATTCCGACTGGTGGATCTGAGCCTAGGAGGGTTTGATCATCCCCTACTAGGCAGGTCCTCAGGTGGCGGAAAGAGGACGGCCTGCTCAAATGGGCAGGTTTGCTGTTTTTTTAATTAGCAGGTTTGCTCAATTGAGCTGGTTTGCTGCGGATTATATGAATTCGCAGCCCCGGATCAAAATGGTCAATCCTGCTTATGCCATCTTGCAGGCACCTTGTTCTCCCGTGAGATGCGATCTGAAGGCCTCGGAGGAAGGAATCCTGACAGTTGAGAACAGTCTGGGTCCCGGTTAGGACAGGTCTCCAGGATGGAGATCAGGTCGTTAACACTGCTTTGGCCCCGATCTTCATCGTGGATATTACCTGTTCAATACACTGTTTTGGCCCCAACTTCGGGAGTAGAAGGATGGTCGGATGGTCCGTTCTGGCCAATCGGGAGCCCCCACCCCAAAAAGTATTGGGTGTCACGTCGGGGGGCATTTGGTGGTCATTCAATCATTCATTTCTTTTAATCATTTATCACAATTGCCATTGTGTACTGTTTTTAAACACATATTTTAACCAAATACTTAGTTTTGCTGCACTGTTTGTTTCAGTTTCACGTGGCAACCTTAATTGCAGTGTTTTTTATAAAGTGATTGGTTGGATGATCGCCATCTGAAGACATGGCCCTTCCACACACGGGCCAATCAGCCAGTGGCATACTTCGGTATCAACACTGGCTGAGTATATTGCTCCATATCAGGTATGTGGGAATATCGGTAACCCGGTGGGTTCACTGCGTAGCAGTAACCCTACCCCTTGTTGGACTCCGTGGTGGGTGGGAGCCGGAGCAATGAACAATAAAAAACAAAACATGGAAAAAATAACACAAAAAAAACGTGTTTGTGATACGAAATTGACAATATCTGACTCTGACTCAGATGGTGAAACATCAAGTATTGAGAAGAATTGGCCTAAATTTGTCATAATTTATGCGGAAGAAGAAGGAAAAAAAAGTATCGTCAGTCAACCTATTTGCTGTGGAGAAAACAATTAAAGGTATTGCTGGTTCAGTGAAGGAGATAAAAAATTTACGATCAGGGGGAATTTTAATAGAATGTAGGTCAGAATTCCAGGCAAGAAATTTATTAAAAATAGATAAAATTTTAGATATCAAGGTTGTTGCATTTCCGCACAAAACCCTAAATACCAGCAAAGGTGTAATGAGAACTCGAGAACTTAATGACATGGATGTGTTGGAGATAAAAGAAGAACTAAAGTCACAGAACATTACAGACGTCAAACGAATTGAAATTAAAAAAGATGGTAACATAATCAAAACCAATACTTATATTTTAACTTTCGGCTCTTCCAGACCACCCAAATCAATTAATGTGGGTTATTTGAACATCGGAGTGGACTTGTATATCCCAAATCCACTTCGGTGCTTCACATGCCAGAAATATGGTCATGGTCAGAATAATTGTAGGTAGGGGGCAGGAAACCTGTTTTAAATGCGGCAAACAACATCAAGCACCCTGTAATAATGAAGTAAAATGTTGTAACTGTCAGGGCAATCATACAGCTTCATCCAAAGATTGCCCTGTTTGGAAACGAGAGAAAGAAATACAAAAAGTAAAATGTGAGAAGCAAGTTAGTTTTAAGGAGGCCAGAGACATTGTAATGTCAATGCGTGGAATGAATTTAACATCACCCACCTATGCAACAGCCTCAAAACAAAAAAATACAAACGAAATCAGTTGAATGTCAGACACCATGGACATGGCTTACCAACAATGCAATTCCATCTTTTGTACAAGTTTTTACCATCGATCAAACCACACAAAATCAACCGAAGTCAACTCAAACACAAGAGAATACTGCTAAAACACCAGAGAAAAAAATAGTCCACATCCAGAGGAAAGATACACCAAAATCACAACAGAACATTGACCAAAAATCTACAACAGACAGGAAAAACGATCAACCCAAACAAACGCAAGGATCACAGCAACAAACTTTGAGTCAGAGTCAGAGACGAAAATTGGAAAAAGAAAAAAAGAAACTTTTAGAAAAAGAAAAATCAAAAAATTTATCCGACAGAACTCCCAAAATTTTACAGGACCCTGTTATGCGTAACAGGTTCGAGGGTTTGGAAGACATGGAAGTCGGCGAGTGCTTAGACGATACGTTCTGGCACTTGCGCCCGAACTCCACTCAGAATAAGTCCCCGAAGGCAAAATCACCTGTAAAAGCTACTGGGGCTATTTCGCCCATACGTCCGCCATCTCAATCGCCAAGCAAGTATGGTTAATACAACCACAAATAATATAATACAGTGGAATTGTCGAGGTTTTAAAGCAAATTTTAATGAACTGGGTCTTTTAAGTCAAAAATATAAACCTGCAGCTTTTTGCCTGCAGGAAACTCTTTTAAAGAAACCCGAGGCTCAAGATCGTTCAGCCTTTAAGCATTATACTTCGTATAATGCCTGGGCAGATGATAATGATCTTCATATTCGTGGAACATCTGTTTTAGTTAGGAACGACATCATTCACAGTTCTGTTCCATTACAGACAAATTTACAGGCTGTGGCGGTACGCCTAACATTAAACAAAACAGAACACTTTGTTCGATTTATGTTTCACCAAGTAAAGCCCTACAGCTGAATGATCTTGAGTTACTGGTCAAACAGCTCCCAATTCCATACATTTTGTTGGGTGATTTTAAAGCACATAGCCCTCCTTGGGGTAATTCCTGCAGTCAAGAAGATGTAAAAGGTAAAACTGTAGAAGAGTTCATTACCAAATATGACTTGTGCTTGTTTAATGATGGTTCAGACACTTATTTGCACCCCGCATCTGGTTCGTACACATCAATTGATCTTTCAATTGCATGCCCTTCTATCTTCCTTGATTTTTCTTGGAGGGTAGAAGATGACCTGTGCGGGAGTGACCACTTTCCAATTGTGTTAGAGAATGTAGTTCCGGCGGATGATGAGAGGGTGCCCCAGTGGAGCTTGAAAAAGGCTGACTGGGAGACTTTCTCGTCGCTCTGTTCTGAACGCCTATAACGGGAGAAATTTGGCAAAAGTGCTGACCAAATAGAACATTTCACCACAGAGTTGTTTGACATTGCAAGCAAGGTCATT
Organism: Pictodentalium vernedei; assembly: GCA_031216915.1. Lineage (NCBI taxonomy): Eukaryota > Metazoa > Mollusca > Scaphopoda > Dentaliida > Dentaliidae > Pictodentalium > Pictodentalium vernedei. The sequence continues at coordinate 334,878,523 of CM062295.1, forward strand.
CCTAAAACCTCGACAAATCCAAAACGTTTCACCAAACCATGGTTTGATACTGATTGCAAACAGGCTATTAAAGATCGCAAAAAGACGGAACGGGAATTTAATAAGTCACCAACCACACGTAACTTGGACAAACTTCGTATAAATCGGGCAAAAACAAGACGACTGATCAAACAAAAAAAGAGAAGTTCTTGGAAAACATATGTGTCTAAACTTAATCAAAACAGCCCCATCAATAAAATTTGGAAAATGATAAGGAAAATTAATGGAAAAGACACAAAATCAACGGTTCAACATCTGATCACATTAATCACATCAAAAAACGAAATTTCAAATAAATTGGCTTCCACATTTTCGAAACATTCGTCGTCTGAAAATTGTAATCCTGAATTTCTAAAAGTTAAAAAACAACAAGAAAAACAAAAGCTCAAATTTACCTCCAATAATTGATAGGATTACAACGAACCTTTCTCTATGGAAGAGTTAAACAACTCTTTACATAGAGCAAAGGATACTGCCACTAGACCCGATGAAATACATTATCAAATTTTAAAACATCTGCCGCAATCATCTCTTGAACTTTTACTATCTATTTTTAATGACATTTGGGTGACTGGCCAGTTTCCACCTTCTTGGCGCAAAGCAATAGTAATTCCCATTCCTAAGCCTGATAAGGATCACAGCAACCCTAGTAATTATAGGCCTATTGCATTAACAAGTTGTCTGTGCAAAACCATGGAGAGGATGATCAATGATCGACTTGTCTGGTTTCTGGAATCGAAAAATCTGCTTGCAGATGTTCAGTGTGGTTTCAGAAACCAGAGAAGTACTGTTGATCATTTGGTTAGACTTGAAACGTTTATAAGAAATGCCTTCGCCAGAAAAGAACATGTGGTCGCCATCTTCTTTGATCTGGAGAAGGCATATGATACAACGTGGACGTATGGGATTTTAAAAGATCTTTTTTAAGTTGGGGTTGAGAGGGCGTATGCCTCTTTTTATTGAAAACTTTTTAAAGAACCGCCAATTTCAGGTTCGTGTTGGGTCAACGTTATCTGATCCTCACGAACAGGAATTGGGGGTTCCTCAGGGTAGTATTTTGTCCATTACCCTCTTTGCAATTAAAATTAATAGTATCATCGATGAAATTGAGAATATGGTAGATTCGTCATTGTATGTCGATGACTTTTTGATCTGCTATAGCAGCAAAAACATGAATGCTATAGAGCGCAAACTTCAGTTGTGTTTAAATAGGATTCAAAAATGGACTATCGAAAATGGTTTTAAATTTTCAAAGACAAAAACGAATTGCGTTCATTTTTGCAAACTCCGGAAACATCACCTCGATCCAGAGCTGAAAATTGATGGCAGTCCTATTAAAGTTGTTAAGGAAGTGAAATTCTTAGGTTTGTTGTTTGACAACAAACTGAATTTCACTTCCCACATAAAACAACTAAAAGTTAAAAGTAAGAGAGCACTGAACCTACTGAAGGTTGCTGGTAGCACTGATTGGGGTGCTGACCAAAACACTTAGCTCCATCTGTATAGATCACTTGTTCGATCAAAGTTAGATTACGGTTCTATAGTTTACGGTTCTGCAAGGAAATCATATCTCAAACCACTTGATGCAATTCATAATAGTGGTATTAGAATTAGTATAGGGGGCTTTCGAACATCCCCAATAGACTCGATGCTTGTTGAAGCAGAGGAGCCTTCTCTTGAGAAGCGTAGAATTAAATTATCTCTCCAGTATGTGTCTAAACTTTTGGCCAATCCTTCAAATCCTGCTTATAATTGTGTTTCAGACCCTCAAAATGCTGAATTTTATAACGGCCACCAGAAACACATTCCTCCATTGGGTATTAGAATTAAACCCCATATGGAGTCTTCCAAAATTTATTCTGATTCTATAAAAGAAAACCGTAAATCACATATTCCTCCTTGGCATCTTAAAAAAACCTACAATTATTTTGGACCTTGCTTCTTCCAAAAAATCTGATACCAATTCCTTGCAGTTCAAACAAAAATATGCCGAAATAAAGTCCAGGTATAGTGCATATACAAGGATCTATACAGATGGATCTAAAGATGGTTACAGGGTACCATCAGTTGCTGCTGCTGGTGATCATGTCGCCTCAATCAGAATACCGAATCAGAGTTCTATTTTCACAGCTGAAGTTAAAGCTATTCAACTCGCACTTGCGCACATCGAGAATGCACAGGAAAGAAAGTCGATCATCTTCTGCGACTCTCTTTCCTCTTTACTTGCTTTACTCAACCCCAAGTTGAAGAACCCTCTCATTTTGGAACTTCGTGAGAAGTTAACAACTCTCATGTCTGACCAATATGATATCGTGTTTTGCTGGTTACCCGGACATGTAGGTATCGCTGGTAACACCAAAGCAGACAGTGCGGCAAAACAGGCTTTAACAAAGCCTCTTACTGATTTCAACATCCCTTTCAGTGATTTCAAACCACATATTAGTAGCTACATCAAATCTATGTGGCAGGCGGAATGGGATGGGGCAACTAATAACAAGCTTCATCCCTTCCGACCAACTGTTTCTGATCACTACCCATCTAGTAACCTTTGTAGGACAGATCATGTTATTCTGACACGATGTCATATTGGTCATACGAGACTAACACATTCCTTTCTGTTAGAGGGTAATTTGCGACCAGAGTGTGTTCCTTGTCAGCAGGTGTTGTCAGTGGAACACATTCTTTTACATTGCACTGATTTTAATCTTGTTAGAGGGCAGTTCTTCACAGCTGGATCTCTTAGAGATCTATTTTATAATACGAGCCCACACAAAATTGTGTCATTTCTAAAAGTAATCAACCTTTTTACAAAATTTTTAAAATTGTTTTTATTCTTTTAATCTCGAATCATCAAGTCTCAGTTCCTCAGGTTGATTTGTAATGTATTTTCTTATCTCATTACTCATTGCTTTTCTAATCATTTTTGTCTGTGAAATGTCTTTTGTGGTTACTTTTATTTCATTCAATTTTTACTTTATTCTTGATAATGACTTTTTATATACCTCTGTTTTCTCGCCACGATATAGCCCTAGCTGTTGATGTGGCGTTAAGCACCAATAAATAAATAAATGGTGGATCTGAAGAAGTACATTTTTAAAGAAAATTCCTCATTTTGAACTAAGTTACAATTGGAGCTCCCACAGTGAGTCCAGATATGGACTAGGGGCATGGCTTGAACAAACTTAAATCTCCCCCCCCCCCAAGGATGCTGCATACCAAATATCAAAACATTCCGACTGCTGGATCTGAAGAAGATTTTTAAAGAAACATCCTCATTTTGAACTAAGTTATAATTCGGGCTACCACATTGAGCCCAAATATGAACCCAGGGACTTGGCTTGAACAAACTTGAATCTCATCCGCCTAAGCATGGTGCATACCCAATATCAAAAGATTCTGCCTGCTGGATCTGGAGAAGAAGATTTTTTTAAGAAATTTGCCTGAAATGCACTAAGTTCGAATTCGAGCTTCTATAGTGAGCCAAAATATGAATCCAGGGAGCCGATTTGAACAAACTTGAATCAGATCCACCCCACAATGTAGCATACCAAATATCAAAAGATTCTGCCTGCTAGATCTGGAGAAGAAGATTTTTTAATAAATTTGCCTGAAATGCACTAAGTTCGAATTCGGGCTTCTATAGCGAGCCCAAATATGAATCCAGGGGGCCGATTTGAACAAACTTGCATAAGATCCACCCCGCAATGTTGCATACCAAATATGAAAAGATTCTGCCTGCTGGATCTGGAGAAGAAGATTTTTGAAGAAATTTGTCAGAAATGAACTAAGTTCGAATTCGAGCTTCTATAGTGAGCCCAAATATGAATCCAGGGAGCCAATTTGAACAAACGTGAATCAGATCCACCCCACAATGTTGCATGCCAAATATCAAAAGATTCTGCCTGCTGGATCTGGAGAAGAAGATTTTTGAAGAAATTTGCCTGAAATGTACTAAGTTCGAATTCGGGCTTCTATAGTGAGCCCAAATATGAATCTAAGGGGCCGATTTGAACAAACTTGAATCAGATCTACCCACAATGTTGCATGCCAAATATCAAAAGATTCTGCCTGCTGGATCTGGAGAAGAAGATTTTTGAAGAAATTTGCCTGAAATGCACTAAGTTCGAATTCAAGCTTCTATAGTGAGCCCAAATATGAATCTAGGGAGCCGATTTAAACAAACTTGAATCAGATCCACCCCAGAATGTTGCATACCAAATATCAAAATATTCTGCCTTCTGGATCTGGAGAAGAAGATGTTTTAAGAAATTTGCCTGAAATGCACTAAGTTCGAATTCGAGCTTCTATAGTGAGCCCAAATATTAATCTAGGGAGCCGATTTGAACAAATTTGCATCAGATCCACCCCACAATGTTGCATACCAAATATCAAAAGATTCTGCCTGCTGGATCTGGATAAGAAGATTTTTTAAGAAATTTGCCTGAAATGCACTAAGTTCAAATTTGGGCTCCTATACTGAGCCCAAATATAAACCCAGGGGGTCGATTTGAACAAACTTGAATCAGATCCACCCCACAATGTTGCTTACCAAATATGAAAAGATTCTACCTACTGGATCTGGAGAAGAAGATTTTTTAAGAAATTTGCCTGAAATGCACTAAGTTCGAATTCGAGCTTCTATAGTGAGCCCAAATATGAATCTACGGAGTCGATTTGAACAAAATTGCATCAGATCCACCCCACAATGTTGCTTACCAAATATCAAAAGATTCTGCTTACTGGATCTGGAGAAGAAGATTTTTTAAGAAATTTGCCTGAAATGCACTAAGTTCAAATTTGGGCTCCTATACTGAGCCCAAATATAAACCCAGGGAGTCGATTTGAACAAACTTGAATCAGATCCACACCACAATGTTGCATACCAAATATCAAAAGATTTTGCCTGCTGGATCTGAAGAAGAAGATTTTTTAATAAATTTGCCTGAAATGCACTAAGTTCGAAATCGGGCTCCTATACTGAGCCCAAATATGAACCCAGGGGGCCGATTTGAACAAACTTGAATCAGGTCCACCCTACAATGTTGCATACCAAATATCAAAAGATTCTGCCTGCTGGATCTGGAGAAATTTTTTTAATGATTTTCCCATCGCCTACAGTGTTAAAAAGTGCTGACTCAGCACTTTTACAAAGTCCTGAAAAAAGTACCTTGTGATCAAACCGATAGGGATTTTTTTACCCATCCTATTCTACTGGATAAAAGTAAGCTTTATACAAAATAAGAATTCTTTGTGACGTGTAGTTTTGGAGATATGGCAGTTTTAAGGTTTTTCCTATTTTCAACTCCCGAAGTTCCCACAGGGAAATGAGAAATTCTTCTTTTTTTGCATCAATCAACTACTTATGACCCATTATCATCTCATATCAAATTTGGTTCAAATCGCCCTCATGGTTCAGAAAATAGAAATTTTAGGCGTGGCCAAAATCTTTGCCCCTCCCATAACGAAGGAAAATAATGCCCGACAAACTTCTCGTAAACAAACTTGATTCTACACCTCAAAAGGAAGCTGCATACCAAATATCAAGTCTCTGCTACTGCTGGTTCATAAGAAGAAGATTTTCAAAGATTTTGGTGCCCCTTGGGGACGTGGCCCCCCACCCAGGAGGAGGGGCAACTTCATTTCAACAAATCTAAATTGACATTAGGTAATAAACATTTACCCAACATTTGAAGAATATTGGGCCAGTGGTTTCTTCGGAGAAGTTGGTTTTGTAAAGTTTACACCGGACGACGACGGACGCCGGACGACGGACGCAAAGCGATTAGTAAAGTTCACCTTGAGCTTCCCTCAGGTGAGCTAAAAACACCAGAAATACCATTCCCCAGAATCCTCATTTTTTCAGTAACGGGCGCGTATCTTTGTGTAGAAGTAGTATTCTGGTTCGAATTTGCTACTAAATCCTCAGTAAGAGTTACTACAAAATTATTAGTTCCGATTCTTCCGGAATCATCTGATCTGCTTTTTCCCATGTATCTGTGTCATTGTTTTTCTGTTTACCCGACCCTATTTGCTTGTTATAGAGTATTCTCCAGTGGAGTAGAAGAGGCTGTCAATTTGAATTTGAACACATTTGCTTATTATTACTGTAATTAGCTTTCCTGACCTGTTTAATCCAATTCCAGGTATTCTTGTCCTTGTTCCCAACAGCATGTTTCGTTTACCGGACCATCCAATAAGTTCACTTTATTACAACTGTGACACAAAGTGATATGAATGTTTGGAATTGTCGAGTTACAGGAGTGAGTTGTAATAGGGTGGGCAGTTGCATATCTATGTCCAATGAGAATTGGGTTCTGTTCGAGGACAGGTGGGACAAGGGAACTCTCTGGGAATGGAGGAAGTGTGAAGTGAAAGACTGTGGGATGGGATCGGAGCGCTGTTCGAGTGGTCTGGACGTTCATCATCATCTGTAAATATTATTCATCTGTAATTGTAAATAAATTTAATTTAATTTAAGAACAACGTGTCTCTTGTTGGTAAGTTTTACATTGACGGCAGAGGTCGGATGGCTTGGATTGAATAGGATTTTGTCAAGGTGGTATGTGGTGATAAGTGTAATATTTTTTTCTTCACCCACACGTTGTGACTGTGTGAAAATAAAATGTAAACAGAAATATTCTGTAAACAGTATTATATATGTATTGTCTTCAAGGAACAAGTATTATTCATGTCAGAGAAACAACCTGTGTTTATCCTTGTCGGGGATTCTAGAGTCTCTGGTTTCCAGAACTTTAATTTTCCAAATTTTGAGTTCATACCAGTAATTCAACGTGGTGCAGTAATTGGTTACTTGATCAATGAAACATTAAGTGTTATAAGAACGTAAAGAAAACTCATGAAACCATAATACTAAAAATTGCTTCTTGCATTAATAACTTTACAAAATTTTCTAGACACAAAAATGGCAAATATTTAATGTATAATTCAGAAGTGACACATAATCACGTTTTTGATGAATTGAAAAACTTTAAAAGAAAAATCAAGAGCTGTTGTTCACGAGCTGTTGTTGGTTTTGTTACCATCCCAACTTTATCTTTTAAAAAATACAATGAATATAAAAATGGCCGCCCCTTCAATGTAAATGAAGAACACATTAACAGTTGCCAAGTTAAATTAGATGACAATCTGAATTCGTTAAATTCTTCCTTAAAATTAGAAAATTCAAGAAAACAATCTGGTGTGATAGCAGGATGTTGTACAGTTTCTTGTCATAACAGCATTTCTAAAAGTTCGATTATATGCAGAAGTGGAGGAAAGCACACAGTGATAAGAAATTGTTTCACTCAACTGTATGATGGTCTACATGCTTCAACTAAATTAAAAGAAAAATGGTACAATGAACTGTTGAAGGACGTTGAATGTGAAGTGGAGTTCATTCGGGAGTACTATTTAAAATCGATAAAAGTGCAAATAGACAATAATAACAGTGATATCACAAGTGATCCAGAAAACCATTGCGAGGACACCCAGCCAAGCACATAAAATTGGGATTTCAAAAGAAATAGACACAATTGAAGAGTGTAAGTTTAATATACAGCACTTGATTAAATTCTTATTTAAACTTTGACAGTAAAATAAAAAGTATGGTTGAAGACGATGAAACAGTGAGTGCAGTAAAGAAACAACTGGTTATGCCTGATATTTTCAGGGCGGAGGGAAATGATGATTTGGAGGATTGGATGTGTAATTTTGACGCATGTGCTGAGGTTAATGGTTGGAGTAAAAGCCTAAAATGTAAATTTCTTGGAGTGAGGTTAAAGGGTTCAGCTTATAAAGTTTATCAAGATTTGAGTGAACTTTGTAAAACATTAGAGAAACGGTTTCGTAGTTCTCGGGAGCCACAATTGTATCAATCAGGATTTTTGTCAATATCCAGGAGAAATACTGTTAGAATTAGGAAATAAAATTCGTACTTTAGCACGAAAAGCTTATCGAGACATTGATGCTGACCTTCATGATGAATTGGCTTGTGATTAATTTATTAGAGCATTAGATAATGTTGACATGGCGTTAAAGTTAATACATAACTTACCCCGAAATCTAGATGATGCCGTTTGCATGGCCATAGAATGGCAGTCCGTGGAAACAGACGTTAGGGTTAGTATAAATCGGGAAAACCAATCACCACAAAATCCTGTTTGTGTTAAACAGTCTCAAACAGCTGCCTCCATATACGAAGAAAGTGAATTACCAGCAATGATGAAAGATGTTCTAACATTATTAAAGGAGAACAGAGAAGTTGGAAATGTAAGAAATAAGCCAAGATATCGCCAAAATTTTGAAAACAATTGTTTGCTACGAATGCGAAAAGAAGGTCATGTTCGACGACAGTGTTCAAAGACTAAAGTTTGCTATAACTATGGGAAACGTGGCCATATCTAGTCACAATGTAAGAAGAATCAAGTATGGGAAACAAGTGGTAGCTGATATTGTGGGTCAAATTTTGGTGATGCATTTTTCAGACCCAAATGGTGAAGAGCAGAAGGAATTACTTGCAACTGGTCCAGGAATGTCTCTGTATTGTATCGGATTTATTAATAGGACTAGATTGGAACTTTTAGTTGATACAGGGTCAGTATACACACTGCTAAATTATGACATGTTTAAATAATTTCAGAAAAAGGGTCAAGCTATTGAGGTAATGGCATTTTAGAAGCGAGCTAATGGTGAGCCAATCAATATTTTGGTGCAGCCAACTTAAAAATAATAATCAATGGAATTCGTTGCCAGCAAAATATATTAATAGTCAAATATTTGGATCAACAATGTTTACTGGGAATGGACTTTCTTCAGACAAATAGGGTGGCATTAGATTTTCAACAATTAACTAAGTCGTTTGAATGCTATTCTTGGTGGCTACACTGTATGTAGAGTAGTATTAAAAGAAACTGTAAACATACCAGCTGGCCATGAAATGTTGGTACCAGGTAATATAAAAAGAAGTCGCAGAGGAATTTTTGGAGATTGTACATATCTATTTGAGCCCTCGAGCCCTCATCAAAGTTTAGCAGTCAAGGAGTCTTGGCTGCACGTGTTTTAACATCAGGCAGCAAAAAATGTGTACTTAGAATGCTGAATACCACCCCTTATGATGTGAAGCTATTCCAAAATACCACTGTTGGACTTGTGAATGCTGCTGAGGATGCTGTGGAACTTAATGATTTCTCTTTGTAGCAACAGGCAGTAGCTCCTAAAGAACATTCTGGTAGAAATGTTTTCTCCTCGGGGCAGCAGGTAACAGCTCATATAAAAGGAGAAATAAATGCCCAGATGCAACGACATAGAGAAAAACTTAGAGAATTGCTTAACATACCATGTGATGCAACTAACGAACAACTTGAGAAGTTGTTTCTACTCATTGACAAATTCCAAGATATATTTTCAACCTCACCTGATGACTTGGGAAGGACATAAATTATTAAACACAGAATCAACACACGAGAAGACGCTGCTATAAAACAAACACCTCGCCGAATTCCCTGACACCAGAGGGGAAGAGATGAAGACCTTGATTGATGGGATGCTTCAGCAAAATGTCATTCGTCCCTCCCAAAGTCCACAGTCATCACCAATAGTCTTGGTGAAGAAGAAAGATAATACGACCCAATTTTGTATTGATTTTCGTCGAATCAATGATTTAACTAAAAATCGATGCATATCCTATACCCAGGATTGATAGTTTTTCGGAAGCAAGTTATTTATCGACACAAGATTTATGTAGCGGATACTGGCAAGTTGAATTAGAAGAGAAAGATAAAGAAAAGACAGCCTTTTCTTCACCGTTTGGGTTGTACGAATTCAATGTGATGGTGTCTGATTAACAGGAGCTCTGGCAACATTCCAGCGATTAATGGAGGGTTACAATTTGAAATTTGCCTTATTTATTTAGATGATATAATTGTATTTAGTTCCAATTCTGAAGATCATATCAAAAGATTGGAATTGGTATTCACTAGATTTTGAATGGGTGGAACACATTATTTCAGAAAAGGGAGTAGAAACAGATCCTGACAAGATCAGAGTAATTAAGGAATGGCCTCGACCCAAAATATTCAGAAATTGAGGGGCGTGTCTTCAAGGGGAGGGAATAGTGTGACGCAAACTGATATGAAAGTTTGGAATTGTCGAGTTACAGGGGCGAGTTGTAATAGAGTGGGCAGTTGTATATCTATGTCCAATGAGAATTGGGTTCTGTTGAAGAACAGGTGGAACAAGAGAGGAGAACTCTCTGGGAACGGAGGAAGTGTGAAGTGAAGAAATGTGGGATGGGATTGGCGCTCCATTCGAGTGGTCTCGACGTTCATCATCATCTGTATATATTATTCATCTATAATTGTAAATAAATTTAATTCAATTTAATTTAAGAACAACGTGTCTCTTGTTGGTAAGTTTTACACACTAACAATCCAATCAGATCACTCTATTCATCTAAACCCCACCCTTTGTCCCGCCCCACATAAAAAGTTGAAACAAGTTACTGGATGTACTCACCAGACTCGCAACACTAACGGAGTTCAAACAAACCTATGCCCAAACCAATTCTTTACTTCCGAGTGGGTAAAAGAACGGCAAATATTTTACACTCAAAATTACGTAATAACTGCAGTGACCTAGACAATGACAAGTTCCAAAACTATATTTTGGACTCAACAAAGTGTATGTGTGGTAATCCCTCTGAAAATGCTCATCACTATCTTCTGGTCTGCCCACTGCAAGATTCTTGATTTTAATATATCATCCGAAACCGACCCTATGTACGGTAAACCCACACTGAAAACAAACCAAAATAACTATATCTTTCTGAAGATTCAAGCGTTCATTCCAACTAGTGGAAGCTTCAATTGAGTCATTATTATTTCGGATCAGCCTCTCTCCAGTACAAGAACACTCGTCTTATAAACGTCATATGTCCCCCATCTTAAAACGTGCCATCCAGCCCTATGATTTCTCTGAGTCCAGACTGTATTGCTTGTCTGCCTGTTTCAACAACATACATTTCAATTGTAAATTGTGTAAATATCTGTTCATTTGTGAATCAATCCATATATCTTATAGACTAATTTATGTATTGATTTTGTGTTTATGTGGTGGGTGGTGGGAGTAAAATAAGTTGAATATCTTGTACTCCAATCATTTTTTGCAAATTTATGGCAAATAAAATATGTTTAAACTACCTAAACGCCACTCACTGTCACATTGTTAACTGAGACAAGGGGTCTTAAGAAAAGTCCAGGAGTCAATCGAGCAGGGAGAGGCATTACTCGAACGACTTGAATCTTGTCGAGCAAATAAGCTATCAAGTAGGGACCCAGACATGAATAGCTCGAACCACTCGAATCCCATCGAGCAAATAAGCTATCGACCGACTACTCATACTGCTCTTCGGCTCATCTCGGTATTTAATGATACCAACAACTTGGCTCTTATACGGCTCGTAGATCCTATATGGCTCCTAGCTCCTATACAGCTTCTGGGTTCTAAACCCTCCATGCCTTTCGATACCCCAAGACCACCACTGCTGACTTGGCCATAGTCACCACGTTCTGTCCTATAATCAGCCTGTATTGCATTCCTCTTTAGCATGGTGTTCAGCCTTGTTGCAGCATTGTACCCTTACTACCTTGTACCATTACCACTGGCTACCAATATTCTGCCCAGTGCATGATTGTCTCAACCGTTACTAACTTGTAGTACAACTACTACTCTTAGTACATTAACCCTTTACCCAACGCAGACGATATCGGAATTTATTATTTTAAATATCATTTTTAAAATTTTTTCAAAAAATGTCAACAACACCATATCATGTGACCCCTCGTTGGAACGAGCTCGACGAGCTCGTTCCAGCGAGGGGTCACATGATATGGTTTTGTTGACATTTTTTGAAAAATAATATTTTTTCAACTGCAGAATTTGCATATTACGCGGGCGGATACGGGCGATTCGTTGGGTAAATGGTTAAAGCCGTTGCGGGTCCCAGTCCATATCACTATCAAAGCATTTTTTTCACTAGTCCTTGCTCGAACAATATGTTGCTACCTATTCCAAGTGTGATTCCAAGTCCTATCATCCCCTAGTCGTCTTATTGTAGGCTTCCATCTTGTCTTTAGCTATCTGTCCTTTGATGTGCCTCCACCGTAGTCACCCAATTCTGTAGTGTTCTATCGCCCTTACAGCTTTGTACCATTACTATTGACTTGTAGAACAACTTCACACTTCTTTGCTAAGCCTGACTATCTCGGTAATCTAAAGTCTCTTATAATCTTATCTTAAGTGTTTGAGAACACAGGCCACGAGGGTCATAAGATAAGTTCTGAACAGCGCTGGCTGGAGGATGGTGATGCGTTTTGTGCTCCGAAAAATATCGAATTTTTATTGATATAGAAATCATGTAGACTATTATAAATTTCTCAGATGGTGTATGTGTGTCTATGGATATTATTTCTCCTGTTTTTCTGAGGACTTTCTACGTAAGAATGTAGTATTCTTATCATTTTGTAAATGTCATTGAATCGAATATCACAGAATTAAGAAAATCTACTCGCGTTAGAGTCAGTAGAATGCACAGGTGACGTAATGTGTTCTGCGCCACTACACCATTGTTCCATGTAACGTGATGAGTGAACAGGTGTCGACATTCAGTAATTACCGTTGGGCAAAGCCGACAAGTTATTTGTTAAAGAGAGAAAAACAAAGAAACTTTTAGATTCGTTCAGATCCGTTCAGAACAAACATAAATATATAAACAATAACAATACCTAGACAATTATAATCTGTAATCCAGACGAGAAAATTTGTTTCCAGAATTTTTTTTCAAAATGGGGAAGAAAAGGAAAAATACAGATCGTCGCAAGGAGAATTCTAACAGATCTTCCTCAGTTATTGAGAGTGAGGAAAGTTCCAATCCAACCCCTAAAAAAACAATTGACAATGAATGAATTCTTCGGCACAGAGGCTTTAGAAATCAGCAATACTTTACCAGATGCCTTTCCAGGGCAGGGGTCCTCCCTGTCCACCGATGAAAGACTAAGGCTTATTGAGGCACAACTAAGCACAATCGTATCGATTTACTAAGCTCAAAAACTGCCGCGAATTTTAAGACACATTTGGAGAATCTTGTAAGTAGGGCCGATCTGGAAACCTTTAAGACCAATATTCTTGATTCTCTGTGCAAGAAAATTGATATACTAGAGGGAAGCGTGTTTGAACTTGAAAAAACGCGAGATAAGGAACTGCCACATAATAAGGGTCTAGCCGCGGAGAACACAGAATTATGTGATCAAATTACGTCTCAGCGTTATGAAATTAATGATCTGGAGCAATACACCCGAAAGGACAGCGTGCGCCTATACGGGGTAGAGGAACCAGCTGGCGAGACTATCGAACAGTGTGCGGATACTGTCGTTAATCTTTGTAAAACCAGATTGGAGGCGGATATTTCAATATCAGACATTTCCATTGCACATCGAGTAAATACACGAAACCACAACAAGCCACAAAGACCAATTTTGGTTAAATTTACGTCCCGTCGAGCGAAGGTAGAAGTGACAAAAAATCGAAAAAAATTAAAAGGATCTGGACTCAGTATAACGGATGACGTCACCCAGCTCAACAATTTTCTCCTACAAAGGGCCTTTCGATCACCAGTAGCTAAAAACTCTTGGTGTTCCAATGGAAAGCTTATGGTTAAAACACTGGATGATAAAATACACCGATTCAGAACAGAATCGGACTTGGACAGAATTACCATTAGTGTCTCATCAGTTTCCCCCATAAAGTAACCCGCAGTAGATAAACGATAATTCTCAGGACATGCCTGTTCGATTTAGCCAGTCAGACAGCTATTTTTAAAGCAAAGCATAATTAAGCCCTCATACAACGTATTCGCGCATTTCTCTCTTTCCCCCCCCCCCCCCCTCTCTTTCTCACACCCACTCTCTCACACTGCTTAGCGGCACGTCCAGCAATCGATCGGCAGCTAGAAGGCTTCCCGGGATCTACATAGGCAAACACACACTCTAAAAGTTTATTTCCACCTGACAAATCAGCATTATCCGCTTAATTATAGCTTAATATTAATAACTCGCCACATTCAGGATTTGTTGTTTTTTCCCCACAAATCCTGACTGGTGGCCCTCGTTTGAACGAGCGCGATCAGTTGAGTTCATTCCAACGAGGGGTAATAGAAAGTGGTTGGGAAAAAAAAAAAACAACCCAAAACAATGATTCTTATTTTTTTGAGTTTCTGGGAAATAGATTGTAGACAGCGTAAACAGACTAAATACACTATACAAAGGGTTAATCCTGGGTAGTTTTCTTCTTCAAATCCTACCCCTCTTCGGTGCCCTGCTATTCTCGTAAGGAAATCTTCCGACTCTGCCATGTGTAATTGCTACAATTAAAATACCTTATCAACAGTATTTTTTTGTGTTTTCCAGACTCCTAGAATGAGACGGAGATGGGGGAGGGGGGGGGGGGGGACTATGCCTGGGACCAAAATCGGTCTTAAGAGTTATAGGGTAAACTACATATGCTATATTGTTATATTCGAATGCTTTGCTCGTATTTTGTTTCTTATCTAGATTTATAAATATACAAATGTTTATATCGCGTATGTACCTATACCCACTCATTCTCACTCTGTACTCTTCAACAGCACCTCTCTCCATCTCCCCCTCTCTCTCTCTCTCTCTCTCTCTCTCTCTCTCTCTTTCTCTCTCTCTACTTCTCTTCTCTGATCGACACTAAACAATACGAAATGCTACTAACATGCGACTTGTGAGAGTCAAATCGGTAACAGTCGCACAAAATAGCGTTTTGTGTTCTGTTTTTGAACCCCCGTTAACTTGAATGATATCGCCTTTGTGTAAACTTACAGTAAGGTGGGTTGTCCAGTAATATACAGAAATAATAAAATAATAGCTGCGATGTGCAGTTGAGCGGCTGCACCCTGCAGTATTTATTTTATCGTCGAAGTACCGTGGATAGATCTCCTTCAATGAGAAATAAGGTGAAAATTATGCCTTGGACCGAAAAATCGGTCCTGAGAGTTCTTCGGTCCTGAGAGTCTTAATGTCTAAATACCTGTGTTATATTCGAGTGTGTTGTTTGCATATTTTCCTTATCCATATTCATAAATATACTCATGTTTATATTATGAATGTACCTCTACCTCCTCATGTCTCTCTCTCTCTCTCTCTCTCTCTCTCTCTCTCTCTTCAATTCCCCCCTCCCATCACTCCAATTCACCTTTTCTTGGATTCAACTCGGTCTCCCTCTCACTCTCCAAATTCCTTTTTCTCGCTCCAGGGATTACAACCGATCTGAGGCAGACCTGTTGAGAGGCAGTCAAGAAATTTTATAGAATTACCCGACGTGTTAACGACCGGTCTGCTGAGAAGCAGCAACAAGTGACAACGACGCGGATCGACACTAAACAACTGGAAACATCACTGACTTTCGACATGTGTGAGCCCAATTAACAACGGTTCCACTGAATAAATTTTATACTTCGTTCTTAAATAGTCGTTCCCTGGAACGGCAACGTCCTTGTGTTCACTTACAGTGAGATGGGGCGGTACAATATTAAACACACACTGTAAATAAAATAATGACTGCAGTGTGCAATCCGTCGGCTGCACACTGCTGTTATTATTTTATCGTTGATGCCCAGTGGATAGACCTCCTGCAATGAGACACAAATGGGGAGAAAATTTTGCCCTGGACCAAAAAGTCGGTCTTGAGTGCTCAAACGATAATACTCTTGTATTATATTGTTACATTTTGTTTGCATGCTTTTGCTTATCTGTGTTTATAAATACACTCGTGTTTATATTACCTTTGTACCTCTACCTCTTTAATTCTCCCTCTCTCTCTCTCTTTCTCTCTCTCTCTCTCTCTCTCTCTCTCTCTCTCTCTCTCTCTCCCTCTTGCAATTCCATTTTCCCCCCATCATCATCTTCCATTCACCTAGGATTTTCACTCACTGGGTGCAACTGGGTCTCTTTTTAGCCTGGGATTCTCGATCACTGGGCTTAACCCGGTCTCTTTCTCCTTCCTCATATTAGCAGTATTTTGCGTTCTCCCTTTCTCCTTTTCTCTCTCCCTTTCCTCCTCTCTGTCTCTTCCTGTTTCTTCTACTCCCATTTTTTTTCACTCTATACCTCTCTACATTTCTCCATCGTGTCATTTTCCCAAAAATGCATTTTTATCTAAGAATATATTATCTCTCTTACTTTAATTCACTTCTCTGTCTCCAGTACTATATTTTCTGCCATTGCCCTTACACCTCCCTGACTTTTCTACTCTTAGTAATATAATGTTAATAACTGAGTATATATTCCCTCCCTTCCCCTCTCTCTCTTTCCTTCTCTTCCTTCTCTTCCTCTCTCTCTCTCCCCTCTCTCTCTCTCTCATTCTCTCTCTAACTCTCCTTCTCTCGTCATGTCTTCCAAACAATCTCTTCCTCCACCAACAATACGTTATTAACTGAGAATATACTTGTGTAGTGCCAGACAGCACAATCGCAGACCTTCATACTATCCCATCCATTCTCCCATTTGATTTTCCCCTATGCATCCTTTCTCTGAAATTTAATCTCATACTTTCTATTAGCATTACACAATCATTGCACAATGATATTGTTGTATTCACTAAAATCAAATACATGTTTCTACAACCCACAAACACCACAGTCTCAACATGCATGTTTGATGACAAACATCCTCACCCTGCAACAACAGTGGTTAATGCCTTTCCTCTTGTACATAGTCTCCCCTCTTAAAATTCGTGCTTGTGGATTGCATTCAAATTTTACTTAATCTGACTTGTATGTATATATTGACTTCTGCTGTAGCTTTAATTATTGCCACCTTTATTTATAGCAATGGTGGGTAGCATCTCGCTCCATGAGGATGAAACCGATGCGAATTTCAACTTTATAAGAAAATACAACAGACTGATGAGTGATGCGACCAATGATGACACGGACTGTACTATCACTGAAAATGAATGCCCATATTTCTTGCTAAACGAGCTTTGTAAAATGTTTGCGGGTTATGACATAACTAAGACAATATTCTGCATCAACTGCAGAACCTCAGTGCCCACTGGGACGCATTAATAGATCTGATCAGTAACGTTAAAAAACCCCAAAATCTATTTGACTTGATTGGTTTGACAGAGGTATGGAAACTGAATGACAATATATCTTACACCCTCCCTGGCTATCAAAGCCTGCTCAGTAATACTCGGACCGACGATGGAAGGGGTGGGGTGGGTCTTTTCATTAAAAATGGGATCGCATATAAACTTCGCACAGATCTGTCCATATTTATACCGCACGTCTGTGAAACGTTGTTCGTAGAATTACCCCAGAAACATAAACGCAATATAATAGTAGGGATAGTATACAGACCCTATACCACTCCCAGTGCTGATATTAATCATTTTATATCGTCCATTAATGATGTTACTGACCAGATAAGTCGCGAAAACAATAAATGCTTTCTTATCGGAGACTTTAATGTCGATCTCTTGAAAATCTCCCAGCACCCACAGACTAACGAATATATAGACATAATACTTAGCCACGGTTTCATCCCTACTATAACGAAACCATCTAGGATTACGGATCATTCAGCAATTCTGATTGATCACATAGTCACAAACTGTTTAGACGAAAACACTAAAACCGGGATAATAATAACGGACCTGGCCGATCACTTTGCAACATTCTATCTTGAAATTGGCGTTAAACACCAAAAAACTAGGAGTCCATCACCCACCAGAAACTTCTCCCCGTCAAATATAAACAGAATCAAAGCTACACTAGCACGGTACAGCTTTAGACAACAATCTGACTTCGTATCCCTGGACGATGCATATAATGTTTACATAGATTTCCTCAGAGAATCATTCCAATCACATTTCCCTTTGGAAAAGACAAATGTCTCAAGAACGTTTGTCAAACAGCAGCCCTGGATGACAAACGGACTTTTAAAATCCTCTCGTATAAAGGAAGAACTAAAGAAAGCAGCTCAGGCAACCAACTGTTGAGAACGTCACATGCTACAAAACATATGTCCAAAACTTTAACAGGATCAAACGTAGACGTAAGGCCGAATATTATAACGCAATCTTAGAGAAAAATAAGAATAATATGAAAAAACCTGGCAAATACTAAACGGGGCTATTCAAAAATCTAATACAAACCTTCATTCAGTAACATACATCAAAACTGACAACATGGAATACTACCACCCTCAGGATATAGCTGCAGAATAAAGCTCATATACAGTTATACAGTTAAGAAAGTTCCACAATCAAGTACAGCCTATCATCCCTCATATTCCCATCCGGGTATTGGAAAGCCAGGTCTCATGGTACCCCACTTCAAGCACCCCAACATAATCGCATGGCTTCTCGACCCCCACCACCTTCATAGCTCCAAGGCCACAACAGATTAGTGTCTTGGGAGCCCATCAATATCAATTTGGAGCTCCGGTATGCATGGTGCATGTTAAATAAATAAAACAATCACGACAATTACACGTCTATTCTATTTATTCACTAAAGAATTCTCATAAAGTTTTTCTAAACAAAAGTCTCGAGTAATTAATATTCCAACTGCATCATCAAGGCATGCCTTCGACGATGGCATGTCTTGGTGATGTAGTTGGAAAATTAGTCATTCGGGACAAGAGCCGTCACAGTCGACACAAATCACATTTACCCGCGACAGCGCTGACCAACGAACACAAACATTCGTGGTTTTCAAAATCTTTACAAACACCTGTGGTTTATAACTATTTCAACTGTTGATAAAACTGCAGAAATATTTTCTGAATGTTATTTTTAATTAATCTGGGACAAATATTAGAAACCGCCATTCTAAGGTATACTCTTACCACTATATACTGGTTGCTGTCAAGTACTTCTTGTGCCCAGGCAAGTTTCTCGTCACCGTAACTCGGAAATACGTTTGGAGGTCCGGTTATTTGATCTGCAGAAAACCTGTCGTTAAAATATAATGGAATTCATCACTTTGCTTCATGATTCCAAGGATAATATGGAGTTCAATTATTGTAACCCCTCGTTCGGTGGATAAAGAAAAGTTTGCTTTCAAGCAGGTGCTTTTCAAAATTTTATCTTTAGAAATCCAATTGATGCCCATATTTGGCAATTTAAAGAACCTAAACGTCATTCTCATGTCTGCTAATGATAACTCCCAAATGAATATGAATATTCGGACATATACATACTTTCTCACTCTAAAAAAACTGAAGCATTTTATTTTGTGTGACCCAAACTGTCAAAAATTAATGGCATAGTGCGCCATACACACGCATCACTACAACTAAACGTGTGCGTCATAACTATTGCAACATAATATTATTTATTTGACACAAGTAGTATGTCTCGGGCATTTGGGCCCTTATTTGGATGACCCCGGTGGATGACCCCGGAAGTGATGTCATGTCACGTGACGTAGTGGCGCCATGTTGTGTTGTCATGGTAACCCGCGTGAGCGGCCATCTTGTGACGTCATCTCCATAGTGATACGTGGTGTGAGTGCGCATGCGCAGCGCGTGTTGTTAGGGTGATGCGTGTTTCCGTCGTCCATTTTGTATACTGGAGGCCGCCATCTTGGTTTCTATGGTAGCACGTGATTGCTATGTTACCTAAGGCCTATAATAGGACAGGGGTATGTTCGGTGGGTATGTTTCTTTGTAGAAGAGTAAATCTGATTACCACAAACAACCCGACAATCCCCCAAATCACCAAAATGCACCCAAAATCACCGAAATTGACTTTATTTCCCCATTTTATCGGTTTAGCACGTAGTGCTATAGTACTAAGGGGTACAAGGGGGTGCATTCGATTGAACAGGAGTAATGTTCTGGATTAGAATTCTCCCAGAATCCCTATCCCATGACGTTTTTCCCTATTAAGAATAGCACGTAGTGCTATAGGACAAATTTACCCAGAATTCTCTGCTTCTATCTATATATGCAATAGTTTACGTCTATCTGGCCATGTTCCTTTGTTCTAGAGTATACTCCAATCTGGCCATGTTCCTTTGTTCTAGAGTATACTCCAGTAGCGTAGAAGGGCCTATTATTTGGAACAGTTTATCTTATTATTACTATATTTAGCAATTTCGGGTCTATTCTTGTTAGTTCTGACCCTATTATTGAAATGAGGATAAGAGTCGTATTAAAAATCCCTCAACGAGGTCTAATTTACTACGACTCTTATCCTCATTTCAATAAAATGGGATTCTCCAGAAGGCACCCCAATTTCGGCACCCCTTTTTTGAAAAACATATGGCCTTCGGCACCCCTTTTTTCTGAAATGAGGATAAAAGTCGTATTAAAAATCCCTCAATGAGGGATTTTTAATACGACTCTTATCCTCATTTCAGAAAAAAGGGGTGCCGAAGGCCATATGCTTTTCAAAAAGGGGTGCCGAAATTGGGGTGCCGGGGATATTGCCATTGATATAGGTTTTTATTATACAGAAGGGAGATAACTCTGTACGATTAAGTACAGGTTATGGGAAATCAAGCAATCTAATTGGTTAATTATAATTTATATAAATGATCTAGATAAATGAAACAACAAGAGTACTCGGAATAAGGTAGGAACTACTGTATTACGTACCACCTTACCAGTAACAGGGTGATACAAAGCATTTGGTAGGTTAATACTATGAACGGTTAGAATGGGACCTATAGGGAAATATACCAACCATACTCTGCTGCCATTCTGTATTACCAGGCATTGACCCCGACCCCAGAATACCGCTCAATAATATGAAGCATCTGGTGGATCAGTAGTACCAAGGGCCAGCAAGAGACCTACAGGGATATGTACAGCCTATGCTATACTACGGTTCTAAACTACCAAGCATTACCCCCACCCCCACAAAATCACTAGGTGTACCATAACGTACTACATATACCAGCCATATAATAAAACAAAGCAATCGGTTGGTTAATAGTACCAAGCACTAACAGGGGCCTATAAGTGTATATACCGCCCATACTATAGTACCGTTCTAAACTACCAGGCAGTACCCCTACCCACAATACCCCTATGCCTAGCATTGCATACTACCTATACCAGTCATAGGATAGCATAAAGCATCAGGTGGATTAATAGTACTAAGGGCCAGCAAGAGACCTATAGGGATATGAACAGCCTATATAGTATCCTCAGATAAGTATCCTATAAAAGGTATCCTCGATAGGTATCCTCGAATAATACAATACCAGGCCATGGGTATCCTCAAATACCGAGATGAGGCTAAGAGTCGTAGTAAATTATGCCTCAATGAGGGATTTGTAATGGTCCTCATAACCTCAAAATTCAATGAGGCTATGAGGGATAGTAAATGAGGATTCATTGAGGGCTTTTACATAGCCCTCATGGCCTCATACGACAAAAAGGGATTCCACGGGCGTTTTCCAAAATGGGATTCCATAGGATATACCTGTTAAATACTGAAATGAGGATAAGAGTCGTAGTAAATTATACCTCATTGAGGGATTTTTCAAGGTCCTCATAAACTCAAAATTCAATGAGGGTATGAGGGATAATAAATGAGGACTCATTGAGGGCTTTTACATAGCCCTCATGGCCTCATACGACAAAAAAGGGGTTCCATAGCCACAGGTGTTTTGCAAAAAATGGGATTCCATGGGATATGGCCATTGGATATAGTCTTTTGTTATACAGAAGGGAGATAACTCTGTATACAGGTTATGGGAAATCAAGCAATCTGATTGGTTAGTTATTATCTAGATAAATGAAACAACAAGAGTACTTAGAATAGGGTCAGAACTAACAAGAATAGACCCGAAATTGCTAAATATAGTAATAATAAGATAAACTGTTCCAAATAATAGGCCATTCTACGCTACTGGAGTATACTCTAGAACAAAGGAACATGGCCAGATAGACGTAAACTATTGCATATATAGATAGAAGCAGAGAATTCTGGGTAAATTTGTCCTATAGCACTACGTGCTATTCTTAATAGGGAAAAACGTCATGGGATAGGGATTCTGGGAGAATTCTAATCCAGAACATTACTCCTGTTCAATCGAATGCACCCCCTTGTACCCCTTAGTACTATAGCACTACGTGCTAAACCGATAAAATGGGGAAATAAAGTCAATTTCGGTGATTTTGGGTGGATTTTGGTGATTTGGGGGATTGTCGGGTTGTTTGTGGTAATCAGATTTACTCTTCTACAAAGGAACATACCCACCGAACATACCCCTGTCCTATTATAGGCCTTAGGTAACATAGCAATCACGTGCTACCATAGAAACCAAGATGGCGGCCTCCAGTATACAAAATGGACGACGGAAACACGTATCACCCTAACAACACGCGCTGCGCATGCGCACTCACACCACGTGTCACTATGGAGATGACGTCACAAGATGGCCGCTCACGCGGGTTACCATGACAACACAACATGGCGCCACTACGTCACGTGACATGACATCACTTCCGGGGTCATCCACCGGGGTCATCCAAATAAGGGCCCAAAAGCCCGAGACATACTACTGACACACCACAGAAAGTCCCGAAAGTCCACAAACAGTTTTATTAAATATAGGCTACATATACAAAACAAACACTTTGGGCTGCTTATGAATCCACTGAATGCGATATGCAATAATGTTTTGTGATAAGAAAAGTGGGAGTAGCCAAAGTCTTGGGTTTCCAGTTTCCCATTTTTTCTGAAAACGGTATCAGGAATTTTTCAGACCCACAATCCGGAAACGTGGAAATTTCCCAATTCTTTTCCTCCCCATAATTACCCTTCTGTAATTAAGACTCAATGACCCTATGAGAGCGATCTTTTTCGGAAAAGTTAAAGTTTAGCGAAGTTTAATGGCAATAAAGGAGGCTTTATTAAACGAATATGAGAGAAAAAGAAACTGAATTTGCGATACTTCGACTTCAGTACCAGTATTTTCTCTATCAGTTGTCTCCGACAGAAATAGATCGACTGGTTCTTGAATCGCGATACACGTCACACATAATGAATCAAGTCCGAGGAAATGTCACACAGTTCAATTAGGTGTCAAAAGCGTGCAAACATAATTCATAGAATTCAGGCAGAGGTCAGATCCCACTCTGCTTCTCTGACTAACAGCTTAGGTGGTCTAGCCTCTGTCTGAACACTATGCATTAAACTGTTGGGTTTATATAAAAATAAGTTGACCATTTATCAAAACCATAATTTTCGTTATGCAAAATACCCTCGTTTTGGGTTTTTTTATATCATTGTCATAGAAGCCTTGAATTCGATTAAATAAATTAACTTCAATGCAAGAATTAATCGAAAATGTAAAAAAAACGCTGCCATAGTTTTTCAAACGGAACTGGTTCGCCAATCACTCCCGAACAATGTGCATAAGTATTCTATTTATAGCGTATGCGTTCATGCAACTTAATTGGGATTGTCTTTGTTGGTTAATGTGGTGTGAGTTTATTGGAAGTCTTAAGAGTTGCGTTTTAAAAAAAATACAAAGTTGTTGATGTAATAATGACAATTATTGTTAAAATAATGTCTTGGCCGTCTTCATTTATCCAACTTTCCTTTATCAAAATGAAAGTTCAAACTGATGTCCTGGCAAACGCGTTGAGTGTGGACCTGAAAGTTTTAATTTTAAAAACAATACTTTCAGGTCCACACGAATGAGATAATTCCCGATATTTACCAAAACAGCGTATATTTTATTTATTATATGCTATGTGTACTGTGTAATGTTCAGCCCAATTCGACTGCAAACAATTTCAAGACAATAACAAAAAGCTGCTGGTCGTTCCTTCAAGGCGACGTTCGAGGCGACGTTCGCGGCGACGTCATGCACCGAAGCGTAACGTCATTTAGGATGCTACTGAACAAATGCATAGTGTGGACCTGAAAGTATTATTTAAAATAATAAAATTATAAAACCTTCAGATCCACACTCATGAGATAATTCCCGACACTGACTAAAATAAAGTAGATTTTCTTTTTTATTTTTTGCTACGATACATTTTATTGCACAATATTCAGCCCAATTCAACCCCAAATGCGTACGTTTCAAAACAATAACAAACGTGAGTTGACCGTTCCTTCAAGGCGGCGTCCTGCGCTGAAGCGTGACTTCATTTAGGAAGCAGTTGGGGAATATTTCTCGATATCTATCAAGTCGATAGATATCGAGAAATATCGTTTAGATTATTTGCGATAATTCACAGGCTAGCCTTTAATAACCCCTTTTAATAAGTTTTAAAATTGCTATTACTCTGTTTAACTGGACTCTTCAGATCCCATAACAACAAATTGATTTACATTATTCACTCTGTTATTTACATCATCCATCATTGCAGTCCAATCTCCTCATGTCTTCAGTAAAACACATGAGTTATCCGATTGGAAAATATTCGAATCGGGAAGCCGATGCAATGTTGTTCCAGACTAAGGCATTGGATGTCGGCTTTGAATCGAATCTTCGAAGTTTCGAAGAGACTTATCAAATATTGACACTTTTGAAAAGTGCCTGGAAATAATAAGCAAATAACTAAATGCGCTGAATCTCAACCACAAGTCAATAAAAAAGTTTGTTTATATTACTAAAAAAACATAACCATAAAACGCATACCTGTCTTTGGAGTATTGGGACGAGTATTCTTCCACGGTTGCTACCCACTGATCGCCAGGTAAACCTGTAATGTTAAATATGCACAATCTGAATTCGAACCCAGTTTTTTATACATAGTTACCTGAGGCCAATACTATAAAACTTTTTACAATTGTGTTTTCTAGAACTGTATTTTCTAGTTATGACTTTAAACGGGTTGAAATGAACCCCAGTAGCATTATTGTATATTTTAAAATGTTAATGATTCATTTTAGTCAGTTATATTAACAGGCAGGAAATACAATTCTAGAAAGTAGCATTGGTTCCCGTTTTCTTTTATGCCTAAGAGAAGATTGTCCACATTCCTGACATAGCATTTGTGCTAAATCCCCCCATTCCAGCCAAGGTCTAATGCCATAAAACATTCACAAATGCATTTTTAGAGTTGTGTTCGCTACACATGATCATACATGACCGAAGTGAATCACTAGCGTTTCAACAGGTATCGGCAGGTAAATATTTCCACGTTTTCAGAATTGCAGTCGTTAGTTATCAGGAAAAGGATATACGCTTCAGACAAATACAACAGTCAAAGTTTTATAGCCCCTAGACGTAATGCTACTCTTGAATAATGTGGTCAACTATTATAAAACAGAAGCTAACTGTTATGATTTGGATAAAACGTTTATTCTCTTGCTGCAAGATGGAGTTGGTTCTTTCCTCTTCGGTGTTGGCCCGGAATGTGTAATAAAAAAAGCATGGTGCAATAATTGATGTGGATATTCCAAATATGCTTTATGTGCCGGTATGTGCTTATGTGGAAAGGCAGATTGTGACACAATGTGACCTAGCACAAAGGCACATACGGGTATTTGAGGATACCTATGGCCTAGTATTGTATTATTTGAGGATACCTATCGAGGATACCTTCTGGAGAATCCCTTTTTGTCATATGTGCTTATGTGAAAAAGCACACTGTGACACAATGTGTCCTAGCACATAAGCACATGCTTTATGTGTCGATATGTGCTTATGTGAAAAGGCACAATGTGCCCTAGCACATGGGCACATACGACCAAAAAGGGATTCCATGGCAACAGGTGTTTTCCAAAAGGGATTCTTAAAAAGGGATTCCGTAAAATGGGATTCCTATCAGACTCCGTAAAATGAGATTCCGTGTTTTAACATCAACATCAACACTCGAGGGTATGCAAAGGGGTTGATAACACCCAATTATTATTGCAAGAACCTGAACAGATACAACTGGCAACCAAGATCGAAGGAAACACAACATAACAAAGTGAACGAAGATCGAACTAGTGGTATTGATCGAACACAACCAAGATCGAAGTAAACTGACCCAATGAAGTTGTTGGCGAAGTGAAATTAATATAAAATAGTGAATGAAGATCCAACAGAACCAAGATCGAAGTGAACATAACAAATTGAAAGAAGGTCAAACTAGTCGAATTGATCGAACTAGTTGGACAGACTGTACAGCTCTGACCAAATACAACCAAGAAGGAAGGGAACAGAACAAGGTGAACAAACATCCAACACAACTAAGATCGAAGTGAACAAAACGACGTGAACACAGTTTTCAATTGAATGAACTATAAGCCCTAAATATAACCCAATATTAACCCCCTTGAATTGAATAAAACTGAATGAACCCCTTGAACCAATACAATTTTTAACTATTACCCATAATATAACCCAGTGTAAACCCCTTTGAACTGAATGAATTTTATCTATAGCCCTAATGAAGGTATTAACACCCTTTGAACTGAACAAAGTTTACAGCCTTAATGAAAATATAACGAAGGTGATCTGAATTAAAGTTTTAAACTGAATACTTCTAATAAGGAAGGGGAATACGCTCGAGTGTTGATGGTAAAACACAGAATCCCATTTTACGGAGTCTGATAGGAATCCCATTTTACGGAATCCCTTTTTGGTCGTACGTGCCTATGTGCTAGGGCACATTGTGCCTTTTCACATAAGCACACATCGGCACATAAAGCATGTGCTTATGTGCTAGGGCACATTGCGTCACATTGTGCTTTTTCACATAAGCATATATCGGCACATAAAGCATGTGCTAGGGCACATTGTGTCACGTTGTGCTTTTTCACATAAGCACATATGACAAAAAGGGGTGCTGAAGGTCATATGTTTTTCCAAAAAGGGGTGCCGAAATTGGGGTGCCCGTGGATATTGCCATTGGATGTAGAGGTGATGAGAATCGGATACAACTTCGTTGTAATAAGTGGAGATAACTCTATACGATTAAGTGTAGGTTATGGGAAATAAAGCAATCTGATAGTTATAATTTATATAAATGATCTAGATAAATGAAACAACAAGAGTACTTGGAATAGGGCCAGAACTAACAAGAATAGACCAGAAAAGCTAAATATAGTAATAATAAGCAAAGCTGTTCCAAGGCTCTTCTACACTACTGGAGTATACTCCTATTCAATCGAACACACCCCGGTATCCCCTTGGTACTATAGCACTACGTGCTACACCGATAAATTGGGGAAATAAAGTCAATTTCGGTGATTTGGAGGGATTGTCGGGTTGTTTGTGGTAATTCGTGATACTCCGATTCAATCGACCACATCCTCCGAATATACCCCTGTCTTGTTACAAGGTTTTGGGTCACATAGCAGCCACGTGCTACCATAGAAACCAAGATGGCGGCCTCTAGTATACAAAATGGACGATGGAAACACGTGTCACCCTAACAACACGCGCTGCGCATGCAAGGCTCGTTCACTAGGACCACGTATCACTATGGAGATGACCATACTGACGTCACTAGATGGCCGCTCACGCGGGTTACCATGACAACCAAACATGGCGCCACCAGGTCACGTGACATGACGTCACTTCCGAGGTCCGGGTCGGGGTCCGGCCAATGGGATCCGTTTACCACATCTACTACTGACATGGATCCTTGTGGTGAATGGTGTCATAGACTCCTGCTACTTAGTCTATCAGGTAAAGGCGCGAATATGCCAGGTTCTCATTGTCACGTTTCATCCCTTATTGGCTCGTTCACCCGTCGAATAAGGAAGAAAGTGTGACAACGAGAACACAGCATAGATTAGATATACTTTATTTATTATACGATAAACGTTAGATTGTCAAAGAAATTGCAGAAAGAGAGAAATCGTATTCCCCATTGTGAAGATATAGAAATTTTCACTTTCAATGAATTAATCAAAATGGCGAATTTCAAAGCATCACTTCAAGGTGAATACGAGCCCGGTTATCACTGGAAATGCTCATTTTTTTCTAGGAACTAATAATGAAATGTAAATCTAGTGTTTTTGTGTGGATACCGATCATTTTCAGCAATAATGCAACACGTATTCACCTTGATGCATGAAACCGTTAGTCCAAACATGGCCTGAAAGTCCATAATATAAGTTTTTGGTTTGGTACATCCTTTCAAAGGACGTACCACACCAAAAACTTATATTACGGATTTTCAGGCCATGTTTGGATTAGAAACTCGCCAGCTGAATCAGATTGCAAGACGCTATCTATTCCGAGTATCAATCAAATCAGTTCCGCGTGTCAGTGATTTAATATGCCGTTTACTTTATTGCATCAATTCAAGGTTGAAACGTGTGGAATTATCAGATTGTTATAAAAAGCGTATAATAAAAGAAAATCTAGTGTTTTTGATTGAATACCGAAAATTATCTCCTTTGTATCGGTCACTCATGAGATAATTTCGGTATCCACACAAAAGCACTAGATATCCTCTATTCATTTCATACCAATCAAGTCATCTAACGAAGCTGGAATGACATATAGTGATCGTCAGCCTTTTTTTATTTTTTTTTTTTTTTTTGTTTGTTCCACCCCGATTTAGGGTACTTCTCGTGAAGCAATCCTGACGACATTTGACAAACTTTTAGACCTTTCTTTTTTGTTCTCAGCTAAGTCTGCGATTTTTTATATCGCACCCTGATCCCGAACATCGCCCGATGTAGGCATTTTTTCTTACTTTTAATTTGACACCTGTATCAAGGCTCTCTTTCAACTTTTGTAAATCGCATCTCTGACAAAAAACATATCTAAAAATGTGGTACCGACCTGGTGAATTCTTAACGGTTATTGCCGAATTTACGAGTGACGATATTAACGTCTCCCTCACCAAAAATTAAATGTCGACAGATTTTAATCAAATTTCAGTGTGTTGTAGAGTAATATAACAGGTAGCGAGTTTTTTTAAAAGTTTTTTCGATTCATCGATTTTTAGATTTTAACGTTACTTCAAATTTTGAATTTTGTATGTACCTTTTTCAGTAAAAACACCGATTTTTTAATATACAGAACTTTCTATTAATAAAACAAAATTTAACACATTATAACGTTAATGATGTCTCTATTCAATACAGTTGTTATAATTTCAAATTGCAATCTTTCTAAAAAATAACGTCATATTTACCTTATTTTCATGAACGTTTGCTATTGATCATGCTACTGAATTCTCCCGTGTTTATTGCCTAAAATACCAAAACGGTGATACGCATAACTCCCTTGTTACACTATATACATCTGTAGATCTGCGTGACGTTATTCGTGCTTGCGAAATCTAGTACATACCATTTTAATATTTTCAAAATTCAACCATTATCCTCTCAACTTCAGTGTTAACGTTTTTCGTACCCTTTAGAATGAATACCTGTATCACCCCACCCCCTTTCAAATTTTGGATAATTCAACTCCAATACAAAACATTTCTAAAAATTGGGTACCGATCAGGGGAATTCCAAACTATTAAGGCAAAATTTAGCGTGACGTTAATTACGTCAAGGTCATTAAAAATGAAATGATCTCACATTTTCAACAAATTTTAGCATGTTGCCGAGGTAAAAAAATGGGATATAGCGGTTTTCACTTTTTCGATTTAGCCCCATTTTGACGTTTGTATGTCAATTGAACACTTTTTGTTTTTATAACCTAAACGGTCGAAACTAAGACACGCATAACTCCTTTTTTACAGCATCTGTAGCTATGAAACCTCGCGACCTTGCTAACACTTGGGATTTTAACATTTTCCAATGTCAACTTTTGACGTTTTTTTGCTCTTCTTTTAATATCAACGCCTGTATCTCCCCCACCCCCGTTTCAGATTTTGAATATTTCATCTCCAACAAAAACCGTATCAATAATTCTGTACCGGCAATTTCCGATAGCTGTGACCGAAAATAGGGTGATGTTGTGGACGTAAACGTCAAAAATGAAATGACGTCAAATTCGGATGAAATTTTAGTGTGTTTTAGTGCTCAGGAAATTGGGAGATAGCTGTTTTGTTTTAGTTTTTCGATTTATCCCCATTTTAACGTTTTTACATCAATTGAAGTGTTACCATTTTTTTAGTTTTTATAACCTAAAAGTCCAAAATGGCAACAGGCATAACTTCTTCGTTACAACAGCTATGAAACTTCGCCACCTTGTTCGCGCTTATGAGATCTAGTGCACACCATTTTAATAGTTTTATATTTCTACTTTTATCCAAAATAGCCTCAGTTTTAACGTTCTTCTTAACTTTTTAAAATCAACTCCCGTATTATGCCTTCATTTTTGAAAATTTTTGGATGCGCTATCTCCAACAAAAAACATATCTACAAGTTTGGTACCGACCTGAAGAAGTCCGAATAATTTTGTCCTTATATCCCGGTAAATTCTGTGTCTTTTGATTGGCCAGAATGCTTAGGACAAATAGCCATGGCAAACGGCGCACCCAACATCCATGGTATATGGGAGCGTGCAACATCCAGCGTATAACGGCACCCGAAACATTAGGAGTAAATGGTTTAAATGAAAGCCTTTCGCTTTCGCTGGCCTCGATATAAAAATCGAACCAAAAAAATGAAAATAATCACAAGCATCATCAGATTTCTGACAATTCGATCATAGTTTGCTGTTATCAATTGAATAGGCGACTGATTAAAACAAACAATTTGAGAAAAATAAAATATAAGAGCAAATCTGTCAACAAAAGAGCTGATATGTTTACGAATTTCCAAGAGAAGGGGATGTAACTCTATTTGCTGTCTTCTGCGTTTGTAAAAACAAAACAATTATTCACGCGTTTGGTCCAACTGATTGCAGAGTGTGAGAAACGCGCCCACAAATTTATTTCCAATATGTTTTATTGTGTTTCAAACGGGTCAAAACAGGTTATCTCCGCCAACTTGTATCTTATATGGAGATGTAATATCTGGATGTCTCATTTAAAAACTTTGCCTTCGGCTCAGTGTTTTAAAATCGACACCCAGGTATTAAATCTCCATATACCATTTATGTTGGTGGAGATAACTTACATTGGCCGAATGTACGATGACGTTTCTGACGTCAACGCGATAGAAAATTAATGATGTCGGATTCTCATAAAGTTTACTATATGGTAGAGCTGCAAAAAATGGGAGGTAGCTGATTTTTAGATTTCTTTTAATTGCTCCCTTTTACGTTTTTACGTCACAACAAAATTTGATAATTCTTTACATATCTATTAAAAACGCTATCCGACACGAGGTAACCCTAGCAGTGGAAAGTGTAAATTAAAAAAAAAACAATAAATAAATAAATAATTAAAAACGCTAAATGTGTTTAAGTGTTAACCAACGTTTTCAAATTGCTATGGTCATCTTCCGAAGACTTCCTACAAATAACACTGGGAATTTTGAAAAGCCGCTCCCACAAGTTTGGTCACAGTTTACTGTTAATGGACGAGACTGTTAGTTCGGCGAGGGATATGCTCGGCTTTCATGTGACCATGAGCGATGTGAGGCGATTTATTCTGCGGCTTAGTACGTTAAAAATCAACCTACACTTGTTCCTCGTTGTTGGGCCCATTCGGTGATGGGCGTGTTTCGTTGGATGACTTCTGGAAATTAGCTTATATTTTTTTCGAACTGAATAGACTTTGTAACTGTTCTCATCCAACCCCATAGAATGCTCAAAGGAAAGTTAAACTAACCCTAATGGAGATACTGGCAGACATGGCTTTTTGTGGTGAGTGGTGTCGTACAAACTATTGCGAATTAGGAACCCGAAGTGTTATATATTCTATGTTTTTAACCCTTTACCTAACATGAAAAGCAGACGACACTTGCCAAAAAAATTTTGGAATAACTAATTTTTTTCATTTTTTGTCTCAAAAACATAGGTTATGACCCCTCGTTGGAACGAGCTCGTTGAGCTCGTTCCAACGAGGGGTCATAACCTATGTTTTTGAGACAAAAAATGAAAAAATAATGAAACTTAATTGGCGATTTTTGAGAATAGCGCTGGCCGGTTTTGGCCGTCACGTTGGGTAAAGGGTTAATACATAGAAAAAACGAACAGAAACCGCGTTTTTTTTCCTGTAACCGAACCAAACTCGAAGCTGACCCCCCCTCCCTCCCCTCACCAGACAGAAATCTATACAAAATCTTGATGAGTTGGTAAGCGTTGAATCGTTGCGTGGGATATTACATTATCAGAAAGTTCTGTCCCAATAGAACCTTGCATATGGCTGGATTGTCAACAGCCAACTTTCCGCTGGCACATGGGCATTGCATTAAGCCATGATGTTGTGGGTGTGGTCAATTGATCTGAAGTATACGTATGGAACGGATGCATATTTCACACGGAAGATGATTACTGAAAGGTAGTTGATAACTCTTACTGTTCAAACCGTCTGTTCGGGATCGCGGTGGCTCAGTAGGTAGAGGTACAGTGTGCAAGCCGAGAGAGAGGTCCTCGGTTCGAATCCCACCTGCGGCAACCGCGTTGTGTCCTTGGGCAAGACACTTCATCTCCATTGCCCGCGTGGGGGCACGATGACGCCGTGTACTAAGGCGTACTGCAGGTCGATGGTACGCATGTCTTCAACCAATCTAACCCTCCCTGTGCTGCAGTGCGGAGTTACGATGTTGGGGAGCTGGCAGCTGCTCGTCGTTGCTAGGTGGTTCTCTCCGGGTACTCCGGCTTCCTCCACCCGTAAAACTGTCACGGTCATAGTTAGCCATTGTGCATAAATATGTGACCTTAAACATCAATAAATAAATAAATAAACCGTCTGTTCGCTGTGTCATGGATACTAAACCATAATGCTTGAGTACAGTAAGGCGCGTGCTCTTGACAGAACAGGCGCTGGAACAACTTTAGTATAGCAGAAGCGTTTATATCGTTGAAAAAGTTGAGTCTACTTGGAAGCTCTTATTCTGCAGCTACTATCTCTGACCACTCTAGTAGTAGTTTTGTTACGTTCTAAACATCGATTGTATCCGGTTCCTTATCCAGCATCCCTAGTCGGGAGCACGGTGTCTCAGTGGGTGGAGATGCAATCTGCAAACGGAGAGGTTCTCTGTTCGAATCCCAACTGCGGCAACCGCGTTGTGTCCTTCGGCAAGACACTTAATCCCAGTTGCCCACGTGTGGGCACGGTGGCGTTGTGTACTAAGGCATACTGCTCGTAGAAGGTAAACTTGTCTTCAACCAATGCTGATCCTGATTTTGTAAAGTTAGTACGTTGAGAAGTATGAGAGTTGCTCGCCGTTGCTCGGTGGTTCTCTCCGGGTACTCCAGCATCCTCCGCCCGTAAAACTATCCTAAGGAGGTGAACCTGCTGTCGAAAGTGTCGATACATTTCCAGAAAAAAAACAAATAAATAAGTAAATATAAATATTAAAATAAATAAATAAATAAATAAATTCCTTTGGATGAATATACAACAACTGATTATTAATCCAGCATAACTGTTTTGCATCAAGTTTTTTTTTAATGACATAAAATAATTGTGTTCTGAATCAATGTTCTGCTTAATTTCTAGAACTACAGACAAAAGTGGAAATAAAGAGGTTGTAGAATATCCGGCCATAAACGGCAATAGCACACATCGTTGTGCATATGGTGTATTTAAAGGCGTATTGTGCACGTATCACCACTTTTACTCCTTACCTGGTATTTCCGGTTCTAATGATCTTTGTCAGAATTGTTGTTTAATGTTGCTAATGAATATTCGCTAGTGATGTTACGGTTGCAACTACTGCAATGTGCTGCAACAGCAGTTATGGATGTATACACAAAGAACTTAATCAAGCACCGCCCAGCATTTTTTATTGCATCAAGATTCATAATCGAAATTTGGAAATGGTAGATGTAAATTGGAATCGAACTGCATTCCCTCGCAATATGGGTGGGGTTTGTTGTTTGGTCAGTCGCACAAACACACCACTACATGCACGTGCAACACACCACCCATGATTTTCTCAAATAGCACTTTCAAATCGTTCTGGATTCTGTATAAAAGTGTGAAAGTTTCAATGATTGAGGCATTTACTTTCGAGATGGCTCGAAGGAGATACACTGAGGCTACCAGATGGCAGATTATTGGCATGAAGTCAACGGGAATGTCTTGTAGAGCAATTGGACGGCAACTGGACATTAACCACACTGTAGTAAGCCGTCTTATTCAAAAACATCGCCAAACTGACCATGTAAAGGACAGACCGAGACCAGGTCAGCCACGTAAGACTAGTCGAGTTGAGGATCGTTACCTTGCACGTCTTGTTCGACGTCAGCCGTTCTCCAGCAGTGGTGTTCTGAAGCAGCTATGGCTCCCCAACAGACCCCTTTGCAAGAGAACAGTGAGAAACAGATTGAAGGCAATAGGTCTCAAGGCAAGGCGAGTGATTAAGCGGCCAGCGTTGACCAACCGGCATAAAAGAGCTCGTTTGGAATGGTGTCTAGCCCGACGTCACTGGAATCTTACGTCATGGAGGAAGGTCCACTGGTCGACGAAAGTCGGTTTTTGCTCAACGTTACTGACGGACGTCAGCGTGTTTGGAGAACCAAAAATACTGTATATGTGCCAAAGAACGTCCAAGCGTCAGTCCCATTCGGTGGCGGATCAGTTATGGTCTGGGGATGCGTGTCCCATGATTGTAAGCTTGATTTGGTAACTGTGCAAGGCAATCTCAATGGCGATCGTTACATCCGGGACATTCTGCAACCTGTTCTTGTTCCCCATTTTGACAACCATCCATTGGCCACTCGCCCTGTGTTCATGGACGACAATGCTCGACCCCACCGTTCTCGACTTGTGAAAACTTTTCTTGACAACAACGCGATTACTAAACTGCCATGGCCTGCAATGAGTCCTGATCTCAATCCACTGGAGCAAATTTGGGATATGATTGGACGCAGAGTGCAAGCACTGGTCCCACCTCCACGACATTTGGCCGGTTTGGAAGCAGCTATACACCGTGAGTGGCAGCAGTTACCTCTTCAGCGAATCAGGAGACTCACCACACGCATGAGGAGGAGGGTAGACGCAGTCATCCGTGCACACGGCGGATACACACGCTACTGACAATATTGTTGCTAATTGTTGGCTTACAATGCTACTGAACATTTAGCAATCGCTAATCAATCATTATCTCCATTTTGGTACTTTGTAGCACAAAACTTACAACAGGGTGGAATTTCCTGCAAAACCAATGTTCATGTTTGTCTGCCAAAATTACAGTAAAGTGTTACACATTACAATCATTGTTGTATTTTATGTTTAGCTAGGATTATGAACTATCAGAATATCATACCATTTGTTGCCATACAAACGTCATGATGTTATTATGACCGGGTTTTGTCACAACAATCAGGAAAAATGGGGCGGTGCTTGATTAAGTTCTTTGTGTATACATTTGAACCCTTTGATTGTGTATTCGTAGTTGAATAACCACGTTAATTGCATAAAACATCCCAATACCAAATTATTTGCCATTCATTTAGTGGAAATGAAATTTGACCTGTTCATTGCATATAGGTAGAGTAAAATCATCTTTAATAAAAAATCGTGTGATTTGTCGGAGTAATGATCTGACAGTTACGGAATTCCCCTTGCATATTTGCCTAATCGGCCTCAGTAATACTGATATTAGTATGCAATCGTTTATATGTTGTTCGGCAGAGCTCTGCCGAACTAGGTGTATAAAATAATTGTTCATTTTATCGCCATAATGCATGAACATGATCAAATTTATGTTGACTGATTACTCCTGTTACTTGAACAGTTTTCATTAGCAGGGTTCCACTGTACCAACATATTAGTTTATTGGCCTGGAACAGTATGGATAACATATATATTTTATAGAAGGAAATCTAGAATGTGTTGAGGTATGCCCATATTTCGGCTAGGAGCTGCATGCTATTTTTGATCTCATACAAGAACACGTTCCAAATATTAATTATTTTTATCTCTTACAAGAACACGTTCAGAAAAAATATGAAAATACGTGACACGTAATGGTGGACACCCAATATTGTTAATTTCGGTAAATATTGGAGGCCGCAAGCAAGATTTTACAGGAAAGAGATGGTATGTATAGCACAGATAGCAGCGGTATGTGAAATATTACAATTTGTGTTGTACGGCGACATGCAATAAACAGAGAGCCACAAATGTATATTCATATGTTAGTGTGGCGACAAATATGGCCATCGAGAAATTTTGAAAGATTTGGGGAAGGACCAAACTTGAGACAAGCTATAGTAAAACAAACCTTCATTTTTTAAACTGACAAACGATCATAATTCAATGGCAAATTGGTCCATTATGGTTTAACAACAATTTCAAAAACCAAGGCTATATTATGAGCGGGATTGCACGTCAATTTCAATAACTAAGGTTATTATATCAGTTCCTAGTTCCCAAGATCCTTCCCAGCCTTCAATACCTGGGCGAGCAAAAGAGTCGTACGTGGAGTCACTCGTCTAGGTAATTACTCTATGGCTCATTTGTTCGATGCGATTCTGGTCGTTCGAGCACTCTGAGATGGTTAGCAACCCTGTACTAGTGCTAGTAATGGTACGGGCTGTAAGAGTGGAAGAAGACTACAGGATTTGTGACTGCTGTAAAAGCTAATCATAGGACAGACGATGGCAATATTGGGAAAATCAGTAATAGTGGTGTTGGAGATATGAAGACCATGGAGAGGTCTAGAACTGGGCAGATGCTAGAAGCTAAATTATCATCCGGTATATATAGGGGCACGTCATTTACTACATCATCATGTCATAGGTATCCCCTATACCCCGATGAGCATTAAGAGTCGTAAAAGAAATCGCTCTTTTGATACTCGTTTGCTCAATGGGAGTTGAGACAATCGAGCAATGATTTTTTCAGTATATGTTCAAAAGCTTATTTGCTCGATAAGATTCGAGTCGTTCGAATAATACCTATTCCTGCTTGATTGCATCTTGGGTTTGAAGATCACAGAGGACTTCGTTATACACAGAGAAGGCAAAAACAGAGACGGCCAAAACAAAATAGACTGTTGAGATAGGCAGAAATGGGACCAGTAAAAGGCAAAACAAGCCAGGAAATAGAAGGATAAACCACAGAATAGAACGGGATAGATAAAATACTGAGACTATTGTGTGCACATCCGAAACAATAAAGTTACTCTTATACAACGGAATGCATCTATTGTTGGGCAAAAAGAAGAATTCTAGGAGACAACAGATAGAATTTAGTTGGAAATCCGCACTAGTAAAAGAACTGTTGGATTTATTTGGGTAATGTTACAAAGTATTTGAACAAATACAATTACTTATACCAGGAAATGCACGATAAAGCACTGCATGCTACTCTTTTGAGCCCAAAATTGAGGAATCCGTGCCAAATAAAGTTGTTTTGATGGTTTAGAGGGATTGTCTGGATGTTTGTGGTAATTCGTTGTATTCTAGTTCACTTGAATTTATCCACATGAGACCTCCCATCATTCATTTAGCACTACGTGCTACTATTATAAGCCCTAGATGGGGGTTTGCGAAGTCCGTCTCGGTAGTTTTGGATTATTTAGAGGGATTGTCGGGAAGTTTGTTGTAATTAAATTTACTCTTATTCAATCGAACACATCCTGCGAACACACCCCTTTCCTGTTAGAAGGTTTTGGATCACATAGCTGCTACCGCAGAAACCAAGATGGCGGCCTCAGATATACAAAATGGAAGACGTACACTCGTCTCACCTCAACAAAACGCACTGCGCATGCACACTAGGGCCACGTATCACTATGGGGATGTTGTCACAAGATGGCGCTCACGCGGGCTACCATGACGACCAAAAATGAAGTAACTGGGCCAAGTGCCTATGACGTCAAATGAGATCCGGCCAATGTGGGTCGATCGGGTACATGATTGCCACTAACATCAAGCCGAGCGATCCACGTTTCGATCCCCAGCAGAGGTAACTCTGTTGTGTCATTGGGCAAGGTACTTAATCACGATTGCCCAAGTAGGGGCCACGGTGGCGCAGCCATGGAGGCATTCTGGGGGCACGTCCCCCTCCAAAAAAAAAAAAAATAATTCAGATAGAATCACCGATCCAATGTCGAGTTATGACAGCACAAAATTGAGTTTAATCATTATCAACTTATCGTCCGGAAACCAATTGTTTACAATGTACTATGTGAAGGGCCACTGTGACCTAGACCTTAGACCTACTGATTCCAAAATAAATAGGGCTCTTTCATGCAATAATGTCAACCTACCTATGAAGTTGCATGAACGTGGGTGGAACCATTGTCAAATTATCATCTGGAAACCAATTGTTTACGATTTACTATGTTGAAGGTCACTGTGACCTTGACCTTTCACCTAGCGAGTCCAAAATAAATAGGGTTCTTCCTCTCATTGATGCCAACCCACTTATGAAGCTTCATGAACGTGGGTTGAACCATTATCAAGTTATCATCCTGAAACCAATTGTTTTGATTTACTATGTTCAGGGTCACTGTGACCTCGACCTTTGACCAAGTGAGTCCAAAATAAATAGGGTTTTTTCTCTCATGAAAGCCAACCTACGTCTGAATTTTCATGAATGTGAGTTTAACCACAGACAAGTTACCATCCGGAAACCAATTGTTTACAATTTACTATGTTCATGGTCACTGTGACCTTGACCTTCGACCAAGCAAGTCCAAAATAAATAGGGTTCTTCCACTCACCGATGCCAACCTACCTGTGGAGTTTCATGAATGTGGGTCGAACCATTATCAAGTTATCATCCGGAAACCAATTGTTTACGCCCGCCCGCCATTCACCAAACTATAAGTCGAGCTTGACTTCGTCACGACTTGACTAAACAAGAGGCCCCAAGGGGCCTTAATCGCTCACCTTCCAAACTAGTTCAAAGAAGTATTTGGGGTCACATACATTTATACATGGTTCATCAACACTACAAAGACATGAAGTCATGAAAGGCAAATTTCATGGAAAAACACTACGGAATCGATTTGAACAAACCTGAACCTAACATGCCCCCCATGCCACCCCTGCACATTGGTAGCCCAAGTAATAAGCCAGGGACTAAAATTGAACAAACTTGAACCTGACCCCCCTTGAGATGTTCTATACCAAATATGAAAGAATTCTGACCAGTGGATCTGATGAAGGAGTTTTTTTAAAGAAATGTCCTCTTACTGCATTAAGTTAAACTTTGGGCTCAAACAGGGAGCCAAAATATTTACCCAGGTAACCAATTTGAACAAACCTGAAACTGACCCACCTCAAGATGTTGCGTACCAACTATGAAAGGATTCTGACTGGTGAATCTGGAGAAAAAGATTTTTAAAGATATTCCCTCATATTGCACTAAGTTAAAATCCAGGCTCCTATAGGCAGCCCAAATATAAATATAAACTCGATTTGAACAAATCTGACCCCCCCACCCCCCACCCCCCCCATAGACGTTGTTTACCAAACATGAAATGATTCTGACTGGTGGATCTGAAGAAGAAGATTCTTAAAGAAATTTCCTCAAATTGCACAAAGTTCAACTTTGGGCTCCAATAGAGAGCCCTAAAACTAACTGAGGGACCCGATTTGTACAAACTTGAACCTGCCCCCCCCCACCCCTAGAGATGTTGTATACCAAATATGAAAGCATTCTTACCAAATATGAAAGATTTTTAAAGAAATTTCCTCATACTTCAATAAGTTAAAATTCGGGCTCCTACAGGGAGCTCAATTATTAATCCATGGAATCGATTTGAATAAATTTGAATCTGATTGAACCCCTCCCCCCCCCCCCCCCACACCCCCAGAGATGTTATATACCAAATATAAAAAGATTCTAAATGACGGTTCTGGAGAAGATTTTTTTATTTTTTTTAAAAAAGGTATGGGTGCTATCAGAGTAAGGCCCCTTGTGGTGCCCCATGTGGACGCGGCAAGCTTATTTGCACAAACTTGAATTGACATATAATAAGGAACATGCACACCAAATTTGGTTCAATGTGGTCCAGTAGTTAGGTAGCAGAAGTCGAAATGTAAAATTCACGATTGACGACGACGGACGACAAGTGATAAGCTAAGCTCCCTTCGGTGAGCTATAAATCAGCCATACGCCCCCCCCCCCCCCCCCCTTCCAAGTTAACCCATATAGGGAACAACAGGCAAGAAATTTTAATATCGAGATATTTATACCTGCAGCATGTATAGGGGGGGGGGGGGGGGGGGGGGGTAATAGCAGATTTATGCGTGATATCCGACCTATCTCAATTTAATGACACCAATGTTGTCAATTATTTGCCCGACTCGACAGCTGGCCTCGAGGAAAAACACGTCGCCGGTGTTCCGTCGCCGGATTTACGAAATCAAGTCGCCGTCATTTGGTAATGTATCCTTTTCTTCTGGTCCGGGTTCGCTATTTAAAATTGATGAATCTCTTGGGGCGATAGGAAAATGAAGGAATCGTTAACAAAAGTAAGACGGTAATATCATTTGATAAGCAATTGTTGCCGGTTTTAAAAAGCATAATGTCTTTATTTTGTGTAATATCATCAGGCATACTTATTTAATTTTATTCATTTAGTTTCCTATTTTTAGTCGAATTTTTAAAAAAAAAAACGTGACTATTGGTATGGCGAGGGCCGGTCGCCGGGTAGGCGGTTCTTTTTGCTAAAAAACTAGTTATTTCTAGATGGATTTTGATATTTGGTATGTGGCTTGATATGCACGTGCAACAAGCGATGACGCAAAATAGGGCGTGTGCACGCTTTTTCAGAACAGTTGTGGCCCTTTGTTAAAATCTACTAATTTTGAGCTTGACAACGCGATACTTCAACAAACGTCAACCGATTTGACAGATATTTGGCACATGGATTTCAAGGAGCAATGTCTTGGTCGAGTTCGAAAACGGGCTCGGTCCGATGTACGGCTGAAGAATTATTTGGCTATCTTTGTCATGTTTTGCAATTTTTGTGCTTGATACTAATGTAATGATGGCGCCATAACTTGAACAAATGTTAAACGATTTGATTCTTTTTTTTGTTGTATGGGTTTCCATGGTAATTGTCTCGACCAAGTTCGAAAACGTTCGGTCAGATATATGACAGCAAAATTATTGAGTTGACGTAGTCATTTTGTTCAAATTATTTATTTAGAAAAAGGTCCTCTCATGCTTTTTGGTTCATAGTTGCTCACTGTTGTGTTAGCCACGAAAATACGACCCCGCATCGGCGATGCGAACCATTTCTCTAAATAGAGTTGTTGAGTTGACGTTCGTTTCGTGATTGATCATAATTCAATGATTCACAGAGATTATTATTGTCCTCAAACAAGGTGAATGGGAAATCAATTTGAAAAAGAGTTTCAATGTGGCCTAATCATTGAGTCAATTTTGTTTCTAAAATTGGGGTTGCAGCTATATTATTTACCAATACAGACACTGCCATTTATCCTAACAACTGATGTCAAATTTTCGTCCACATATTGATGTGCTAAAAATAGCCCTCAATGAATGTGACCCCCCCCCCCCCGCCCTATACCCCTTTTCAACAAAAACTATGATATAATTCATAAAATAATTGATGTTGACACAAAACAAACATCTAGCGACACAACTATCACAAATGGGAGCCTTAATCGCTCACCGGCCAAAGTGGTTCAAAAAAATATTTGGGGTCACATTCAGTTAGACATGGTTCATGAACACTACAAAGGTATGAAGTCATGAGAGACAAATGTTATGTAAAAAAAAACACTAAGGAATGGATTTGAACAAACCTGAACCTAACATCCCCCAAACCCACTCCTGCCCATAGAGCCCAAATATTAAGCCAAGGACTCAAACTGAACAAACTTGAATCTGATCCTCCTTGATATGTCATATACCAAATGGGAAAGAATTCTGACTGGTGGATATGAAGAAGGTTTTTAAAGAAATCACCTCACATTGCACTAAGTTAAACTTTGGGCTCAAATAGGGAGCCAAAATATTAACCCAGGGTCTCGATTTGAAAAAAAAGGATTCTGACTGGTGGATCTGAAGAAGACTTTCAAAAAAAATTTCTCATATTGCACTAAGTTAAAATTCAGGCTCCCATAGGGAATCCAAATATTAACCAAGAAACTCGATTTGAACAAACATGAATCTGCCCCTCCACCTCCCCCTCCCCCAGAGATGACGTATACGACATATGAGAGGATTCTGACTGGTCAATCTGAAGAACAAGATTTTTAAAGAATATTCCATGCATTGCACAAAGCTAAAATTTGGTCTCCCATAGGGAGCACAAATAATAACCCAGCGACTCGATTTGAACAGACTTAAATCTGACACCCACCCCCACCCCCCACCCCCACCCCTGTAGATATTGTATACCAAACATGAAAGGTCTCTGAAGAAGAAGATTTTGAAAGAAATTTCCTCAAATTGCACCAAGTTAAACTTTGGGCTTCAACAGAAAGCCCAAATCTTAACCCAGGGACTCGACTTGGACAAACTTGAATCTGACCTCCCTAGAGATGTTGTATAACAAATATGAAAATATTCTGACTGGTGGATCTGAAGAAGAAGATTTTTATGCATTTTTAAAAAAAAATATGGGTGCTATCAGAGTTATGCCCCTTGTGGTGCCTCCTGTGGGCGCGGCAAGTTTATTTGTACAAACCTGAATTGACAACGATGACAGACGACGAAGATGGACGGCAAGTGAGAAGTTAAGTCCCCTTCGGTGAGCTAAAAAATAGCCTCAATGAATGCCCCCCCCCCCCCCCCCACAGTATACCTCTCTT
Organism: Pictodentalium vernedei; assembly: GCA_031216915.1. Classification (NCBI taxonomy): domain Eukaryota; kingdom Metazoa; phylum Mollusca; class Scaphopoda; order Dentaliida; family Dentaliidae; genus Pictodentalium; species Pictodentalium vernedei. Next base: position 334,921,328 of record CM062295.1, read on the forward strand.
CATCAAAAACATGATATAATTCATAAATTAATTAATGTTCACACAAAACAAACAACTCGTGACATTAAATATCCTACTTCATTTGCAATTTTTGTAAACAAAAGCCAGTTTTGTCAGTTAGGGCACCTAGAGTCATTGGTATGGAACTGACAAAACATAAAACACAGATTTTTTCAACAGTATGACCAGTACTGCTCACGTGATATCTCATAGCACTGTTAAAATACCTAAAAGCATCCAATATTGATTTTGTGGTGCTGTGCTTGAGCAGCAAGTATCCATTAGGGCACTTTCACAACCTTGGATTTATTCCCCACAAACACCCATTCTGATAAAAAGAGTGACGTTGTGGAAATAAGTCTCCAAGGAGGATCAATGAGATATTTGCTTAACAAATTTGTTTTTGTTTTTTTTAGTGTTTAATATATTTGTGTGTGAATGGGGAGGGGGGGGGGTAGAGTTTGAAAAGTAGTCAGCTGCATGTTAATGAAAATGTACAACCAGGCAAATGAAAAGCAAATAAAGACTTTGTCTGATGGACATACAGACAGACATGCAGTCACACAAATTGAAAGTCTACACAGGAATAAAAACTGACATACAATGGAAAATTTTGTCAGAAGAGTCAGGACAAGATTGTCAAACGAAAAAAAAAAAACCTCAATGGACCCAGAGTGCTGCAGTACCAAAGCAAATCATAGGAAACTGAGAGTGTATGAGATTGACTTTAGTTTCCAAAAACATACTTTCCGTATGAGATTGACTTTAGTTTCCAAAAACATACTTTCCGTATGAGATTGACTTTAGTTTCCAAAAACATACTTTCCAATTGTTTCTCATCAAATGAGGCTTCAGTATGGGTGGGTGGGTGGGGACTTAATTCAAGCAGAGAACAATATTTCACAGTTGTTACTGTAGTTTTGTGCTGTAACATGGGAGCCGTGGCAACAACGCTCAAGCTAAACAAAATTTGATTGCATCACTTTAATTTTGGGATTCAAATATCTTTGTCAAGAATAACACTTCAAAGAACATTTTCCAGCCCCAAAACAGGGGGTCGTGCATCAAATGAGATGGAAAATTTAGTACTAGACTACTTTATTAGTACTGGACTACTTTATTGTTAGCAGTGCACAAATGCCATTCATTCACATTTGCAACTTTATTGTTATTTTTTCCACTGTACGCCACTCCCAAATTTATGTTCCAAAATACTCTTTCAACGAAGAAATTATTTTTAACACTTTACCAAATATAACGATCAAAAGCTCCTGGCGCTATTCACAAGAATTGCCATTCCATGTTCATTATTTTCTTGTTTTTTGTGTGAAAACCACAGCTCATGGCCTCTCATTGGTATGAGGTCATTCCAATGGTGTAAAAAGTCATGTTTTTGACACAAACAATTAGTAAGTCAATAAGTTTGTGGGCAAGGGTAATCAGATTTTCATGTTAAGTAAAGGGTTAACAGCATAATTCAGACAAACATCGAAATACCAGTAAATAAAGGTGCAATATGGGTTTTCTTAAATTTCCCATTTGTCATAGATTTTAAATCACATTCTGGCTTCTGAAGACTTCACATTGCGTTTGAAGAATATTTTGCCATTCTTGTGAAAAAAGCCTCACATTCTCAGTTTAAGCACCTAGAGTCATTGGTATGGCACTGACAAAACATTAAACACTGATTTTTTCCAACAGTATGACCAGTTGAGCTCTGCTCCTATGGTGTCTCATAGCACTACTAAAATGCATAAAAACATCAAACATTGATTCTGTAGTGATGTGCGTGTCCCGCAAGTACATGTACCCACAAGGGCTCGTTTACAACCTTGGATTTAATCCCTACAGGCACCCATTCTGATAAAAAGAGTGAAATTGGGGAAAATACATGCATGCATAGTATCCAGTGAGAATGACTCAGATATTTGCTTCAGGAATGCAGTGATCTTTAATGTTTAATATATTTGTGTATGTGTGTGCAGGGGTGGGTGGGGGGGGCGAGGGGGGGGGGGTCAATTGCCAGTTATTGAAAATGTAGAACCGTGCAAATGAAAAGCAAACCAACACTTTGTATGATGGACAGACAGACATGCAATCACAAATCTTGAAAGTGACAGTCTACATGAATATATTATTTATTATTATTATTTATTAGTGGCTAAGGTCACATATTTATGCACACTGGCGAATCATGACCGTGACAGTTTTACGGGTGGAGGAAGCCGGAGTACCCGGAGAGAACCACCGAGCAACGACGAGCAGCTGCCAGCTCCCCAACATTTAACTCCACACTACACACAAGGGTTAGCATTGGTTGAAGACAAGTGCACCATTGACGTGCAGTACGCCTTAGTACACAACGCCACCGTGCCCCCACGCTGGCAATGGAGATGAAGTGTCTTGCCCAGGACAGAATTGCCGCAGAATTGCCGCAGGTGGGATTGGGACCGAGGACGTCTCGACTTGCAGCCTGCACCTCTACCTACCGAGCCACCGCGCTCCCGTCTACATGTACATAGGAATGGTATGATGGGCAGACAGACATACAATCACATATTTTGAAAGGGACAGTCTACATGTACATAGGAATACTGACTGACATACAATGAAAAATATAGTGAGAAGAGCCAGGACAGGGTTGTCAAACAGAAAAAAACTCAGTGGACCCTGAGTGCTGCAGTACTAAAGCAAATCATAGGAAACTGAGAGTATATGCTGTTAACTTTCTCATCAGCTGATGGGTTCAGTATGGGTGGTAGAGGGACAATTGTTAATGTAGTTTTTGTACTATAACATGGGGACCCTGGCAACACTAGTATCAGACTACTATATTGGTAGCTTTGCCATTCATTCACATTCGCAACTTGTTACTTTTCCCGCTGTATCCCCCACCCCCCTTTTCCCAAATTTATGTTCGAAAATACTCTGTGAATGAAGAAATTGTTTTTTAACATTTCTAATCAATCACCCATTGTAATGGCCAAAACAGGCTAGCACCATTCACCAAAACTGCCATTTAATGTTCATAATTTTTGCATCAAAAACATAGCTTCTGACCTCTCATTGGAATGAGCTCATTCAGCTCATTCCAGTGGTGGTGGTGGCGGGGGTGGGGGGGGGTGGGGTCATAGCTATGTTTTTGACGCAAAAGATGAAAAAAATAGTTATTCTTCTTTTCATGTAAGGTAAATGGTTTTCATAAAATGGTGAAAACTTCTATTATACCAGTGAAGACAAGTGAAATATGGGTTTTCTGGCTAAGTGTTTGGATGGTGATTTGGGGGAGGATTGCAGTATAATTGGAAGCCCCTCTATCACAAGTACTATGAGGGGAAACCATGGCTTAAGTACATTGTAAATGTGTTAATAGGGTAAAATAGGTGGTAACATGTGTATTTGGCATTTGCCAGGGGTTATAGTGTGCTTCTCAGTTCTGGGTGCCACACTTGCTCACGATGCATTAACTGCATTATTTTTTGGCAATATAGGGCCTTTATTGCTGACTGTGACAAAAATATAACTTTTCAAAAAATAAAACAGTATTATTCTGTCTGTGTTTCTCGAATGAACATTTAAATGTGACATACGTGTAATATCCAAAAGATAATAATTAAATCAATGTTGAAGGCCAAAATACATGTACATTTACATACATGTATTTCCCATAATCAACCCCAAACCATCCAAAGGGTAAGCTACAAAACTTTTTCCTGACAACCCCCCCCCCCCCCCCAATTATTTTCACACAATTCGCAAAATCCCCCCCCCCATCCCAAGTTTTTTTTTTTCGGGTAAACAGAAATTCCTCCCTCCATAATTTCTGGTGAACAAAAATCCCCCTCCCTAATTTGTTAGAAGTATATTTAAAGCTATACAAAAATGTCCTTTTTACCACTCGAGAATGAGCACTTGTCGCTTCAATCAATGCTAACCTTGCTTGTGATGTGGAGTTAGCACGTTGGACAGTGGTCACTGTTGCCCAGTGGTTCTCTCAGTGCACTTTAGCTTCCTCCACCCATAAAAGTGTCCGACACAAGGTGACACACTGGCTGCTGAAAGTGGTCTTAAACTTCAATAAATAAATAACTGTCTCGATAAATAGTTATTGAGGCATGTTTTCTTGTAAATAGTGATGAGTGTTTATGTAATTTACAAATTAAATACATAAGTTTTTAAATCCTCTTGGACTTCCTTTTAACCTTTTGGCGTAAAAGGCCGTGAGGGGGATTTTTGTACTGCTCTTAAAACTGCTCTTAAAATAATGTGGGAGATTGTGGTACTACCCTCAAAAACTGGGGGCGGGGGTGATTTTTACTAAGTGTGTAAAAATGTTTGGAGGGGGGTGGTGGGGGGGGGGGGGGGGTGTTGTAGGGGGATTTTAACTTACATTCTAATCCTTCCAAAGATACATCTTACCTCTTTCATTTGACAAAAGAGTCATTTCTGAGAATTATCCCAGTCCCAAAATAAATCTAAAATCTGCATCAGCAGACAATAGTTTGAGGAAAAATCTGTCTCGCTTAACAATACTGCAAGAGAAAGAGAGGTGTTCAACCCCCCCCCCCCCCCACACACACACACACACGCACCCACCCCACCCCTCTACTCCACACAAAACAAAATGAATATCAATTTTGTTTTAAAAACTGGGGTTGCAGCTATATAAATCACCAATATCAATAGACAGTGCCATTTTATCCTAACAAATGATGTCAAATTTTCTTCTACATGTTGATGTGGTAAAATATAACCCTGAATGTGTCCCCTAGACCACCAGCATACCCACTTTCATCCAAAACTATAACATAATTCATAAAGTAATTAATGTTGACACAAAACAAACCTCTTATGATATTAAATTTCCAATTTGTGATAGTTTTTAAATCACATTCTGGGTTGCCCGGAGGTCCATTGGCTGAAACATTGCTTGTGCAAACGCCATATGCACAGAATTTGATAGCCTTACCATGGTCATAACGCGTAGATTAACGCGCAGATCGACGTGTTATTTGTGCACATTTCATGAAAGGACTTCTAATTTTGACTGTATGTCTCTGACAAAACATTACACATTGATTTTTTTCCAACAGCATGACAGTGCAGCTCATGTGGTATCTCATAGCACCATTAAAATGACTAAAACCATCAAATATTGATTCTGTAGTGCGGTGCTTATGTTGCAAGTACCCATAAAGGCACTTTCACAACCTTGGATTTAATCCCTACAGACACGCATGACCCATTTTGATAAAAAGAGTAAACTTAAGGAAAATGCAATGCACATGTATGTTTTCCAGAGAGGATGAATCAGATATTTGCTTCAAAAAGATAGTGCTCTTTAATGTTTACTATATTTGTGAGAGTGTGAAGTGGAGGGGGTTATAGTGAGAAAAATAGTCAGAAGCCAGTTACTGAAAATGTACATGTACAACCGGGAAAATGAAAAGAAAGAATCGCTGTCAGTGATGGACGGTTCCTGGACAACTTGCACCCTGGATGATTCATACGACAATCAGAGGGTACGAATTGTCTTGACAATAAGGTACAAATTGTCTAGACAAAAGGTAGAATTGTCCCAGTAAAAGGTATGAATTGTCTGTTTTTTGTTACAAGTTGTCTCAAGTAAGTGTACTTAACTGTCTCATGTAATAACGATTTAAATGTTTTTGACTCATGTTTTGGCTGAGTGAAATGAAAATGAAAAGTCGATGGAGTGATAGAAATACAAACATAACCATATGCATGAAACAACCAATCAAAACAAGATTTATGCATAGAAATGAAACTTCAGTGGGTGAACCATCACTTAACCGTTAAGTGAAAAGGCGATCTTTACTATTATCCACTTCGGGTCCGAACGTGGTAAAAGAAAATTTATAATTGATAGTAATGGATGTAGTTTTACAGTTAAAACACTATTTTTTTTTAATGAAGCCACAATAATTCTTTAAATTGATGAAGATCTAACAATAAATAATTTTATGACGCTCCAAATAATACGTTAAAGAGCGTGCTGCCTTAATAATTTAATTAATTTAATTCTTTTTAATGAAGCCACAATAATTCTTTAAATTGATGAAGATCTAACAATAAATAATTTTATGACGCTCCAAATAATACGTTAAAGAGCGTGCTGCCTTAATAATTTAATTAATTTAATTCTGAGCTCCCTCAAAAGAGCATTTTCTTTTTGGCGTTTTTTAATTCTGAGCTCTCTCAATAGAGCATTTTCTTTTTGCCATCGTGACGTTGAATCTTTTAAGTGTCTACTTGTTTTTTACTTTAAGTCATGAAATTTGATATTCTGTGTCTTTTTAAAATAATAGAAATGACATCGCCTTTTTATCCTTTCTCGAATTTTATAATCCTCTCGCAACCTCATCTCCATGTATATTTTTTTTCTGAGGGGGTTAATTAAGCAGGTATGAATTTCCAGAAGAGGATACAAATTGTCCAGAGGGGGTACGAACTGTCGGATACTGCCCAGAGGAGAGGTATGAATCGTCCAGACAGAAGGCACAAATTGTCCAGACATCGGGGTACGAATTGTCCAGCAAAAGGTACCAATTGCCAGTGGTACGAATCGTCCAGGCTATGAGTTGTCCAACTCATTGATGGATGGATGGATGGATGGATGGACAGACCGACAGACCGAAATGCAGTCACACATTTTGTTATAAATTCAATTTCAGTTTCCTTTTGAATGCTAAAACAAACTAGAATTAGTAGAAATGAAATATGTTCTCTGTAATCAGTGTGCAAATGTTATTTAGAGGTCGGTTCTGGGGAGGTTGATATTTAGGCTTTTTAAAAGTTTTTTGCCATTTTTTAAGAAACATACTAAATATCAGAATCCCCACATCCAGAAGTTGGTCAGACGAGGCGGGCAACGTTGACTAGTTTGAAGATAAATTCAGTTCTTTTCTGGTTGCAAAGCCGAAAGCATCCAGGAATTAAAACATTGTTTACCAAAACACAGAGGAATTGTAATTTAAATGGGAGTTCTGAGTGGTTCTGGTATTTAGCCTTCACGAGAACAGGTCGGATCATCAAAATTGGCTGATCGCTACACTGTAAATCTAACACTCTTAAAATGACATTGAGTTGTATCACTGGCAAAAATAGTTCATAGACTGGAGCCAGTGAACTTGTGAAGAAAAATCTAGGATATAAATGAATATCGCCGTCCGCGTGCATGTCTCTTACAAGATTGCATGCCCGTGCTTTGGGAAGAAAGGTTTCCCCAGACCGCACGTCAACATAACTTGAATTCATCCGAACCCCGGCTGTTTCTTAGGAAATCGCGCAAAGTTCCCCACAAATGAAGAAAGGCCCACTAAAAGTGTCAATAAATCATTTGTTTATCTTTTTTTTGTTCCTTGTCAACAATTTGTGAAGTGTACGTTCTCAATTAAAATTGAAACTGGGCCTTGAATCTGACGAAATCGGCAACGGACGGCATTGGCACTTCGAACTTTCAAACAATACCTAACTCGCCAACAACTACCTATCTTTGAAAGTCACTTCAATACTTAATTATTTCCCATAGTGTCCAGCATTCTGCGACAATATATTTTACATAATGTCCTTTGAAAAGCCACAATTAAATATCCGTTACAATCATTCTGAATTTTTTGCCAGTGGGAGAGCCACGCCGCCAGATGGCACCCCAAACTCTGTTGCATGGGTTCCGCTCCACAGTTTCGCACTATTGCACAGGGTGAAATTCTAAACATAGGGCATATGTTGAAACTAAGGCCATGTAAAATTGAGATATATTTTTAGTATCAGACATATGATTACATAAGGCTTTTTGTTGAACAAGAGAATTTGAAGTTTTGGTCCCAAAGTTGGATTCTGATACATAGGGGTAAATTACCAGATGAATTATGGGAAACAGTGGCTTCGAAAATTGGCTATTTTTTAAAATGCAATTTTTACACGGGTTTGTTACCAGACAGGTAAATAAAAAGGAGACGGAAACATATAATTTTTTTTGCATTTTAGAAACAGGGGATGCTCTGTTCCAGGGGTGGGCAGGTGGGGTTGGTGGGAAAATTCTGCTTTTGAGGCTGCTAGGTGGCTGAAAATGACTGGTTTCGGCATTTTGTTTTATGCATTTTTTCAGGTTGAAGCCTGGCCTTTAACAATAAATTATTCCACCCACATTCAGATTGTTTATTTCTGCTTAGTCAGATAGTGTTATATGTTTTTGTGGATTTGGGAAATGTAATACATGTTATGAGTTAGATAACTAAGCTACAGAATATTTGCATTTGAAGAGAGTGTATGGCATGTCATATTTGGAAGTGCCTGGAAAACTGTGGAACCTCGGTGTCAATTCTTGAACCAGGAAGTTCCTTATTTGTGTTTGAGTTATAAATACACCATTTTTCAAAACAAACTTTTCATTATTTTTGGTTTGTGTGCAATTGTTAGTAGTAGTTAACATTCATCAAGTGATATCTCAGCACAACCGGATGGAAAAAAGTGGAAATTTGGAGAAATATGTTGATGTAGCCTAATTTCGGACTTGGTTTGAATTTTCGTCAACATTTCGAAAACATTAAGGTGGAGCACTGCCTTTCCTAAACACCGAGCCTTGTATACATGGCAAATATATGCAGTCATAGACAGCCTGATTGTTATTGTTGACCAGAGGTTTGCAGTCATGGTGTCTACTTTTTCAATTTGGTCATTGGTGTCATGTCTGTGTGTCATTCGTCCGTCAAGCTGTTAAACGCCATCTTATCTAGAAAGCAACCCCCCCCCCCCCCAAAGCTATGGTTGTCACTGCTTATTGTTTTACATTTTGATTGTATTTAACAGTGCTATTGGCAGGACCTGGTTAGTCAATGTGGCTGGTGGTAATAACAAAAAATGCTCTCTGAAGTGGCTCAGAGAAATGTAAGGGTTGAGGTGGTGTGCTGCAGTGTGGTTGTGAAAATCAGACGAAAACTGGCTGCAAAAGCTATTCGGCAGTCGGAAAGGCCATGCTGTATCTTTTTACTGGTTGAAAATAGAGACTTGTGGTTTTTGTTCATTCAACTCAGGATAGACTGTAGATTATTTTGCCTGAGTGAAATCCAAGGGGAGATCCTTCTTGTTTTCTCTTTAAGGTTCCGCTCCACAGTTTCGCACTATTGCTCAGGGGTGAAAATCTAAACACAGGGCATATGTTGAAACTAAGGCCATGTAAAAATGAGATATATTTTTAGTATCAGATATATGATTACATTAGGCTTTTTATTGGACAAGAGAATTTGAATTTTTGGGCCCAAAGTTGGATTCTGATACATAGGAGTAAATTACCAGATGAATTATGGGAAACAGTGGCTTCGAAAAAATGGCTATTTTTTAAAATGTAATTTTTATACGGCTTTGTTACCAGACAGGTAACTAAAAAATGAGACGGAAACATATAATTTTTTTTTTGCATTTTAGAAGCAGGGGATGATCTGTTCCAGGGGTGGGTAGGTGGGGTTGGTGGGAAAATTCTGCTTTTGAGGCTGCTAGTTGCCTGAAAATGACTGGTTTCGGCATTTTGTTTTATGCAATTTTTCAGGTTGAAGCCTGGCCTTTAACAATAAATTATTCCACCCACATTCAGATTGTTTATTTCTACTTAGTCAGATAGTGTTATATGTTTTTTGTGGATTTGGGAAATGTAATACATGTTATGAGTTAGATAACTAAGCTACAGAATATTTGCATTTGAAGAGAGTGTATGGCATGTCATATTTGGAAGTGCCTGGAAAACTGTGGAACGGAACCTTAAAGAGCATTCTGCCGTCGGTGTCAATTCTTGAACCAGGAAGTTCCTTATTTGTGTTTGAGTTATAAATACACCATTTTTCAAGACAAACTTTTCATTATTTTTGGTTTGTGTGCAATTGTTAGTAGTAGTTAACATTCATCAAGTGATATCTCAGCACAACTGGATGGAAATAAGTGGAAATTTGGAGAAATATGTTGATGTAGCCTAATTTCGGACTTGTTTTGAATTTTCGTCAACATTTCGAAAACATTAAGGTAGAGCACTGCCTTTCTTAAACACCGAGCCTTGTATACATGGCAAATATATGCAGTCATAGACAGCCTGGTTGTTATTGTTGACCAGAGGTTTGCAGTCATGGTGTCTACTTTTTCAATTTGGTCATTGGTGTCATGTTTGTGTGTCATTCGTCCGTCAAGCTGTTAAACGCTATCTTATCTAGAGAGCAACCCCCCCCCCCCACCCCAAAGCTATGGTTGTCACTGCTTTTTGTTTTACATTTTGATTGTATATAACAGTGCTATTGGCAGGACCTGGTTAGTCAATGTGGCTGGTGGTAATAACAAAAAATGCTCTCTGAAGTGGCTCAGAGAAATGTAAGGGTTGAGGTGGTGTGCTGCAGTGTGGTTGTGAAAATCAGACGAAACTGGCTGCAAAAGCTATTCGGCAGTCGGAAAGGCCATGCTGTATCTTTTTACTGGTTGAAAATAGAGACTTGTGTTTTTTGTTCATTCAACTCAGGATAGACTGTAGATTCTTTTGCCTGAGTGAAATTCAAGGGGAGATCCTTCTTGTTTTCTCTTTAAGGTTCTGCTCCACAGTTTCGCACTATTGCTCAGGGGTGAAAATCTAAACACAGGGCATATGTTGAAACTAAGGCCATGTAAAAATGAGATATATTTTTAGTATCAGATATATGATTACATTAGGCTTTTTATTGGACAAGAGAATTTGAATTTTTGGGCCCAAAGTTGGATTCTGATACATAGGGGTAAATTACCAGATGAATTATGGGAAACAGTGGCTTCGAAAAAAATGGCTATTTTTTAAAATGTAATTTTTATACGGCTTTGTTACCAGACAGGTAACTAAAAAATGAGACGGAAACATATAATTTTTTTTTTTTGCATTTTAGAAGCAGGGGATGCTCTGTTCCAGGGGTGGGTAGGTGGGGTTGGTGGGAAAATTCTGCTTTTGAGGCTGCTAGTTGGCTGAAAATGACTGGTTTCGGCATTTTTTCATGCAATTTTTCAGGTTGATGTCTGGCCTTTAACAATAATTTATTCCACCCACATTCAGATTGCTTATTTCTACTAAGACAGATAGAGTTATATGTTTTTTTTGTGGATTTGAGAAATGTAATACAAGTTATGAGTTAGATAACTAAGCTACATAATATTTGCATTTGAAGAGAGTGTATGGCATGCCATATTTGGAAATGCCTGGAAAACTGTGGAGCGGAACCATGGTATACAGAAAAATTATAAAGTCACCTATTAGCGCACACGCCACTGCGTGGGTGTAAACTATTAATTATTGTTAGAGTAAGGCTCTACGGCACCGCTTTTGCTAACTGGACAGTCTGTAACGTATTCGTTGGGCCCGATGCAGAAAAACAGCATGCCTTTTCTAAATTGTCCAGTTGGTATCGGCTTGAACTGTAAAAGTATAAGCACTTCATGTAAGACACAATTTCTAATTTAACCTTTTGAACCCTAGTGGTATCTTCCATGTTAGTTCAATAGCAGCAGTTGGAAGAGTCCATATTTATTATTTGGGGTTAGACGAATTAATATTTTCAACGTGCAGCCTTAGAGCTACACCATACATTTACCTTGTAGCCATCCCACTTAATGACCTTATGACGTAGCTTGTGACCCGACCGGATAAACGGTCTCTGGGGCTGAAAGGGTTAAGATGAACCGTTTTCTTCGTGTTTGAACACCATTATCTATTTTAGTCGTTTCAAAAAAAATTATGTTAATAGAAAGTGTGATATTGATTATATATGGATGATAATTTCAGGTCAAATACTGAAATTCATCAGCACATTTCTGATCACACTGAAAGGCTTAGTGTCATTGTTATTTTCGATAATTTTAATAAATCGATTCTAGTGTTGTTTTTCTCCATTTACTTTCATTATTGTCATGTTAACAAACTTTATCTAACTTCAGATATCTTCCATGCCCCTTGTTTTGCATATTTAATGAGAATAGCTGGAACAAATGTCAAAACGGCAATATAGGATCTACCAACTTAATATTTAATTTTGATTAATGCCATTTTTTGTCCTATCGTCAACAAAATAATAATTAATATGCCATAGGTTGTCCAATATATGTTTTGGCATAATAAGTGTCATGTATAAACTTTTCTGGAGCCAGTAATTTATGGTACTGATCATTGCCCTCCTCCATATCAAAGGAGGTTACATCATAACATACCACGGATCATTTTTTTGAAAGATACAGTTTCTTGTATTTTTACTGGCGACTGCAACGCCACAGACATAAAGGTGTCTGCCCTGCATACCCCCCACCACTCACCCACGCATAGCCACTGAAAGCTGCCATGTTGCCAATTAAGTGTTCGCAATGTTGACATAAACTATTTAATTAGAAACGTGATTGCTTGTCTGTTTCACTGAGTAATGACAGCGGATAAGACGGTATTATTATTATTATTATTATTATTATTATTATTACTATTATTATTATTATTATTATTATTATTATTATTACGATCGGTTAAGACGGTATTATTATTATTATTATATTATTATTATTATTATTATTATTATTATTATTATTATTATTATTATTATTATTATTTGGTGTGGGCAGTCCCACGTACCCAAAATATTTTTCTGTAGGGCTGTGCCAATTGCAACTGGCAATTACCTACATTCTTCCTGAGTTTTATGCAGACCAATACTTAACAAGAGTCCAGGCCAGAAGAAAAAATCTGATCACTTGGCAAATTCTCCTAGTAGGGTGCCTCACCACACAAATCGCTAGTTAATTTTCACTTTTCTTGAACATATTCCCCGTCCTATATCCTCAACTACATTGATTTGAACACACGAGGCAGTATTGAAATGTAATATTTCAGAATGATAGGAAGGACGAGAATATATAATATTTGAATATGACAGCAGAATAGATGGACTATCTCCCTTGTACACTCCAGGGAGTGGAGAAGTGCTTGTTTACTATTTACTATAGTAAACAAGTTCTGTTTTAATTGTAAAATAAATCCCGGTAACCAGCACATTGGTTGGCAGTTCTTCGAGGTTTGCATCATAGACATAACCGAATGGTTAAACTCGTCTTTATACCCGTGAGACAGTCGTGATATAGCTATAGATACCGAAAGTGACTTTAAAATCAATAAGTAAAATAAATGATAAGATATTGTAGATATCATTAGTTGGACAATACGGCCGCCGTGGAATGGCCACTTTCCATGGGTGGGCAATATTTCCACGTAAATAATAATATTAGATTCCAACAATAATTACAGCAATAATCATCAAAAATTAATTAATGAATTACTGAATTAATTAAACTTTTGCTAATGAGGATTTTTTATTACCCGGTAAACGAATGCTTGGGCACCATTGCCCACATGTGGATTACGACAAGTCCAAGGCGGTTGTACTGTATATTTTGACTTAGCGGTGGGTTGCAATTTCTATACCTTCACATCTGCCCACACAGTTTACAATAACTATTTTATTGCAACTGTTATTCACCAAACGAAAAGAAGACGGATGTGTGTGTTGAATGGGAAAGGGGAGAGGGGTGGGGGCGATTAAGTGATGTTCAGATCTACCATCCGGGTATACCGGTACCACACATATTGTTCTAGTATACGGTGTACACTTTAAAAAAAATACCGTATGTTTTAAGGTCACATGACCGGCAGCTAGTCTCCAGGCATATGACCGCAAGCATTACGGCAAACCGTAAACAATTTTTTACTGCCATTTGCCGAATATTTCCGTAATTCTTTTCACGGTTTACCGTTATTTGTACGGTGATATGTCTGGAAACTAGCTTCCGGTCAAATGACCTTAAATATTTTCAACCATCATTTGCCTTATTTTCCCGTAAAAAATACTATCAAAATAATTATGGTAAAAATTCCAGCCATATGACCCTTAATCAACTGAAAACCAAAATTTAATTCCAGCCATCATTTACCGCATTTTACTTTGAACCAGTACAAGAATATGGGTATGCCGGCCTTAGGGTCGATCCCTGGCCACAAGCCATAAGATCCATCGAATATCGGCGATGCCGTACAAACAGTTTGCTGTTCTGCATGATTACCGAACAATTATACGCATAAAAAATTGACGTTATTTGATTTTCATGTCCAAGACTGCAATTAACATGATTCACGTGGCCACAAACATACAAATTGATAGTAATACGTTGTTGTTCGTCTTCAAGAGCATTGGGCGTCCTTCTTGAAATGCCGACTTCCAGAGTGGCATATGGCAAGGCCGATCCCATAATTAACCATGTTTACGGCTGCGCGACGTAATTGGACAGAGGTACGGGAAAAATACGTTCATTGGATGAAATTCGCAGATTTTTCTATGGAGATACCGTAAAAATTAATTCACGGCCTCGAGACCGTTGTATTTGACAGTCATCTGACAGTAGTTAACAGTAGAATTACAGTATTTTTTTACAGTGATATATAGTCTGCACTAAATGTAATCCTTAACTTGTCTCACCAGAGACTGCCCATGCCTCATATATTCTTCGTTAAAGATAACCGTTCTATTGCCCATCTTATTTTGTATGCGCATATTTGTCAAAGGTATTTTTATCGTTATTCTATTTAATTTATATGGTGCTACATCGTGCGTCAGCAGGCGCAACCTGTACTCCCACGAAACCCTTAGTTTATTTACGGTATACACACATAATATGTTATCTTGAACTTTCAAAATTAAAAAAAATAAAAATTGAGACAATCAATTTATTATTATCACAATTTGTGATTGTGTTTATAGTAAAGTTAGTCAGTGAGCTATCTCAGTTACAGAGTTACACACCTCATCCAAAGTTGAATTAAATGTCATTTAAATGCATGTGAACCATATTAGGTTCCAAGCAAACCGAGTTGTAAATAACGCCTAACCTCCTTCAATACTTTGATAATTCAATTTTATTTAAAACATCACTAGCTTTGTATAAACCATCATGCAGTCTTTTCGTTTCAAATCAACGCATGGGTTACAGTCAGACTGATCTCATCTTTTTCTTCATGCACTATAATGGCGGCAAATAATAATCACTTCGCGTTAAACAATTAACAATTCGTTTCATTTACTATTACTTGTAACTGTTAGTTCAATATACAGGGAAAGTAATCAGCAGGAAATATTCGCCACACAGTGCGTTAGTTACATAATCCGATGCCAATGGTGTCATTCGATTCAATATTGGTAGAAAGCAAAGCTTGAATCCGTGGATTCAACAAATACGGCCACAAAAGTCTCAAAACTCCACTGTCAAACATAACACTCATAATTTTTGCTGGAAATGATCGGTGTCCACTCAAAAACACTAGATTTTCTATTCATTATACGTTTTGAGAACAGATTGATCATGTTCAGTGATAATTTGTCTGGTATCCACCTTGGAGTGATGCATTGGAAGTGGTCATTTTGATTGATACCCTGAAAGTGAAAATTTCTTCATCTTCACAGCGGGGGATACGATTTTCTATCTTTCCGCATGTTTAACGATAATCTATCGTTCAGCGTGTAATAAATTCTTACTTTTAGCACGGACGTTCCAACTATTTGGGTTCAAGGGCTACGAAAAAAAATAATTATATGTCCATAACCTTATTTTAGCCAGAACCCCACCCCTCCACCCTAGAAGTTATATTTAACCCCAATCCCACCCCATCCACTCAAAAAACACACCCTAACCCTACCCTACTCTGACCTTAAACCCTAAAACCCCACCCCTGACCCTAACCCCCACCCTCCTGGGACCTAACCCTCCCCAACCTTAACATCTACTCTGGGGCTACCACTAACCCTAACCCCACCCCTCTCCCAACCCTAACACTACCCTAATTTCGACTAACCTCCTAAAAATAATAGCTCCTAAACAGGTTTAGTTGGCCCGAACATACTCCCATTGTGGAACCATCAGTGTTGAAAAGTATTTAGTTACTGTTGAACTACCATGGGTTTCAAATTGATGTGATTATACTCTATATAGCCAGATACCTACCACACCCGTATTTTTATGTTTCCGCCCTCTTTAGTATTGTTCAGCACAATATGAATTCAGTTGCTATTGTTTATTTTTGGCACGTGTTTACTCTAAACCTCTCACAGATTTCAAACTATCATAATTCAGTTCTAGGTTTACTCAGTTTGCATTCATAATGATGTCATCCAAAAAACTAGGTAAAATAAAGACCAAGTGAGAAACATTGATTGATTCTTTGATTCCAGTAAAATTAATGTTTGTGGTTATTTTCGTAGATTCAGTCTTTTGGAATTTTTCAGGTGACGAGGAAAAGCTTTTCCGACCAACTAAAATATTACAAACTGTGAAATCTAAACAAAGAAAATGCACTATTTAGGGACGTCACTGGTTCCAGGCAATAACAACGTCGAATTCTTTAAAACAATTCACTGATGTCTTGAAAGCTTAGCACTTCTCCTACCTATCGTGGAGTATAAAAAAAATATATTAAATACCTTTTCCTCTAATCTGGACAGCATCGATTTCAACCCATGTGGAAGCAACCGTGCAGTCAATATCTAAACGCACAACATTCGTCATGTAAGGTCTCTGAAACATATGGTACATGCTTTTTTAAATAAAGAAACAAACATTTTATGATTACGTTGAAATATTTCCTTTTAACAACATTTGCAAATATTATATTTTCTTCAAAACGCAAATCTTAATAATGATTTTCAATTAAAATAGACACTATAAATTTTTTACAATTGTATTTTCTAGAGTTGCATTATCTAGCTACGACTTTAAATGGGCGGAAATGAACCATTAGCGTTTTCAAAAATGTATTTGGCAAATTGTCATATCTTTTAAAAAGCTAGTTATTCATTTTAATCAGTTATATTAATAGGCAGAAAATACAATTCTAGAAAATACAATTGTAAAAGTTTTATAGTATGGGCTCCTGACCGTGGACCAACTAAATCCGACCACCCATGTTTGGAGGACCGTGCTCTGTTATAAGCATAACATGGTGACAAGAAGAGAATATTTTCACAACGCCCCACAAGACACGAAAATCGAATATTCAGCCATGACATCTGAACGACTTTTTTGTATTTTCCTTTTAACAGGACTTTCTAAAGTATTCGTTGTGGAGCACGGCCGCTCATTGTTACGAGCACTCAAATTCAAACCGACAGGTTCATGATTCGATCCTGGCCAGCGGTAACTTCATGTTGTCGTTGGGCAAGGCACTTCATGGCGATTGCTCTTTACCAAGCGTACAGCCCGTAGATGGCGCACTTGCCTTCAACCAATGATAACTCTTATGCGAAGCTTGTAAGTTGTTAAGTCTGACAATAGCTCACAGCTGCTCGTGGTTCTTTCCGATACTCCGACGTCCTCCACCTGTAAACCTGTCTGACACGATGTGGCCCAGGTTGTCGAGAGTAAAACCCCATCAAACCCCTATAAAGAAATAAATAAATGAAAACATTTCCTGTGTTGGTTGAACATGAGAACATGCCTTCTGTCCTTAAGAGTGTACCTGCCATTTATTTTGAGAAAATGAAGTGGTACTGAACCCTTTTTTTAAGTTCTCAAGGCACAGTTAAATTTGGTAAGGAATTTGACTCTGTGATGGCATGGATTCAGTCTTGCCCTTAGATAGTCCATCGCCTATGCTTAGAACCAACCGTCTTGAATAGTTCAGTTGGTCGGAAACGCGAACAGTTAGTTCGCCTTTCCGATCAACTGAGATATTCTATCCGATTCAATCTAAAAAAGTATAATAAACATTCATTTTCTTTGAATGAAAGCAGCAAAAATATTTCTCAATCGAGACTTGATTTGGGCGAATCTTTAATACCCTACCAGTGCCACTGAACATAGCATGCCTTCACTAAATAGATGTGAATGAATTCAAATTCGCTTACTGATTAGGCACATATTCGCTTACTGATTAGGCAAAGGACTCGATTATATCGCAAAGCAAAGCGCTCAGGTTTACCATACGACTGGGATAAATATAAACGTAAACGTAATGAGGTCGTATCAGCAGTTTGGAAGACCAAAGTCACGTATATTTCAAAAGTTCAATCTACATTGAGTTGCCCAACTACATCATCGTGGGAGTGGTGGAAAACTTTAAAAACATTTATCAGTATAAATATCCCAGAAATCCCAACTTTAAATCACATGATCAAACTCTACTCAACCAATCTTGAGAAGGCGGAAGTGTTCAACGAATACTTCTGTTCCATTTCAACATTGGATGACACAAATGCAACTTTACCCGACTCATCCCATCCAGTCGTACATTTATTTGATAAAATAATGTTAGTAAGCACTGAAGTGTATGAAGCAATCAAGAGTATTAAGATATCGAAGGCGTCCGTCCCTGACCTCACAAGTCCACGGCTCCTGAAGGCATGCAGAAGTTCATTATGTGTACCGCTTACGACATTATTTAATATCCTTTTAAAAAACTGTTATTTTCCACAATTATGGAAAAAAGCCAATGTGGCGCCGGTATTGAAAAAGAATCCTCCTAATGCTGTTACTAATTATCGCCCGATATCACTAATTAGCTGTACTGGCAAGTTACTTGAAAAGTGTGTGTTTAAAAGATTATGGTATTTCCTATGTGGTAACAATATACTGAGCCAGTTCCAGACAGGGTTTACCCCAGGTGACTCAACGGTATTACAACTGACAGATCTATATGATGAATTTTGTCATGCCCTTGACGACGGTAAAGAAGTCAGAGTTGTTTTTTGTGATGTCAGTAAAGCGTTTGATAAGGTATAGCATGTTGGTCTTATTCACAAGCTCGAGAAAATAGGGATATCTGGCGATCTACTTTGTTTTTTAAAATCTTACCTCTCCGACCGATATCAGCGGGTTGTGGTAGCCTCTGAGGTCTCCTCCTGGAGACAAGTAACGTCTGGTGTTCCACAAGGTTCCATTCTGGGCCTACGCTTATTCCTGATATACATTAACGACAATACTGAAAATTTACTGAGCAGCATTCGTCTATATGCAGATGATACATCTTTATATCTCATAGTAGAGAATCCTGATCAAGCTGCAGTCTTAATCAATCGTGATTTGGCAACAATCGAAGATTGAGCCAAAACATGGCTGGTTGAGTTTTATGCTAAAAAAAAACAGAAACTATGCTAATATCCCGTAAAATTAATGTTCCTGTACATCCATCCTGATATCTAAGTGGAACAGGAATTACTGAGATTACCAGTCATAAGCACTTAGGTGTAATATTGAACAAAAATTGTACGTGGAATGACCATATCGACCACGTTTTGTTCTAAAGCTTGGTCACGTATCGATATGCTTAGAGCTCACAAGTTTACTCTTGAACGAATATATTTTGCTTTCATTAGACCTTTATTAGAATCTGCTGACTGTGTCTGGGACAACTGCTCAGCAATGCAAGCAGCTGACTTGGAGAAAATACAGATAACAGCAGCAAGAATAGTTACTGGTGCCACTGTGAGCGCCAGTAGAAGCCTCCTCTATACAGAAGTTCAATGGGACACGCTACAAGAAAGACGCCGAAAGCACAAGCTTACTCAGTTCTTCAAGATGTATCTTGAGCTAACACCTCCATATATCTCTATCAAAGTTCCCCCCGTCAGTGCATCCATCAGTCAAAGTCATAATCTCCGATCTGCAATTAACCACCGTATTCCCTTCTGCCACACTAACTTAAACCAATCCTCATTTATCCCGGATGATACTAATCAGTGGAACAGATTACCCACCTCGGTAAAGGAAAATTCCTCCCTCATAAATTTTAGAAGGTTCTTAAATAGTGCAAACCAACGACCACCGATATTTTACACTAACGCCAAATCCCGTGCTGCACAAATCTATCGTTGTAGGCTGCGCTTGCATTGTAGCGGTATCAATGCCCACCTCTATGACAACCATCTATCGTCATCCCCACTGTGCCAGTGTGGTGACCCAAAGACAACTGAACATTTCCTCCTGTATTGTCCAATACATGACGCTGCACGAGACTCAACTATCAATACATTGCCTTTCACATTTGACCTCTCTACGCTTCTGTTTGGGTCTGAATGGTTGGACACCTCTAATAATGCTCTTGTATTCGGAATTGTACAGGATTATATCACACTGAGTGGGCGCTTCCAGTGAGGCATTTGCATTTGTAGTCCTTTTTGAATGACTTATCACCTTCATTTCACATATTCGTTATTCAAACATTTGAGACTGATGTGATGACATTCCAGCAAGGAATAGATGTCTTTGGTGTCGGCAGTTTGGGGGTCGTGTGTGGCCGCGGCCATTGTCGGGACTGGTGGGCTGCTCACTTCCCGGCGGTGGGTGCGGGGGGGGGGGGGTGGCACTTGTGATGTGACAGGTGTTGCTCCCCCGCACCCATTGTTGGGGGGTGTGGCTTGTTGGTCCCGGCGGTGGGTTCGGCTATGCATGTTTCTCAAATTGTAGATATTACATGCTTCTGAAGTGTGAATAATGCAGCCTTATTTTGCAGTCTGGGCGTTAGTGCCATAGGACGCCAGGCTACGACGGAGCCATCGTGGGCAGTTCGGGCCCCGCGCTTGGGCTGTGTTTCCTCGCGTGCATCTATCTAGGAAGTATAGGATAAACAAGATGCAGATTTTTGTGGCTTTTAATAGATTAAATTTGGTTGATAGTTTGTAAATGTTAGATGCACGCGCGTTAATGGCGGCTCAGGTGTGGATCCCGGGTGAGTCCGCTTTAGAGACACCGCTAGCAGCACATTCTCTGAGGTTGCGTTTAATAACTCTCATTTGTCAGGTGTGCGTTGAGCTCAGTTTGGTTGAAACTTTCTATCCCCCACTCTCTCTTTCTTCTCTCTTTGTGTATAGCTCCATTTCATGTTTAAACAATATTTTACATAGTGCAAGCAACTACCTGCAATCTTTCTCAGATTTTCTTGGGAGACAGCTTAACATAAGCTTATAGCTTACTGCTGAATCCCACCCATACAACTTGTACATCAACTATGTTGAACTACCTTTA
The DNA here is from genome assembly GCA_031216915.1 of Pictodentalium vernedei. Lineage (NCBI taxonomy): Eukaryota > Metazoa > Mollusca > Scaphopoda > Dentaliida > Dentaliidae > Pictodentalium > Pictodentalium vernedei. Next base: position 334,942,388 of record CM062295.1, read on the forward strand.
TGCACACACCTGTATTACAAGTCTCCATGAACATTATGTAATTATCATGTACCTGTATGTATTATATTATAATTCATGAATAAATATTGTTTAAACTAGATGTGAATGAAGACATCTGTGGTTTGATAATTATGCCGCGTAGTTCGACCAATGTTGTTACTATCTTGATGCCGTCAAGGCGAATTAAATGCTTTCCTATAATTAGGTCACGAAAAAATATCTGTATATCTTTGTGAGTAAAAGGCCACCACTTTACCTCAACGGTTATCCGCGCGCGAATTCTAGGAAAACATGGTAAACAAACGAACTATAACAGTGGCAGATTCCAAGAAAAAATCAGTGGTAGTCTGAATGCAAACTCTTCTTCCCCTGCAGCTAGCTTGCATTATATTAAATATGTAATTTGCGTTAGCTCCATATTTCTCATCGGGAAGATGTAGTACTGTGATCGCAAAATTGTTCTTTTGTTCGACAAGATCGCTATTAGATAGAGATACATTAACACAAGAAGAATGAAATAAAATAGTAAGAAAACATTTAAAACGGTATCCGGAATGCAGAGTCTTGGTGCTTCTTTTTATTCATTTCAGATTCTACAGTGGTGATTAATCGATAAGTATTTACACCCGTCACCCGCTTGCCGAATAGTTGAGTGCACAATCGGCCGATTGTGAGTGCCGATGTCAGATATCACAACCAAAAGGATTAGTAAATTCAAGAATGCATAGAGTACGGTTAATTTTACAGTACATTAAGGTTGATATATCCGTTGATCTCAAGAGCGAGTCACTGTGTGTATCAAAATAAAAGTATGACGTCATCGGAATCATTTTAACAGCGCAGCGTCTTTGAGCAATGCGAAAATAGGTAACTTACGCTCATACTATTTTTAAATTCAACCTCCATTTAAACTTCGTTTCAAGATCAATTTGAATAATAATATATCAAAGGGCAATTAAATAACATATATTTATTTGCTTGAATTAATTATTGATTTATGTTCTAATTCGAATTTTAAATTCAAAACAAAAGTAGGTCCCGTTTTGTACACAGTAATTCAAATTGCTTTCGTCGTGGGATGGAAATCAACGACAGAAAATACATTCATAACGGCCAAAGTGTTATTATTATCATGCACAGGGAGTGGGATTTTATGCTGAATAATCGAAAAATTATCGTTTCAACACTACTAGCAATCATCGTGACAACTTATGAAGCTTGCTACTGCTTGTATGAAGGTTGTGAATGAAACGTAAATACATGTATGAACAATTTTGATCCCGTGGTGTTCCATGTAACCATAGGCACGAACCAATGTTCAAACACTTCTACCGATGGTCAACCGATGGCTTACAATCGGCCGATGTCAGATGCTATTGTCGAACATCGGTTAATCACTTCTATATTCTTGTGTTGTCAGAACAGGAGACCATGCGTTCTGCTCATAAGAGGGTACCTACCGTATATTTTGAGAAAATGAAGTAAAACTGAACTCTTACTCCAAGGTCTCGAATTAGCAATCAAATTGTTTAAGGGATTGACTTTTCATTGGTCTGAAATCAATCTAGGTCTCGACTAGTCCATCGCCTAAACTTAGAATCAATCGTCTTGAATATTTAATTTAGGTGAAAGGTGAACCGTGGGTTCTCTTTTCCGACCAGCTGAAATATTCCATCCTATTAAATCTAAAAATATTAGAAATATTCATTTTTTGGATCAACGAAATATTTCTCAATCGAGACTTGATCGCATCGACTCTTTAATGACCCTATCAAACTTTTAAACAAATATGTTTGCTGTAAATAATTTTGAATGAATATTTTCCATTACTGTAGTTTTACGATTGCGTCACGTAGTTCCACTTGTGAAAAGAAGATAAAGAATTTCGAAGAGTTCACAAACCAGTATCGATCCGATCGAAACTCTATGTCTGCTTTTTGTGATAGTAGTACTGAGGTACAATAGGAAATTCTGAGAAGCCCGTACTTTCCAAAAGAAAAGAAAACGTCCAAATTCTCATACCACGCATACGAAGTAGAGAGAAATGACAGATCTCTGCAAGGAGTCCCTTTACAGAGATTTTGATTACCTTCCTCCTGTTTTTTTATTGAATTAAACATATTACCCGGAAGGAAATTCTACCCCATGAGCGATGTACTGCAGTAAACGACTGTTCCTATACTATATGTCTTTTCTACAAAATAAACTTACGATTGGGTCAACAGTTACATTGAATATTCTAGCCTGTGTAATATCTTTAACTGAAGCGTTGCTCCACACCACGTCCCAACTAGCGTCCGGCTTCAACAACTTCACTGCTTTTACACCTCCACCGTGAAATGTTTCATATATTTCGATCGAAGAAATGTTCAAAATGTTGATGTACTGCAACTACAAAAGAATTATTTGCCTGTTAACGATTTCGTCAAGATGATCTGGCTGATACCCTGCTGCAGTACTGTGACAGAAGACGCGTTTTTTCCGTGATCTTTTCGCGAAGTGATCGCGACTCTGTTGCACTAGTGGGTTGAGATAGCGCAAATAATAAGGCAGAACCCAACAATGGCGGAGTACGGGGGACCTGAAATCAACGATTCAAGTATGAGTTTTTCTTGTATTCCCGAGCCACGGGAAAGACGCACGTGAAATACAGGAAAACTTCAACAATGGTCGTCGATTCCTGTACCCCCCTCCCCCCCCCCCCCCCCGCATACTCCACCTGAGTAGTGTGCTATTTTTTATACTAGTCTAGTCAACTTAAGATGTATATAGGTATGACAGGGACAAAATTTGAACATAAATGAAATATATAACATTCAACTCCGCTAAGATTACTCTTTCACTGGCACAAATACATAAAAAGATCCCTCCCTTCAATTTTTTTTTTTTTATATTTTAGTTCAAAAATATAATTTTATTTCGAAATTGAGAAAAATATGGAAAAAATATTTTTGGGAAATTGTGATATCTTTGTGGTTCTTTAGTGGAAAATAAAGGAAACACGGCAAAAATTCAATTTTTACAAAAATAGTAATTTGGATTGGTAATTTATTTAAAAAAAGGGAACCTCAGTGTCAGTATCGTCTGGTATTCTATAAAATAACAGAAATATAGGTTAATAGAATGCAATACATATTTTCATTTGAATAAATATTTAATTTAGGCTGAAAAATACTACTTTCAAGTGCCTTATTTCTTGCTGGATTGAATTTTGGTAAGACCCTAGCATACTACAAACCAAAGTATGTATTCCATGTAAAATACGAAATTAATACATATTAATAGAACTTCAAGCAATTCTTAATTCCTTTCAGGTCTTTGAAGGGTATGTTGCCAGCTGGTATGCAATTCTGGTAGTTAGGGGTTATAAACATGTTTTTCTAAGTGTGTCTAACAGTACTTTTTACCTCTTGCTTTCTAATTTTGCAACGGTTTCTTTCATTTTGTTATATTGTAACAGATTCTGTAATTTAGCAATATTGTAACAATACATGTAACAGATGTAACGCATTTTTCTAGATCCATTATTTTGAACTGCTTATATGAAACAAGGAAGGTGAAGAGTGTGCGTTTTGCACCCAACCCCTACTTCTTGAAGAGGAAGAAACAGTATGGCTTGGCCAGAAATGTTGCACTACAATACATACTGCAGCCGAGAAAATCAGAAGACAACATTAATGTCAAGGTTGGACAGATAGTTCATGTAAAATTCAGAAGGATCTATACAAACGAAGGATATTTTCAAACAAGAAAACGAATTCGAGAAACACGGGGACCCGAGGATCAAGTAAAATGTAGGTCTGAATCTCTTTCCTTTAAATATGAATCGGACTGTGTTTTCTGTGGAAAATTGATTCCCGAGTTTTTTGTTCAGGTCTTCAACAAAGAAATATCTTGCACAGAAGGTGAGAACACGAACACGACAAGAAAGTGTGAAAACAAAATGCGTAGAGAGAAATGATTTCTGGGGAAAATAAGTACTGGCGCAAATAAAGTTCTCAGTTGATCTTATTGCTTATGACTGCTTTACCAGATCAAGTAAAGCAACCGCACAGGAATCACCGGAAGCGGTCAGAGGGCAACTCGGGTTGATGCCGATGAGAGATAGAAAATATATGTTACCTAAATTATCTGGTACCTTCCAAACAGCAGATGGTGTAAAACACTGTTTAACCATGTATGGAACTATAACATTCAGACGGGATGGATAAAGCAGGCGAGGGAGCTAACGGAGATCTACTCTATAGAGACTAAACATGTAGAAGGGGGACTCAGCAGGCGAGGAGTTTTATAATGCAAAGGGTGCATTATGATTGTAATAGGAACTGGCAAGCTGGAATTAGGATCAAGAGTTATTTTCTTATATAAAAAGGATGCGCCAGCATTTTAGGAGTACCTGGATGGATCGTTTGGGGAGTCATTGTTATTCAGGATGAGATCCAAGGCACTAGAGGGGGGGGGGGGGGTCGGGAAAGGCGGGGAAGAGTGTACCAAATGTGTAACGCAGGTGTAATGGAGACTCTGGAACATTTCTTTTTAGAATGCCCCAAATAATGCTTAGTAGAAAAAGACTCCTTGGGTAATTAGTGGAAAAATGGGATGGAAATATGAAGGATAATTGGATGTGGAATGACATGAGTAAAAGAGTCAATGTTATAGTTAGGGAAATCGACAAGGCGTCAGTTGGGGGAATGAAACACTTTCTGACTGAATACTGGGACATTATGAGGGAGAGAGAGAGGGAGTGGGGGAGGAATACCCCGGCGGGGCACTGGCTTAATGTGGGCCTCCTCGTTAGAGGGCCGCGACAAATCAGCGGAAGGCAGAAGATTGATTATTATTGTGTGTACCGCCAAAGGTGTAGTGTAAACTTCAGAACTGATAGAGAGAAAGACACAGACAAATGGGCACCCAGAAAGAGACAGAAAACTGGGAGAAATGTAGACAGTAGACGAGAGGATGCTTTTGTAAAGGCTGTGAACTATATTGAGGAGAATGACGAGGAACAATTGACAGACTGTGATCTAGAAGAGAGATGGTTGATTTCAGCGAGGAACCGTTCAGTGTGAAACACATGAAAAGACGGTTACAAGAATATTTTGGTGTCAAAATCGTTTTCACAGAAATAAATGGAACACCAAATATAGTGACTGCTAGTACGGCTTGGAAAATACTTCAGAATTTCTACAACTTGCCAAAGGAAGATGGCACAGAAAAGCAGAAACGCGAGGTCATCGAACCGGCGGATAGATTGATCCAGGGTGGCATCAAGTCAACGGAGGCAAACAAGGACACATATCCTACATAGAGGGATATGTCAACAGTACAGAATTGCCTTGAGTATCTCTCAGACTCCCTCCAATTGCCTTTGAACAAAGTGATTGTAGGCAAGGACACTAAACCGAAGGAGGCAGCGATTGGCCATTCTATTATCCAGGCAGTTAGCCAAGAGCTGTCATTGCCCCTCTACACCTTTTTTTACATGAGCTATTCACGTATCCGCCGTTTATTTGAGAAGGCCGATCTGCCGCGGAAGTCAAGGAAGTCTGGATTCACAGCATATATATAGAATACCTAAAAGGCAAAGCAGGCCCAATAAATTGAGGTGTTAACCTTGTCTACCTAAAATTACATTTCTAGACAAGGTTGCCAGCAATCAAGTTTACATCAAACCAGAGAGTTCTAAATGGTGGATCACTTATAGCAAGATTAGTCTGGCCATGGGGTAGAACCTATAATCAACTATGTGATATGTATGTGGAGTAAGTAAATAGAAAGTACAATCAGTGTACAGTTGTGGCCGGTAGATACGAAGATGGTGCAAGTATTACAAATACTGCCCACAGATGACGTACAGGCGGACAAATGGGCACTGAGGTGAAGGTTTAAGTGGACTTGGCCATGAATACCAATAAAGAGAGACTTGAGGCAAATAGCAGGAAACAACAGAAATTTATTCATCCGTTGAGTTTCTACTCCTGCCGTCAATGGCAGTTTGTACAAAAAGCAAATCTCCGTCTGCCTATACGTAATGAGTTTCTTCTCCTAACGGCAGGAGTGGAAACTCATCACGCATAGGCAGATGGAGATTTGCTTATTGTACAAACTGCCATTGACGGCAGGAGTAGAAAAGCTGCAGACGGCAGGAGTAGAAACTCATCACGCATAGGCAGATGGAGAAGTGCTTATTGTACAAACTGCCATTGAGTTTGCGAACATTTAAGAAGCCGTACTAGTTGCTGAAGACATGGAATGGCTTGTGCTTTGGTGTCTTTATGCATAAGTTGTATTTTAGACCCGATCCAAGGGCAAACGTCGAGCATCGAAGAGGCGGGAGATTGATGCGACCAGGAAAGGCCTTGATGGTGATATATGTGACAACATTCTGTTTCTTCACGCTGTACTAGGGTGTGACACAACATCCACGCCATATGGTACTGGGGAAGGTGCAAGTCTTGTGCAGTTCAGAAAGGATGGTACTGTAACAAATTGTTCAAATGTGTTCAGTAGAATCCATGGGTCATTTTCAAAGGAAGATATAATAGCTGCTGGAAAAACTGCTACAATATGCTTGTGCTCTGTACAGTACAGGCAAATGATAACAGTTTTTCCAGCAGCTATGCTATTATCTCTTCCTTTGAAACTTACCCAGGGTTTCTGGAGGATTAAACAGACTACGTAGAAATAAATTTTTAGACAAGATTGCCAGCAATCAAGTTTACATCAAACCAGAGTGTTTGCAACCTACTTGCTATGCATGTCAACATCACAGTTTAAGAGTCTACTATCAAATCGTAGAGTGGAAATAAATCACAGAAGGTTTAAATGTTCTAGGTTACGGGTGGAAGACAGATAAGCGGCATGCACAAACAGAATGTTCTGAAAATGATTATATGTAGATGCAAAGATGGATGCAAAACATCCATGTGTACATGTAGAAAACTGGGCCTAGAATGTAGTATAGTGTGCGGAAATTGCAGTGTGAATGTATGAATTCACAGAAACCAGATCTTAGTACTGACTAAAATGAACTGTTTTGTCACTGCTTTTACACTTCAGAAGTAAGAATAACTTGTTCTGAAAATGTTTCTCGCCAGAAAACATGACTAGATATCAAACGTTGTGAGAAAACATTTTTTTCATATTTTTCACTATCTGTAGCTAAAATTGAACCTTTTATCCCAAAATAACAAAAATATGAATGGACGGATTTCTTTTATATTTTTTATAGTTGAAAGCTACTTACTTCCTGACTTTAATGGTATATGACTCATTTCTGTTCAAATGGTGTCCAGGTCAAACATCATATTGACTAGACTCTACTGCGATTCAACCTGAATTAAATGTTAGTAGCTGATACATTTAAAAAAAAAATCGCCTTCAGCAATCTGATTACATTCATGCCTGTTTCCTGTCGAAGCATTTTATTCACGTCATAATGTCACTCAGACGCATAACAACCAATCATACGCGACCTTACATGACGTTCTTGCACATAGGCTGGATGCGACGCGTGATGTACCAAGAACATATTTCAAAGTCTGTATTGCATTGAGTAATGTTAAATACACATCAATCGTGGTAGAATATTATGAAACCAAGATCGCAATTAAAACTAGATTATTTTGAGATCGTAAGATAATTTCGGGGACGTCCACCACCGAGTGGGCCCAGCAACGAGGAGAAGATGAATACTGTCTTTTGACGAACTAAGATACTGGATAACGTGTTCCTCGCTTGAAAACCTAGTGTATATCATACCGGAATAGCAGGCCATCAATTGAGAGTACACTGTGGTCAGACCTCTGTGATCATCTTCTCAAAATTGTCGGTGTTATTTGCAGGAAATCAGCCGTTGGTCATGGCATCTTGAACTCCTGAAAACGTTTTTAAGGCATAAAATGCTTAACATTTTTAATAAACATGTAAAGAATGAACAAAGTTTGAAGCGACGTAACAACGTCACAAATAGTGATAAATCGAAAACCTAGAACAGCAGCTATGGCCTAATAGTTGAGCTGTACAACACACTAACATTTTATGAGCATCCGACCTCATTTAAATTTGTATGACGTTGACATCAATAACATCACCCACAAATTCGGCCATAAAAGTCATGAATTCACCAAGTCGGGACCGTATCTATAGATATGGTTCTCCGGATATATTATCCGCTTGTGACGCCTCAGTTGAAAGTGAATTCCATGTAAGGGACGCGAGAAGAACATGTTCTCTGTAAACATACACATTAACCCTTAGGCTCCATACAACCACAAACAGTCTATATTTTTATTCCTCTGAAAAAGGTTTCCATAAGCGTATTGTTCCACTAGAAATCGACTTTATCTTGACATTGTTTTTTTTGTTTTGTTATTGTTGGCTGCCTGTACAGACAGCCAATAATAACGTGGAAACACTGCTATGTGATCTGCAGCTGTGATCATGTATATGCCTTAGTTATTAACGTAAATTAGATTAATCTTATGGTCTGAGGGTTAACTTAGAATGCCATCTCGTTTGACTTATTTCGCTGACATGCACTTTCAAAGATTGTTTTTATTAAGTTTGAAAAAATAATGTTCTGTTTTCCAGTAGCAGATATAAATGCTGACGCATTCTTAAAAGATGTTAAGTTTGCGTCATGCATGTAGTGTATTGCGCGCTTATATACTACTCCAAGGTTGCTAAGCACCAAGTATATCCAATTACCTGTTTTACGTTTTAGTTGAAATATTGTAATGAAAAGTATATATATAGTATATTGAATTATATCTTCAATGATTTAAATACAGAAATTAAGATTTCAGTTATGGTTGACATTATTTTTTCAGCTTTTGAATACGATAACCATGGAAAATGGATATTATTGGTAAAAGAGGAAATTTTTCAATTCGCCAAAAAGTTGACGCAGCGAACTGGTATGGGTTCAATATCGAGTATGAGACCCATTACTGTTAATTACAGCGTGACAACGCCTTCGCATGCTCCCAGTCAGGTTCCCGGTGGTCCTTTGTGGGATGTTGTTCCATTCTTGGCCCAGTATGGCACCAAGCTCCTGGACACTTCTTGGTTGGACTGTACGGGCTGAAATTGCAAGCTGCAACTCGTTCCAGACAAGTTCGATTGGACTGAGGTCAGGGGATCTTGCTGGCCAGTCCATACGCTCAATCACCTCCCTCTGTCGGTACTCTCCGATAGCATGGGCAGAATGAGGACGGGCATTATAGTCCATCAGAATGAATCTATCACCCACTGCACCTGCATATAATCTGACGTGAACATCCAGGATCTCATCAATATACCATTGTGCAGTCAATGTACCGCGTTCAAGGACACAGAGCTCTGTATGTCCATCCCAGCCGATACCGCCCCTGACCTTTGTTAGCCCTCCACCATAGCGGTCATGCTCAGCAATGTTGGCTGCATGGAATCGCTCTCCAGGTCTTCTCCATACCCTAAAACGCATATCTGTGTGGTCTAGGCAGTACCTTGACTCATCTGTAAAAATGACAGGTCACCAATCTTCTCTGGTCCATCCAATGTGGTCCATGGCCCATTCATATTGTTCCTGGCGGTGGTTCTAGTACAGCGGAATGCGAATACATGGTTTTCTCGATCGGAGACCACATCCGTGCAACCTTGCCCGGATAGTCTGCGTCGACACATTTACACCGGATGCATTCTGAAAGTCACTGCGAAGCTGGGTTGCTGTGGCAAAGCGGTTCCTACGGGCCTGAGTGATCAAAAACCGGTCTTCAGCTGTAGATGTTGCCCTGCCTCTGCCACCACCATGCATGTATGGTGGGCCATACTGTTGAAATTTTTCCCAGGCTCTGGTGATCACCGCATGGTGCACACCAAGGGCGTTTCCAACCTGGCGATGGGTAGCCCCTTGCTACACCATCCCTACAGCCCGCCACATTTCTGCTTGAGACAAATGTCTTCTTACATTTGCATTTGCCATATTCAATCACAAGGGTTTGTGTTGAAATGAAGAGTGAATATTACACATGCCATGTACATGTAGACAGCACACGAAAACATCATGAAAATCAAGGGGTGCATGCTTTCCATGACTGTCACGAAATGTCTACCTGTCAAGAGAGCTAATGAAAACACTGGGGACCATCTCAATACATTCCTCAATCAATTCCCACAAAAATATCGCAAATATGTCACACGCAAATTTCACAATGATGTGTCAAATATTTGATGCTTAGCAAACTTTGAGTACTATATATTTCTCGGTGAGTTGAGGGGCACTTGGGGCGTTTTACTTTTTGACGTTAATTAGGTGTAGGTAAGAAATGTACGACCTCTAAATACACGACCTCTGCTTCTTCAGCTAGCTGTGTTACTGCTTAATCTACTACTAGAGCTAGCTCTGTTCCTGTTGTCCCTGCTACCCTCTCACCCCATGCTAATATTACCACTACCACACTGTTGCTCCTTCTATTATATTTGCTTATTACATTCTGCCATGATTTTTGTTTTGATTAACGAAAATAACCACAAGCGTTAACACTAAACTACAACATCCGATGTTCATCCTGAACACCTCGAGATTCTAATCTACATTTAATTCGGATTCACGACAGGACTCCCACAATGAGGACTTCTTATACCCTTCATAATCTCAAATATGTAATGACAGAACACCTCAATGAGGGCTCTTTTTGACACTCTCATACCCTCATGCGACAAAACATATACTATTCAAAAAAAGTAGGGGATATTTGATAAAAGTACCATATATGACGAACTATATTTATATTTTCACCAAAAAGACAGTTGAGGCATTGCACTGTGACACCTGGTGAATGAGTTGGGTGTGTGACAAGCACACATTCCACGCACTGAGCTGTCGAAGACCTGGACGCGTCAGTAAGATAATTTACCACATTCAGAACAGGACCTGAATACCTGTAAATCCTCCTTGGTTCGCGAGACCAGCGCGGATCCGATGTGGCATACTCCTCACCAAGCGTCCAATATCGACTTGACTGGTGTTTTTCCATTCATCCTGCAGTGCATCGGAGAGTTCCTGGACATTGGTAGGGGATTGTTGGCGTTATCGTAGGCACCTGTCAAGCACATCCCAGACGTGCTCGATTGGTGAAAGGTCTGGACTTAGTGCTGGCCAAGGCAGTGTAGTGATGTTCTGCTCCTGGAGGGACTCTGTACCGACACGGGCTATGTGTGCTCTTGCATTGTTATCTTGGAAAATGAATCGACGGCCGTGACGTCAGGCAAATGGGACCACATGAACTGCTAACATGTTGTCACGGTAGTTCTGCCCTGTGGCACGCCATTGGATGACGTGTAATGCTGTTCTGCTTGTCATGGTTATGCCTCCCCACACAATAACCGACCAAGACAATCGTGCTGCTTAACGGTTACGTCATGGTATCCTTTGTTCCGACGCCGCCACACTCTGTTTCGCCTGTCGTGGAAGTCGAGCGTGAATCTCGATTCGTCGGAAAACATGACATTGCTCCGCCAAAAATTGCCCCAGTGCTGTCGTGCTCCATACAAATTACGCCTTGCTGTGATGTGACGATCAGTCAAATGTGGAATTATTCGAAGTCGTCCAGCGAACAAATTCCAGCTGTGTGGATGATTTCGGATATTCTGTCCACTGACTCGCACATCTGTCGCTCGGTGCAGCTACTGTCCAACTTTTGTGGCACTTTGATGGCGGTTTTGTAATGGTGTGGTTCGGATAAAACGATCCTGGCTGGCAGTTGTCGTCATTGGATACCTGACCGACGTCTGTCATCAACATTGCCTGTCTGACGGTATCGTGACCACCACCGGCTAATCACCGATTGAGTAAAGTTGAGAACTTGAACCCTGCAGTCTGTCTGTTACCAGCTTCCAACATGCCAACGGCACGTAAATATTCGTCACGTGTCTGTCTTCGAATACTTCAAAAGTTACGTTTCGACCAGAAATTATTGATGAACGAGTTTATACCAAGAAAAGAACGACGAGACCTCCGAAAAACCCGTCCAGTACAAATGAAAATTTCAAAACGTACCCAACAGACATTAACGCAGAGCTCGTGCGAAAAACCAGAACGAAGTTTTCGTGGACCGGTGACATTCATGATCCACAGTAAACTTGGTAACACACTGATGTGTCCAATCACGCGTATCCAATACCATATTTCGAAAATATCTACATCAGTTTGGATGTCCCCTACTTTTTTTAAATAGTATAGGATGACCTTTTGCTATGCGTTAATTCAATATTGGTGTTGAGGAAAGATAGTTGGATCCAGTTTTCCTTTTAATTTACCTACCTCAATAAACTGACTGTCATCAATTTTCTCTTGAGCCCAAGCCCCCTTTATGTCACCATATTCAGGAAAAACAACAGGCTTGCCAATCACTTTGGTAGCTGGGAACCTGGAACATTCAACATGTTACATATGAACCATTGTTCGTTAGACCTTTATTACTCGAGAATATTGCGCAGTACAAATGTATGTACAAGGAGACCACTGTTTGTAAAATACTGTTGGACCAAACAAAATTAATTAATTGATTCTCAGGCATTTAAAAAAAAAACAAATGACTGAAAGCGGTTTTTATTTTCATTTTTTTATTCCTGATGGAATGGTCGCTGATGCCTAAAATCCAACTGCGAAAACCTAAAGTTAAATACTAAAGCTTCCATGTTGATTTCGCTGATATTTTTGTGACAGCGAACACACAACACAAAATCAATATGGAACAACTAAAATGGAGATCAAAAGAAATAAGAAGCTTTTTAACCGTTGAGTGCTGGAAGCAACAATCAGGCCTTTCAAAAAATTGAGGGTACCAGTGCAAAAGTAACATTTTCCTTACCTCTATTTCGTATTCAGTTAAAGGTAAATAATAGTTTGTCAATACAAATTCGTTCTATTACACATTAGTAGTACAGCACGTATGAATCGTGCCTTATTACCCGGACTTCTGCCGGTGCATCTAGTGTTAAATTCCCATAGGAACCGGACTTTTGCCTGTGCAACTTTTTCCGGTGCAAAATGTCGACACCATACATCTAGATCTGGTAAATGGTGTACGTACTGCATATATTACAGTATACTATGGTATGTATAGTTATATATGTGCGCATGGTGCTATAGGTATATATTATGGGTAAGTGGTGGAAAGATGATGTGAAAATTGGGTTTTCTTGAAAGTTTTTCCCGCGAAACGGTTGACGTTGCTATTGACGTCGTGACGTCATGATACGCGCGTGACGTCATAGAGATGCTGACCACTGTTATTGTCCACTATGCAATCTGGCATAACGTTATTCGGGTCAGTGGATGTCGGGCTTCTCGTATGGGGTGTCAGCGATATGGTATTGGTGGTATATATCCAAGTTGGTATACCATTGTCCCTTGGATCTTCATATTATCGTATGCCAGCTATAGCTAGACCAAGCAGTATTATGGGGATGGGGGTAATACATGGTCGCCCAGTGCGGTATTGCAAGATAGTCATTGGTGGTATAGATTGGACAGTATAGGATGAATGATCTGTTGGTCTATTACCCCCTTAGTACTATTAACCTACCGAATCCTCTGTATTATCTTATGGCTGGGTAGTTCGTAATGTTAGGTCAGGTAGTACTATAATCGTTTGTTTAGAAGTGGGGTATAGGATGCATTGTATATACCGCTAGGGTCACCAGTTAGTCATCGGTGTTCTTAACCAACCGATTGTTTTGTATTATTCTATGACTGGTATAGGTAGTACGTTATAGCAGGTCAAGTGGAATTTTGGAGTGGGGGTGGGGGTAATGCCTGGCAGTATAGAACAGCAGTATAGTATGGACGATATATACCTCTGTGGGTCCCTGCAGGTTGCATGTTAGCCCTTAGTACTATTAATCCACCTGATGCTTCATGTTATCCTATGACTGGTATAGGTAGTATGCAATACTAGGCATAGGGGTATTGTGGGGATTTTTGTACTGCTCTTAAAATGATATGGGAGATTGTGGTACTATCCTCAAAACTGTGGGGGGGGGGGGGAATGATTGGGGGGTGGGGGATTTTTGTAGGGGGATTTTAACCTACATTCTAATCCTTCCAAAGATACATATTACCTCTTTCATTTGATAAAAGAGTCATTTCTGCATGAGAATTCAATGCTTTCTTTAAAAACTATCGCAATCCCAAAATAAAACCAAAATCTGCAAAAGCAGACAACAGTTTGATGAAAAATGTGTCTCATTTAACCACAAGAGAAAGAGTGGTGTTAATCCCCTCCCCCCCCCCCCCAAACCACCTCCACTCCACACAAAAGAAAATGAATGTCAATTTTGTTTTAAAAACTGGTGGTGTTACAGCTATATAAATCATCAATATCAATAGGCAGTGCCATTTTATCCTAACAAATTATGTCAAATTTTCTTCTACATATTGATGTGGTAAAATATATCCCTGAATGTGTCCCCTAGACCCCAGCATACCCACTTTCATCCAAAACTATGATATAATTCATAAATTAATTCATGTTGACACAAAACAAACCTCTTATGATATTAAATTTCCAATTTGTGATAGTTTTTAAATCACATTCTGGCTTCTGAAGATATTTCACATTGTGTTTGATGAATATTTTGCAATATTTGTATTTTTTTAAAAATCCCTCACATTTCTTAATTAAGGCACCTAGAGTCATTAGTATGTCTCTGACAAAACATTACGCATTGCTTTTTTCCAACAACATGACAGTGCAGGTCATGTCATTCTGTAGTGCAGGCTTATGCTGCAAGTACCATAAAGGCACTTTCACAACCTTGGATTTAATCCCTACAGACACTCATGACACATTTTGATAAAAAGAGTAAAATTTAGGAAAATACAATGTACATACAGTTTTCCAGAGAGGATGAATCAGATATTTGCTTCAAAAAGATAGTGCTCTTTAATGTTTAATATATTTGTGTATGTGTTTAAGGTGGAGGGGATTTCGGTGTGAAAAATAGCCAGAAGCCAGTTACTGAAAATGTACATGTACAACCAAGCAAATGAAAAGCAAAGACTCGCTGTCTGTGATGGACAGTTCTTGGACAACTTGCACCCTGAACGATTCATACCACAGTTAGGGGGGTACGAATTGTCTTGACAATAAGGTACAAATTGTCTAGACAAAAGGTACAAATTGTCCCACTAAAAGGTATGAATTGTCTCCTTTTTGATACAAGCTGTCTCAAGTAAGTGTACAAACCTGTCTCAGGTATTAACTATTTAAATGTGTTTGACTCATGTTTTGGCTGAGTGAAATGAAAATGAAAAGTCGACGGAGTGATAGTAATAAAAACATATACATATGCATGAAACAACCAATCAAAACAAGATTTATGAATAGAAATGAAACTTCAATGGGTGAACCATCGCTTAACAGCATAAGTGAAAAAGCGACCTCAAGTATTATCAACTTCGGGTCCAAACGTGGTAAAAGAAAATTTATAGTAGATAGTAATGGATGTAGTTTTACAGTCAAAACACTATTTTTTTTAATGAAGCCACAATAATTCTTTAAACTGATGAAGATCTAACAATAAATAATTTTATGACGTCCCAAATAATAAGTTAAAGAGCGTGCTGCCTTAATAATTTGATTAATTTAATTCTGAGCTCCCTCAATAGAGCATGTTCTTTTTGCCGTCGTGATGCTGAATCTTTTAAGTGTCTATTTGTTTTTTACTTTAAGTCATGAAATTTGATATTCTGTGTCTTTTTAAAATAATGGAAATGACATCGCCTTTTTTTATCCTTTCTCCAAGTTTATAATCCTCTCCCAACCCCATCTCCATGTATATTTTTTCAGAGGGGGTTAATTAAGCAGGGTATGAATTTGCAGAAGAGGATACAAATTGTCCAGAGGGGGGACGAATTGTCGGATACTGCCCAGAGGAGAGGTACGAATCGTCCAGACAGAAGGTACAAATTGTCCTGGGAAAAGGTACGAATTGTCCAGACATCGGGGTACGAATTGTCCAGCAAAAGGTACCAATTGGCAGAGGTACGAATCGTCCAGGCTATGAGTTGTCCAACTCACTGATGGATTGATGGAGATGGATGGATGGATGGATGGATGGATGGACAGACAGAAATGCAGCCACACATTTTGAAATGAATTCAATTTCAGTTTCCTTTTGAATGCTAAAACAAACTAGAATTAGTAGAAATGAAATATTTTCTCTGGAATCAGTGTGCAAATGTTATTTAGAGGTCGGTTCTGGGGAGGTTGGTATTTAGGCTTTTTAAGGGCCTATATAAGTAATGAAATTTTGTTTATTTTGAAAATCCACACCTCTCATATTCCTTAAATTCAAAATAAATATACACAAATTATACAGCAAAATGAAGGTTGGGATGTATAGAACACGAAACACATATGTAATCAACTCAGAGAGTCTACTGTACGCACCACTGGTTCCTGGAAGTCTTCTACCGTATTCGCACCAGAACTGATAATAAAATAATATTTCGTCAGAACAACTTGTGGCCAAATGTACTTTATATATCCCAGAATAAAGCCAGGGGACCAAAATTCTTCAAAACACGGCTACAGAGCTGCATGAGGGAAAATTCCAAAGCCATTGCTTTTGTTTACGTATGAGTATACTTTCGATTTCCGGTCGACGTCATCGGACGGAAAAAGCATGTAAAAACAATGCCGTCTAAAATCAAATAATGAAAAAGATCGCCTCCATACAGTATACTGTTATTGGATAGAGATTACACAGTTACCATATTCAATGCAAGGTATCATGGCACCTGCTGAAATTTCTTAGAATTACGATTTTGTTTTTCGATGGAATTCGTGGTATCGAGTGATTTGCGCATGTCTGTCGAGCATGGAAACCATCTTCAATAAAAATGCAGACAGTGTTGTCCTTTTCCAAAATGCAGTCCTGTCGCTACACTCGAAAGTGTTTTGAATGCCTAGCTTTGTTACTGAATATCTGAAGCACATTCGGCCACGAGTTGTTCTTGTGAAATATTATTTTATTTTCAGTTCTGGTACGAATACTATAGCAGACTTCCAGGAACCAGTGGTGCCTGCTGTCAACTCTATGAGTCGATTGCATACGTGTTTCGTGTTCTATACATCCCAACGTTTATTTTGATGTATAATCTGTGTATATTTAATCTGAATTTAAAGAATATGAGAGGTGAGAATTTCAAAATAAACAAAATTCCATTACTTATATAGCACCTTAAAAGTTTTTTGCCATTTTTGGAGAAACATACTTAAGTCTAAATGGAAATAAGGAAATATGCACAACATTAACATTCATTTTTCACAGACATTAAAGTATTTGGTAAATATATAATCGACGAGGCATCTCCCACGACCTCACCCCCTACCCCACCCCTAATCCCCCCAGAAGTGCACTTCATTAAGATTAATTGTTACGGACATTAAAAAGTGATCGGAGATTGTGAGGCGTCGGGATTCCAAAACCGTTCTTTTTTTCTTTTTGTGGCGATGGTGGCGATGGAGACATTATTTCTGCATATGGCCAGTGAGCGTTCCGCATTCCTGTTGTGAAGAGATCCGTGGGATGAGCTGACCGCATAACTCACTAAACTTGCAACCACCCGTGAATGATCTTTACATATATATACTGAGTCAAAAAAGAAAGTATAATAAACTTTGAGGATTATTTTTTTAGTATTATCGACTTTAATCCCAAACAAATTATTGTAAATTCATATTCCGAGTCTAGCTGTATGAATTTGCATAATTTCATGTACTTGCTGTTGCCAGCGTCACGTCAGGACTTCGCAATTCAGACATGGGGTGAAATCTGAAGTTCACACATGCAGTCAAAAGCGGGTATTCCACCGTTTGCCTCTTGGATGGAAAGACACCGACGGCGTATGGACCTGATAAGTTTTTGCATGTCACCCTGTGGTATTGCGTTTCACTCATGCCTTAGGACATTACGTAAATCACCTAACGTCAGTAGGTAATAAATGGGGATTCAGTATCACTTGTACACGTACATGTACAAGTACACGTACATGTACGGTACACGCCATAGGGATTCAGTGTCAAATCGTGTACAGAGTGCAAAAATATCGTTTTTTCGTGGTGATACAGAATCCGCAATTGTTTTGGGGCTCACAGATCGCACTTTTGACATTCAAACACCCGTTGGCGAACGCGTAGATTCGACACATCGCTCAAAAAGTGAAAAATGTACGAAATTTTTAAGAAAATGTACATTAAAAATTTTTGTTGACGTTCCCATCGCGGATCAGACCATCGATCTACCATTGGTGAACGCGAGCAAAAAACGTTTTGCGGATTCTGTATTAGCATCAAAAAGCGGTTTGTGGATTCTGTATCACCTACGTTCGCCAACGGGTGTTCGAACGTCAAAAGTGCGATCCGATCGAGGAAACCCATTTGCGGATTCTAGATCAGGAAAAATCGACCTCAAAACGTTTTCTCGACGTTCGCCAACGGTGAAAAGTGAGCGTAAAACGCCGTTACTCATCGAGGATTTTTTTTTTAAAACAGATTTCGGCCTTCGGTACATGGAAAAAAGGCGGTTTGCGGGTTCTGTATCACCTGCGTTCGGGATCGCGTTTGGGACGGTCTAGGGTGCGATCCGATCGCCGAAAATCCGATTTGTCGATTCACCTCGCGAGTTTTGTGGGGCGAATAATGATAGAATCGGTTTTGTCGAGAGAAAATAAAAAAGTGATTGATATATATAGGAGAGAAAAAAAATATATAAATAGTTATTTAAAAAAATAATATCGAATTGAAATAGATAATAAAATATACGTAAATCATGAACAATTCCCAGATTTTCAGAGCAAGGTTTCTTTTAAAAATGCTGATGAGAGCCTACGCATTCGGCGTGAATGAACAACTAGGTCGCCTCTTGTTAGAACGATGCGTCGGATGGCGGGATCATCTAGACTTCGATCATGAGAATCATTCGTGTCTGACGATGGAAAGGGAAGATATGGTCGTGAAGTATTTTGAACCGGCGTTCGAACGCATTCGAATCGACGAAGTGATCACGCCTTGGAGGAGATTAGTCTTCTGTAAGGATGGAGACAAGCCCACAGTTTCAGAAGAACTGAAATTGGCGCGTAGAAGTCTGACTTTAGAAGACAAGGGATGCATCATGAAATTATTGCTGAAGGAAGCATACATCTAAGTTTTCTCGTTGATATAAATAAGGGAGAATAGAAAATAAAAATAAATACGCACATAAAATTTTTTATCTAATATTAGAAAGAAAAAAAACACAAAAATGAGAACCAGAAATAAATTGTATCCGACTTTAGATGACGACGAGGATGAGAAGCCAAACAGCGTTTTGCCAACGGCGCCGTCGCTAGAAGAGAAAGAAAAAGGAGAGAGGTATCGCATCGATCAAATCAGTAAAATCCAATTGTATCTGACTCGAGAGAGAGATTCTCGCCATTCTCTCAAGAAGAAGTATTCGCGTTTCCTGAAATTCGTCAACGCGGTCGACACGACACGCATCACGATTTCCATGGGTTTACACGCGGCCGGCATCAGATTGTTGTCGACCGCAATCGGTATTCCAATCGTGTTGACCATAGAAGGAGTGGCTCTCGCCGCCGGATTGTTTAGCACGCTCGGAAACTTTTTGAGTAGGAAATTATATCTGAAGGCAAGGAAACACAAAAAGATTCGCGTTTTGGCCTACTCCAAGATCGACACGATATCCGAAATGATCTCGATGGCGTTGAAAGACGGTAGGATATCGGATGGAGAATACTTCACGATATTGAGCGAGAAAATGAAATACGATGCCATGAAAGAAGCCGTGAGAATCAAGACTCATCCGATCATCAAGGAAGAGATGAAGGATTCTCTCATGGAAAAGGTGAGGAAAGAGGCCAGGGAGGAATTCGGTAAGTTGATAGAACTCAAGAGCAGCGACTGAAAAAAAAATATATAATAAGAACAGAATTTTTTAAAAAGAAATATTAAATTTATATATAAAATAAAAACGAAATTAATTTAAATAACTCTCAAAAAATGTATTGCATAAAGTGTAAGAGAGTTACCGAGACGAGTAATTCACGAGAAGTATGAACTAAAAACGGCAGACAGATGCTTCGCGGAATTTGCGACGTGTGTGGATCGATCAAGACTCGATTCATTAAAAACAAGAACACGAGCAAAGCTAAAGGCATCGTGAATAAAATGATCAATAATCTACCTTTCGAAATGCATCTGCCCGGTCACAGTTTCATGGGACCCGGAACGAATTTGAACAAGAGACTCAATGCCGATCTGACTCCTAAATCTTGGAGCAAACCCGTGAATAGGGTGGATGCGGCTGCGTATGATCACGATCTGTGCTACGCCGGACATCCCGACACCAAGACTCGCAACAACGTCTGCGATAAAAACATGTTGGCAAAATTGAGAGGTATATCGAATCCGACCAGGAGAGAGAAGATAGAACGTTCGCTGGTCGGCAATTTGATCGGGTGAAACGTCGATTCGGATGGGGCGTTCAAAAAAAAAAGCGCATCTGAAAAGAAGAAGAAACGATTATTGATGTGCGAATTGGTCGAGGAGTTACACAAACCCATCGTGCATAAATTTTGAAAGAGAAGGGTGTTCGTGAAGGGTTTGGATGACATTTGGTCCGCCGACTTGCTCGACATGAGATCGTTTACGAGGTGGAACGAGGGTGTTAAATATCTATTGACGGTCATCGATGTTTTTTCCAAATATGGTTGGATAAGAGCTTTGAAGAATAAATCGGGACCTTGCATCGCCGAGGCTCTGAAGAGCGTGTTCGACTCGTCTTCTCGAAAACCGAATAAATTGTGGGTGGACAAGGGAAAAGAATTCTACAACAAGCACGTTCATCGATTAGTCGACCTCTACTCGATCGAAAACGAAGAGAAAGCCAGCGTGGTGGAACGTTGGAATCGAACGATGAAGGAAAAGATGCACAGATACTTCACGGCAAATTCGACTAAGAAATACATATACGCTCTGAACGGTCTGGTCAAAGATTACAACAACACGCGACACAGATCAATCAAGATGACTCCCGTGGAAGCTAGTGATCCTCAAAACGAAAAGCGGGTCTACGCGAATCTATATTCTGAAAGATCTAAGATCAGGAAGAAGTCTAGTATTCAAGAATACGAGGTTCAGGAATACAAACCGATAACCGGAACGAGTTTGAACAATGCGGGAGAGATAAGAATCAACGTTGAAACCCAAGATCTATTTGTCCATCCTAGTGAGAGTTACACAGTGGTGCAGGGACGTCTCGCCAAGGAAGATGGGAGCGACAACGCCGACGACGACACGGTTACTCTAGCCAATAATGGCATCATGCATCTATTCAGTAAAATAAAATACTTGCTATCCGGACAAGAGATAGAATCTGTGTTTCATCCCGGTCAGGCCACCACGATGTTCGGACTCTTGACGTATCCGGATGATTTTTCGAAATCCAGAGGACTTAATCAGTTGTGGATGAAAGACACCGTCGGCCCTGCTAGCGCCGGCGCCGGCGCCGGCGCGATATTCAACTACGTCGTCAAGACGTACAGACCTAAAGGAACGTTTTCATTCAGGATACCTTTGAAACATATCTTCGGATTCGCAGACGATTACAACAAGATCGTGTACGGATTCAAACACAATCTGACGTTGATTCGAAAAGGAAACGACGACACGATAGTGAGACTCACTGCGACCGATGCGGGTAAGATAACTCTACACAAGATATCGTGGTTCGTTCCGCACGTGGATCCTTCGATCGTGGAAAAAACGCGTCTCTACAAGATCATAGAATCAAGAGTACATTACCTGTGGGATATAGAATGAGACAGTGCGACACGGCTAGCATTCCACCCTCCATGAATCACTTCGATTGGAGATTGATGGTGAAATCCGCTTCTGAGAGACAGCGTTTCATCGTGGTTGCGTTTCAGACCGATAGGGGCTGGTCTCAAGAAAAGAATGCGTCGCTGTTCGATCACTGCAATTTGAGAACATGCAATTGTTTCTGAACGTCACGAGATATCCAGCAATCGATTACAATGCATCGTGCGACAAGAACGATTTCTGCAGACTGTATGGCGACGCCGCTGATTTTAAAAAGAAGTATCACGGTCTAGACGAATTGATGAGCAATCCTAACATATCTCCCGGCGAATACAAGTCGATGTATCCCATGTTCGTATTCAACGTCAGTAAACAGAGTGAACGACTCAAGAGTAGCATCTTAGACATTCAGATCAAGATGCAATTCGATAGGAACGTGCCGAGAAAAACCGAAGCCTTCACCCTGGTCCTGTCGGACAGAGAATTACAATTCGAATCGGATGGAAATAAGATGTCGATCATTCGATGAGAGACGTGTGTGAAAAAAATTAAAAAGAAAATAAAAAAGTAATGAGTAATTATTAAAAAACTAAAAAAGCAAAAAAATAAATAAATAAAAGTAATGAGATCTAGAGAGATTGAACATCTTTCTAAATCTCATTACTTTTTTTTTTGTTTTTAATAATCACACATTATTTTTTTTAATTAATTATTTCCACGCGTTCACTGTTTGTTCAAAGGATCTAGTTCGATCAGTAGACTCACCACAGACGTGGCGGCTTCGGGATTATTGTTTTTCAGAACGAAATTAATCCTGTCTCCGGCGTTCACTTTGAGAGGCATGCCGAACGTGCTAACATTCGCGTGTTGATTCTCAGTCTTTTCAATGCTGTATCTCTTATCACTCTCTACTCCATTCACCACGAGATTGACGACCGCTCTGTTATTCAAATCCGTGGAAGCCAGACCCATTCATATGATTTCACCTCCTAACGGCATGGGATATCCCACCTGACAATGTTGCGATCCGCTACCTCCGTTTCCGAAAGACCACTCGGTTTTTCCCTCCTCTAACGTGCCGGCCTCCTCGGCCCACACGGTGATCAATTGTCTAGCGTATTTGACTCTTTCCCCCACCGAAATCAGGGTGCAGGCATCCGTCGTGTTCACGGGATCCGGTAGATACGTGAGCGCGTGTCTGCCCATGTCTACTTTACCTTCCATGATGCCGCCCTTTCTCCAGACTGAGTTGTCATCCATGTACTTCCTGCTGACTGTGCTGGAATCGAATTCGGGATCGTGATCAAGACCGAATAAATTGTGACCATTCATGTTGATGCCACCCTCCATGGTTCCGCCAGATTGTTTGTTCAGGTAGAGATCGTCCACTTGCGATTCTACATATTCTTGTGATCGTATCACGGCAGAATCTACGTAGCCATTGTTGACTGCAGTTGAGTCTGCATCCGTGTCATCGACCTTCGACAGATTCAATATCTTGTTGAATCCCGCATTCAGATCCGATTTCATTTCTCGTCTGTCAGACTTTCTCGGTTCCAGATCTACATAGTGTTTGGTCACCACGTCCTTGGGATTCGTGTGAGTGGCCACGTTCGTTATCTTGTTAGAATTGGCGTTCAATTCCGACTGCATCGTTTTCTGAATGTATCTACTTCTCAGATGTTCACTGAATCGCGCGTGAGAGTCGTCCGCGTATTTCTTGGTCGTGGCATCAGTGGAATCTATGGCATTTGCGACGTTCACAAACGTTTAGATTTCAGATCGAGATCATCGGTCATGGCTTTATCCACGTAATTATCTAGCATGATTCATTCGAAATCCGCGTTCCCCTTGTCGATGTATTTTTTAGTCGCAGCATCTGCGAGATCTATCAGCTCGGGAAGATTGTAGAGCTTCTTATCGTTCATGTTCAAAGGTTCCTCTCGAGGTTCGTATCTCCGAATGTAACGTTCGTCCAAGTTGGCAACGTCATAACCATCGCCGACTTCGAGAGTCTTCCGCTTCTTTTTGGGTTGACTTTCGTCGTCACTTCTACCAAATTTATTGACTGGCATGTTGTTTTGAGATTTTTGTTTTAAAATATATTTCAAATGCAGTTTATTAAAAATGAATTATTTCTCTTATTTTTATTTTTCATTTTTATTCGATTAAATTTTTTTAAATAATTTTTTTAGCTTTGTATATACTATAAAAAAAACTCTCTCTAATGTAAATCATTGAGAATGTCTTGAAACCGATCTCCTTCAGACCATCTCTTGCGAACGTAGAGACACAGGTGACCGCAAAACACTTGATCTGGCGATTGCACTCATTCCGTGTTGTAACGAACCATCGATTTGTTGAAATAGTTCTTTATTTCTTTTTGAGGCGAGATTCCGTAGCTGTCGAAATAATAATTCTTCTTCTTCCCGTTCTTGAACCACGCCATCCAGTGAGTGCCTTCACCTGATAAATCCTCTAGATTTAAAATTCCGCATTCCTAATGTCAAGGTCTTCTCTTCGGCAAGGCATCTCTGGAAAACACACCTAGAAAATCTTTGATTTTCAAATCCTTCACCGCATTCGACAGATCGATGTTGGATAGGGGTTCGTTAGGTAAGACGACACCGTCTACGGATATCTCTATTTTCTTATTCATAAATGTGTATATTTTTTTTTAAATTTATTTATTTTATTATAATTCACTAAAATGAGGTTATTTTTTATGTTTTTCTTTTTCTTTTTAAACTAACTCTCTCGATGTCTTCATCGACTTCCATAATCTTGAATCCGTCTAATTTCTCTTGATTTTCTGGAATCCTATCATCCTTAATCATATTTGGAATCCTATCATCCTCAATCATATCTGAAGTCCTATCATCTAAAATTAGATCCAAAGTCCAA
Organism: Pictodentalium vernedei; assembly: GCA_031216915.1. Taxonomy (NCBI): domain Eukaryota; kingdom Metazoa; phylum Mollusca; class Scaphopoda; order Dentaliida; family Dentaliidae; genus Pictodentalium; species Pictodentalium vernedei. The sequence continues at coordinate 334,967,164 of CM062295.1, forward strand.
TGTCCGAGTGCCAAAGTGCTTATTTTATCGTCTAACACAAATCTCTTATCATCGTCAGCCGTCAGCGAAATCTTGTTGACTATTTCGGCATATAAGTCATGATTTTCGCTTCGAATTGATTTCATAGTCATAATTATACACCGGACCACTTCCTAACAGACAATCTTTATACTCTAGAAAAGAGATGTTTTTCGTCACCACGCACGCTTTAACCCCTTTGCACTTCTTGATCTCTTCATCTTCTAGACGATAAGCATCCTTAAATTTACCCAACACCTTCTTGTTGTCATTCGATTGAATGTTGGAGGGGTGATCGATGGGATAATTGCTCATGTCGAACCACGTGGCCATATCCGGAGATATATCTTGGTAGACATCTTTCGTCTCTATCTCATAAACTAAACTGTCCATGTCGATGAACAGTAGTTTGGCTTTATCACCAAATTTTCGTTTGACATAATCATAGTGAAACTCATACATCAATCGCTTGCTGATATCTAAGATGATCGGTCCGAGATAATACGGTTTGTCGAACTTCAGGTGTGTCTTTTGCATGTGAACAGCCACTAGATTTTTATCGAATATGGTCCGGTGTTTGTAATTGGGTTTCGCTACTAATTTTTTTAGCTTTTTTCTCAGACGTGACGAGTCGAACATCGGTTCTCTTCCTGATGTTTTCCATCGATTTACCGTACACGCAGCTGTTCATGAGTTTGAAGAAATCTTTTTTGAAATCATTCTTGGCCTGAATTCTGAGATTCGTGTTGAGATCGATGTATTTTTTCATCCAAGGCTCTTCGTCAAATCGAATGATGCGATGTATGTCGACTAATTTCATCCAGTGATCGATGTATTGTTTCAAATTCTCGCTGTAGACGATGTACTTACGTTTGTTAAATAAATTGGGAATGAGTTTTTCCTCGTCTCCTTCGATTGGTTCCATTCGTTCAGGAGCCAGCGGATAAGCATTGTGTAGATCGTGTAATTCTTCCAGATAGTTCAAATCAACTTCTAAAATGCAAGGATAGTCTCTCCATTTTTGCATCTCTTCCGGTTCTGTCACCCATTCGAAATTTCCAATCGGTAAAGGATGACTCATAGCCCAACCATACATATTATTAGCGTCCCAATACTGTATGTATTTATTCGATCGTTTCGAATCGAAACCTCTTTCATGTAGGGATTGTTAGCTTCAGAATATCTGTGGGAGATCATCGAGACGCCACCTCTCGCAGCCCTTTCGAACATGAGCAACATGTCCATGTCGGATAATAATTCCACCTGGACTTCAGTGGTCTTCAACAGAGCGTCCCACGCCAGACCTGGTGCGGTGAAATACCTAGCCGGATTCAGATCGTAATTTCGATGACAGAGGTCTCGAAAATTTTCCAACATGTCTGCCAAGAGCAGAACGTCGGTCTTCAGATAGAGATCATGATAATCTCTCATGGTTTTCATATCGAATGATTTCCACACGTTTTTGGCGTGTTCATAATTTTCGTTGGAAATGTCGGATTCATATAATTTTGAATAAAAATCTTCTTTTGAAGGTAGTGCGGTGTCGTCGAATCACTTTAGATCGTTCATGTAATCATAAGGATAGACTCCTTTCCTCAACATGAAATCTACTCGTTCTCCAAAATGTTCGCTCATGATTTTAAATTTATCCTTGCTCATGTTATTGACTAATTTTTCCAGAGCGGTCGACATGAATTTAAAACTGTCGATGTAACGTATGCTTCTACAAATGAATTTCGTTTTTTCTTCCAACATCTCTCCGTCGATTACTCTTTTCTTCTCCATGTACTTCCATTTCGTGAAGGAAATGTATCTTTCTTCGGTGATCGCGATGCAATTTAATTCTTCGTGGGAGGTGCCGAGATTTTTCACGAACAGATGATTGTCGTAACCCAAGAGATTGTGAAATATCACTGGATAAAAAATGGCGTCTCGATATTTTAAATTACACTTGCTGTGAGCTGGACCACGATACAGACCCGTGTAATGATCATGGTCTCTGACCTTCGTATTTTCTTCCGAATTCTCGTCGAACGATTGTCTGCATATGTGACATTCGGTGGTCCTGCTGCTCTCATGTGATGATCATTTTCGCCGGAGTTTTGAATTTGTAATATAACATTTGAATTTTTGATTCTAACTCTTCCACAAACCTTTGAGCCACGTCGTCGTCTTTGCACCACTTCGTGTAGGTGAAGGGACCCATATCGTGTTGTGAGTTGAAAGTACATTTCACGTAAATGCAATAACCTGAAGGCGTGTGTTTTTGATATCTTTCGACGTAACTTTGAAGAGCGTCGGGTTGGCAGGAACTCATTTTCACGGTGAAGCATTCGAAATCGGCGTACACGACGAATGGTACTTTTAACCTTCTATTCCAATTTTCAAAGTTCACGATGGTGTTGGGTTTGGGCATTTCGATGGTGACACCTTGATTTTCGTTGCAATATTCCTGATGTTTCGCTGATGATATTTTGCTGTGTTCATGCAGTTGCAACATAAACATATCTTTCCTTTATGTTTATTATTTTGTCTTGATAGTAATCGGCTCGGATATTTAACCCAACAATAATGATGACTGTCACCATTTGAAATCAATAATAAAATAATCATCTTTTCTCTTTCGAGATATGAAGTCTGTCTGAGAGGATGGATCATTCGTTTTTCATCGTCGTATCCCAAGACGTTCACCGCTACGGTGGGATTTTGAGCTTCGAAACGTTTGATGTGTTTTAACTGCGTTGGAAAAGTCACTCTGGCCCAATCGAGATTTTTAGAAGTCTCCTCGTAACGAGAAACTCTATCAGAGTTCATTTTGACAGGATATAAAGCGGAGGTGACTGCCCATTTAAAACACTGATCATCTTTATTTCTCACATTGACCAGGGAGTGTTTTTTAGCTAAGAAATATGGTAATTCCACGTAGGAAGACCCTTTCAACGAATCGTTTTTAGTTATATGAATTACGAGTTTCAACACCTCATCGATCGTCCAATTACTACCTTCATGTTGATAATTCGCGAGAGACATCAACATCTTGTCTTTCATCTTTTTGAAAACGTCTCATAAATCTGAACCTCGAAATACGGGTTCGACATTAGATCTGAAATATGCATTTTTCACGATGCTCTCGCTGGACTTCACGTCGATTTTATTCATCAAGCAATGGAGTATCAGCTTAAGTTTTTGTCCCACGTTCATGTGTTCGTGAAACAAATCCAATACTTTTTGTTTATTTGTTTATCCGAATCATAATTATGAACGAATGTTGTGCATCTCTTGGTAACACTCACATCATTTCAATTCTCTTCAGAAGGTAGTGGTGACGGTGGAAAGCGTCTCATTCTTTTCAATTTCAACCATCTATCCCGCTCTTTTTTCAGTTTTTTCCTAAGATATCCATCATTAGCATCTAATTGTTTTTCCACATCTTTTTCCCACACTATCTTGCAATATTCATCATTAGCGTCTAATCGATTTTTCCACATCTTTTTCGCACTCTATCTCGTGATATTCATCATTATCGTCTAATTGTTTTTCCAGCTTTTTATCCATTTTATATTATTTTTATACTTCTCTGATTTATATTTTATATAATTATATAATTTTTACATTATAATAACATACTCAAAATCGGTATATCCTTAAATGGCGAATTCTCACCAGACAACAAACCCTTGCCGAGTCGCTCAACGTTCCGTCCACTCTTCAGATAGAGACCGTTTCCACTCAAAGAGCTGCCACCTCTAACGGGTTCTAGATACAATCCTTCACCACTGTCGTCTACGTGGACATGACACACGGCTCCTCCCTTCTTCAAAAACAGTCCGCTGCCACCCATTAATTTCTCAACTGCCGAACTCGAGAGTCCAGAGAGAGTTCCCACGCCGAGAGTCTTTCCGAGAAAGGGTAATGCTTTTGCAGCAAATGGTAATGCTTTTGCGGCGATTCCTGCCAATAGCGGTAGGAAACTGCTTTTCATTCTCAAATTGTATCTCAATTGAGCGGGACTCAATCTCACCATCAACCCTCTTCCATCACGAATCGCTTTCTCCATCCTTTTGATTTGACTTCTGGTCCAGGCGATCGAATCCTGACCGCCACTCGTCAGATCTTCGAGAGTGAATTTGAATCTCACCGCCTCACCTCGAGTTGTTAACGCTCTCTTAAGTTTCTTCCTCTGTCCTGCGGATATGTTCACGTTTCTAACCACGTATTGTGTCATAATTCTTTTTTTAAAATATATTTTGTTCAATTGTTTTTTTTGTTTTAATGATAATTATATATATATTAAATAATTTTTGTAAATTAATATTGCATTTATTTTATTTTCTTATTTATATATATACACAATATTTTTTTTTGCTTTTATATTTCTCTTATGTGAAATCGTATCGTCACCCTCTCTCCGCGAAGATCTAACAGTTCACCATTTTGATCTGTCAACGTGGTTTTGAGACAATAGAACGTGTCTAAAATCACTGGTAGATAAACTAAATTTCGAGATCGTTCCACGATCTTATAACCCGGCGACACGTTTGGAAAGAAGGAATAGATCGTCGGTTGAGCGCTACCATTCACATTGCTTCTAGCAATCACATCCACGTTCACCAGAATGCTACTGACTGCGAGAATGTCGACCGTATTTTCAGATGCCGCGTGGCCTCGATATATCTTTCGATCGAATCCCAGCATCTTGCCTCTAGAATCGTCCGTGTTGAAATCCACTCGAAAATTATCTTCCAAATCCAAAATCGTCTATAAGGTATTAGGGTTGGGAGCGAGTCTGATCTTGTTGCTTCCCTTTCCATCCATCTTCATTCGCGTCTGAATGTAATTGTTCAAATCGTCTATGTCGTAACTTCCTTTGGGAATTCGAATCTCCAACCATGCCACTCCGTCGGAATACTTGAACGAGTTATTCTTTTCGGTGACGTTGGGAAAGGAATAATAAGTCTCCAGATTCACCAACGCCATCTCGTATCTTTTCTCTCTATTCAATTCGATGGAAAGTTCGAATTTCGTCGCGAATCGAGTCGAATCGCCAATCACCACGATTTGAATGGATTGTTTTGCAGCCGTATTCTCGGCTATCCGTTCTAACAATTCTCCTTGTTCGAACATTATATTTTAATTTTTATTTTATTTTCAAAACTAAATTATTTGATGATTTAATTATTTCCTAATTTTATTTTCGCTCTCTGTCTTAATATCATCAGAAATATAAAACTTGTCGAATCCGCACCGATATTTTCCGCGATTAAATTTGCTAGTCAAATCGATCACGACGAAATTGTAAAGTCCTCCATCCCAAACCCTCTTGCAGAATCTCCTGAATTCCGCCACGCTCATGTCGTTTGCGACGTGATCGCCGTAGATGTGATTGAGATTCTTGAGATCCTGGCGAAAGAGACACAGTAAATTAGTGGTCTGCCTTATCGTCTGTCTGGGCAATCGAAAATAATTCTGCGACAGGTAGAAAAAGACCACGTTGCTGTGACGACCCCTAACGTAATACGATTCGCGTCGGTTCTGTCTCTCCAAAAGCAGATCGTCGAAAATCATGAGATTCTTATCTTCCGATTTCAATTCTCTAGGATCCGGAACGTCGCTAGCGTTCTCATAAAATCGACACTCGACGTTCGAAGACGCATTTCTCTTCATCAATTCCATCGGCGCACCGTCCAAAATGATCGAAAGAGAAGCTTCACTTTTGTCGAATTCCTCCCTACTGTCAAGGATTCTGGCTATGACGTCCTTGGGCAATCTACGATCCATACACTATCGAAGCAATCTGTATTCGGGTTGAAACAAGCTCTTGCCAAACACGAACAATCTGTCGTAATCCAACCAGTCGGGTCGCGACAACAGATTCATCAACGAATTGGTCTTTCCACAATTCGATTTTCCCACTATCAAGCCTCTTATGCTTTTGGGAAAGAACTCGTTATTCGACCTCTTGGTCGCGGCGTCGTTCCAAGACATATCTTTAATGTTCATCTTTGTTTATTTTTTTGTTATTTTAGATTTTTTCAAACACAATTTTTATGTTTTTTTCAAACTCAGTTTTATAAATATTATTATTTATTTATATTACACCGTCGCGAGTTCTCTTCAATCCAGATCCACTCGTCATTTTGGCTATATCTTGTATGGGTACCACAGCATCCTTAAAATCTTTCCAACTTTTCGGCGATCGCCCTAACGTAGCTCGCTTCGCCGGCGGACTGTTCAACTTGTCGATCAACGCGTCAGCTGCCCTCTTGCCAGCCACATAAGTTATCCTACCACTGGCTTCGGAAGCGACCTTCTTACCAGCATCCAAAGCCGTCTTCTTACCGACCTCAAATGCGGTCGATGCGAGTTTTCTACCTGCATCGCTCGTGAACGCTCGCACTATAGAATCGACGATACCAGAACCGCCTTGAACGTAAGTTCTGACGTATCCCCTGTTCTTTATCACCAACATATTTTATAATATATATTTTGTTTTTGACTGGTAAATCGTTTGTTGTTTAAATTACTTTTATTATTTTGTAGTGTAAAATTTACTCTTTTTTATTTTATATATTTTTGTTTGTTTCTCTCTACTTATTATATATCAATCCTTCAATTCGTTCATCAGTCTTTTGTAATCGCGTTTATTCAAAACCTGCTGCCTCAACAATTCCTCGTATATGCTCACTATCTCTTTATCTAATCCAGTGTTACCAGCGCGTCTTCTTGCCATCAACAAACTCAATCTCTGAGACAGAGCGTCAGGATCGCTCGGAAGGAAAGTGGTTTTCACCCCTTTGCCAGTCACCGACTCGACGAACTTCTTATTCATATCCCATATGGGTTTCACCACTTTCGTCCACTTGTAACCTCTGTTGGCTTTGGGTCTCGTTTCTCTGGCATCGTTATTTCTCTTCATGGCGTGGGTCTGAACCAGAATGTCGCCGTAATTGTCGAAATCCTGTTCCGTGTAATCTCCAGGCTTGTCGAAAAGGAGCAATTTGCGCAGTCCAGGAGTTAATTCGTACCTATTCGAACCGACGATTAAATTATCATCATCCTCTCGCACTTCTGTGTCGCCCACAAAAGTTCTACCGTCAGAATCCTTATGAATTCCATACAACAGATCTCTCTTACCACCATCCTCAGACGACGCGACGCTATCAGTGGTGATAGTCGAAGCTGTATCATCGCTCTCACTCACGTCAGTTTCGATTCTCATAGGAACGTAATCCGGTGTAGATTGAAAGGAATACTGTCTTGTAAAACTACCGGGCAACGAACCCATTCTCAAAGAACTCTCTTTTTTTATAGGTCACAATTCTTCAACTATCTCCTTCATGCTTCGTTCCTGAACCTCCGTCACAGGTTTAAATATTTTTTGTGGCTTCGCGTCTCAATTCCATCTCTCTAAGACGTCTGCTTCTGTCAGCCGATTGAATGCTCTTCTTGGCACGTTCATATTCGTTTAAAACTTGATCTCTACGTTTGGAATCTGTGATGTATAAAAACATGTTTTCGTTTTTTAAATTATTAATATTTTCCTTTAGAGTATGCTAACTTGAGTTATTTTATTATTTTAAAAATCAAATGTATAATTATTTTTATGTTTTATGCTTTAAGTAAATAAAAATCTTCTGTCTTTAATATAATAACTAAAACCAGTTGAGGAAAAACATTTTACAAGATGAACCTCTATAAATGCGTTTGCCTTGAACGCGTTAAATATCGCATCACCAGTTATTCACTCCGTAACGAACTGGAGAACTTTGAAAAAGTTTGAAAGTTTTAGCGTATAAGAAACCGGTTTCTGATTTAACGCGTTTGAGAATAATTATATCCGTTAAAAGGGTTCATTCATATCTCCGAACAATATAACAAGTACATTCAAATTCAGTTACCTCTTAAACCTGATTGAGTGGAAAGGCGCTTTTATTGTATATTATTAAAAAACGAAAATACCTTTCATTCACACCGGAACAAAACATGATTGTCTATTATGAAACAATTTTATCGGACTCGATTTTATAATCAACTCTATTGAACGAAAACCTTTCATTCACACCGAAACAAAACATGAGAGTCTATTATAATAGAATTTTATCTCTTAAATTCATCTAAGTGAAAAAGGTTTTATAGTGGAATTTTTATTTGAAAGAAACAATTCTACGAACTGTTTTATTTGAATGAAACAATTCTACGAACTGTTTCATTAAAATTTATCTTACAAATTTCGCTGTGACAAAACGTGAACAGATGATTTCCATCGGTTCTAATTTTCTAAAACTTAAGTTTCAATGTCATCATTAAACGAAAACCTTCATTCACACCGGAACAAAACATGAGTGTCTATTATGATACAATTATCGGACTCGATTTTATAGTCGACTCTATTAAACGAAAACCTTTCATTCACACCGAAATAAAATATGAGTGTCTATTATAATAGAATTTTATCTCTTAAATTCATCTAAGTGAAAAAGGTTTTATAGTGGAATTTTTATTTGAATGAAACAATTCTACGAACTGTTTTATTTGAATGAAACAATTCTACGAACTGTTTCATTAAAATTTATCTTACAAATTTCGCTGTGACAAAACGTGAACAGATGATTTTCATCGATTTTAATTTTCTAAAACTTAAGTTTTCAATGATCATTAAACGAAAACCTTTTGTTCGCACCGAAACAAAACATGAGTGTCTATCATGATACAGTTTATCGGACTCGATTTCATAGTCGACACCATTGAATGAAAAAAACTATTTATTTACACTGAGTACAAAATTGGAAAACTCCTCAAAACCGATTCTATCGCTATTCGCCCCACAAAACTCGCGAGGTGAATCGACAAATCGGATTTTCGGCGATCGGATCGCACCCTAGACCGTCCCAAATGCGATCCCGAACGCAGGTGATACAGAACCCGCAAACCGCCTTTTTCCATGTACCGGAGGCCGAAATCGGTTTTTAAAAAAAATCCTCGATGAGTAACGGCGTTTTACGCTCACTTTTCACCGTTGGCGAACGTCGAGAAAACGTTTTGAGGTCGATTTGTCCTGATCTAGAATCCGCAAATGGGTTTCCCCGATCGGATCGCACTTTTGACGTTCGAACACCCGTTGGTGAACGTAGGTGATACAGAATCCGCAAACCGCTTTTTGATGCTGATACAGAATCCGCAAAACGTTTTTGCTCGCGTTCACCAACGATAGATCGATAGTCTGGTCCGCGATGGGAACGTCAACAAAAATTTTTAATGTACATTTTCTTAAAAATTTCGTACATTTTTCACTTTTTGAGCGATGTGTCGAATCTACGCGTTCGCCAACGGGTGTTTGAACGTCAAAAGTGCGATCTGTGAGCCCCAAAACAATTGCGGATTCTGTATCACCATGAAAAAACGATATTTTTGCACTCTGTACACGATTTAACACTGAATCCCTATGGCGTGTACCGTACATGTACGTGTACTTGTACATGTACGTGTACAAGTGATACTGAATCCGCATTTATTGCCTACTAACGTCTGAAAATCATGAAGTCGTACCCGACGGTCAAATTGATCCCAAAGATGCTCGGTTGGTGACAAATCAGGCGAAAGTGGGGGCCAGGGGAGAGGTTCGATGCTCTGTTCCTCAAGAAAGTCACGACAGATACGCGCCACTTGACATCGGACATTGTCTTGTTGGAATGACTGTACTCCGACGTTAGCATTGAACAACGGGTCAATAACAGCGTTAAGAACTTCGTCCCTATATTGCTGTCCATTCAGATTACCATCGATGAAGATCAACTGCGTTCGTTGGTGCAAGAAAATTCCTGCCAAAGCCATTACATTACCCTCGCCGAAACAGTCGCATTCCCGAGCGAAGGCATCATTTATTTATTTATTTAATTATTGGTGTTTAAGGTCATATACTTATGCACAATGGCTAATCATGACCGTGACAGTTTTACGGGTGGAGGAAGCCGGAGTACCCGGAGAGAACGAGCAGATGCCAACTCTCCAACATCGTAACTCCTCACTGTAGCACAGGCAGGGTTAGATTGGTTGAAAACATGTATACCATCGACGTGCAGTACGCCTTAGTACACGGCGTCATCGTGCCCCCATGTGGGCGATCGGGGTTAAGTACCTTGCCCAAGGACACAAACCGGGACTCAGAATTGATCACTCAGACGGTCACCCATCCAATGATCACCCGCGCTCGACGTTGCTTAACTTCGGCGATCTCGCTGACACGACGACACGCTGACGTACTCATTCCATTCTGACGGTACGATGATGTTGCTTAAGGATTGGTCTGTGGTATGGACGCCTACTTCGGATGCTGTGTTCAGTGAGTCTGTTGCGGACAGTTTGTGCACTAATTCTATTGTTAGTTCTACCAGAAGTAACTGCTGCTGTCCTTGTCGCCGGAAGGAACCGATCCCGCAAGTGAGACGTGCTGATGTGTCGGGCTTGTGCAGGGGTCGTAACTATTGGTCGATCTGAACGCGGTCGGACGGCAGTGGATCCAGTGGTTCTATACCTTCCAATGAGACGGTAAAGAGCGGCCACAGTGACTCCGAACTCAGCAGCGAGTTCATCTGGAGGTATCCCAGCCTCATGCATACCACTGCCACTCAACCTCTGAGTTTCGGTTAACCTTGGCATTTCTTAAAATGTCGGAAGACAAAAACGAGAGAGTTTTCTCAATAACCCAGGCTCTCTAGCACAACATAAACAAAGAAAATCGTTGGTCACCCATTCAGTGTGACATTCTCGGGTAGCACGTGCTATTTTGAAAATCTGCAGCAAAATTGTATGCGGTTGGGTGGACAACAACAATATATCATTAAATTATTTGCACGACTTCCTGTCCACAAACATGCAACATTATAACTATTATATTTCATCCTTTATGCTATGTTTCTATTCGACTTTCTTTTTTGACTCAGTATATATATGTAAAGACCATTCATCGGGGGGTCCATGTTTTGTGAGTGCTACAAGTGCCGAGGTAATTGAGCATGTCAGCTGCAATAGTTCTCTTCCCGCGTAATGACCGGCGAGACATATATATCCAGATTTTTTTCCCATACAATAAAGGTTATACGAGCAGCTTCTGTGTTGCAATACATGTAGGTTATCGACTTGCCTGTCTGTGTCGAATTCCGAAGAAAAATTGACAATCCCCGATACCCACGGAGTGCATTCTTTGTCTGAAAATAACAAAAAACATATATCATTTTAAGGGGACGTCCAACCTAACTTTGGTCAAATTTCATGTAATTTCCTTTCAAGTCTAAAAAAGGCCCAAAATGAATAACCCCATTACATTATATACCAAAATGCTTGGAATGAAACATAGAACATGTGGAAACTGAAATTTGCCATGGAACTACGGCCAAATGTTTACAATAAAATACCTCAAAATAAAATAACAGCTGTATTCTATAAACATTGAAGTACATACTCGAAGAAATCTTTTCCTAATATATGAAAGTAATAAAGTTTTAGACCAAATGTTATAAGTGGAGTGCTCACTGATTGAAGGCAGACATTTTCTTTTGTTTATGTTTTGATTTGGGGAGTTCAACAAAGGTCAACTTGAAGGAGTCCACCAGAAGTATGGAAGGACAAAAGAGTGTCTCCCAATATAAAGATGTATGTGTCACTGTGATGGCTTGGAAAGAAACTATGATATTCTCCTATGTAGACTGCACTGCAAAGTCATACATTGTAGTTGAATAAATATATTTCAAACCCCTTGCACTGTAACCCCCTTTATCCCATGCATCAATTTCATAGTGATTAAATTGTTAAATTTGTCTGGTTTATCAATAAGTGTAATGGCTTTGTTTACTCTTGGACACCAATACACTCATGATATCTGTTGGAGAAGAAATAAGGTTAACTGTAACCTGTCACTGCAATAAATCATCTAATGTACTTCAAAGTACATTGTTATTCAAAACACATCAAACCAACCTTGCATAACCATTATTGCATGTACTTTCCCCAAGGAGGCTTATTGGCATATTGAGATCGGAAGGGCACATCCGGAGGGTTTCACATATTTTTTTCAAGAACGCAGTACACAAAGCAAACCCCAAAAGGTGACAAGTGAGCTCCATTTGACACAAACAATTTCCCAGGGGAGGGGGGGGGGGGGGGCTCTCTTCCTTGTATGACTCTACCTCCGGCACTCAAGGCATATGCCTTTTTTCTCAAAGTTTAACTCTTTTTTTCTTTCGAAGATCCTGGCCACACATGTTCCAAACACTATCAGACAGGTAACCCTCCAAATAAGTGTATCTGCAAAAATCACGTTACATTGCAAAACATTCTTTTTAGACTTTTAATGCTGGACCTTTCATGCTTCTTACTTCCAACTATAACACTCAATTTATCGATTAATGGGTGAATAGAAAGGTCCTGCCATAATCAACATTTTGAGTTCCATAAGCCTTCATAACAGCTCCGATGAAAGCGTCAAACATCAGATTGGTGGCTTTATACAGAATATTCATTAGGTTGTTGCTTGATAAGTAATAGGAACAAAATCTTCACCAGAAATATTTTGTAGCAATACATTTGAGGGTATCATCAGGCATTTTCCAACAAATTGTAACAAATCAACTAGCTATAAACAAAATTTTCTAACTCAAAAGAGTGAAAAAGTACCACAACTCTGAAAAAATGTGGGAAGAAACACATGCTACAGCAGCTACGCATGCATTGTTTCCCCATGATGCTCGATCACAACACTAAATATCCTTCAAATTGGAGTAACAGTGGTTGAGATACAAGGGAGAATGCTGGTACATGTAATGATGTACGGGTAAAAGGACAGAGGTCACCACTGCACGGCCCTAGATGCACCTTTGATTTTACAACTTCCAGGTCTGGGGCATAATAATCACAACACACCCACCTTACCAATTCATAAGTTCAGTAAAATAAAAGGAATTATCAATTTTAATTAATTCATAGATGATGGGAAATATTTGGCTTCTTTCGCCTTCCCGTACTAGTATTAATTACCACAAACAATATCAGTTTGATGCCGACAAATGAAACTGGGCGCATGTGGTCTGGTTAAAAAGTAACTCGGCATAGATAATGAAGAAATTGCGAATATTTCATTTGTTTAAAAGCCAATTGCAGCTAATTTTGACCGTGGATTCGATAATTCGTTTCGGTTTTGACCATATGGTCACGCTGACAGAGGTTATGTTTATTGTGATATGCAAATTGGTGAAGGAGATTTGTCACATTTGTCAGTGTAAAACGATGACAAAAGACACTGATCGACGCTTGTGTTACTATATGGATGGTTGCAAGAAAAAATTAAATTCTCAGCATCGTCCAAGCGCACCTTATTTAAAAGCGCGAATGCATCATTTTCAACCCATCTTGAATCGGTCCTTTGCAGACATCAAATACAGCCGCGACAAATTCCATGATTATTAGGAAGTAAATATCTTCACAACATTGGGGGAAATCAACACGCTCAATATAGTTCCAGGTCACTTGGAATATACTTCGTGAAAAAGTGATTTATGAAGCATTCTGCTTACTTTGTTATGAATATTGCCTCATTTTTTGTGTATCGTCCCGATTTTATACACTCGGTTATTTTTTTGCAAGTGGTTCGTGTTGTCTTTCTTGTGCGCAATAATTCAGACTTTTTGTCAACAAAAAAGTTCAGACGGCCTGTAAACACGAGTGGAAATTTCGAACCATATTTTGCAGTTATGACATTAACAGCTCAAATATTTGCTGTCACCTGTTTGCAAATCCGCTCGCACATTGTCTCGAACAAATAAAGGGCGTGATCACGTCCTTGCATTCTTACGATTGCCCAAATTGAGTATTTCTGCAAGGACCACATCGTAATCACATGACCGGAATAAACTTCATTGAAACATGGCCACACCCGGAACATCCAAAATTTGTGTTGATGTTATTGAATTCAAACATCAAAAACCACCAGAGTGTGTGTCAAAAAATGCTTTCTCCGAGTCTGTAGTATGTTATCATTATATTGAGGACAAGGCTTTCGAATTACCGATTATTTTGTGGTTTTACCGGTTCGTTACTTATGCCATTGGCAAGTTAATCTTCTTCAAAATCATAAAATTCACATTTTTTCCTGACAAAAATTATATGTGCCTTTTCTATGCACTTTACTCATTATTTTGATATATAATTTGCCTTTCCTTACTTCTCTTATCTGTTTCTGAGACATTGAGAAAAATGTCAAAAAATTGACCAAAGTTACGTTGGACGACCCCTTAATTTTCTTTCTCAAAGTCAACTCGTTTTCTACACTTTTGAGTCTCAAATAATATCACCCAGAATTGAGCTGAATGGAGGACGCATGTGTTTAAGGAGAAGTATTCTAGTTATAACCGTGACATGCACACGATTGATAATATTATTAATCGATTACAAAACTGAACTATACCCAATGGGCAACAATAGAGACACGCTGAGCGGCCGTTGATTTGTCGCGGTTCTCAGATGAGAAATGCACAGAACGACACACGCATGTGTCGTTCTGTGTTTATTAAACGACTTCACGTCTATAAAAGCAGTTATTAGAAGGACACTCCGCAATTCATTTGACAACTATGAACAAAAACAACACATTTTATCGCCAACCATATTTGCGAGGGGAACCCGTGTTACTATTTCGTCCCCTGAACTCCAACATGTTCTATGTGCCTACTGACACATAGTACACATTGGAGTTCAGGCGACGATTTTCAGCTATCGCTAACGATTCAAATTTTAATTGCATTGCACGATTTGTAGAAAATTTCAGTTAAATTTCGCTTCTATTTAAAAATAGTCCGTCAACGAATTCTGTTCCGCAGATATGTGTGAACAGATTTTCATGTTCCGCTCGGTTTAGTGTTGCTGTAGATGGGGATTACATAGAACAGGCGTGTAATAAACTCTTAATGAACACTGTGCTTCCAAATACCCGCCTATCCTCGTCTGTCCTCCCAACACTCGGAAACGGACTGTTGGATGACATCCCGTATCTCATTCTTCCCAATCTCTCCGATAATCATACTATCCCTCTCCTTTTTGTCACCCAATGCGCACATATCCTTCATTTTCCTATCCCAATTCCACATTATACTTCCAGTGAATCTTATTCTGTTAGACCTATATTTTGGGCAGTCTAGTTCTACTCCTAAATTATACATTTGGCACTCTTTTTCATTGTTTTTTCCCAATTTCATGCTTGAGCTCCAGCGGTCGCGACCTCAGCTTAACCATTTACCAAACGTAACGGGTAAAAACGGCCAACGCTATCATAAAAATCACCATTCAGTTTACATTATTTTTTTTTATTTTTGGTCTCAAAAACATAGCTCGTCCCAGTGAAGTGTCATAAGCTTAATTTTTGATGCAAAAAAATGGAAAAATAGTTAACCAAGAATTTGGTTTACAAGTGTCGTCCTCTATCGTGTTAGGTAAAGGGTTAAAGAGTGGTGCCATCAGCGTACTTATATCTTTATCACGCAGGCCACCCAAAGACCTCTTTGCTTTGATCCTCTCTCGCCAATTTCGTTTGCAATCACCCATGACTCTTTCTCTGGCGATTTTTGTATCCTAGGTTGACCCCATGTATAAGTCACAGGTTTCCATTGATTAGTTCTCCATCAACTTCCTCGCATGTTCAGTCCACCCCACGGGGGAGGAACTGTTCCATGAAAGAAACTCCTGTTCCGACTTTACTGACGATTCGCTTGCGATTAAATCCCCAGTTCGTTACCGACTTTGGCCGTTTTTCATCGACAGATGAAGAAAATATGGTGAGTATTCTGTAGATATAATGTTTCTTGAATGGAAGGTCGTTTCTCCGGGAGGTAAAAAGGTACACCATGTCACGTTGTCATAAGCTATAGATCAATATCTAAATGTTCACAGTAAAACTGTCCACGATCACTAGATTTTCACTGAAAAAAAAATTAAAGACTGGTGATACGCCGACATTTTAGAGACCACTTGAGGTTACAGAGGTGAACAGTTTCACCTAGCAGTACAATAATATTGTATGCACATCTAGAATGAACAATCGAAATGTAATCCTCTACAATGCTATCAAATTGAACCTCGTGTAAGCTCCAGTTCGCTAAAAGTGAAGATCCAGTTCGCTGAATAAGAAAAATCATAGGCTCCAGTTCACTTCACCGAAAATTGTCCATTTATCTTGGCAGCATAATGGACAATTTTAACAACGATGTTGTGAGCAATGTTGTGTTGATTCGCCCGAGCACTACCACATTTTGTTTAAAATTGTCATATAAGCGACCAGGACCGCTGTTGGTATGTTTTGCAATAATTTTGTGACATTAAGCTACTGCGTGTAATTTTATATATACATCATAATTCACAATGTCGCAATGTGCCTGCTCAGTCAATCGTTTTCTCCACCCAATATTTATTACACTAGTCTTTGCTGGCCTGCTTACCAATGTTGCCACAAGCCGTGTGATACTGTACGTGTTACGTTGCATGGTTTTGAGTTTGAGACGAAGATACATCAACTTTTAAAGGTGGATAAATCCTCGTGTCAATCTTAAAATTGAGCAGCAAACATTTTATGAATGTGGCCTTGGCGGTACAGTTCACGTGATAGCCCCGCTAAATTATTTTTGTAGAAACAAATCGGGGATTGGGCAGACAATTAGATTGTATGACCTTTTAGTTTCTATATGATTTTATGGGAATTTAGAGTCATATAATACAAGTTGCTATATATGTAGCTTTTATATATTATAATATATTGGATTTTTGTTTGAGCTACAATGTATATTACGTGGGAATAGGCAAGGGGCATATGAGATCCATTAAATCTTGGAAACGCTTGTGATACCGGTGACATCAATGTTCATTTAAAAACAAAGCGAACCGATCTGATCAGTAGTGAACTGGCGCGTTTTGCATGAATGTTTAGAGCTCAAAATCTCGGTCGTCCGGATCCCTTGGGTTGCTGTCGAACTTAAAATATGCTGGGAGTGATTATATCTTGCCGGATACCCCAGATTTGATTGAAGAAAATATTTATATGGAAGAAAACGAGGCTTACAAAATTACTGTATAGACAATAGCATTTCTGAACAAAATCTTGCTTCTGTTAAAACGCATGGCAACTTTGCAATTTGTCCCCTTTGTTTCATCTTGTCCTTGAAATGGACAGCGGAGATATAGTTTTATATGAAACGAAACTTATTTGACTCAAATGATGCTAATATGTACCTGCAATCTTCCATTTTCAACTTTCTCTCAGAAATTCAATCGCTAGCGAACTGTAACAAATCGGTAAAGAACTGGTTAAAAAGTCGGAACAGGAGTCTCTTTCATGGAACAGTTCCTCCCCGTGGTCCACCCTGTCTTTGTATTTGAATTCCAAAATATTCGTGAACATTAGTTTACACCGTCAGCGACCAGGGAGATTTAACAAATAGTTAAGATGACATAGCTTCATTTATTCTATCCTGCCCTTGATCCTCATCCACCCAAGCTCAACCCTGATTGTATCTAGTGCTGTGGAATCTGTGTGAAACTTAAAACACAAATTAACCAAACCGCTGTGCCTTTATACTACACGCCTGAAAGGCAATTCAACTTGCACACCCAAAGCGCAAGAACATTCACATACACTTACATATGGTGGCATGTGCACAGGACCACTCTTCCTCCCACACATATGCACACCCTTACACCCCCCCCCCCCCACCATTTTGTCTCTCCGTGATAAATCAATGGAAATCTGTCCGCGTTTGGTATTATTCGCCGTGTGTGGCAATGCAAGGAACAGCTATCAAATCGAACCAGGTGCAACTGCGTTGTGTCCTTGGGTAAGGTACTTAATTCCAATTGTGCACACGGGGTACTTTGGCAGTGTGTACTAGGACGTACTACATGTCGCTGGCGCACTTGTCTTCAATCACTGTTAACCATTTGCCCAACGTTGAGCTCGTTCCAATGAGTGGTCATAAGCTATGTTTTTGACGCAAACAAATGAAAAAAAATAGTTATTCCAGGGGGTGGGGGGCACCAAAAATTTGCAAGACGTGACGTGGGGGTGGGTGGGTCTCTTGAGTGAGCCAAAAATGTGCATTTCCAACTTGTGCAATTTTTTTAATTTTTTAAAAATATATCAATATATCAGCTAATATATACCATCATTTGTGTTTCAAACCTTAAAGATGATGTTGTACATCACACTCTTAACATAAATACAACATCAGGAGGCTTTATATGTGAGAATATTGGAAAATATGGGAAAATGTCACACGTTAGTAGGGGGTGGGTGTCTTGTTCAAAATGTAGAAAATGTGCAGACAGTATTTTGGGAAAATTCTCTCTGATGCACGAAATTCAACCGAAGTTATTTATTTATTAATAGAATTTGTATGGATAGAAGAGGAAAGTAGCAAACATCTGAGAATACTGACAGAACAATTCACATGAAAATTTGTTCCCGTATATGTACACCTGCCCTGGCCAAGCCTGATAATGAACAGCTTGTAATTTGTAGATTGGGACCCACGGCTGCCCACAAAGGTTTAAATTGGTGGTACCAGTTTAAGGACATTATGACCCCCCCCCCCCCCCCCCCCCCTAAAGACAGCTGTGCCTACTGAGTTTATAAGTTTATTTTGGATTTTAATGAGAGAGTGGGGAGTGGGTATCTGAGAACGATAGTAGAAAATTTGCACGCAGTGGTGTTTGAGTGTAAAAGGAGCTGAATTAAAAATGGGAATTTTTAGTGCCCCCCCCCCCCCCCCCCACACCTGGTTATTCAAGAATTTTATTTCAAAGTGTCCTCTGTCTTTTGTGTTAGGTAAAGGGTTAACTCTATTTGTGCCGAGTTAGTACGCTGAAGAGTACGACATTACTCGCCGCTGCTCGGTGGCAATTGTCAAATTTCGAGTATACAAAGCTGTTTCCGAGTAGAAAATGTCCTTGTGGATATCCACTTTTTATGTAGATACAGAAACTTAATTATTCAAGCCTTAGGGATGAAAGGTAGCAAACAAATATCTCTCCTTTCTCTCCCCCTCTCTCTTTCCCTTTGTTTAAAACTCTCTCTCTCTCTCTCTCTCTCTCTCTCTCTCTCTCTCTCTCTCTCTCTCTCTCTTCATTTTATTTACTTCGGCGTAAAGTCACAGAAATCAAGGCAGTAACTAATTGACAATTCCGTCGAACTATTACGGCCATAGACAATAATATCTTGTGCAAAAAAAACACAACTAGCACTTTCAAGGTTTCAGCTAATGGACTTCTTGGTTTCGGCCGTAAATTGATTACGAATATGTCTTGCACGCTTTTTCCGTGAGGTTTATGTTCGTATGAATATTAATTAGGAAGCTTTCTAGACCTTAATCAGGAATTTCATATGTCAGGTTTAGCACTATGAAAGTCATTAAGTAAATTCGTCGCCCACCTGCCAATGTCTCTGCAGAAAACAAGTTCATCGTGCTCTCTGTTTCCGCCTGTTCTATTTTCTTGGACGAAACACTCTGCGAAGCTCTTGAATTCGGTACCTATATTATCTTGTGGGGTGATAACTTGTTTCCATTTTCTCTCCTACAAATGCATTTCTTGGCCACGCAAATGAAAGAGGTAGTGATTTGTTTAGGGAATTTGCAACTATTTTTTTTTATATATTGTTTTCTGCAGGTTATTTGAGTATTGAAACACAATTCTCGTTTGCTCCAATGGCATGAGGACGTTGTGCAACATCGATTAGCGCATTGATATGTTTCTGCGAGGTTTCGAAATCCCATTCGATTCGAAAATGTCCCTTTGATTCGATTGGATTCGATTCAAGTTGTGTTGATTCGGAAAACAGAATCGTGGAGAAGTTCTCAAAAGTGTCTCCTTCCGAACGTTTCTATCATCGAGTCTCCTGTACAGGAGCTCCGATGATAGAAGAAGAGTCCAAAGAGGCTCCGCGTCAGAAGCTACCTCGATTCCGTCCTGGGCTAATCCGCATTTTTGAATTTTTTTGCCCACAACAGACGAGTTGCAGTTAAATAAAAGGCATGAGTGGAGATTGGCAGTATTTACGGTTGTAAAAAGGTGAATTATCTTCAACTTCAAGAGCGATGAGATTCGATTCAGGCTTCGATTCGATTTGGAAGTCTCTGCCTGATTCGATTCGATTCGAAATTTGAGATTCGCAGGGCCCTACGCATTGAGCGATTGTTTGCGGGAGGTTGTGTGTTCGGTCCTGACCCATGCCAATTGCGCTATGCCTTAGAGTGAGGCACTTAACCCTCAGTTACCCAATGGGCCGCTGCTTGTGCCCAAAACAATGCACGAGCTTTGAAAAGCCCGATAAGTGATTACCCACAGCACAATGGTTCTCATCGGGTAGCACGGCTTTCTGTAATACGTTAGTTCTCAAACATAGAAATCAGAACAACGAAATACCACGGAAACGGGGGAGGAAGGATGGAGTGTTTCCCACTTCCAGAGGGAGTCGATATTTTATTCCGTCCTCCATGCTTCTTATTACGAATTGTCTGTGTATGTACTCTTTCTAATAAAATTTTTGAGTTGAGACTTAAATTCCATTTTTTGTGTTCGCATTCGCATTCAGTCGTATAGTAAATGTCGCGTTCTAAGAGAATATTGAAAATAAGGCTCATTCCAAATCATTTTGACAGTAAAATATTTCCTTGTGGATATCCACTGTTTCACCATCTGGACCTCATACAGTTACTGCATTTTTATGTTAGTATTTTCTGATGCGAAGTGGAAAGATATAACTTTTTGGTTTTGTGAAGCCATGTTTATGCTTTTAAACATCAAAGTTAGAGTCACTTTGACCAATTTTGTATGGAATTAGAAGAAAAAAGGAAACAATTTTTTAAATAAGATAAAAATACACGACAAATGAAGGAATGTTAGATAATTTGTTCATATGCAGCAACAGTTATTTTCATTGGTGATATTTTTACAATGAGCGATTTGAATTTTTTCCACAGGAATCTGTGCTAAAACATGAAAAAAACATACCGACAACATATCATACGCGCGCATCCACCATCCAAACGTCTGGAAATGACTTTATTAATTAGACGGCGCCCTGTTGAAGTTGAAATATGACAATCCGTGATCCTTCTGGTGGTGTTGCGTCCTCAGAATATATTCGGTAACAGTAGAATACTTCCACAGGCTCAACTGTTGGCTGAACCCCCGTTGTCGGTATACTTCTGCACTGTAGGGCCTTTGTAATCTTTGCCTTTTAAGGTGCAAAATATGAGTATGTGTGTGTGTGTGGAGGGGGGGGGGGGGGTGGTTGTTAGCTCGAAGCGCTATAACCCCAGTTACACGGTGGTATTGGTATAGTTGATCGAACAATAGTGCTTTCAGGCCTCCGAATCTCCAGGAACATACCTTTCATACATGTACATACGGTGACACATCTTTCTTGCTCCTTATAGATTCAAAAATGGAATGTTTTTCATTCAGTGCCACTCTAGAGCGACAAGTGGAGCTGTTGACATCACTTGGATAAGAACCAGCCATGCATTCTAACGCTGAACAGCCAAGGTTTTCCCTCGATGCGTCTCCCTCGAGTCGAGTATCCTAGATTCGAAACGCGAGTTGACTGAGTAGATTCGAAACGCGATCGATAGTGAGGCGCGTGTGGCGTCTGGATGCGGCGTAGTGAGGGCGATAGTGGGAGCTATGTGTGGTTGTGTGAGGTTTAAATTTGCTAAGATTAGTTGTATTTGTTTGATCGAGCGCGCTATTTATGCTTAGGCTCTACTTTGTCAAAAGAGTTGCACAGAGCTGATGTGCTGTCCAACACAAAATGTCAAGTTTTACATCATTTGAGCATTTTCTACACAAATGAGGGACCTTCATCGCCACTTCGATGAAAATACGACTGGCTGGCTGGTAGTGCATATTAAAACGGGCTGTGAAAGGAGGCAGTGGGATTCTTATTTAACATGGCAGCCACTAAGTGCGAGCCGGCGATATACTTTTTAGAATTCCAACAGCGAGTTGCTGTCAACCTACGTGCTAGAAAATAGGGTAACCTAACCATTCTAGGAGAAGTCAATTTTCGCGTTTTTTTTATGCCGTTTTCTGTCTTATGTACTCCATTATTCGCCTTTTGTAATTATGGCTTGTAAGACCACATTGAAAATTTAAGCGATAGTGAACACTTCCTTAGCCCATCTTGTTGTGTACTCTTTATTGAAAGTTGACTTTTTTCCGCACGATTCCCACATAATGGCCACTTACAAATTGTGGCCTTGTTGTTAGAACTTTCACCAGACATCGTTTTCGTTTTGCTTTTGGTTTTTACCTTATCGTTTTTTACCAAAGAATGAATACTATTGTCATACCAGTCTACGAATTCGCCAAATACGGTGATATATTTTTGTATAGAATTAGCCATGAATTACCGTCTTTCAATGACTTCCGAATTCTCTTCATTATGGGCGGAATTAGACCCGTCAAAATACGACTAAAATTGTCTAGCAAAGAAAAATATTATACAGAATTGGTTTTAATTCCGATAGATGTGTTCACTGATAACCGGTCAC
This sequence comes from Pictodentalium vernedei, assembly GCA_031216915.1. NCBI lineage: Eukaryota > Metazoa > Mollusca > Scaphopoda > Dentaliida > Dentaliidae > Pictodentalium > Pictodentalium vernedei. Next base: position 334,989,765 of record CM062295.1, read on the forward strand.
TAGAAGAAAATATAAATTCCTCAAAGTTAGTTGCAGAAAAACAACTACGAATTGACCTTGCTAATATAAAACAAATTCTATGGAAAAATGGCATTTCAAATCTAAAGTGGATTGGCGGCAGAGAACAATCATCTAACTGTTTGATTAAATGGTGATTCTTGTAGAGAGTTATGGCAAGTATTGAGTAGTTATTCCAAATGTATATGAATCTGTTTTGTTATCATTGTCTTCTTCATAGTCTTTAACCACTAATCTAGCCTTCACCTTTTTATTTCCATCAACACTCTTTTCAGTTATAACCCACCCAGTTGATATGCACGATTGACCAACGTCACCAACTTCATCACACTTTCCAGCTTTATATTTCTATCACTTTGGCTGCGTTTATTTCATTCTCGTTACTATTATCTACAACACTGACAACTTCTTCAGGCGTGTCATCTTCTGATGGTTTGTCTTTTTTCTGGTTGTTTATCTATTTCCTCCTCTAAATTTCTCCATTTTTTAATGTCATGTTCAAAGTCTGTTTATTTTACTGCAGAATATCCGTTATATTGCATATTCATCCAATACTTATATCTTCTGGTGGCTTTGTCACATCTGGTCTCCTGAGTTCCGATGTGTTCTATGTGCCAGTAGGTACATAGCACACACTGGAACTCAGGGAAAGATATGCCAATTACTTCAGCTTCATGCCAAATATCACTACCACACGGCAATAACTTTATCTTGTGTTTTACCTTAGGTAAATTGAAAGACACTTTATCATTAATATTATGATTATTGTCAATTGCATTACTTATATTAGAGGATGCAGGTAAGTCTTTGTCTTCATCATCATCAATGGTATTCACAAGAGTTTCAGATAAATGGTATATTACGTGATCACTGTTATCAATCAATATTGTGTGATGTAGAGCTTTCATCAAAGTGTATATGATTGTCTGATTTAAAACTCATCACTAACTTTCACAATTCTGCAGGTTTGTACTCTGATATACAAACCGCCATACCGTATGAATACTATTTTCCCATCTTGACCCTACACTTTTCCAGGTTCCTTCCATTCATTAAATTTTTCTTTCTTGAAATAAAATGTTTCCCCAATTTCAAATTTTCCTCATGATTGTCTAATCTGGAGTCGAAGAGCTCTTATTTTCTCAGATGATTCTGCTTGTATAAATGCCTGCCAGCATGTAATGTACTTAAATGCTTAAAAGTTCACCTTTTGCTGTGCCTTCAAGAGAGGGAGGTTTGTCATTCAAAACTGACGGAAGGTTAGGACTGCTTTGTGTTCCCTGCACTCGAGCTAAGTTTTCTGGACCAAGAGTGTCTAAAAAGCCTTGCATCCACAACGGTCCTGCTGCTGTTGAACTACAATCAGTATCTAATACTGCCGAGTTAATAGTTTCATTAGCTAATACATGCATATCTTCTGCTTGGTTCCCGTAAACAAAACGGCTTCCATGTTGTCTTGATATTCAGCTATGTAAAAATGATTGACATTTTTGTTCTCATAAGCATCAGGGCATGAATGAGCAAAATTAAAAATAGATTCACATATTTATTGGATTACCATTATGAATTATTTCATCTCTTATACCAGTATACTGATCTGTGGGTTCTCTGTTAGAATAATGGCCTTCTCTACCCCGTCTAGTAAATGATTTAACTCTTTCCTGCCTGAACTGTCCTCTTTCACCATATCCATTGTTGTAAGTGAGAAACGTCTCTCTGCCAGGTGGCTGCAGCTTAATATGTTGCTTATTTGTAGATGCTGCTTCATATTCAATTGATGACATTGACTGTTTACCAAAAAATGTTCTCAAAGCTGTACACATTTGTTTAAAAAGAGTTCCTATGTCTTTGTAGTCAAAACCTGTTAATACAGTGGAGCCCACTTAACTAGATATCTCTTAACTGAATAACCCTGTTAATTGAATATGATTTCCCAAACCAAAACCATCTACCATACCTCTAGTACATATTTGACCTGTTAATTGAATTTATGTTATAGAGTAAACTCCTCTTAATTGAATTACAAATCTTGTAACCAGTCGAGAAATTACTCTGACCCTCCCCAGTTTTCCTTTGTTTGCAGACCTATTTGGCCTCAGAACAGCCAATACAGGCATTGAATCTATTATATCTTGTTTGGTAGAGCTCATGGAGCTCTGTCAAACAAGATATAATAGAACAAATGGTAAGTTTAACTCTGGAATGCAGGAAAATGACACTGTCCCAATTAAATGAATATTCGTGTTAATTGAATAAATTGCGTTGGCAAAGTGACTATTCAGTTAGTAGGGTTCCACTATACACGCTGACGTCCTTTCTGTTCTAAACACGACCCTTCCAGTAATTTAAATGCTAAACGTCACTGAGGTATTTGCATATCATACTTTTTTGTTTTATTGTAACGTTTTTCAAACTCAATAATATAATGTTCCATATCTATATCTGTTACCGTCTTATATCTCTCAAACCCTATATAGGCTTCATATGCCGCTGATAAATCACCTTTCTTAGATATACTGTCCATGAAATGTATGAGCACATCAACTCCATCATCAGCATTCAACTGGGACACTATCAACTCACTAAAAAGTTTATCTCTAATTGTACCTTCTGATTCAGGAAGAGACAAAGCAATTGCTGAAGCCTGTTTATTTTTAGCTAATTCTGTTACAGTTTGCCACACTTTTATTTCAGCTACTCATCTCTTATAGGGTTTTCATACAGAAAATACTGGTGGTGTTTTGTAATTTCCTGCAGTTGCCATTTTTGTTTTCACTAAGATACTGAATGTACTGTAAATCTTCACAAATTTTCACTTCCAATAGTCGTAACTTCGCTATGCTACCATGTTAAGGGCAGCTAGAACTCACCTGCAAAGTTATTCCACCCTTAATTAAGTTTCATCTACCCATATATTATAGGGTTTTAATTCGGAAAATTTCCTGCAGTTGGAATTTTTGTGTTCACTAAGATACTGAATCGACTGAAAATCTTCACTCATGTTCACTTCCAATAGCAGTAACTTGGCTCTGCTACCATGTTATGGGCAGCTAGAGCTCATCTGTAAAGGTATGTCATACCTAATTAAGTTTCCTCTCATCATCTGAGTCTGTCATACCTAATTAAGTTTCCTCTCATCATCTGAGTCTGTCATCTCATCACACAAGTTCACCATTTATTTACAAACAAACTTACCTCCAAAAATCCTCAATGCCCTCTGTCTTGCCTTTCAAGGGAGATAACCCAAAACTTTTCAATCCATTTATGTACATCAGGGGGGTCAAACCCATCTTCTTAAACAAAATATAACATAATTATGGAACTTATTCCGCGCTGCTCGAGATATCCACCGAGCAATGTGACGAAAGCTTCCTTGTATTTACTATTAGCGAGACACATCTTCTTAACACTCAGAAAGTTTTGGGAGTCGGTCATGATCTCTGCACAGTCACTCGAGCCAAGTCGTCTGGAGGGTGTAGTAACCTTAGTTGGTTCACCACATGTGTAGCCGTCAATCACCACAGTTGGCCCCGTATAATGGGGCTTGACAAAGTCCACATACATATGCAACAGCATTCCACCATGTCTAAAACATATTGAACAGAGCTGCAGTCAAAATGGACATCTGGCTTCACCATTAAACTTAAAGCATCCACTAATGCAGGCTTGTCTGCCTCACTGAGAATGCCAGGAGACATGAAGAAATACGCCGGGTATGTCCTCAACTTGTCGCCGGGTGTTGTTCTCAGAGCAACAGCAACCCGTATCAGGAAGAGAAGCTGTGGATCTATTTTCACAAGCACATCACCCACTTTCAATCCACATCTGTCATTCATTTGGGTGACTCGATCCTTTTTTCTCAAAAGTGTAATTATTGGCGACCACGCCAACCGTTTTAGGTACAATTCTTTCACCAAGAAAATATTCTTTATCGACATTCCTGAGATTGAAAAAGATGCCCGTCTATATATCCCCCTCCCGGACACACGTGCGAATGGGGTTGTTCTCCTGCCAATGTCTATACATAATACAGTTATTGATTCATGACCCTGGCTGTTAATGTGTCGTTAAACCCTAATAAAATAAAAAAAACGTTGATTCGTGCTCATCTCTGGATTTTATTGTCTTTCCACAATATTGGTGCTGCTCACTTCTGTTATGAACAGCAGGTATATTCTGCATGGCGTCGCTAATTACAGAACCAGCCGGTCTGGAGAGGACATACATAGTTCTTTCACTTTCCGTCATCCCACTACCACTGGTGAGACCCCTCCCCTCCCCCGACCAACCGTTTCAAGACTTCTCATTAATATCTGCTCTATCACCAGATCTCTCGAAGGTCCACCCCAATACCGTTCATATTGTGATCCACGTGACAGCCAGACAAGAACATGGACGCGGCGTCTGGGAAATCTCTTAATTTACACACAAGGTATCATTCATTATAAATGGTTGGTAATTACGCTAATCCTCATAGAATTTCAAAACACTGCTTGAATATTTAGCGTAATTCGAGTGAAAACGTATTTTTTCCATCTCAGGACCTCGTTTTGGCAGTCACTTGAGATATTATACAGTGGAATTTCGTAGCAAGATGGAGTTTTATCTGTAGATCACGATACATGTATAAATAAGCCTTTATTACTTTCCAAAGTGTGATTTACTAGGATTTCCGGGTTTGATTATAAACGATAACTCCACAAGTGAATTATGCAATCAACAATTGTGTCATGTATCCGTGCACTCAAACAAAGACGCTTTGCCGGGGGTGTAATGGGGACTTCATTGTTTTGGTTTTTTTTGTTGTTGCTTTTTTTAACCCTTTACCTAACATGAAAAGCAGACGACACTTGCATAAAAAAATTCTTGAATAACTATTATTTTCATTTTTGTCTCGAAAACATAGGTTATGACCCCCATTGGGACGAGCTAGACTGGACGAGTTCATTCCATTGAGGGGTCATAACCTATGTTTTAGAGACAAAATATGAAATAATAATGAAACTGAATTGACGAGTTTTGAGAATAGCGCTGGCAGGTTTTGGCCGTTACGTTAGGTAAAGGGTTAAGTAATATAATTACCCTTAATAATGAAACGCAATAAACAGAGTAATCGCTTGACTGAATTGGTTACGTGAAATAATTCATTCCAGGCGAGGGACTATATTGTAAAACACTCGTGCGCATTCTCCCACTCGTGTTTGTACAACTTCCCTCTCCTCTCATGAATTATTTCACGTAACCAGTCCAGTCAAGCGATTACTCTCTATATATTACCATACTATAATGTCAAATAAGGGAGTTAAAATGAGTAATTATTTTTTGTTCGTTTTTACGGCCATCTTGGACGTCATATTCAATTTCTCGGGAACGCGCATGACATTTGTCTGTAGCTAGGGAATGTTCATAGAATGCGACAATGTTCAAACTATTTCTGTATAAATTCTTTATAGGTCTATCATGCTATCGGCAATTTGCTTAAAAGAAAATGCTCAGAAAAATATCCCTAACAATATTACTATTTATTATTTATTTATTGGTGTTTAAGGTCACATATTTCTGCACAATGGCTAACCATGACCATGACAGTTTTACGGGTGGAGGAAGCCGGAGTACCCAGAGAGAACCACCGAGCAACGGGGAGCAACTGTCAGCTCCTCAACATACCAACTCCACACAAGCAGGGTTAGCATTGGTTGAATACAGGTGCACCATCGACGTGCAGTACGCCTTAGCACACAGCGTCACCGTGCCCCCATGTGGGCAATGAGGGTAAAGTGTCTTGCCCAAGGACACAACGCGGTTGCCGCAGGTGGGATTCGAACCGAGGACCTCTCGGCTTGCAGCCAGCACCCCTACCAACTGAGCCACCGCGCCCCCACCAATATTACTATAAATATAGACAAGATGTTCCACTCGCAAACCCGAAAACGAGAGAAACACTTGCCTCGGCTTCAGAAAGGTTCATGTTTCAGTCGATCCCCGACAGGTACATTATAATTTCACTCTAGGCTCCTGCGAATCCTAATTTCATCTCGAATCGAATACCAAATCGAATCTTAAGAAAGATTTGAATCCGAATCGAATCCGAATTAAATCCGACGCTGTGTTAAATAGCAAGTAAAGTCAGCGAACTGCCCGACTTTTTCGTGACAGCAACGAAAAACGAATGTAACAGTGGGAGTGTCAGTGTAAATATCTCATTATAAGATGGTTGATACGTTTACAAGCATCTGCGTAAATATGCAAGCAATCATTATTATCGATCCAACTCCAACACATCGCAACAAAATGATAAGTAGTTTAACTGCACCTTCTCGATCCCATTATACTGATGCAGCAAACAGAACACGATAGCGCCGAACATTCTTCATATACGTATTTTTTGTTAACCTCTCATGTATCGAAAAGAGAACGAATTTCGGCATTTTAACTTTCGTATTTTTGATAAGTCGCATTCTATGGGGCTTTCAATTAACAGTCACGACGTGTGAGCACATGTTCATGCCATGACGTAATATTAATGTAAAACAATTGAGTAACGCGTAAAGGCATGTGAGTTCCAACAGAAGGAACTGTCAGTCACATTTGCTTTTATTATTATATTGCAATTCTGTGTCGATTTAAAGATAACAGTTGCCGACTCGACGAGTGCAGATTACATTTCTGTCAAGACGAACAAAAATGTTCTTGTACCCGTTTTTTATATTAAAATCGTATATTAGTTTTTGACAGCTGTATTGGAGGGAATTCATCAATAAAACATCGTAGTTAATTATAACAAAACTGTGTCATGTATTCGAAATTTCTAATACCTGTCGATGGATTCGAATCGAATTCGTTCTTCGCGCTGCGGTCCTTTCCATCCAGCATCCACCTTCTTAGGTCTTTCATTTACGTCAGCATCGACGCCTGTTTGGTGGGTTCATATTTATTTTCGAGATTTTAAAACGAGGCTGCCACCCTCCCCAGTGTCTCCATCTCTGTCAATGTACTTCCGGGCATTTTCCAATATAGTAGGAGCACAGACATCTCCAAAATGACAATGCTTAGATGTTGTCGTGGCTGCAGTTTTCAGAGCAACGAGCATGCCGCTCTCGTGGTACAGCCCACATGATGTATAACTGGAGACATGTGGTAGTAAATTTACTTTCAATGAATTCCTTGCATTCGATGGCTGTGCCAGATTTGGTTGTGTGAAAACGCAGTTCTTTATAATCTGTTGGCTACTCCTTTATCTAGAGGATGACCATAATATATCTTACCTTCTAAAAGTATCTGGGAATTTCATTGGTTTGCAAATGTCACATGCAAACCCCATATAAAACCATATACCGCCAGTTGCAAGTCATATGCGACTGACTGCCAGAGTATTCTCCCCTTTGCTCCTTCGTCTTTCAAACTGTGAGAAAACAATAAACGCTTCGCGCAGACGACAGACGAGGAGGTAGAAGCAAAACGTCTTAAGCTGAACGCGGACAATACCATTTTAAAGCTAATAAAAATGTGCCAATATTTTAAGAGACTGTCTCAAAGAAAAAATGACACAATTCAAAATTGCACTGCTGTAGACACAGTGCAATCAAACCCCAATGCTTATTATGGAAATGTTGCAATCACCCATAACCTTACAATAAACAACAATTAAGATTCAATTCTTGGCAATTTACAAGATACATGTACATTCGTTTCCGTGCTATATGATTCTTCATTTGTGAACGATTCGAAATTCTGCAAATCACAGAAACGCGTTCATTTGTATTGGTTTTGATATATATATTTGTGTTAATTAGAACAAATTGTGTTGCAATTAAAATTAACAAGAAAGAATTTCTCCATTTATCAGTCATTGTATAGTCTAATTCATTATAAAAAAGGTAGTCGGTAAGATATATTCTTTACACAGTTTGGTAGTGACCTAATATGGGATATTTGGGATCAGTTAATTCCATATTGGGCTGCAGCGACTTTGCCCTATTGTTCTTGGTAATTAAATGTGCAAATGTTCAAGATGCTGTGGCACTGACTCTGACCGAAATTTTCCCTCGAACCACCTTGGGCATGTGTGTGTGGGGTCGTTGAGTTAGCTGTAATATTCCCATGGGTTTTGTGAAAGAATATTTTTTATATGGACTTATATTTTCCCAATGGGGAGTACGTATACAGGGTACTCAAGCTGGCCGCTTCCTTTTTATTGGACATGTCTCGTAGCATCAATTAGGTGATGAAGGGAGGCCTGACCTCTGCTCCCTGCCAGTCTATAGCCCTTAATAGATCACTGATCCATACCCCAAACCACGACCTCTTAATAGCGCCAATGTAGCGGAATATTCAATGTCATAGGAGCCCCTGGAAAATGATGGCCCTAATAGCACGATACTATTGTGTGATGTTGGCAGAATTGTGTGCATTTTCCTTCTGCAGTCGAGGCGGTGTGGCTGAGGGGAAAAGTAATCAAAATCCATGTTTTGGGAAGGTAGGCATGTGGTACATCAAATGAATGGTCTTGATGTGTAGAGCTCAAAAATTAGCAGATCACTCATCCCCGAAGGGGTGGGAAGTTTTAAGAATGGAGGCATGTGATATATCAAATGAAAGGTTTTGATGTGTAGAGCTAAAAAATAAGCTGATCATCCTTCCTGAGGGGGTGGGGCTGAGGTGCAAGGGCGTCAAAATCTAAGTTTTAGGAAGACAGGCATATAACACCTCAAATGAAAGGTCTTGGCACGTAGAGTACGCAAAATTAGTTGATCGACTCTTCCCGTGTTTCTGGGCTCACCATGTGCACCTAATAACTGGATACTGTCTCACGTAGGATATCTTCCTGAGGAATGTGCTCCTGGAACCTAATAACACCACACTAATATCAGTACTTTCCTATGGCTTTTGGGAGTTTTGTATACAGAGTATTCAAGTAGGGCACTGCCAGTTTTTTTGATATTTCCCACCATAGCATAAAGCATCATTAAGGTCGTGAAGGAGGAGGAGTGAGGACGAGCGAGGAGGATGAGTAAGGAGAAGTGAGGAGGTGCAGTGGAGAGGAGGAGTGACGAGTGAGGAGCAATGAGGAGGAGAAATGAGGAGAAGCAAGGCGGAGTGAAGAGGAGGAGTGATGAATGAGAGAGGGGTGGGGAGAAGGGCGAGGACTGAGGATGTGTGAGGAGAAGTTAGGAGTGAGGAGGAGGCAGAGGTGTGAGGAAGAGGACGAGGATTGAGGAGGAGGAGTGAGGAGAAAGGAGAGGATGGGGAGTGATGAGGAATGCTCAGTCGTTCTGAATAATATGCACTTGATGACCTCATTCAGGTGGACCACATATTGAATCTCCAGCAATTTTTAACTCAGTCGGTGTGGTCCCATGTCTACATCTGCATTGAAGAATGAGCGCAGCCCACTTTGAAATAATGGCTCCACCAACTCCAGATCTGCCGTCTGTCATTCAGATCGAACGGGTGAAAAAAACATAGATGAGTGAAAACTGGATATTGTTAACAAGCATGCCAAAATGCATAGAGATAGGACGATCCGCATCTGAGTTATCGCGCTGACAAAGGGTGCATAGACTCTATATTGGAGATATTGTCATAAAAACCATAAACCCCATTGACTCCACCAACTCCGGATCTGCCATATTTGTAGATGATAGCAACTGATCATATTAGTTAGACAATGATGAAGTGCATGCATGGTACCTCTGAAAAATATATTGCGAGTAAAACAGTTCAGTAATGTTGGAATATAGACATTGAAAGGCCTTAAAGACCGCCAAGAGCCGATATGAAGACTTATTGGCATTGTCAAAATACCGAGGTCCCATCTATGTCCACGTGTGTTCAAAACAACATTGTGAGAATGGAAGTGGTTTTCGTTATTCTCAATATATTTCTCGAAGAAAGCTGCACAATCGATGTGTAGTACGCTTTAGTTCACAGCACCACCGTGCCCCCATATTAATATCTTCAGAGGGTTAAAATACTCCCTTTAATCCTTTAACCCTTTACCCAACGAATCGGCCGCATCCGCCCGCGTAATATGCAAATTGAGAAGTTGAAAAAATATTAATTTTCAAAAAAATTCAACAAAACCATATCCTGTGACCCCTCATTGGAACGAGCTCGTTCCAACGAGGGGTCCCGCAATATGGTTTTGTTGAATTTTTTGGAAAATTTGAAAAAAATGATATTTAAAATAAGAACTTTTGATATCGTCTGCGTTGAGTAAAGGGTTAAATGGGGGCGCAGTGGCTCAGTTGGCGGAGGTGCAGGCTGCAAGTCGAGAGGTCCTCACTCTGTTTTTGGGCAAGACACTTCACCCCATTGCCCACGTGGGTGCATGGCGGCGATGTGTACTAAAGCGTACTGCACATCGATGGCGCACCTGTCTTCAACCAACGCTAACCCTGCTTGTGTGGAGTTAGTATGTGGAGGATCTGATAGTTGCTCGCTGTTGCCAGGTGATTCTCCCTGGGTACTCCGGTTTCCTCCACCCGTAAAACTGTCGTGGTCATGGTTAGCCACTGTGCAGAAATATGTGACATTAAACACGAATAAATAAATAATCCTTAACAAAATGAGCTCATTCCAATGAAAGGTCATAAGCTATGTTTTTCAAGCAGAAATGAAAAAGTAATTGAAACTGAATAGACATGTTTGTGTATAACACTGACCGGTTGTCGCCGTTATGTTGGTTAAAGGGTTAAGAATCCCTTAATTTGGAAGGCACACTGAAAAGGTGTCCCATTCCACATAGAATTAAATGCTACAGAAAAGAAATCGAAAAACATTCTGTAGCCATGAGTTATATTAAAGGTGTTTTTTTTACTCACATCGAAGTATTAAGAGGGTTAAAATCTGACCATTCAAATATTCCATTTTATTACTTTGTAACTGTGATAGGTGTCTCAAGAAAGCCACACACCACTCCATCCAAAACCTCTCAATCCTGAGTTATGATTGAGAACAAATAGATTTTTTTTAAAAATGCTTTGAAAAGTGAAGGGTTCTTTCTCTTTTCCTTGATTGAGACTGAAGTTTTGTAACATGATACAAAATAAATATACAATGCTGTTCAATGTAACAGAGAATTCTATCTAAGCTTTCTCTCTGCTCTTTGTTTAAACGAGGTTATATTCTGTTTTAGATAATAGTTACTGCTTCAGCTAACTCATTTCCCAGTAAATGTTGAAAACACTTTTTAACCCCTATAGCCCCAAGGTCCCACATGCCTCCAAATCATAGATGACCGAGTACCAATGGCAGGCAGTCTACAGTATACCAAAAATATTGAGATAGGATTGATTGTATTTGGGTTATCGTGTTGACAAACAGTGCATAGAAGACATTCTATGAATGTTATTAATTTATTGGGGTTTAGTGACACTTTTCAACTGCCAGGGCCGCCTCGTGTCGGTCAGTTTTTTACGGATGGAGGAAGCATGAGAACCCACAGAACCACCAAGCAGCAACAATCAACTGTCTGGCTCCCCAACATGCTAACTCCACACAAGCAGGGTTAATGCAAGTGCATCATCGACATGCAGTTTACCTTAGTACACAACGTCACCACGCCCTTATGTGGGCAATGGGGGTCAAGCGTTTTTGCCCAAAGACACAAGGCGTTTGCCGCAGGTAGGATGCGAACTGAGAACCTCTCGGCTTGCAGCCTGCACTTCTGACTGCTTAGCCATCGCACCCCTCTATGGATGTAATGGAAATACTTTAGAGGCTTATTTTGGGGATAAAATAGCTTTAAAGAAATCAGAAATAGGTTTCCGTTGACAGTATTTATAGATATTCATTCAGAAGTAAGATATTTTTTTCCAAGAAACCAGATAAGGTATATATCTGTACAGCATTCAAAGGAGGGACCAATCAACGGAATGCACTAGGAGGTTCAAAAATATGATTTACAGCAATTCTAGCCCTCAGTGACTCCTGTGCGACCTTGGTCCAAATTTTGAATCTCCATCTAGTGTCGACTCATTTGGTATTGGTCCCAGGTCCATACATCATACCATGCATGAGATATGAGCATGACCCACTTTCACAAATTTTGGCCACACCAACTTTTTACCTAAAAATGGATGTATGGACTTCAGGAATGCTTTAGAGAGTCAAAAAAAATGTGATTTCCAGCAATTCTGAAAAAATGCACTCAATGACCCCAGGTGACCTTCGTGACCTTGACCCATATTTTTGAACCTCCATCAAGTGTCGACTTATTTAGTGTTGGCTCCAGGTCCATGCATAACAGCATACTTGAGATATAAGCGTGACCCACCTTCAAAATTTTTGGCCACGCCCACTTTTTTCATGAACAAATGCATGTCTGAATTTTGGGGAAGAATTTGGAGTTAAAAAAATGTGATTTCCAGCAATTATGAAATATGCACTCATTGACCCCTGGGTAACCTCGGTGACCGTGACCCATATTTTGAACCTTCACCGAGTGTCGACTCGTTTGGTGTTAGTCCCAGGTCCATGCATCGTACCATGCTTGAATTATGAGCGTGACCCACATTCAAAAATGTTGGCCACGCCCACTTGTTTACGTCAAAATGTATGTATGGACGTCAGGAATGTTTTAGGGGTCAAACAATGTGATTTCCAGCAATTATGAAAAAATGCTCTTAATGACCCCTAGGAGACCTCCGTGACCCCCCTGACCCATATTTTGAATCTCCATCGAGTGTCGACTCATTTGATGCTGGTCCCAGGTCCATACGTCATACCACGCTTGAGATATGGGCGTGACCCACTTTCAAAACACCCCTACGGACACCACAAATGCCCCAGACGCTGAAAAACATAGGTAGCCGAGAACGTGTGACTGTCTATCAGCATGCCAAAAATCAGTGAGGTAGGCCAATTCGTTTTCGAATATCTTGCGGACAAAAAAGTGATGAGAAGACAGAAGACAGGAGAAGAAGAAGAAGAAAAAAAAAAGAAAAAGAAACCGTACAAAAACAATAGTCTGTGTGTTTCACACAGACTAATTACGAAGTTTAAAATTAAATTTAATTTCAAATTAATTCTCTTGTTTTGTACTTATTCACTCTAACTAACATTTGTCTTAGTGGAATTTACATTCCCCTATTCCCCTTTACCCCATGGGAGGGTTTTTGACTTCCCATTACCCTGAGTCTTAGGGATTGTTAACCCTCGCGTAGGCTGCATTTCTGAACAAAACTCCACACAGGTTTTTGAGTACGTTTGAAATAATTGATACTTATACTTCATAATTATGCCTGTCATTTTATCGACTTACCTCTACCGCCTGAGACGCCGCCTCCACCGCCGTTTCCACGGCCGCATCCGCCGCATTCGCTACATAATCGGCGGTGGAGGCGGTCACGGCGGAAGAGGCAACTGACGTGGGGGTGGAGGCGGCTGTTGAAGCAGCGGTGGAGGCGGCGGTGGAGGCGGCGGCGGGGAGGTGGCGGCTGTGGCGGCGGTGGCGATTTACAGAATGTGATCAGTACATGGGAGCAGGCATCCCAATTCACAGGCTGGTGAAGGATCCTCTCAAATATTACCAACTGAATCACTTTCAGCCCCTGCTCTACCACCTCAGCAGAAGATATTTCTACAAGAACCAGCAAAAATAGGGTTCTACTTTGAACATCCATTAACTCTGATAGCTTTTGGACCAACAATGAGTGGTAAGACAAAATGAGTCATGAAACTTCTTCAAGGTAAAAATATTCTCAACCATCCTCCTGCTCCTCAATCCTGTTCCTCACTCCTGCTCCTTACTCCTCCTCACTCCTCCTCACTCCTCCATCTCCCAACCCATGATCCTCCTCATCACTCCTCCTCCTGGCTCCTCCTCCTCACTATTCCTCAAGGTTTTTCATTTGATCTACCACGTGCTTACCTTCCTAAAACTTGGCTTTTGAAGCTCTTGCCCCTCACCACACCCTGGGGGGATCAACTCATGTTCCAGCTCTAAACATCAAGACATTTCATTTTATATATCACATGCCTATCTTTCCAAAACTTTTGAGGCCTTTCCACTCAGCCCCTACCTGCATAAAGAAAAGTGCATCCGATTCTACCTACATCAGACAATAGGGTCGCGCTATTAGGGCCATCATTTCCAAGTGGCTCCTATGACATTGGATATCAACACTACATTAGCGCCATTAAGAGGTCATGTTATAGGGTATGGCTCAATGCTCTATTCATCAGGTAAACTATGCTTCGGGACATATCCAATAAAACCGCAGCACCCTACTCGAGTACCCTGTATACATACTCCCCCCTTGGGAGAATATAAGTCCATACAGAAAAAGAAATCCTTTCACAAAACCCATGAGGAAATTACAGCTAACTCAACGACCCCACACAAACACGCCCAAGCTCGTTCGATGGAAAAATTCCAAATAGTCAGTGCCACAACATCTTGAACACCTGCACGTTTAATTACCTACAACAATAGGGTAAGGTCGTGGGACACTAGTGGCTTCATCCTCAGACAAAAGTCAGAATCGTGACTTACCCTCTTGAACACCTGTGATGTCAAAGCATCACATAAATATAAAATGGTAAAATGGTAACATGGTACATACATTGGGATACAGAAACACTTTCGTTAATGATTATTTTGTCGACAGTTAAAAGAAATGATGAATAATCAATAAGGTACTGCTAATAGTAGGAGAGCAATGGATGAGGCCTTTTGGACTGGACGCCGGACTCCGTTCACCAGATGTGACTTCATGGCCACGTGACCTAGTTACTCATGTTTTGATGGGATGCCATGGTAGCGTGAGCGGTCATCTTGTGACATTACCCCGTGATATTAGTGCGCGTGCTGTTAAGGTGAATATGTTTCCGTCGTCCATTTAGAATACTAGGGACCGCCATTTTTGTTTATATGGTTGCAAGTGGTTGCTATGTGGCCCAAAGGCGAGGAGGGGGTATGCTCGGAGTGCGTTCGATTAAACTGGAGTAGTTTGCAGGATAAGATATTCCACAAATCCTATTTAACTTAGTAGAACTACCCAAATGGACCCAATAATCCCACCAAATCAGAAAAACTGCCCCAAATCACTTTATTTGGTTCAGATTTCTTCAGAATCCTTGGTTACTTCCTAGAATTACCATAATCAACCCAATAATTATCTATTTGGATTAGACTTCCCTCCTAAATCCTCGGTTTCTACCTGTTTATTTCAGGTAAGATTTCTGGAGAATCCTACTTATAAGCGTAGCACGAAGTGTTATAGGACCGAGAGGTCACATGGGGTGAGTTCGATTGTTCGGAGTATGCTCCGGTAGCGTAAAAGAGCCTTTAAGTTGGAACAGGTTTAGCTTATTTGTTACCATTTTCAGCTTCCTAGTCCATTCTGACCATACAGGAAGAACTGAGATGTGCTTATGTGACAGTGCGTATTGTGCAATAGCACACAGGCGCATGCTGGATATGCAAGAAGTGTTGATGTCATGATGTGATAGTGGTCAGTCTACCTCCAAACTTGATATCACACGCGCCCCCACCTGTATTTGATGTGTATGACATGGAATTGCTGTATTGAAGGATACATAAGGATACCTATTGTGGATAGTAGTGACTCTTCTTAGTTCCTGTTTTGTAGATAGTTCGTTGACCATCATATGGCCGTCGTAGTTCCTACACTATTAATACCGACTTGCCCATTGTATCGAGCGTCTGTCCGATGATCAGCTTCTACTGTCTACATCAAGTACTGCAGTTTTCTACACTTACTGGCTTGGACCTCGAAGACCCCTGTTCTCCTGTACAAGAGTCTTCAACCATTACTTCTTACTTGCAGCACTACTACATGCTTTTCGGCTTAGGTGACCGTGTTTTGTGTTCTCAAAACATATATCACATGCGTCCATACTGATATATGAAGATATTTATGACACGGTAATGTGATACTAAATGATACAGTTTTGAGGATAGCTATCTGAGGAAAGATCTGACGCCCAGTTCCTGCGAGACACCCTCCTCCTAGGCCAGCCTATGGCTTTCGTGGGTCATGGGCCATTTTCACCGACTCCTCTTTGGTCTCCACTGTCTGTCCAGTGTTCAGATTCCACTATCTCCATCCAATACTGTAGCGTTTCTTGCTGGTTTGTACCAAAGCTACCTTTATTTTGTCCGGTACAAGAATCTTCCGCTACTACTATTCCACAAATTCAGCAAAGATTACACATCACGCATGTAAAGAATGCCTGATGATGTTCGCATGATGCCAGCTATATTTCCAGATGAAGACTATCTAAAGATCCCCACCTATCTAAAGATCCAGAATCAACCAATGCAGTAGATCTACAAAACATATTCGGCAGAAAAGACAACCAACGAATGACAGAGCAAATCAACTGAACCACCCGCAACAGAGAGAACCACACGGACACCCTGGAACACACATGGCTTAAAGAGAAGAATCGAAGACAAGCCCAATGCAACTGATGGGACATCTGTATCAAAATGTTCTACTAATCAGGTAATCAATGGACACTAAAGCATCTAGAAATCGTACCTTCAGACTACCATATTACAGCAGGGAAGGAACAAGAAGAAAAGATGCACACATTAGTAGAGACCAAACTCTTGGAAGAACAAGAACGTTCAGCCAACAGGGACTCCGAGGAGCGGGCTGTCTCGGATATGTATAGACAAATGAGAGGTCATGAGCCAGAAATGAACAAGAAAAAGATACTTCAGTAAAACAAGATATCACAGGGATACACAAAATGAGGGCATAACAGTACAGCCTATGACAATCAAGACGCAGAACCGATGAATAGAGAGTGGCGATTGAAGAGAACGAAGATTGACGACTGAACAAAACGAAAGCCAACGCATAATAAAAGGAAGAGAACAGAACGAAGTGAAAGTAAAACGAACAGAACAAAGTTAGAATAAAAGAAAGAAGTAAACAAAGATAGAACTGTTATCAGCGAACTCTACAAATCGTGAGACACTACGCACTATTTAAGACCCTATAACACTAATTGCTACTCTTACAAACACGTTGTGGAAAAGAAAAGGAACTGTAGGATACTCTGAGCCATATAAATACAGTACGTGGAGAGTGGATTCTAACCCAAATCACATGCGGAGTGGAGTTATCACCCTAAGGATCATATTCAAATTCTCTACATATGGACAAAAAAACACAAGCAATGTTTAGAAAAATGGATGTTACGGTTTAACAAATTCACAATTATTATATCCCCAGACTGCGGATGATTTAGTGATGATACACTCTACACGTACTTTAGTTGTCGGGGGCAGCGAGTCGGGGAAGTGGGGGACTTTTTTGAACGACCAGTCGCTCCTCACAATTTGTTTGTGTCGGCCCGAACTCTAATGCACATACATGCATAGTGTGCAATTGAACACAAAAGAGTATGGCGCTAATTTAAAGACTAAGTACGAGCAACTGGATATGCAACGACGAATCGTGTCTTCTCTAAGCACTGACGGAAAGATGGTAGTCAGTGATTATGACCTACCACTAAGCTATGGTATTTCGCTTGGCCATGGCTGTGCGCGACTGGGCACAACTGTAATGGGTGGTTCGCCTCCGAAACGTGATTTACCCACTAGAGATTTGTTGATGTAACCCGTACTAGTACAATAGTGTGACATGATATGAGATGATACTTGATATTGTTCCTTCAATACCATAAATGACCTCTTGCGATGCTGCTGGATGGCGTCTTGCCTCCAATGTTCAGCGAATGAAAGTACCTCTTCCCAATGTTACGAAGATAGTACATAGACACTAAGCAAAAACGCCACAATAAAATAAGGCCATAGAACTCCCGGCAGCCTAGGCCCTATGATATCAATAATGTCACGCTAAACAGACTTTCGATGATGTTGACGAGAACAACCTGATTATTATTGGTGAAGGTGACCACCCTACGCCCCCCCCCCCCCCCCCCACACACACACACGAGCCTCAACTTTCATATTTTTATATCTCATCGGAAAAGCAGACGAACTGCGAACTTGCCACTGTCATCGAAGAATTTGGCATTACTTCGACTGTTGTCTATAAACCAATTAACTGTTCCTGTTTGCTTATGTGTGATTGTCTCACAGGAACACAGGGAAAGAACTGGAACAAGCACAAATAAATACGGGATTTGTACGCGAGACATGTTGGAAGCTTATGAATTTGGTGGAATACATCGCTTCCATGGAAGAAGATGCAACTTACAACTGAGGTCGCAACCACAATGTTGCGCTTACACTAAAGCCTCAGTGTTTACTGGAAAGAGATTACAGCCATAAATAAATCTTCTGATGCTGCCAAGGTATTAGAAGTTGTAGCCCGCAGGTGGTTAAAAAGGTTGGCTGTTTGGCAGGTTGACCTGTCAGCCCCACGATATATTCCGAGACCTAAAGTTGACGTCTCATCAGGTTGACCTCCTATTTCTACTCCAACCGCGCCGAAAGCTCTTCAAGAATAACCTGACCGTGGTCACTGTGACCGAGGAAGCTAGCGCTTTTTTGCTTGTTTACGCATTTATAGTTGAGATAGCCCCAATCCACCACCACCACCACCACCCCCACCCCACCCAATGAGGTGGCCTGAACACTTTTTGGTGTATCCTGGTGGAGAGTTTAGCGGGTATGAGTCACAGCTGCTGACCGAGTGCAGCATCTCAGTCTGACGAGGTGAGAAGGAACCCCACAGAGGGCAAAGGCATTATAGAAAGGTTTAACAGCACTCTTAACAGCTGGAACGGCCGTTGGCTACTTATCGTTCCAAGCAATGCCACCTGATGGTGTGTTTACTCCTTGAGGCCGGCCGCTCCTCTTTTCCAGTCGGTGCTCCCTTGCTGACCAAGCGGACAAGTAACTCTTTGAAGTTGGCTCAAGTTCTCCACACTGGAGATAGCCAGGTATGACACGTTGGACCATTGGAGATGGTCGTTGATCATCCGAACCTTTTTCTGAGCTTTTATTTTCAGCTCCTGACTGGGCGGGCTGTAAGTACATAGCCAAGGCCCCCGTCACCCCTCTCTACTGCTTGCTCTGCAGCCGCAAACGATTCATATTCGACGCCGTTCAGCAGGAGCTCTGCCCGGGGATCGGCGCCGGGAATGGTCACCTTGATGTTCTGTTCTTGACTGTTCTTATTAGAGGAGCGGGATCAGAGCGTCTTCGAAGTATGCCTTATGTATCTACAAGCGTAACTCTCAGGGCCTTATTTCGAACATTCTAACGACTGTTAAGAAGCAGGTCGCCCGTTTCCACTGGTCCACAAACCGGTCCATACCCAGACAAGTGGGAAGGGTTTTACATATCCACTCGCTGATACTGAACCATGTCTGCTTTGCTGGCTTTCTTAGTGATTTTGAGAGCTTAGCCTTTTGGATTGAGGTCAACCGCGATCTCCTCCTAATGGTACATGGCCTTCCAGCCATGCACGTGGCATCACATCAGTAAGAAAGGTGGTTGGCCGTGTTAAATAGATCTGCATTTTGCAGTATTCTAGTACATTGATAACAAAATAACATTACAACAAACAGGAACATAAGCTAGTATACAGCATGGAAATAGCATAGCCTATACCACAACAACCACCTAAACACTCCTCGGATCTCGCCAGTTCAGAGATGTTTCGATGATTGGCTTTGGAATAGTGCAGACCTCACACAGACGCTGACTCGCTGGACATACTTTTTTGCCCATTCTTGCTGGCGTAAAGTCGTTCTATCAACTTCACCCCACCACACCATCCCTATTGTCGTCTCCCCATTACCATCGCCGCCGTTTAGTTATGGGATCTGGTGGGTCAGGAAGTTGCCGTCATGCCGGGGTACGGTAGAAAATAAGATGTCTTTTTCCAATTCCAGTGCTCTGACCTTGGAATATATGTGGTGTGGTTTTGAGGTGTGTGGAACGTTTTTCCCTCTAGCTCGGTTAGAATGTCAAACTAACTAAAATGCCCCGCGAACCGCGCTGGGATAACTGGGTGGAAATATGGATTGAAAACACACTTTCGTATTTGGGCCAAACCGGTGCCTATCTCTTTGCGCAGAGAATCTTTGATTGTTACACGGGCCATCTTGGCTTTTGGATGACCGAAGCTCACGATCTAGTGTTGTGTCTCGCCTTAGCCCCTGGAAGCTACCTGCGTAGCATGCCTTCATGTTAATAACGATGATGTTATTGACTTGGTACCGTTCAAGAGGCCACTATGACCATGTTCAACACAAGCCTTCGGGACATCATCCAGGAAGGAACCGCGGTATCGGTTTCCAGCCGTTCTCTCTCTAGCCGTAACTGAAGCAGCGTGATTGACGCTAACGACTCCATTTGCTAGGTTTTCGTCTTCTAAATGAGTGCAGGATTTGATTAATGCGTCATGTTTTTTCCGTGCTGTGGAGGAGGTCCGGCCATCTTGAAGCACGAACAAATCCACGCTGAGTTGCTTGTCCTGACCACACATGACCCAGTCTGTAATTTGGTTGGTTTTGCGTTTCTTCGCAAATCGCGTCCCATACGTCCCATACGTCGCCTTCGTAAATGCTCATCTGCCTGGTCTGGGGAAAGTGGAGCTCTTTGGCCATGGCCGTGAGAAAGATGAGTTATATGGTTCTGTACGTACAGTTAGCGTGTCCTGCAAATTTGTCACTGTTGTAGATGTCCTCACCAGTGATGTTTCCAATATGATGGCTCGTTTGAAGATTTTTGAGTCCTTTTACGTCTTCAAGTGTGGTAGCAGTTTCATTAGCCATCTCTTCCCAGCTCTGTATTTTCTGGCGTCTGACCGAGGCTACACCCTGTCCTCTGATTGCGCCACTAGCGTGCTTAATCACTCTATGGGCAACACAATTCAGATTACGAACTTTCTAAGGTGCTTGGATTTCTGGGACCGGCATGTGATCGAGTAGAACTCATAGGACACAGCAGCGACAAGGTGGGCATTTTGGGTTGGATGGGATGTCGATAACAGTCAGTGTGCCAGGCTTTGTGCTTAGACGAATCTCAACAAATTCCTGGTCTTTTTCCCTTTTTGTCTTTACTCGTCAAAGTTGTCTTCGACTGCCCAGTAGCCTGAAGCATGTTCTCTGAAGAATTTGATCTTCAAACGAATTCGCCATACCACCTGACCTAGCTTCGAATCCGGCAGCAGTCTGGATGTCTCATAATTCTAACGGATCCTCTTCGTCATCATACATGTGGCGAAGACCGCAGTAACACCATCAGCTTCAAAATTAGAGTTTTCGACATCACTATCAAATGTTCGTTCGCTGGTAGCTCCACAATGGGAAGGGCATGTGTGTCCAAGTTTGAATTGCTGCTGTTGGTCTGGCATTATTTCTTTATCGTCGATAAGATCACCCATTGTCTGCATATTTGGGATATCTAATAATCTCATCTGTCTAAATGGCTTCATCAGACCGCTATCGCCCCAAGACACCTATATCCACACCTTGTTCCGCCATTGTTTATTGTTTGCTACTGGAACCCACTCATTGTTCGCTACCTTGCACCCACATCTCTGGAAGAGTCAGATGGTTTCCTATTCCTCTACCGCATTCCGCATTTACTAGCACATGGGATATTTCCTGGCCCCTTGCATAGAAGTGTCAGGTGTATTTTAGAGTACTGCCATAAATATTTCTTTTCACACAGTTTGAGATAAGAACAAGCCAGTTGCATGTGTTTGTGCATTTCATTTTATCTCGAGTATACTGAAAAATACGACCTGCTAAAATAGGGTATAACAGTACTGCAGCAGACCATCCAAAAGAGCCCTAGTTTTTGAGTAGATGGGGCCCACAGAGTAACATTTGTTCTCATGTCTAAAGTTGTTCACTGATGTCTTTAGATCATGAAATCACATGATGACGTCACTATAAGTAGGGGCGATTTGCATACGCCGCCATTTTCTAAGATGGCCGCCATCATTGTTAGAAATCGTTATATCTCGGAAACTATCCTATCTAATGACAAAATTATGGTATCTAACCCTATGTTTTGGGGGTCCAGGAATAGAAAAAAGTAATTTGTTTATCATTTTGATCAATGGGTTAGAAAATGTCAAGAAATGATACAAAGAAATTATTTTTTCCCTGAAAAATTCAATTAGAAATGTCAGCGCCATACCATTTCTTAACCTCCTTCACAGTGATTTCGGATTCACTCACATTTTGATAAATGATTATCAATACACACCTCCCCTGAGTTGTCAAATGTTCAACAATTTATATGGAGCTCGGTCAATCAAAATATAAATTGCTGAACATTTAACAACATAAGGAGAAATAAGCCAAAATCTGGAAATTTGAGATTCTAACATCGGCGCATAGGGGGTCAAATAAGGGGTCACTCAAAAAGGAAAGAATATATATTTTGGGGTGTGCTGCGGTACTATACCCTCTTTAATTCAAAGGTTTTCATACCATAAAACCTAATATTCACATTTTTGTATTTTCAGACATGTGACATGAAGTCATAAAGCAATGGAGTTTGTTCTACAATCCAGCTCTATGAAACGTCGAGTTGAAGGGATTGGTGTGGATAACTGTGTGTTTTGTAGAAAATCTTTCACCGAAAAGTCTCCCGGAGTTTCTCCAGATTTGACAAAGCTTGAAACACTGTTTGATGCTTGTTCTAAACGGCAGGATGGTGTGGGAAAGAAACATTTGGCCCAGAAGACTGACATTCTGTACGGGTCATTGGCATTTTCTTATCACAGAAACTGTAGATCAACATACACAAGTTCATTGCATTTAAAAAGGATTGCAGAAAAGCAGAGTAGATGTTGAAGAGCCAAGCACAAGTGCATCACCTCTATGGTTCACCCGATCTCATGTTTGTTCTCAAGATTTCGACTGGAGAAAGAAATGTGTTTTGTGTGGTGAGCTATGCAATCCCAAGCAACGATCTACCTGGTCAATGGTCCAGTCATCCATAGGGTGTAAGACTGACCAAAGCGACATGTACACCACAGTATTGCATGCAGCTGAGGCATCTAATGACCTTGGAATGGTGTCCCGCCTTCATGGAGTTCCAAATGGAGATCTTGTTGCCGAAGAAGCCAGATACCATAGGGCTAAAAACTGCTACGCCAAGTACATTGATGAGCGCAAGATTGAAGCACAGACAAAACATAGTGAAGCTACGATTAACATCAAAAAAGCAGTTACGCATTTAAATGAAGAGTTTACGTCATCAATAATTGACGATAAGGAAGTGTTCTTGTTGACCACAATTCGGAATCGCTTTTCAGAGCTTCTTAAAGATGGTGGTGTCAATAATCCAGACGAGTATCAGACAAAAGGGCTCAAAAAACATCTTATCAAAGAATGACCAGACATTTCCGTCATTCCCCAACCGGGCATGTCAGATCTAGTATGCTCAAAAGACATTTCTGTGGGCGATGTCCTTCGAAAAGCACATGACATGACTAAGATACTGAAAGAGGTATCAGAATGTGAAGAGAATACTGAACATTCGTTCGACAGCATCACAGTGGATAGCTTACTACATCAAGCTGTTGGCATTTTGCGAAGACAGATATCGAGTGTTCAAAAACTTGAAAATAAATATCACTCTGCTGAAGATGTAACATCTGTAAAACTGAAAGACTGGGTCGATCCACTGCTTTACAAAACAATTTGTTGGTTGACAAATAAGAAGCTCTATGATAATGCCACAAATGTGTCAGAGATGGATCCCGATCTTCCTTGCATCAACATTGCTTGTGATATTATTGCACAAAGTGCATCTCTTGTTTCCCCTAAGCACTTGGGTTTGGCTGTTTACTTTCAATGACATCCCGAGTTTGGTAGCAGGAAACTGATCAACACATGCATGCAATGAGATATTCTATGTCATACACCGAACTACATCGTTTCCTTACATCTGCAGCCGAGCATATTGATGCAGCACAAGAACCAACATCTGCAGGTGCATGGTCATCTTATTGTTGCAGCAGCTGATAATTGTGATCATAATGAAAGGACTGTTGATGGCAAACGAACCACACATGTCATGACAGACATATTTATCCAAGGCAAAGAAGACTCTATGGGATTTTTTCGCGATTTGTGAGGGTTCCGAGACGGAGTTTGAATCTACATTTTATCCAAGGTAGTAATCGTTCAAAACTTCTGCCTTATCGCAAACCAGTAAATCGACCTGAGCCATCGTTTCAACCATCAGCTTCACTCAAAAGCATTCAAGAAATAAAGGATAATGCTGGCATGATCCGAATGCGCAGTGACAACATACACTAGTTCATTGCAGGATCTGGTTTCATGCACGAGAGACAGGAATGGAAGAGTATCCCTCCATGGGGTTTATTTCATGCGGCCATTCAGACTAACATTAATCAAGCAGTGTCAGTTGTCTCCTTCAACCCCATTATCGTGGCTAATCCAACAGATCATCAAACTATATATACAACACTTAGGCGCATCAAAGAATCTATGGACAGCCTTGGCAGACTCACTCTCCTGTCATCTTTGACATGGGACTGCTAATGAAAGCACTGGAAATCAGTTGGGCTCACACCAAAGAGTTGTCAGGTATAATCATCTGTGATGGATGCATGCACCCGGTGATGTGTACTATTGTAGCCATAGGCCACATTTACGGTGATGCTGGTCTATAAAGCAGTTTTTGAGTGAATCAGATGTATTCGCTACAGGAGGTGTACAAAAGATGCTCACGGGCAAGGACTTTGACAGAGCTATGTATGCACCCAAGTTAGTCGACGAAGTACTCAGTGCTCAGCTAATTTCAAATTTCAGCATTTGGTGCCAGAAAACCGACAGGAACATAGATGAAGTGGCTGATTCTCTCCAATAGCTTGATAAAGCATTAAATGGACATGATGGAACGAACACCAGCCCAGAGATCTTTGGAGAACTAATTTCTAAAATTGGAAATAACATCAAGCCACTACTGGACACGTCCAGGAATGAAGGCAGAAGAGTTTCACCAACGTTCAAGTTCTGGGATGACTTTCTTTTCAGGGTTTTACAACCAATGAAAATATACATTGCTACAACCAGATGTGGTGACTGGGATGTACACGAGTCAGCAGCAGCACACTTTATGCCCCTTCTGTTTGCCACTAACCGCTCAAATTATGCAAAGTACATGCCTGTCATTCTGCTTCAACAGCAAAGGCTGCCAGCAGAGATTCTTGAAGCATTTAGAGCTGGACACTTTGTGGCTAAACTTTCACACGGCACATTTAATTCTGTATGGATGGATTACACCATTGAGGCAACGGAATACAAAACCCTAGAAGGAGCAGGTGGTATCATTGGACTAAGCGTGAGAGGCCCTGCACTCGTTCGGTGGTTCCTCAGTAGACCAATCACAGCACAATATTCAGAGCGAATAAGACAAAATGTCACTGAATCCAGGAAAGAGATCCAACTCATCATCTTGGTGCTCATGCAGAGAAGCGTTGGAATCGGGACGTTCACAAGATGGTCAACATGCTTACAGGGTGCTACACTGATCCCTTTGACGTACGAGACCCACCACCACAGCTGGTTAACGTTGCCACTGGGGCAGCTGCAACACTTGTTGTTCAAAAGTCCATGTTGAGTGCCTTAGATACAGGTTCTGATCTTCTGGATAAGTTCATTGAAGAACGAGTGGTTGGGATGGATGGCCAAAAGAAAAGCTTCTATGATACTTTGCCTCGATCATCTGTAAAAACGATGGCAGATATGAAGAAAACGGTGAAAGTTAACAACAAGAATGTATCCGTGGCTGCCGAAGTAATATATCTGAGACTGTTGGCCCTTAACTGTGTGAAGAAAGTTCCCCTTCAGCGGGTTTTATCCTATGAGAATTCTCCAGTACCGCCAAGTCTCTTTACTGAAGATAGAGTCATGCACTGATGTGCTAAGTCGGACTTCATGCATTAGCTCGAGAACTAGCGTCAGATGAGAAGATCACTCAAGTAGGTGAATGTGATGATGTCATATTTGACGGCCATGCAGTTGTTCAGTTACTATTGCCTCCATCATCAACAGTATTGGAGATTACGTTTCGAGGGATGGCTTCACGCTTTTTAAGCTATATTCTGCAGACATCTAATAACCTGAAACCTTCAAGTAATATTGCGATCAATGTAGTATTTGACAAATATCTAGAGTCCAGTGTGAAAACTCAAACCAGAGGGAAACGTGGAGATAGTGGAACTGGAATAGTTTATCACATTCAACCAGATGTCTCCATTCCTCCCAACTGGAAGCAGTTCCTCGCCACAGGTAAAAATAAATCAAATTTGGCAGCCTATTATTCAGAGTACATGGTGGAATGTGCCGGGTCTTTGTTAAGTGACACGCAGGTTTTATGTATCGGCGGTAGACAGGGTGACAGGTCTATTCAGATAACTAAGATGGGCAGTAAAGAAATGGACGATTTGAAGTGTAACCACGAAGAGGCCGACACAGGAATGTATGTACACGCAAGAACAGCTGCTGAGAATGGAGCAGACCACATTGTAGTAAGCAGCTGTGACACAGATGTTTTAGTCCTGTTCTTGCACCATCGCCCTGCCATCTGTGCAAAGGAAGTATTTCTCCTTACGGGTCGACAAGGAAACAATGCCAATCTAACTCATTTTATACCTATTCACCAGATATATGGCAAGCTGGAGAAGATGCAACATAATATCTTACTCTCTGTTTATTGCTTGACAGGCTGTGGCACTGTCAGTTCTTTTTGGGGACATGGAAAGAAGACTTCGTATCGATTAATGATGTCCACACCTGAACAATTCCAAGATCTGGCACAGCTGGGACACAGTACCAAACTTCGTAGACCAGGAAAACACGCAGCTACAAAATTTGTAGGTGCTTTACATGACAAGGCTAACTGCATTTCGTTAAATGCTCTTCGATGTGAGAAAGCAAGTGCAAAATGTGTCCCTGTAAAGAAGCGTCCTCCAACAGAAGACAGTTTTCAACTTCACCTCCAAAGATGTGTTTATCAGCTTGTGATATGGCGATAGGCTGTGACAGCCTTACCAGAGGTTTTGGGTCCACTAAACTTTGGCTATGAAACGTCGTACGATGGAAGGTCTGTATCTCCAAAGATGACGAATCAGGCTCCAGCTGCACCAGAACTGATGAACGATCTATTTTGTCTTTGTCGTCCGCAGTTTTGTGGTGATAGATTCAAATGTCTAGCAAATCAGCTGCCGTGTAAGGCAGCATGCGATTGTGAGGCCTTAAGTACTGATGATGCTCCGGATGAAACAGATGTGTGTACAAATCAGCTGACAAACGCTGTGATTTATGGCAGTGAAAGTGACAGTGATTCGGAGGATGTTTAGGCAATTATTATTTACCTAAAAGCTATTTCATGGACACAAAAGACCCGACTCAAGAAACGCTGACATATCGAAACTGTAATTTCGTCTATTGAGTGCAACAAGGTGCTATCAGCAATGCTATAGCTTTGCAGATAACACATTGTTGCACTCAATTGGCGATCAGTAAATGAGTTTTTACATAAAAAGTGGATTTTTTGTATTATTTCTAGATAATTTCTCATCCATTGATCAAAATGATAAACAAATTACTTTTTCTTATTCCTGGAAACCCCAAAACATAGGGTTAGATACCATAATTGTATCACTAGATAGGATAGTTTCCGAGACATAACAATTTCTAACAATGATGGCGGCCATCTTGGAAAATGGCGGCGTATGCAAATCGCCCCTACTTTTGGCGATGTCACCATGTGGTTTCATGATCTCTATATCACAATGAACAATTTTTGACATAAGGACAAATGTTACCCTTCGGTCCCCGGTGGTCTCTTCCTTACCTGGCCTCTGCTGCAGGACTATAAGGGGAGGAGTCCCAGCCGGCGGCAGGAAAGGAACTAAATTTACCGACCAAAGAAAAAGAAGGCATCTTATCACACTGTTTCTGGTTCTTCTGGTAAAATCTTCTTTCTTTTTTTTCGTTTTTGTTTTCGAGTCGCGGAGATCGTATGATGTTATACCTAAAGTATTGCCGTGAGACAGGGGTGGGCGGTCTCCATGCGGTTGACAAGACCGTTGGGTTGACAAGACCGCTGCAGGTCGGTCGCTAATCTTTGAGATGCCCATACTTCATACTTGTCACCGTCTTTGTTTTGAAGTGTGAACATCATGTCACCGTTTAGAATAATCTTTTCATCCATAATTTGGTTTATACGTTTTAGGGCAGGTTCCTCCAGCTTGTAGATTTCCTTGACTCGACATCCACTTTTTGTTGGCCAGCTAATATTGTTTTCTGTACTCACTAGATATATGCGCAGTGCCGCTTCATCAAATGTGTGAGCCATCAGACTATTTTGCTTGATGTTTGGATCAAAATCAGCTTTGGGTGTTATCCCACATGACTGAAGTTTTCTCAACACAACGGAATGATATATCTTGTCTAATGCTTTAGAGAAATGCAGAAAAAAATGACGGTGTACAATCCTTGGCAGGTTTGTCGGTTATCACAGTAAAGTTATTAATTAGGTTGAGTATAGGATGAATGGCAGTGGCTCAGTAGGTAGAGATACAGGGCGCAAGCCGAGAGGTCCTCGGATCGAATTCCACCTGCAGCAACCACGTTGTGTCATTGAGCAAGACATTTAATTCCAATTTCTCAAGTGGGAGAACGGTGGCATTGTGTACTAAGGCGTACAGAAAATTGTTATATTTCTTGGAAGAAAATAACTTAATTATATATCGATACCAATTTGGATTTAGTAAGAGACACTCTACCATTCATCCTTATTTATTTATTTATTTATTTATTTATTTATTTATTTATTTATTTATTTATTTATTTATTGGGATTTTAGCGACACTTTCGACAGCCAGGATGACTTCGTGTCGGACAGTTTTACGGGTGAAGAAAGCCGGAGTACCAGGAGAGAACCACTGAGCAACGGCGAGCAACTGTCAAATTCCCAACATACTAACTCCAAACAAGCAGGTTTAGCATTGGTTGAAGACAAGTGAACCATCGATGTACAGTACGCCTTAGTACACAACGCCACCGTGCCTCCACGTGGGCATTTGGGATTAATTGTCTTGCCCAAGGACGCAACGCGGTTGCCGCAGGTAGGATTCGAATCGAGGACCTACCGGCTTGCATCCGGCATCTCTACCTACTGAGCCACCGCGTGCAGTACGCCTAGGTACACAGCGCCACCATGCCCGCGTGGGTAATCGGGATGAATTGCCTTGCCCAAGGACACTACGCAATTACCCCTGGCGGGGATCGAAGTGTGGCCCTTTCGGTTAGAAATTAAATGCCGTAACTTCTGAGCCATCGCGCTCCCGTTGTTGATCAACTCTGTGAAATGATTATTAAGAACATTGTAAACCTACACTTGAGAGACAAGTATCGAAACACTTCAA
This sequence comes from Pictodentalium vernedei, assembly GCA_031216915.1. Lineage (NCBI taxonomy): Eukaryota > Metazoa > Mollusca > Scaphopoda > Dentaliida > Dentaliidae > Pictodentalium > Pictodentalium vernedei. Next base: position 335,019,167 of record CM062295.1, read on the forward strand.
CAATGACAGCTTTACAAAATTGACAAAACCCTTGAACAAGCTACCGGTAACTGGGAAGCATGACGTCGGTTTGGGCAATTTATTATTTATGTACATTATGAATATTAGTAAAACGATCAAAGAGAAAGCTTGGTCTAAAGGAATTCTTTTCAAACCGGATAAAAATTCTCTTTTAGGCTGCAAACAGTGTTTAAAATTGTAAAGTATGTTTTATCGACTCATACAAAATGGATGGTGTGTCAACTAATGCATCCCATTAATTCCTGTATAGAAAAGAACTATGCGTGGAAAATCCTTTAAACCATAAACAACACGACGTGCTACAAAACTAAAAACAAACCAAGAAAAAGTGTTTCACCTCACAGAGGAAGTATAGATATATATAAAACACGTCTGCGGGTTCGTTTGAATCATTTTCCACATAATAGCCGACCCAAACACGCACATAATTTCCTGAAAACAAAGACAAATATCGTTGGTTAGCTTCATGTGAACGATCACTGGGAGTCACACAATTCGAAAGAAAACGAATTAATCAGGCCAACCGGTTAACAACTCTATTCTCTGAAACTGAATATTTCGAATCCATGTTTCTGAAGCATTTCAAAAAGATATTGTGAAGGAGGTATGGCTTGTTGGGAGCCTTGTTTGGCAAAAGTTTGATTCTGTGTACTCGAGAGTGTGCATTGGTCGACTGTGTATGGGAGAAGCGGTATATGTGGGAGTGTGTGCGTGTGTGTGTGGGAGGGGTGTCGTCCCGACGCCATGGGATTCTGGACCATAGTGTTTGGGTTTCCACACCACAACAGTTTATGGGTTTTCCCCGGGTCCTCGCAATAAAAACCTCTGGGTTAGGGTTTGTCTTTCCGATTTTGTTTGGACTCGTTTTCTCGGAAAACAAAAGAAACAAGTGCACCGCCAGACGTGGTCTATGTCCCCGACAGCAAGTTCTTACATTGCACATATTTCCAGGCAACAATTTCTTAAAGTCGAAAACAAATGGATGAAGGGCCATAACAGTCGAAATTGGTTGGACATTCGAACGTGAGCTGCGTAAGTAGGTGTAAGTGGGGGATACCAGGACACTTTTTTCCTTGTACCTGTACGTGTAGGGGAACGCCGGCGAACGCTGTGCGGATTCCAGGACAGCATTAAAATGTCGAAAAAATAGAATCGACGAAAATTTTCCCCGACGTTCGCGATCGCGTTCTAGACGGCGGTGGGTGCGATCAAGTCAGTGACGAACGATTGCGGATTCCAGGACAGGAAAATCGATCCGAAAATTTTTCCCAACTTTCGCCGACGATCGATCGCTCCATCTAGGACACGATAACCAACAAATGATTCCACGACAGCAAAATATAAAAATTAAGAAATGTCGAAAAAATTAGAATGGTCGAAAAATTTTCTCTCCACGTTTGTCATCGTGGTCTAGACGGCGGTGCGATCGAACGTGGACGAAAACAGTGAAGATTTTCTAGTGGACGGAACCGGTGCGCCTTTATACCGCAGGTCGCCGATTTTACCGCAGGCTACCGCAGGTCCCTCAAAATTACCGCAGGTCCCGTGTTTTTCTGGGTATTATCTTTGTTTTAACTAACATTTTGAGGCAAATGTGGTCTCGATGATATTTGGGGGTACTTTACACCAAAAATGAATAATAACGGAGCGTATTTTTCTATTCACGCTATCACGCTCTTCGTGTCTAAACAACACACACGCACACAATCGGAAACATGATTCAAAATATTCCAGCGATGCAGGTTAGCCCAACTTTGTGACATTACTATATCGTATTTCTCGGGGCATGGCTTTTGGTAATTCATTGCATTTATTGCGCATAAAAGGCCTGCTGTCGAGCCTGACCACAGGTCCCAAAATCGATCGTAAACTACCGCAAGTCCCTTCAAATAGATTTCTTTCGTTAAACAAGATGGCTGTTTCTTCCACAAGTCGAGGGACCTGCGGTATATTAAAACTATCACAAGCTACCAGAGGACCATATGAATTATTTCCCTGCCCCCCCCCCCCCCCCCCCCAAAAAAAAAAAAAAATTCTAGCAATGTACCACACCATTCTCGAAACAAGGAACCTGCCAGTGCTGTAGAACAAAAACTATCAGAAGCTATTGCATGGAATTGGGATGTATTACCAAGACAAAAAAAAAAAAAAAAAAAATTAAACTATTTTTTAGTGATGACCAAAACTGGTTATTATAATATATTTTTAATAATACCACAGGTCGCTTGTTTTGCTGTGACCTTCACAAAACAATGGACCGGCGGTATAATAAAACTATCACAAGCTACCGCAGGTCCCTTTTAGTTTTTCCCCTCATCTCAGGAGGGGACGAGGTCTCATACAAAATCCTGAAACAATGTCCCAACACTTTTTTCGGTAGACTCACTAACCTCCTAAACTCTCTGTCTCTCTAAAACCAACATTGAAAAACTACAACGGGTCCACAATCATACCTTGCGCGTGGCTCTGCGCTAGCTCACGTGGACATCGATAAAACAACTTCACGAGATAGCAAAAATAGACACTATAGCAATGCGCTTAAAAGATCTTCAAAGCAAAACTCTAAATAGACTTCAAGACAGCGAATTATTAATAGAACTCAATGCGCATCGCGTCCTCAATAGGAAAACTAAATAATCTGGGGCATGTCTATCGAAAGGGTTAAAGATTACATCATTGTGATGGGGTGAGCCAGGCATTCTGTGACCTAACTTTAGAACTGGCTGCGGGTGACACGATACGCACGAAAGCTTGTCTCTGTTACCAGTGGGAGTTGCAAACAGCGAGGAAAATCTCCACCTGCTGCCGGGTCTCCCCTCCCTGAGATATAAATCTCGGGGAAAAAATGCTGGCTTCCCCATCCAAAAGGACGGAAAAGTTGTAAATTAAAAACCGAATTGCTCTAATTTCCAGCTCTCTATCTTTTCTACCTCCTCTATCTCATCAGACACACGACCAAACTGAATGACAAACTATGAGGGATTGAAACAATCCTCAAGCAAAGATGTGCAGAAAACCTAACAAGACCAAGGCAAGGATTGAAACAATCTTGCCAGCAAACAGCCCTTTTAAGGGCTTTTTTGTGGGTGGGGGGGGGGGGGGGTGTTGGAGGTCATTTGGAATTCCCGAAGGATAACCAGATACCTCAAAATCACATACGGCATCCTATCTCCCAGAAGGCTTGATGGATGACTCCCGGTTTTTTCAAACTAAACTGTTGGAGCTTTCTCCATTCCTTTTTTGTAACCGCTATGGTCATATACCGGGGCCGCTACCAAACCGGCGTTGCTGTTTGGTTTTCGTTTTTCTTTTTCCCTTAAAATTGCTATCTCACACATTATATTCTGGCTCGCCACCATGGTGGGACTCAAACCTCTACCATCGCCAAGCTGGAACCGAATAGAGCCCACTCTCCAACAGTCTTAATGGCGTTGAGGGTTTGGTCTTTGACAATCTATCACTCCAATGCAAACTGCCGGGAATTCTAACCACGTGCATATCCCTTCAGACCCCATTTGAGGCAATAGGAAAGCTAGGCCTGTGTGGTCCAAGATCCAAGTGAAATAAAATAAGGCTAACCGGGTCGCAAGGGATTTGTAAATCCCACATCCTCCCTACGCGCCTTCGGCGCGCTAAAACCTTTCATTCATTCATTCTGGCAAATCATTTTCAAATTTGGAGTCGATATGCGTCTCACAGAACCTCGTTTTCCTTGTGGCAGGAGGATTAATACTTGTGTGGCAATTAATACTATACGTGTATTAGTATACAATAAAACGGTGTCGTCCTGCTTCTCCCACTTTTATTTTCACACTTAAATCTAGTGTTGTTTTACGATTTGGAGTCCGTACCATTTTTGTCAGCTTTTTACTTGATATCCCGTTTCTCCCACTTTCTTATTTTCTTAAAGGCAGTGGTGAGTTTGTCTGAGTTTTCTTTTTTTCATTTATTTTTGTTTTTTATTTTCTGTCTTTGTTAAAAGGTAATCACTTGATTTTCCCAGGCCCAGTGATGCTCCATGGAAATTCCGACCGGCCAACGTATGCCACTTTTTTCTTCGATATTGCCACAGCTCTTAGGGACAGTCTCTCTTCACCTGTAATTGGCGCTGATGATGAAAAAGGTATGAGAATAGGAGCATCAATGGGATTCAAAAACAGCCATCGGATTTCCTGTACCCGACATCTTAAGAACAACGTTATTCACAAACTGAGGGACTCAATTGGCGCGTCAACGAACGAACGAAAAATTATAACCGACGAACTTTTTGGGGATTTGGGTATAACGAAAGCAGATTCACCAACCAGTTTTGAGTACAGGATTCAAAAGGCGAAGGACACAATAGACACGACCGTACCCAATTTCTCGGAGTATTTCCAAAATAGAATGGTGCCACTTTTGACGGAAAATTTTCAAACATCGCAGCTAACGGGCCTATCGACAAACACAGCTTCATGGACAAACAATAATTGCGAATCTCTAAACCATCTCTTAAAACAAGCCATATATAGACTGGAAATCGAAACCATTGTCAAAACTCGTCAATATAATTTTCGAAATTGTTAGAGGGGAGTATACAGAAATAGAAAGGAGTTTATTTAAATTCGGCCAATACAGACTCACACAGGATTTCGCAAAGTTTCATATCTTACCCGAGGTTTGGAATAGGAAAAGCTCGGAGGCGAAACAAAAGCATTTTGAAAGATTTTTAAAACAGGTTGTCCCAGTCCAGGATCGAACAGTAAGAACAACGAACGGTGAGAGTATGGTCCTTGCAACATTAAATGGGGGGAAGAAACCGGGCCAGGTTAAAAGAAAAATATCTGCTAAAAGAACTACGGTTCCCAAAATCCCGCGTTTAACTGAGTGAAACAATAGGTAGAACCCGGTTCGACCAATTTGCTAAATGACGGTGCCTGTGGTACCTATTTGTTTTGTTTATATTTTTTCGATGTATAGTTTTTACTCATTATCCGTAAATTGAATAAAATAAATTAAATAAAAACAGTTCTATCATTGTTGTCCTTTTTCTTGCCAGTACCTCCATAACGAACAGCAGGGGCAAGAGTGATACCAGCAAAACAAGGGCCTGCATAAAATCAGAAATATAATATGGTAGATCACGATAGTTTCTAACATGCCGCAGGGAAATAATTAAAAAGGACCCGCGGTAGCTTGTGATATTAACGTTTTTAATATACCGCAGGTCCCTCGATTTGTGGGAGTAACAGCAAAACGAGGGACCTGCGGTATATTAAAAATAAATATGCGAAGGATTTAGTGACCTGTGGTAAGGATACCCCCACGGCGCAGACCGGTCTCATCCCTGAATCCCCGCGAAACAAAACATTTATCAGTATTAACCTGCAGTAAATGACGGAGATAGTGAAGATGAGGGGAAAAACTGAAAGGGACCTGCGGTAGCCCTCTCTCGCCCCCCCTCCCCCCAATAAAACTCTGGTACATCATTGCCCGAGTTTGTTTTTGTTTTTTTTTTTTTTGGGGGGGGGGGCAGGGAAATAATTCATATGGACCTGCGCTAGCTTGTGATGAAGTTTTAATATACCGCAGGTCCCTCGACTTGTGGAAGAAACACTGGCAGCCATCTTGTTTTGCGAAAGAAGGGACTTGTGGTAGTTTATGGTAGATTTTGGGACCTGTGGTCATGCTCGACAGCCTGCCTTTTATGCCCAATAAATGCAATAAATTACCAAAAAGCCGCAACCAAGAAATACGATATAGTAGTGTTAAAAAGTTGCAATGCTGAAATATTTTGAATCATGTTCCCGAGTGTGGTGGGGGCCACATGGGGTGGGATGCCATCATGGGTAATTTTCCTGACACATGGCAAGCTCTGAAAGCCTGATGAATTGCATATCGGAATGTTATGTACAATAGAAGACAGTTTTTATATTAGTTATAGTTTTATAGGTCTGCACACGTTGTTTTGACACGAAGAGCGTGATAAGTTTATGTTGTTTATATAGCGTAAATGGAAAAATATGCTCCGTTATTATTGATTTTTGGTTTAAAATACCCCCAAATATCAACGGGACGACAGTTGCCTCGAACTATTAGTTAAAACAAAGATAATACCCCGCAAAACAATGGACCTGCGGTAATTTTGAGGGACCTGCGGTAAAATCGGGGACCTGCGGTATAAAGGCGCACCCGACGGAACAGATGAAAAAAAAAATAAATCGTTATGAGTTTTTTTTAGATAAGTTGTAACAGAATCACGAGATTCGCGAGAGGAAATAAAAAAAAGTGATTGATATAATATATAGGAAATATATATATATATATATATATATATATATATATATATATATATATATATATATATATAAATAAATAGTTATTTTAAAAAATGAATAAAATATCGAATCGAATAGATAATAAAAATATAGGTAAATCATGAACGATTCTCAGATTCTGAAAGCATTAAATATTAAATTTATAAATAAAATTAAAAAAAAAATAAATAAATATGAAATTATTTAAAAAAATAACCCTAAAAAAATGTATTGCGTAAAGTGTAAGAGAAGTACGAACTAAAAACGACAGGCAGATGCTTCGCGGAATTTGCAAGGTGTGTCGTTTGATGAAGACTTGATTCGTCCAAAAAAAAATTTTTAAAAACGACGAGAGGCGAAGGCGTCGTGAATAAAATGATGAATAATCTACTTTTCGAAATGCATCTGCCGGGTCACAGTTTCATGGGACCCGGGACGAAATTGAACAAGAGACTCAACGCCGATCTGACTCCTAAATCTTGGAGCAGACCCATGAATAGGGTGGACCCGGCCACATACGATCGCGATCTGTGCTTCGCCAGACATCCCGACACCAAGACTCGCATCAAAACATGTTGGCGAAATTGAGAGACATATCGAATCCGACCAGGAGAGAGAAGTTCGAACGTTCACTGATAGCAAAGTGATCGGTCCGAAACGTTGATTCGGATGGGGCGTTAAAAAAAGCGTCTCAGAAAAGAAGAAGAAGCGATTATTGACGAGTGAATTGGTCGAGAAGTTACACAAGCCCATCGTGTGTAAATTTCAAAAGAGAAAGGTGTTCGTGAAGGGTCTGGACGACATTTGGTCCGCCGACTTCGTCGACATGAGATCAGTTTCGAAGTGGAACGAGGGCGTCAAATATCTATTGACAGTCATCGACATGTTTTCCAAATATGGTTGGATCAGAGCCTTGAAGAATAAATCGGGACCTTGCGTCGCCGAGGCTCTGAAGAGCGTGTTCGATTCGTCTTCTCGAAAACCGAATAAATTGTGGGTGGACAACGGGAAGGAATTCTACAACAAGGGCGTTCACCGATTAGTCGACCTCTACTCGATCGAAAACGAAGAGAAAGCCAGCATCGTGGAACATTGGAATCGAACGACGAAGGAAAAGATGCACAGGTACTTCACCGTGAATTCGACCAAGAAATACGTATACGCTCTGAGTGGTCTGGTCGAAGATTACAACAAAACGCGACACAGATCGACCAAGATGACCCCCACAGAAGCTAGTGATCCTCAAAACGAAAAACGGGTCTACGCGAATCTATATCCCGAGAGATCTGATATCAGGAAGGAGTCTAGACCACGGAAATTTGCGGTCGGCGATTGAGTGAGAATCTATGTTTATAAGAAGCACTTCAAAAAGGGTTACACTCCTTGATGGACCACGGGATTCTTCGTGTTGATCAGAATATTTCACATCGATACTGTGGCTTACGAAATGGAAGCTTTGGATGGTGAAGAGATCATCAGAAAGTTTTACGAACAACATTTGCAGAAGATGAAGTTTTAAAAAAAAAAAAGCATATATATATATTAACTATCTTTAACATTTTCTTGTTTACACACATACATATAAAGGAAAAAAATAATAATAAAAATAATTAAAAACGATTTTTAGAAAAAAAGCAAATGAATTAATAAACGAAAAAAACACAACTCAAAAATGGTAAATGTACTAGATATTGCACAAGGCATACCGAAAGACGAAAGTATCGAGGAATACGAGGTTCACGAATATGAACCGATAACCAGAGCGAGTTTGAACAATGTGGGAGAGGTAAGAATCAACGTCGAAATCCAAGGATCTATTCGTTCATCCTAGCGAGAATTACATAGTGGTGCAGGGACGTCTCACCAAAGAAGATGGGAGCGAATACGCCGACGACGACATGGTCACTCTAGCCAATAATGGCATCATGCATCTATTCAGTAATATAAAATACTTGCTATCAGGACACGAGATAGAATCCGTGTTTCATCCTGGTCAGGCCACCACGGTGTTCAGACTCTTGACGTATCCGGATGATTTTTCGAAATCCAAGGGACTTAATCGGTTGTGGGTGAAATACACCATCGTGTGTATCGGCCCCGCCAACGCCGGCGCCGCCATGATATTTGACTACGTCGTCAAGATGTCCAAACCAAAAGGAACCTTTTCATTCAGGATACCTTTGAAACACATCTTCGGATTCGCGGATGATTACAACAAGATCATGTACGGATTCAAACACAATCTGACGTTGATTCGAAAGGGAGACGACGAAGTGATAGTGAGACTCACCGTGACTGCCACAGCTAAGTTAACTCTATACAAGATATTGTGGTTTATTCTGCACGTGAAGCCTTCCACTGTGGCGAAATGCGCCTCTACAAGATCATAGAATCCAAGAGTAAATTACCCATGGGATTTAGAATGAGACAGTGCGACACGGCTATCATTCCGCCTTCCATGAATCACTTCGGTAGGAGACTGAACGTGAAATCAGCTTCCGAGAGAACGCATTTCATCGTGGTCGCGTTTCAGACCAACAACGACGGGTCTGAAGAAGAGAATGCGTCACAGTTCGATCACTGCAATTTGAAAACATGCAAGTGTTTCTGAATGCCACAAGATATCCCACAATCGATTACAACACACCGTTCAACAAGAACGATATCTGCAGACTGTACGGTGACACCGCGGATTTTAGAAAGAAGTATCATGGTCTGGACGAATTGATGAGCAACCCTAATATATCGAAGTCGAAGTATCCCATGTTCGTATTCGACGTCAGTAAACAGAGTGAATGACTGAAGAGTAGCATCTTAGACATTCAGATCAAGATGCAGTTCGACGACAACGTGCTGAGAAAAACCGAGGCCATTGCACCAGTCCTGTCGGATAGAGAATTACAATTCGAATCGGATGGAAATAATATGTCGATCGTTCGATGAGAGACGTGTGTGTGTGAAGAAAAAAAAGATAGAAAAAAAAAATATATTTAAATAAAAATTAAAAAAAAAATAATTACAAAAATGAATGATAAAGAACACTTGAGAAGAAACAGACGTGGTTTGATTAAAAAAATTTTCGCAAAATTCGTTAGAAATAATTCTAGACACTTTAGTCGGATCAGAACCTTTCATATTGACCGATTATATGAGACGCAAAATCGAAAGTAAAATCTTGATAGAAGATAAGACCAGAAAACTTTTAGACACTCTGACGTATAGAGGACCAACTGCTTTTCGAGAATTTATAAAAGCTCTTTCCACACGTTCACTGTTTATTCAGAGAATCTAGTTCGATCAGTAGACTCACCACGGAAGTGGTGGTTTCGTGATTATTGGTTTTCATAACGAAATTAAACCTGTCTCCGGCGTTCACTTTGAGAGGTGTGCTGAATGTGCTGACATTCGAGTGTTGATTCTCGGTCTTGTCGATGCTGTATCTCCTATAACTCTCTACTCCATTCACCATGGGATTGACGACCACTCTGTTATTCAAATCCGTGGAAACCAGAGACATTCGAATTATTTCGCCTCCCAAAGGCATGGGATGTCCCACCTGACCTTGTAGCGATCCGCTACCCCCGTTTCCGAAAGACCATTCGGCTTTTCCTTCGTCGAACACGCCGCTCTCCTCGGCTCACATGATGACCAATTGCCTGGCGTATTTGACTTTCTCCACCACCGAAATCAGGGTGCAGGCGTCCGACATGTGCACGGGATCTGGCAGATTCGTGAGCGCGTGTCTGCCCATGTCTAGTTTACCTTCCATGATGTCGCCCTTTCTCCAGACCGAGTTGTCGTCCACGTACTGCCTGCCGACCGCGCTGGAATCGAATTCGGGATCGTGATCGAGACCAAATAAATTCTGACCGTTCATGTTGATGCCGCCCTTCATGGTTCCGCCAGATTGTTTGTTCAGGTAGAGATTGTCCACTTGTGATTCTATGTATTCTTGAGATCGCATCACGGCAGAATCCATGTAGCCCTTGTTGACCGTCGTGGAGTCCTCGTCCGCGTCGTGGATCTTCGACAGATTCAATATCTTGTTGAATCCTGCATTCAGATCCGAGTTCATTTCTCATCTGGCAGACTTTCTCTGTTCCAGGTCTATGTAGTGTTTGGTCGCCACGTCCTTGGGATTCGTGGGAGTGGCCACGTTCGTTATCTTGTTAGAATTGGCGTTCAATTCCGATTGCATCGTTTTCTCAACCTATCTACCTCTCAGGTGTTCGCTGAGTTGCGCATGAGAGTCTTTCTTGGTCGCGGCATCGCTGGAATCTATGGGATTCACGACGTTGACCAAACGTTTGGATTTCAGATCGAGATCGTCGGTCATGGCTTTATCCACGTAATTATCTCTCATGATTCATTCAAAATCCGCGTTCCCCCTGTCGACGTATTTTTTAGTCGCTGCATCTGCGGGATCTACTGGTTCAGGAAGATTGCAGAGCTTGTTATCGTTCATGTTCAAAGGTTCCTCTCGAGGTTCTTATCTCTGAACGTAACGTTCGTCCAAGTTGATGACGTCATAACCATCGCCGACTTCGAGCGTCTTCCTTTTCTTTTTAGGTCGACTTTCGTCGTCACTCCTACCAAATTTATTGACTGGCATGTTGTTTTGGGTTTTTGTTTTAAATATATTTCACCGCAGTTTTTTAAAAATTAATTATTTTTCACTTATTTTATTTTTTTATTCTATTCGAAAATTTTTACCCTCATATATTATATAAAAAAAATCTCTCTCTAATGTGAATCGTTGAGAATGTCTTGAAACCGATCTCCTTCCGACCATCTCTTGAGAATGTTGAGACACAGGTGACCGCAAAACACTTGATACGGTAATGACACTCATTCTGTGTTGTCAAGAACCATCGATTCGTCGAAATAGTTCTTTATTTCTTTCGGCGGCGAGATTCCGTAGCTGCCAAAATAATAATTCTTCTTTCCGCGCTTGAACCATGCCTCCCAGTGAGTGCCTGCGCACGATAGATTTAAAATTCCGCATTCCAATTGTTGTTGTTGAGATCTTCTCTTCGGCACGGCATCTCTGGAAAACACGCCTCGAAAATCTTTGAAAATTACTTTTCTTTTTAAACTAAATCTCTCGATGTCTCTATCGACTTCCATAATCTTGAATTCATAAAATTCCTCTTGAATTTCTGGAATCCTCTCGTCCTTAATCATATCCAAAACCCAATGTCCCAGCGCCAAAGTGCTTATATTATCATCTAACATGGTTCTCTTATCGTCATCACCAGTCAGTGAAATCGTGTTGATTATTTGTGTATACAAATCGCGATTGTCACTTCGAATCGATTTCATAGTCTTGTACACCGGCCCACTTCCGAACAGACAATCTTTATACTCTCGGAAAGAGATGTTTTTCTTCACCACACACGCTTGCACCCTTTGGCCTTCTTGATATCTTCACCTTCTAGGCGATAAGCGTACAGTTTGGGTTTCAAACACACGAATTCGACGATTTGTTTACCGTCGCTCTTGTCCTTAAATTTACCCAACAACTTCTTGTTGTCGTTCGATTGAATGTTGGACGGGTGATCGACGGGATAATTGCTCGTGTCGAACCATGTGGCCACGTCTGGAGATATCTCGTTAGATGTCTTTTGTCTCTATCTTGTAAACCAAACTGTCCGTGTTGGTGAACAGAAGTTTGGCTTTCTCGCCGAATTTCCGTTTGATGTAATCGCAGTGAAACTCGTACATCAATTGCTTGCTGATATCTAAGATGATCGGGCCGAGATAATAGGGTTTGTCGAACTTCAGGTGCGTCTTTTGCATGTGAACGGCCACTAGATTTTCATCGAATATGGTTCGTTGTCTGTAATTGGGTTTCGCCACTAATTTTTTAGCTCTTTTCTCGGACTTGACGAGTCGAATGTCGGTTCTTTTCCTGATATTTTCCATCAATTTACCGTACACGCAGTTGTTCATGAGTTTGAAGAAATTTTTTTCGAAATTGTTCTTGGCTCGAATTCTGAGATTCATGTTGAGATCGAAGTATTTTTTCATCCAAGGTTCTTCGTCGAATTGAATGATGCGATGTATGTCAAGTAATTTTATCCCGTGATTGACATATTGTTTCAAATTCTCGCTGTTGATGACATACTTACGTTTGTTAAATAAATTGGGGATGAGTCTTTTGTTGTCTCCTTCAACCGGTTCCATTCGTTCGGGAGCCAGCAGATAATCAGTGTGCATGTCGTGTAACTCTTCCGTATAGTTCAAATCGACTTCTAAAATGCAAGGATAGTCTCTCCATTTTTGCATCTCTTCCGGTTCCATCAACCATTTGAAATTTCCAATCGGTAAAGGATGACTCATGGCCCAACCATACAGATTATTAGCGTCCAAATACAGTATGTATTTATTCAGTCGTTCCGAATCGAAACCTTCTTTCATGTAGGGATTGTTGGCCTCAGAATATCTGTGGGAGATCATCGAGACGCCACCTCTCGTGGCCTTTTCGAACATGAGCATCATGTCCACATCAGATAATAATTCCAATTGGACACCTGTGGTCTTCAACAGAGCGTCCCACGCCAGGCCAGGTGCGGTGAAATACCAAGCAGGATCCAGATCATAATTTCGACGACAGTCGTCTCGAAAATTTTCGAACACGTCTGCCAGGAGTAGAATGTCAGTCTTCAGGTAGAGATCGAGATAATCTCTCATGGTTTTCATATCGAACGTTTTCGGCGTGTTCATAATCCTTGTCGGAAATGTTGGATTCATATAATTCAAATAAAAATCTTCTTTTGAAGGTAGAGCAGTGTCGTCGAATCTCTTTACATCATTCATGTAATAGTAAGGATAGACTCCTTTCCTCAACATGGCATCTACTCATTCTCCGAAGTGTTTGCTTGTGATTTTAAATTTATCCTCGCTCATGTTATCAACTAAGTTTTGCAGACCGGTCAACATGAATTTAAAACTGTCAATGAAACGTATGTCTCTATGAATGGATTTTGTTTCTTCTTCTAACGTCTCTTCATTGGGTACACTTTTCTTCTCCGTGACCTTCCATTTCATGATGGAAATGTATCTTTCTTCACTGTTCGCGATGCAGTTTAATTCTTTGTGGGAGATGCCGAGATTTTTCACGAACAAATGACTGTGGTAACCCAAGAGATTGTGAAATATCACCAGATAAAAAAGTGGCGCCTCGATATCTTAAATTACACTTGCTGTGGGCCTGACCGCAATACAGACCCGTATAATGATCATGGTCTCTGACCTTCTTTTTTCCTGCGAATTCTCATCGTATGATTGTCTGCATATGTGTCATTAGGTGGCTCTGTTATTTTTGTCCTGTTGCTCTCGCATGATGATCATTTTCGCCAGAGTTTTGAATTTGTCATACACAATTTGAATTTTCGATTCTAACTCTTCCATGAATCGAAAGTGCATTTCACGTAAATGCAATAGCCCGAAGGTGCGTGTTTTTAATATCTTTCAGCATAACTTTGAAGAGCATCGGGTTGGCAGGAACTCATTTTCACGGTGAAACATTCAAAATCAGTTTACACAATGAATGACACTTTTAACCTTCTATTGTGATTGCAAAAGTTCACTATGGTGTTGGGTTTGGGCATTTCGACAGCGACACCTTGATTTTTGATGCAATATTCCTAATGTTTCACTAACGATTTTTCGCTGCGAACCACGTTCATGCAGTTACAACATAAACCTATCTTTTCTTCATGTTTGCTATTTTGTCTCGGTAGTAATCAGCTCGGATTTGTAACCCAACAATAATGACGATTGTCACCGTTTGAAATCAATAATAAAATAATCGTCTTTTCTCTTCCGAGATACGAAGTCTGTCTGAGAGGATAGATAATTCGTTTTTCCTTGTCGTATCCCAAGACGTTCACTGCTACAGTGGGATTTTGAGCCTCGAAACGTCCGATGTCTTTTAACGGAATTGGAAAAGTCACTCCGGGACAATCAAGATTTTTACAAATTCTCCTCGTAACGAGAAACTCTCTTGGGGTGGATATTGATGCGGTATAAAACGGAGGTGACTGTCCATTTAAAACACTGAGTATCTTTATTTCTCATGTTGACCACAGCGTTTTTTTCAACAAATCGTTTTTGGTCACCTGAATTTCGATATTTAACACCTCGTCGAACGTCCAATTACTACCTCTATGTTGATAATTCGCGAGAGACGTCAACATCTTGTCTTTCATTATTTCGAAAATGTCTGATAAATCTGAACCTTGAAATACGGGTTGGACGCCAGACACCAGATCTGAAATATGCATCTCTCACAATGCTTTCACCGGAGTTCACATCGATTTTATTCATCACGCAATGGAGTATCGTCGTAATTTTTAGTCCCACCTCCATGTGTTCGTGAAACAAATCCAATACTTTTTTCATCACCCATTCCATGAACAATTTTGGATCAATTTTCCTGAAGGAGGGAACCATGTCAAAAGTTTTAAAAATGCCTTTCATCGCCCTCTCCCATTCTATGGGATTCGTGATGATACGTCCTACATATTCTTCTCCTTTCCCTTCATTGATTGCTCATTGAATTTTGTTCAATATATGTCGTTCATCTCGATTCTGAACCGCATCACTCGTTTTCGTTTTTTTTTTAATTTTTTTTTTTGAAACTTGCAGTTCTTCAATGGTTTTTCGTTTGGTTGTCTTCTTATTTTTCGCAACCGGAACGTTTTTTTTTTACGTCGACATTTTGATTCCCTTTGCCACCTTTTTCTTCTCATTTTCGCAACTATAACGTTTCCCGTTTCATCGAAAAAACTATGTAACTCCTTGCGTATGATCTCTCTAAGTTTTTCATCATGCTGCACCACTACTGCATTTCATTTTCTATCGTCAGATGTTACTGCCATCTGCTTATTTTTCCACAATTCGAGTTTGTTCAAGTTTGTTCACTTTCGATATTTCGATTTCCTTTCCATCGCTTCATGAATGATACTCCTGTATGGCTTTAATTTTTTTTTTGATTTGGTTCTATTATTTCTGAAATTTGGATTTTTTAATTCTTTACAAATCTCATTTAACCTGGGTAGGTATACTTATCTAACATTTCCATTTTTTTCATTTGTTTGTAATGATATATTTTGAATTTTTTGTTAAATAATATTTTTTTGTAAAAACGTTTTTAAAATTGTCTTTTATATATTTGTTTTTAATTCTCCTCAAATTTTTTTTTTTTTTGAGATTAATCAATTTTTATTTCTGTAACGTGGAAAAAAATTAAATAATATGACAAAAATAAAAGAAATTAAAATTTTAACTTTTTTATATATATATAGACAGAAAAACTTTCACAAAAAAAACATTTCACATTAAAGAAAATTAAATTTAAAAAACTTTCTGTATATATATAGAGAGAGAAAAACTTTTTACAGAAATTATTATTTAACAAAAAAACACAAATTCAAAAGTATATTATTATTTGCAATAATTCATAAAACAAAAAAAATAATCAACCATGAGAACAACACCTAAAAGATGAGAATTCAAATTGAAACGAGTCAAAATGTGCAAGAAACTCGGTTGTAAAATTTATAGATTACAATGACACGAAGCTATCGAATTGAATGGGGTCAAGACAGAGGGCTTGCAGCACAAATACAACAAATATAACATGCCTTTGAAATTGGATGAAGCCATGCTTGATTTGTTTTACAAGTACGAAAGCGATCTACAGAATATTGTCCTCACCGAAGACAAAAAATTTGATAAGAGCAATTTGTTGTTACCCTACGGAAGTTACATATATCCAAAAATCTCTCTCGAACTCATAGACAAATTGGGTGGTGAGAGCGCGTTGACCGAAGTAAAAAAACTCGCAAAAGTAAAGATAAACATTCAACACATATGCGAAAAAGGAGGAGACATGACCATTAACATGCTAATAATGGACTTGGAAATATAAAAAAGACAATGGAGAGAGCGATTAGTGAAGAAGAAGGGGGGAAAAAGTAATGAGATCTAGACAGATTGGACATCTTTCTTGGTCTCATTACTTTTTATTTTTTTTTTTTTTTTGTTTCCTCCTTCTTCTTCACTATCACTCATATATATTGTAATAACGTTTTCCTTTTTCTCCACTTTCATTATTGATTCTTCTTTCCTTATTTTTTTGATATATTACGTTTTTTTTATAACACATTCAATTCCCTCTATCATATTTATGAACGAATGTGGTGTTTCTCTTGGTAACACTCACATCATTATTCTCTTCAAAATGTGGTGGTGGTGGTGTGTGTGTGGAAAACAACTCATTCTTCTTCCCCTATTTTTTTCACTTCTTTTTCCAGTTCTTTCCTGAAATATCCATCATTATCATTCAAAAAGGTCTCATAATCCTTTTTATCCATTTTTTTATATTATTTTTTTTTATACTTCATATAATTTATATTTTATATTTTATATTTTATATAATTATATATTTTTTTTTTTACTTTATAATAACATACTCAAACGTGGTATACTCATAAACGGTGAATTCGGACCAAACAGCGAACCCTTACCAAGTCGTTTCATGTTCTGACCTCTCTTCAGATAGAGACCGTTTCCACTGAAAAAGTTGCCACCTCTCACAGGTTTTAGATACAATCCTTTACTGCCATCTGTGTTGACGCGACACAGGACTCCTCCCTTCTTCAAAAACAGTCCACCGCCACCCATTAATTTCTGAACTACCGAAGTCGCGAGTCCCGAGGCAGCTCCCACGCCGAGAGCCAGCAACAGGGTCTTAGCGAGAAAGGTCATTGCTTTTCCAGTGAGTCCAGCCAATAGCCTTTCATTCTCATGTTGTATCTCAATTGAGCGGGACTCAATCTTACCATTAACCCTCTTCCATCACGAATCACTTTCTACATCCTTTTGATTTGAGTTCTGGTCCAGGCGATGAAATCGCTACAGCCACTCGCCAGATCTTCGTGAGTGAATTTGAATCTCACCGCCTCGCCTCAAGTTAATGCTCTCCGAAGTTTGTCCCTCTGTCCTTCGGATATGTTCACGTTTTTAACCTCGTATCGAGTCATGTTTCTTTTCTTTTAAATATATTTTGTTCAATTTTTTTTTGTTTTAATGATAATTATATATTAAATAATTTTTGTAAATTAATATTGCATTTCTTTTATTTTTTTTCTTATTTATATATATATAGGCAATATTTTTTTTTTTTATTTTTATTTTGCTTTTATATTTCTTTTATATGAAATTGTATCGTCACCCTCTCTCCACGAAGATTTAACAGCTCACCATTTTTATCCTTCAACATAGTTTTGAGACTATACAACTAGCCTAAAATCACGGGTAGATAAACTAAATTTCGAGGTCGTTCCACAATCTTATAACCAGGCGACACGTTTGGAAAGCAGGAATAGATCGTCGGGTGCGCTACCATTCACGATGCTTCCAGCAATCACGTCCACGTTCACCAAAATACTATTGACGGCGAGAACGTCGACCGTATTTTTGGATACCGTGTAGCCTCGATACATCTTTCGATCGAATCCCAACATCTTGCTGATCGAATCGTCCATGTTGAAATCCACTCGAAAATTATCTTCCAAATCCAACATCGTGTCTGAATCTAATTGTTCAAATCGTCTATGTCGTAACTTCCTTTGGGAATTCGAATCTCCAACCAATCCACTCCGTATAAATACTTGAGCGAGTTATTCTTTTCGGTGGCGTTGGGAAAGGAATAATAAGTCTCCAGATTCACCAACGCCATCACGTATCCTTTCTCCCTATTCAATTCGATGGAAGGTTCGAATTTCATTGTGAATCAAATCGAATCGCCACTCGCCACGATTTGAATAGACCGTTTTGGAGCCATATTCTCGACTATCAAGTCTAACAATTCTCCTTGTTCAAACATTATTTTTTTTATTATTATTATTTTAAAACTAAATTATTGATGATTTATTATTATTTTTAATTTTTGTTTTCGCTCTCTATTTTATTATCATCAGAAACAAAACTTGTTAAATCCACTCCGATATTTTTCGCGATTAAATTCGCTAGTCAAATCGATCACAAAGAAATTGTGAAGTCCTCCGTCCCAAACCCTCTTGCAGAATCTCCTGAATTCTTCTCTGCTCATGTCGTTTGTGATGTGATCTCCGTAGATGTGGTTAAGATTCTTGAGATCCTGGCAAAAGAGACACAGGAAATTAGCGTTCTCCCTTATCGTCTGCCAGGGAAGTCCAAAATAATTCTGAGATGGGTAGAAACAGTCCACATTGCTGTGACGACCCTTAACGTAATACCATTTGCTTCGGTTCTGTCTATCCAAAAGCAGATCGTCGAAAATCATGAGATTCTTATTTTCCGATTTCAATTCCCTGGAATCCGGAACATTGCTCGCATTCTCGTAAAATCGACACTCGACGTTTGAAGACGCATTTCTCTTCATCAACTCCATCGCTGCACCGTCCAAAATGGTTGAAAGAGAAACTCTGCTTTTGTTGAATTCCTCCCTACTGTCGAACATTCTGGCTATGACGTCCTTGGGCAAACTACAATCCATGCACTCTCAAAACAATCTGTATTCGGGTTGAAACAGACTCTTGCTGAACATGAATAATCTGTCATAATCCAACCAGCCGGGTTGCGACAACAGATTGGTCTTTCCACAATTCGATTTTCCCACTATCAAGGCCCTTATGCTCTTGCAAAAGAACTCGTTATTCGATCTCTTGATCGTGGCATCATTCCAAGACATATCTTTGATGTTCATCTCTTTTTTTTTTCTTTTTTTAGATTTTCAAACTCAATTTTTTTTATGTTTTTCAAACACTTTTTATAAATATTTATTATTATTTATTTAAATTACATCATCGCGGATTCTCTTCAATCCAGATCCACTCGTCATCTTGGCTAGATCTTGTATGGGTACCACAGCATCCTTAAATTATTTCCAGCTTTTCGGCGACCTCTCTAACGTAGCTCGCTTCGCCGATGGACTGATCAACTTATCGATCAACGCGTCCACCACACTCTTGCCAGCCACTGAAGCGATCCTACCACTAGCTTCAGAAGCAGCTTTCTTGCCAACATCAAAAACCGTCTTCTTACCTACATCAAGTGCGGTCGATGCAAGTTTTCTACCTGCATCACTTGTGAATGCTCGCATTATAGGATCAATGATATCAGAACCGCCTTGGACGTAAGTTCTGACGTATCCTCTTTTCGTTATCACCAACATATTTTATTTTATATATATTTTGTTTTTTCGCTCGTAAATCGTTTTTTTTGTTTAAATACTTTTTTTATTTTTAGTGTAGATTTACTTTTATTCATCTATTTTGTTTTTCTCTCTACTTATTACATATCAATCCTTCAATTTGTTCATCAACCTTTTATAATCTCGTCTATCCAAGACCTTCTGCCTCAACAATTCATCGCATATGCTCACTATTTGATTATCCACTCCACTATTACCAGTGCACCGACTAGCCATAAAAAATTTCAATCCCTTGAACAGAGCGTCGGAATCGCACGGAAGAAAAGTGATTGTCACTCCTTTTCCCGTCACCGATTCGATGAATTTGTTGTTCATATCTCATATGGATTTCACCACCTTCATCCACTTGTAACCTCTGTTAGTCTTGGGTCTCATCTCTCTGGCGTCATTATTCCTCTTCATGGCATGGGTCTGAACCAGAATGTCGCCGTAATTGTCGAAATCCTGATCTGTGTAATCTCCAAGCTTGTCGAAAAGAAGCAATTTGCACAGTCTAGGAAGTTAATTCATACCTATTCGAACCGACGATTAAATCCTCATCATCCTCTAGACGCACTTCAGTGTCGCCCAAGAAAGTTCTACCATGCGAATCCCTGTAAATTCCATACAACAGATCTCTCTTACCACCATCATCGGACTACGCGATGCTACTAGTGGTAATAGTTGAAGCTGTATCATCGCTCTCGCTCACATCGGTTTCGATTCTCAAGGGAACATAATCCGGTGGACATCTTTGAAAGGAAACCTGCATTGTAAAACTACCAGGCAACGAACCTGTTCTCAAAGAACTCTCTTTTATTGGTTTCAGTTCCTCGACGATCTCCTTCTTGCTTCGTTCATGAATCTTCGTCTCGGGTTTGAATAGTTTTGTGGTCTCTCGTTTTAATTCCATCTCTCCCAATTGTCTGCTTTTGTTGGCGGATCGAATGTTTTTCTTGACTCATTCATATTCGTCGAGGAGTTCGTCCCTTCGCTTGGAATCTTTGATGTGTAAAAACATTTTTTCTTTCGATTATTAATATTTATTTTTAGAGTGTGGTAACGTCGATTATATTTATTAAATGTGCTTATTTTTATGTTTTTAAATAAATAAAATTTTATGTCTTTAATATATATAACTAAAACCAGAAAAAGAAAAAAACATTACAAATGAAACGTCGATAATACATCGCTTCAAACGCAGTAAATCACATCAACGGTGATTTTCCCACAATGAGAAACTTAGAATTAATCTCAAATAAACATCGATAATACACCGCTTCAAAAACGCGCTAAATCACATTGGCAGTTATTTTACCCACACTGAGAACAACTTGAAGTGAATCTCAAAATAAAAACATCGATAATGCATCGCTTCAAATGTGTTAAATCACATCAGCGGTTATTCCCACAATGAGAAAACTCAAAGTTAATCTCAAATAAACATCGATAAAGCAGCGCTTTCAAAATGCGTTAAATCATATCGACAGTTATTTTCCCCACACTGAGAACAACTTGAAGTTAAACTCAAAAGAAAAAAACATTGATAATGCATCACTTCAAATGCATCAAATCACATCCGTGGTTATTTCCCAACAATGAGAAAACTCAAAAGTTAATTTCAAATAAACATTTATAATGCAGTGCTTTCAAATGCGTTAAATCACATCGATGGTTATTTTTCCCCATGGCAAGAACAAGTTGGACTTAATCTTTTGAACTGCTCGACTTTCATCCTTAGAACAGTTTTTCAGTTAAACAAACTTAATATCGTCAAAAAACAGAACTGTGTTTGAGTTATTGGCACAATTTCTGATTAAATGTATTTTGAAACTTTAATAGTTTATTGCATACTTCGCAAAAAAAGAAAAAAAATGTTATCTCTCGCTTTGCTTAGAGAAACACTAACAAAACAGTTTTGAAGACAAGCCAGACACACTTCACCATTTTCACCTATTAAATGAAACTCATTTACGTCGTTAAAAACGATTTAAGTGGAAATGAAAAGAAACTTGACAAAACAGATTTGTTTACCATTATCTTAAACTCTCCACAATTTTCACCATTGATTTATTGAATGAAAAGCCGTTCATTTTACATCTGCATCGTTAAACGACTAAGTGGAAATGAAAGAAAACTCGACAAAAATGATTTGTTACAATTTACCTCAAAACTCATAATGATTTATTTAGACCACGATGACAAACGTGGAGAGAAAATTTTCGTCCATTCTAATTTTTTCGACATTTCTTAATTTTTATATTTTGCTGTCCTGGAATCCGCACTAGTTGGTTATCGTGTCCTAGATGGTGCGATCGATCATTGGCGAACGTTAGGAAAAACATTTTATGATCGAATTTCCTGTCCTGGAATCCGCAATCGTTCATCACCGACTGGATCACACCCACCGCCGTCTAGAACGCTATCGCGAACGTCGGAGAAAATTTTCGTCGATTCTAATTTTTTTCCATATTTTAATGCTGTCCTGGAATCCGCACAGAGTTCGCCAACGATCGATCGAAACGTCTATCTCACGGTGGCGAACATTGAGAAAATTTTAGGTCGATTTTCATAGATTTTCTTCCGTGCGGACTGTCCTGGAATCCGCACTCGTTCGCCAACGGTTAATTGAACCATCTAGGACACGATAACCAACTTGTGCGGATTCCAGGATAAAATGTACAAACATGTTTTTGTACATTTCGTGTACATTTTAACACTGAACTCTATGGGTACATGTACGTGTACGTATACATGTACAAGGAAAAAAGTGTCCTGGTATCTCCCACTGTCACCTACTTGCGTATTCATGAGGCAAACCCATGTACAAAACTTTGGTGCTGATTCAATAACTCGAACTAAAGTTATCACCCGGACACCGAATTTTTAAAGTGAAAAAATGGAAAAAGGGCCATAACTCAAACCGAACCCAAATTCGAACTTGACCTGTGTATTGTTGAGACAAATCTGCATACAAAATTTGATGTTGATTCAATAACTCAAACTGAAGTTATCATTTGGAAACCAAATTTTCAAAGTTGCAAAACTGGGCGGAAAAACGTCGAAAAAGGGGCATAACTCCAACCAAAATTACCGGATTCAGTCGACATTCGGAATTCTTCTAATCATTGGGGTTACGGACATATACGGCTGATTTGGTTTTGATTTGATGACCCAAACATTAGTTATCACTCTGGACGGACGCACGGACGGATGCACAGACGCAAGGGCGGACGCAGCTGATTACAAGAGTCCTTCGACAAAATGTAGGGGGAACAAAAACAAAAGGTCCACCTCAAAAGCGGTTATATAAGACTGTAGGAGTGTGTGCATGTGTGTGTTGAATGTACAAAAATGCGCGCTGATGCAGACATTTCCTACTGAAACGTTTTGTTTCTTGTATTATGCCGCAAAATATTGTTTTCTTAATAATATATATTTATTTAATCAAGATGGCTTTCGAAACATGAAATAAAATATCACACACATTCGACTTAAACTAAGTGTTGAGTTTAGGAACTGGTTTAGCTGACTCCCAATTACTGATGTTATTCATCGGTGGGCTCCAATTTTGTCCTTGAAAGGATGCTATGCAAGCTTTTATTTTTTCTAGTAAGCAATGGCTGGCCGAAGGTTTAAAGGTTCATTCAATTCAATCCATTCGGAAATTTTAGCCTTTGTGTGATGTTTCGTAATCCTTCATCTAGTCTGTTCCAGATTTTAGGATACGCGTATGTTGGAAAGGCTTCTAGGGATTGGTTTCTCGATCTTTCTTCGTGCAACACACTAGACTGTCTGGTTTGTGTTTCAGGACGGCTACTTTCGGTCCTGAAACAGTTGTTGATGGATTCTGGTGGACTGCTGTTTCTCCAATCCCACATAAGAAGATACACTTGGAGCTGCGTTAAAAGGTCTCCAACTATTAAAAATAGTATGCTTTAAAAATAGACGGTTTGTGTTAGAGTTGTGTTGCACATTGTTTATTATTCTGATGGAGCGTTGCTGTTGCGTTGGTGATGCATAAAAATGTTATTTAAGGCTCTGCTATTACCCCATACCTGAATACCACACATGAAGTGGCTTTGCGCGATTGTAAAATACAGAGTTTCCATATAAGCATGTGGAAGATTCTGTGTTACCTTATTTCAGATATAGTTTCCTCGAGCTATTTTAGAACAGATGTTTGATGTGTGTGGCTTGTATGAAAGATCATCGTCGTTAGTCATGCCTAGGAATTTTAGTGACGTTGCAGTCAGGTCTGATGCGATGTTATTTTGTTTTGCTATTGATGATTTTGTCGTTATACAATGGAATCTTTCTTTTATTACTAGGATTTATGATAAAAAAGTTTGTGCGTGTTGTATTAAGTAAGAGCTGGTTTGCAGAGCACCACTGAAAGATGTTTTCAAGTTCTAAGTCTGTATAATTTACCAACACATCTATTTTGAACTACATGAATACACTGTTTTATTTCCAAATGAAACAAAATACTGCATTTTGATTGGCTGAGAGATACGGTGTAACTTGCAATCCACAGTGTTTTTTTTACACCGTGGTTAACCACGGTGTAAAAACAAGAATATACAATAGCAGGTTATATGGCTAAAAAAGTACCAATTTTTAATTATTAATTAATACCTTCTGCTCAGTTATGTTAGAACAAAAAATAAAAATACAGGAAATTTAATATTTATGTGCATTAAAATGTTACAGATATGGATGTCATAGGAACTGACTCATTGAGCCAGTTCCAATGACAACCATGTTTGACTGGTTTTATTTATTAAGAAACTTACAAAGTACACATTTTCTGTCAGTTTTTGCCCACAATGTGTTAAAGTAATAAATACACCAAAATTCGTGGAAATAAATCCGTTACCCTTGTGTTTTCCAGGGTGTATGGGAATTTACACCGGTTTGAGAACTCATATACCCTTCGGCTTTGCCTCAGGGTGTATGGGTTCTCAATCCGGTGTATAATCCCATACACCCTGAAAAACACAAGGATAACTAATAGTTTCAGCTGCAAATGATACAAGATTCAAAGACCTGGTGTAATAGAGATCATCAGCACATAATAAAAATAAAATCGGCCAAGGGGTCAAGCCTTGTGACACACCAGAAGTGATTGCCGGATGCGCGAACTCGTGAGATTTAATGGCAACGTATGTAATCTACGAGATAGATAGCTTTTAAACCAATTCAAACTAAATTCACGAATTCCATAATATTCTAATTTATTTAATAAGATATGTGGTGTATCACGTCGAAAGCCCAAGAAAGGTTGAGAAAAAACTGCCAGTGTGTTGTTTTTGCTATCTTTATTATTTGTTTCGGCGATCCGAACCCAGAGAGTTTCGCAGTATCTGAAGTATAGGATGAATAGTGGAGTATTTGTTGTTGTTTTTTTACGGAAACCGTATTGTTGGGGAATTAAAACATTATTTAAAAAAATGTAAAGGCGATCAATCATGGCTTTCTCCAAAACGTCAGAGAAAGTAGGCAAAATACTAACTGCCCTGTAATTATTAAGGTTATGAGATCACCAGTTCTATAAAGGGGTGGGGGCTGACTTTAGCTATTTGCATTCTATTGTCGAAAATGGCTCACTCAAACGAGGTATTGAAAATGTGTGCCAATGGCGGAGCTATTTATCAATTGTCTACCAAAGTAGGAACGGGGATATATTATTGCAATCTTTGCTTCTTAGGGGTTTCATTCCCTTTACAATAATAATTACTTCTGGTACGGATGTGGAGTTCAAGACAAAGTATTAGGAAAGTTGCCAGACATGAAGTCTGAGAACGAATTATCATGGCTTTCTATTTTACTTCTAGTTCTGGCTCCCATGTTGACAAAGAAATTGTTAAATTCTTGAACGACCACACAAGGATCATTTTCGAACTTCTCCTCTATTTGAAGATGGGATGGAAATGTCGAGTTTTTTTTTTCTTTTTTATAACATAATTTATACGTTCCGGGCATTACGAATATTATTTTGGTTTTCATGTAGTATCTGTTTATAGAATAAGGCTTTACATTGCATTTTAACTTTGTAACTCTTTACCTAACGCATCTTTTAAAAAAAAAATAAATTAAATTTCACATTTTTCGAAAAAAATTCTCAGAATTCCTCAATAAAACAACACAAATATGAATATCATTAGAACCGACTCGTCGAGTCGGTTCTAATGATATCCATATATGTATGGCTTATCGAGACATTTGTGAGATATTTTAGGCTGTAGTAGGCTTATTTTGGTCAATTCCCAGGCCGTTTTTTTGCCGCTATGTTAGGTAAAGGGTTAAATATTTTACATTACCTTTTAGACTTAGTTATGTTCTCTCCTATTGGGAACTTTATGTTTAGGGTGATAAAATTTCAGTTTGTTATTTGAAGAAACTATGAGACATTTTGTCATCCAAGGTTGACGTTTAGTTCAGAAGAATTCGTTCAAGTGGGAATGCCTGTTCAAATGTATTAAGAAAAAGATTTGTAAATGTATAATAAGTTGATTTGGATATTCTGACACTAGAGCAGGTACAAAATCGCAGTATGAAAGTATATTAATAACGTTACGTATTGTCTGCTCGTTAATTTTACGTTTCAGTATTGAGGAGCGACAGGCAGGTTTTTTACGCTCCTTTTCTGTAAAAAAATGTGCCCATTTGGTGCAGGATATTAAAACAAAACTTGTCTTTTTGACCACAACAGTTGAAAGGTTTCTCCGAAGGAAGCCTATAGACCATCAATCCTCTTGTCCACTACAGCCATTGTAACCAGAGAAGTAGATTATGTATTTCAACTTGATCCCAGCAGAGATCCATCCACCCCTCACAATACTGTAGAATCTCACCTGTCAAAAGGAAATGCGCGAACACTGAACCAGTGAGATCCTACTCTCATTTGTTTTTTCTTGATGTGAGCTTGAAATGGCCGTATTTTATTCAGAAAATCGCCCACTGCTGTAAGTGTCTCTGTTTCACAATCAAATTGTCATTCAATCACAACGAGGACTATTTTCTTATGATCATGGTCCTCTACTATAACTCAGGCATGTAGCCAGAATTCTATAAAGTGGGTTCTCTAGCAATTTCCTTCTGAGAGGCGGGGGCATGGAAGGCTGTTGTGAGAGCTTTGGGATCTTGTTTAGTCTTAACCCTTTACCCAACGTAACGGCCAATACCGGCCAGCGCTATTCACAAAAATCACCAATTAATTTTCATTATTTTTTCGTCTTTTGTCTCAAAAACATAGGTTATGCCCCCTCTTTGGAACGAGGTGGTGGAGCTCGTTTCAATGAGGAGACATAACATATGTTTTGAGACAAAAAAAATGAAAACATTTAGTTATTGAAGAATATTTTTTGCAAGAATCCTCTGCTTTTCATGTTAGGTAAAGGGTTAACTAGGACTCTGTAGTCATTGCCCTCCCCCCCCCCCCCACACACACACTTCCCCGAGAGAAGTGGGAAGAGGAGCTAGAGACTGGAGGGGCCCACATGTACATTGTAATTGGGACTACCCCTCCCCCGCCCCCTAACACACATACACCAAATTACATTCAGGGTTTCACGGGTAATCCCGGGCTTTATAGCATGTGTAGCCCTATATTGGAGACAATTTTGGGACTCTATGCTATGAGAAAGTTGCATTGGGCCAAAGTGGCCTAGTGGTGCCCATTTGAACAAATGTTAATCTTATCCGCTCATAATTACATCTAACTAAAGTTGAACACAATTGGTTCTGTCATGCATGGGTAGAATTCATTAAAACAAACAGTAATCTTTAATCTAGGGGTCATACCCTACTGTCCCAGTAATTAGCACATTGTCGAAAATATGTCGACCTACCAACTTTTCAGATTTCAGTTTCAGAGTCCCATCCTTATAAGTAACCAAGTTCCTGACTTTAGAATTACAAACATGACAACAGCCAAGCTGATAAATTGTTACAACGAAACATAACCCATTACCAAATGCACATGATATAAAACAATTTCAACAAAACCATATCATGGGGAGGGTGATCACATAATATGGTTTTGTAGAAAATATTTTGGTTTTTTTTCGGCTGCTCGGTCTGTACATCTAATATATAAATGCCAATGTCTGTATCTATATCTCTATCTCTCTATCTCTGTTCAGGGTGAACTCCTCCGTTTCTCGACCGATCGATCTCAAATTTTGTACACGAGGGTAATTCGTCCCTGCGAGTAACAC
This sequence comes from Pictodentalium vernedei, assembly GCA_031216915.1. Classification (NCBI taxonomy): domain Eukaryota; kingdom Metazoa; phylum Mollusca; class Scaphopoda; order Dentaliida; family Dentaliidae; genus Pictodentalium; species Pictodentalium vernedei. Next base: position 335,046,949 of record CM062295.1, read on the forward strand.
GGGATGCCGTGCCCGTCCGGGGTTACATTGACCTTGAAATTGATGACCTTGACCTTTTATTTCGAAGACGGCTGGGCCGATCGGGCTAAAATTTCATATGTGCGGGTATATTGACCCATCGATCATTTTGACTTTATCGGGGTGTCCGTGCGGGTTGACCTTGACCTTGAAATTGGTGACCTTGACCTTTTTATTTCGAAAACGGCTGGGCCGATCGGGCTAAAATTTCATATGTGCGGGTATCTTGACCCATCGATCATTTTGACTTTATCGGGGTGCCCGTGCGGGGTGACCTTGACCTTGAAATTGGTGACCTTGACCTTCTATTTTGAAAACGGCTGAGCTGACTCTTCTCCCGTGCAATGCCGGGTAACACCCGCTAGTTACGCATAAAATGCAGCTGATTCGTAAGATAAGTGTAATCTTAAAGTGTTATGGGAATGACCGACACCTAACTTTGTGTCAACTGTGCATCCAACTTCTCCTGCAGACTTGACTTCTCCAAAAATTGCCCACTCATATTGCTTCTTTTTATTTCATGCAAAACATGGGTTTATTCCCGGGTCAGTACAGTAGTAATACTATATACCAAATACCAAAAGATTCTGCCCAGTGGATCTGTTTGAAGAAGACGATACTTGAAGAATACTACTCATACCGTACTAAGTTGAAATTCTCAATTTAACCCTCACAGCTCAAATATGAATCCAGGGACATCATTTGGACAAATGTATTCCTCGCACCTCCCATTAAGGATGTCATATACCAAACGGTTATGACCAGTTGGTCTGAAAACTATTTTTTAAAGAACAATCCCCATACTGCACTAAGTTAAAACTCACAACAGGACACCAGCACAAATATGACCCGATTTGATTTGAACAAACTAGAATCTGAACCTCTTAAGAATGCTAAATATCAAATACTAAAATATTCTGAACAGTGGAACGGTAGAAGATTTTTAAAGATTGTTTCTCATATTGAATTATGAAATTAAAATTCGGGTTCCATAGGGATTCCAAATATGAACCCAGTGACATGATTTGTACAAAATTGAATCTGACTCCACTATGGATGCTTCACCAAATATCAAAACAATCTGACTGGTGTATCTGAAGAAGAAGATTTTTAAAGAATATTTCCTTAAGTCATGCAGGGAGCCTAAATATATATCCAGGGACTTGATTTGAACATACTAGAATCTGATCCTCCCTAAGGATGCTGTATGCAAAATATCAAGAGACTTTGACTGGTTGAAGAAGAAGATTTTTAAAGAATTTTCCCCACATTGCACTAGTAGTAAGTTAAAATTCAAGGTCCCATAGGGACCCCAAAAATAATCCAGGGACTTGATTCAAATAAACCTGAACCTCACCCCTTAAAACAAGTTGTTGTTTCGAGGTCATAAATGGGAAGTTTGACATCATGATCGGAACCTGTTTGACAAAGACAAGAAATACTTATTCTGAATCCTCTCAGCATACTTATTAGATTACAGGCTAGAAAAATCCTTTGGGGGCAAATCCAGTTTCTAAGCCCATTTGACAAAGTTTGGACACTTTTCTTTAAAAGAATAAATTTCTCATGTTTTTGACTCAACAGAAGACAAACGTTTAATTATAATGCAGAAATGGTTCTTTTACCTCGTGCAATTGGTAAAATGTATTTTTGGAGGGATGGGCATGATTATAGGTATCTCTGCAGTAAATATTTGGACTAGATTTATTCGCCTCGAAATGTTCCACTCGGAAATGATGCAATCTCTAAAAATAAGCAGTCTTGGGGAAATATATTATTTCAATAAACATTTGAAGCATTCTAATGACATCTTGCATTATTTTTTAATATTACAGATAAATAAAGAGGGTGATTTGATGACTTTTGGACCTAAAAAATACATTTTACTTTTGGTGTGGTTTTGTTAGGAATTCCCTGAAAAATATGCACACATGACCGGTACTTCCCTTTCTGTCAGGTTTTCTCTCTTATTTGTTGCATGACTCTCTGTTTTCGGGTTAGAAAAAGTTGTCTGAAGGGCTATACTTGACAAAGATATTTGAGTGCCAAAATTAAAATGATGCGATCATAATTTTCTTTGCTTGAATGTTAATGGTCGCCTATGGGGAAATATTTAGTGTTGTGATACCTTAAATAATATAATTATTGATCGGATACAACTATTCAACCTGACATGACCAAGCTCTCATCGCGATTTTCTACCGAAAATATCCGTACTCTGCCTGCTGCTGCCTTCGTTGACTTATCCCGAGCGATAATTCACCGATCAAAACTTTTCACATTTTCAATTTTAAATGTCCCAAAAATGAGAAAATCATTTTATTTTTTCGTATTAAAACAAGAGTTTAATGTAAAGTGAGTTTTGAGTCAGATAATTCAATCTACACAGGATATTTAGTCAGATAATGGTCGAGGGCGAAGAAGGGTGGAGAGTATTATCCTTTGCATAATACCCTCTACCCCGATCGAGGACATTGAGAATTAATATCATCTTCGACAAATGAATTAAAGATTTTTAATGCAGCTAAATAAAAAAAAAAATAGATTCGATTAATAATCAATGGCATCAGCACAACTGATTATAGGTGTGAGTGTTTCAATTTCGACATATTATTCACAGAACTTTAATGGATGGAATGTACATGAATCTTTATTCAATCAATTGAATAATACACGGTAAGCATTCTGCTTGTTGGTGGGAACGGATTTACAATTTCTTTTTATTTGCACATGCGTCATTGTATTTTCATTGATTGTATTTCCATTGCCACAGCCTCGGCACAAAGAAATTGGCTTGATTATTTACCGCTTTATTGTGAATTTGCTTGCATATATTAGATCGCTGCACGCTATTGTGGGATGCTTATAGGCGTTCTCCAGCAGCATGGGCGACCCAATTCCTATGAATACTAAGGCTAACCATTCACTAATCTTTATCCATGACTAATATAGCAGTAAACAGATCAACACGCCACCTTGCAGGTAGCATTATGCGGTTTTATAATAAAGACCAATCTAATCAACCCCTTGAATACCCCTATCGTTTTGTGTACACTCACTGTGAGATGGGTCAGTCCAATATCAATACACAGGGAGGATAAAACAATAACCACAGGGCGGAGCCCTCTGACTGCAGACCGCAGATATTATTTTATCAATGCCCCTTGTATATCCCTCCTATAATAGGACAAAAATGAGATGAAATTACACCTTAGGACAAAAGACCGGTCTTACATGTTCAAAGGGTTAACTGTTGAGCCAGTAACGTGCGAAGGCTTTGGCGAGTAAGTAAAATATTATTGTGCCCTGATATATTATCAGTATTTCTGATTCAAATATGTTTATATCAGAGACAGGGCACATTATACTTGTTAGCACGGAAAATATTTCACCTGCACATATAAACTCATCTGCAATTCACGGGGTTACATTGCCGAAAAGATAAAAGTGGGCGATACCAGAGGGTATTTCCATCAGACCATCAAAATTTATTATTTTAATTATTTCTGTTTTTTATATTTCAAAATATTTTTAAAAAAAAACGTATCATGTGACCCCCTCATTGGAATGAGCTCGATGAAGTCACTTGATATGGTTTTGTTGAAACTTTTTGAAAAATATATTTTTTGCAATTTCTAAATTTTGAAATTACGCGGACGGTTGCGGTAGGCAAAGGGTTAAACAAAAGTATATTTATCATGAAAAAACAGAACTATAATGTCCTGTTTAAAAATTAAAACTCTAACACAAGCATATACAGTCTCTAAGGAGTTTTTCAAAAGGAAAGCGAAATCCAAGACAATCTTGTAGCCTTTCACATTGGCAGTTTCTTATGGTGATTGCATACCGTAGGAAGAAAACTGTCATTGATACTCAGTAGTGGTGTAGCCTAACCCCCCCCCCTCCCCAACACCCCCTCCCAAAAAAACATTGGCCCAATGGAAGTTTCACATAACATGGAACCCTCAAAATGATCTAAAATAGAGGACCACACACGCTAAAATGACTCAGATTCGCTCTTACGGCATTGATTTTTGCGAACTTTTCTCGGAGGATGTCTTGTCCTAACTTGAACTCTCGGCTCTTATCCTTCCCCCTAACTTCGTGGAGGGAGGGGGGTACAGGGGTCCTAACAGGACTAGAGAAGGCTCCCAACCCCAGCCCCATAACCTCCTTCCAAATATCATTTTTTATCCCCCCCCCCCCACCCCACCACCAAACAAAAATACAAATAAATAAAAATAACAAAAAACAAAAGAATGGCTTCGGCACTCCCTATTATAGATTCCCTGGCTACGTGCATGATACACCGGAAATGTCCTTTTGGAACCATTGCCTGGACATAATTTACTGATAACTGTTTTTGTGTCAGATTATTAATTATTCTTCTGTCCGTACTCGTCATTTATTCCAAATAATTTGGCAATATCACATTGACCGCATGATGTAAAACAAAATTGTTTCACTAGTGAAATAGGTCCCGGCAATGGCAACCAACTCTTGAGTTGGGGGTCCTCTAGGGGGTGCAGAGTAAGCTAAAACGATTGGCTGAACTTGACTTCTAGTAATTGATTGCAGGAAAGTTGCAATTTGGTGTCTATATTTGACACTGCACAGTGCTGTGATTACAGAAGTGGACAGCGAATTTCGACCGGATCACGAACGGATCGCCATCCAGTCATTTTTTTATCCGCTTTCCTTTCCACAACCCTATGGTGTCTCTCCTGTCGAAAAAAGGACAAGTAGATATTGAATCTCTGATACTGTTTTTGTTTGTCGTTCTCAATTCGATCTTCATCATATCGTCCCCCGAGTTCTAAAATATTATATATGCCAGTAGGCACATAGAACACATTGGAACTCAAGGGACGATATGTTATTCAGGAAATCTCAGCTAACTGGTGTAAGTGTGCCTCGATCGGATCACGATCCAATTTATTTATTTATTTATTAGGGTTTAACAGTCAATGTCATATCGTGTCGGTGACAGTTCTACGAGTGGAGGAAGCCGGAGTACCCGGAGAGAACGTCGAGAGTAGTAGAAGAGCGATGGATCTGGGATATGGAATGGGCTCATTGCTCATTGGGGGGACCCCGGGGGACACCGGATGTGACGCCATGTCACGTGACCTGGTGGCGCCATGTTGTGTTGTCATGGTAACCCGCGGAAGGGCCATTTTGTGACATCATCCCCATAGTGATGTGTGGTGTTAGTGCGCATGCGCAGCGCGTGTTGTTAGGATGATGCGTGTTTCCGTCGTCCATTTTGTATACTGGAGGCCACCATCTTGGATTCTATGGTAGCACGTGCTTGCTATGTTACCCAAATGCGTATAATAGGACAGGGGCATGTTCAGGGGGTATGTTCGATTGAACAGGAGTAATTTTCTGATTCATAAAATTACCACAAATAGCCCGACAAGTTGTACTCTTTCAGAATTCTTTTCAGGACCTCCACACTTTGGCCTATAATAGTAATGTTATAGTACCGAGTGACCCTGTGGGTACGTTCATTTGCCCGGAGTATACTCCAGTAGAGTAGAAGAGCCTATAAGCTTGAACAGCATTGCTTATTGTTACCAAATTTAGCAATTTCTGGTCTATTCTTGTTAGTTCTGACCCAATTCTGAGTACTCTTGTTGTTTCATTTATCTAGATCATTTATATAGATTATAACTAACCAATCAGATTGCTTGATTTCTCATCATCTCTATGCAGAGTTATCTCCCTTGTGTATATCAAAAACATATATCATTCCCAAAGCCAATAAGCAATCGAGCAGTTACTGAAAAGTCATTGCTCGAATGACTCGAAGCCTGTCAAGCTAATGAGCTAACGAGTCACTGCTCGTTCGAGTCACTTCTTGAACGACTCTTCGACTCATTTCGGTATTTAAGGATACCTATGGCCAGGTATTGTATTATTTGGGGACACCTATCGAGGATACTATTACTTGTTTGGCCCAACCTCCCGGGCCACCCCAAGATATACCTATTCCAAATTCTCCCAATAAGCTATGGAGCAGTTACTGAAAAGTCATTGCTCGAATCACTCGAAGCCCATCGAGGAAATGAGCTGTAGAGTAATTGCTCAATCGAGTGACTCGACATACCGCTCGATCGACTCGAAGTTCATCGAGCAAATGAGCTTTCGAGTAATTGCTCGTTCGAGTGACTCCTTGAACGACTCTTAGCCTCATGTCAGAAAAAAGGATTCCATATCCACAGGCGTTTTCGAAAAAGGGATTCCAGAAATGGGATTCCTAAGAGGGATTCTATACGTGGGATTCCGTTTTACGTCGAGTGCCTCGCACATACTGCTCGAACGACTCGAAGTTCATCGAGTAAATGAGCCATCGAGCAATTGCGCATTAGAGTGACTCCTCGAACGACTCTTAGCCTCATTTCAGAAAAAAGGGATTCCATAGCCACAGGCGTTTTCAAAAAAGGGATTCCACAATTAGGATTCCATGAAATGGGTTTCTTATCCGACTCTGTAAAGTTGGATTCCGTGATTTGACATCAACACTCGAGGGTATTGGAAAGGGATTGATAACACCCAATCATTATTGCAAGAGTCTGAACAGATACAACTTTATATCAATCACAACAAAACAACGAAGGTCCAGAAATGAACGAGGATCCAACACAACCAAGACTGAAGTGAAATTAACCTAACAAAGTAAACAAAGACCGAACTGATCTGATCCAATACAACTGACAACCAACCACCACTGCAAAATAATGAAGGTACAGAACGAAGATCCAACATTACCGAGATCGAAGTGAACATAACAAAGTGAACTAAGAACGAACTGAACAGAACCAACTCAACTACAGTTGAATTGTTGAAGTCGAAGTGAACGAAGATCCATCATAACCAAGATCGAAGTGAACAGAACAAAGTTAAAGAAGACCGAACTGATCTGATCAAACACAACCAAGATCAAAATCAGCATAACATAGTGAATGAAGATCCAACACAACTAAGATCGAAGTGAACATAACAAACTGAACTATAGCCCCTAAATATAACCCAATGGTAACCCTCTTGAACTGAACAATACTTAATGGGCCCTTTGAAGCCAATACAGCTTTTATCTATAACACCTAATATAACACAGTGTGAACCCCTTTAAATTGTTTGAACGAACTCTATTTTTCAACCATAGCCCTAACGCAGATATAACACAGAGTGAACCCCCTTTGAATTGTTTGAATGAAGTCGAAGTGAACGAAGACCCAACACAACCATGATCGAAGTGAACAGACCATACCAATGGTTGAGCAAAGACTGAGCTCTATTACAAGCTTTTGAACTACAGCCTTAATGAAAATATAACGAGGGTGAGATGATTAAAATTTAACTGAATTAAAGTTTTGAACTACAACCCATTGAACTGAATTATTCCAATAGGGAATGGGAAAACCCTCGAGGGATGATGTCAAATCACGGAATCCAACTTTACAGAGTCGGATAAGAATCCCATTTTATGGAATCCTATTTGTGGAATCCCTTATTTGAAAACGCCTGTGGCTATGGAATCCCTTTTTTCTGAAATGAGGCTAAGAGTCGTTCGAGGAAACACTCGAACGAGCAATTGCTCGATGGCTCATTTGCTCGATGAACTTCGAGTCGTTCGAGCAGTATGTGCGAGTCACTCGACGTAAGACGGAATCCCACTTATGGAATCCCTTTTTGGAATCCCATTTGTGGAATCCCTTTTTCGAAAACACCTGTGGCTATGGAATCCCATTTTTCTGAAATGAGGCTAAGAGTCGTTCGAGGAGTCACTCGAACGAGCAGTTACTCGATAGCTCATTTGATCGATGAACTTCGAGTTGTTCAAGCAGTATGTCGAGTCACTCAATCGAGCAATTACTCTAAAGCTCATTACCTTGATGGGCTTCGAGTCATTTGAGCAATGACTTTTCAGTAACTGCTCAATAGATTATTGGGAGAATTTGGAATAGGTATATCTTGGGGTGGCCCTGGAGGTTGGGCCAAACAAGTAATAGAATCCTCGATAGGTATCCTCAAATAATACAATACCAGGTCATAGGTATCCTCAAATACCGAAATGAGTCGAAGAGTCGTTCGAGGAGACACTCGAACGATCAGTTACTCGTTAGCTCATTTGCTCGATGGGCTTCGAGTCATTCGAGCAATGACTTTTCAGTAACTGCTCGATTGCTTATTGGCTTTGGAATGATATAGGCTTTTGATATACACAAGGGAGATAACTCTACATAGAGGTCATGGGAAATCAAGCAATCTGATTGGTTAGTTATAATCTATATAAATGAAACAACAAGAGTATTTGGAATTGGGTCAGAACTAACAAGAATAGACCGGAAATTGCTAAATATTGTAACAATAAGCAAAACTGTCCCAGCTTATAGGCTCTTCTGCTCTACTGTGGTATACTTCAGAGTAAATAAACGCACCCACAGGGTCACTCGGTACTATAGCATTACTATTATAAGTCAAAGTATGGCGGTCCTCAAAAGAATTCTGAAATAGTACAACTTGTCGGGCTCTGTGTGGTAATTCTATAAATAGGGGAAATTACTCCTGTTCGATCGAAGATACCCTCTGAACGTATACCTGTCCTATTATAAGCCTTTGGGCAACATAGCAACCACGTGCTACCATAGAAACCAAGATGCCGGCCTCCAGTATACAAAATGGACGACGGAAACTCGTATCACCCTTAACAACGCGCACTGCGCATGCGCACCAACACCACGCATCAATATGGGGATGACGTCACAAGATGGTCGCTCACGCGTGTTACCATGACAACACAACATGGCGACACCAGGTCACGTGACATGACGTCACAACCGGGGTCCCCTCCGGGTCCCCCATGAACCCCGATCCATCGTTCTTCTACCACTATCGAGCAACAACGAGCAGCTGCCATCTCCTCTGCACTGCAGCACAGGCAGGGTTAGATTAGTTGAACACATGCGCACCGTCGACGTGCAGTACGCCTTAGTGCGCGGCGTCATCGTGCCCCCATGTGGACAATCGGGGTTAAGTGCCTTGCCCAAGGACAAAACGTTGGAGTCCGAATGGATCGTTCAGACGGTCACCCATCCAAGGACTAACGGGGCTCGACGTTGCTTAACTTCGGCGATCTAACGAGAACCTGTTACCGTAACCCCTTTCGATCCAATAGAAAAGTCCTGACAGATTTCGTCATGGAAGAGATTTACAGGAAAGTTATAAAAATTGCAATTTCGAAATGTTAGTAAAATTGTGTCATCGATGTGCGCATCACAAACTTCAGGCATTTTTTTAAATAGTAGTACAAACATAAAGAGGCTGCTTGTTTACCATGTTTTGTCCAATCAGTTTGAACCTATAAGAAAATCAAAACAAAAATAATTAACGGGGGACACCCGCCTTTTACGGTTGTATTGGGAGAGCCAAATTTTACGACTCTTGAAATCATACGATATTTTGGGTTAATTTTTTACCTAAACAGCAGCGTTCAACTTTTAACGAACCATTGGTCACACTGAGTGGCTTGCAATGAAACGTGAATTCGTTTTTGTTATTTAGTGTGAAGCTTTGATTTTTTATCTTTCGTGCATATCTGAGTTTGTAATAGTTTTTAGATATTTGAGCCATCCCAAAGTATTTCGCAGTTTCGTCTAAATGATGTTGATTTTCATAGAATTGTATTTTACTACTGGTTAAGGTTATTACAATACTGGTTATTATACTATTGGCAGATTCCTGTTATCACCTTACTGGCTAATTTATATTGCATTACTGGTATGAGATGGGACTACAGTTATTACGGCACTACTGACTGTTACTCCCTTCCTTGAATAACCTTCTTGGGGCGACCAACCAGCTAATAGTAGATTATCGTTGTAAAATATAACTGCTCGTAGGGCGGATTGAACAAACTGATTTTAGAACTTTCAAGGAAGTTTATGAAAAACACCTGTGAATTTGAGTGTAATCATTTGTTTGATACATACCTGACTGACAAAAGCACACAACCATACCAAAGATGATAGCACTTCTTAAACCCGCCATCTGAAACACAAACGTAGTTATTAGACTCGTCCTGTGGTTAGCTCAGCTTTGCCGTAACATTCCGCAGATCCCCCCTCTCTCTCTCCCTCTTTCTCTCTCTCTCACGAATTAAAATTTTGAATTTCAAAATACTCCTGTTTACTGAACGGAACGATCACCCACCGCCCAATCAGCCTTCTCAGTTGTAATGGCAAGGTGTTTAGAGGGGCTCTTGTCGAAACACTGTGCGACAACCTTTTATCCGGTAAACTCTTGTACAAATTACATCTACAAAAAAAATACCAGAGCAGCAAATGAGCATAGCAAATACACAAAAACTAAGATTGTCTAAACTGTACAACATCAAGTTTCGTGCGCTTTCTTCTCCCAAAATGGAGATGCTCAACAAGGTGGAAAAAAACTACCCACACTGATTAGTAGTAGTACTCCGCTTTCGTGAAATGTAATTGCCATTGAACAAAAAAAAAACGGTATTTACCGTGCAGTAGCCGTGGAGTGGTCGTAATCCACACATGGATTGAGAACTTGAGATGAGGTAATATAAATCATATCAGCAAAACTATAATTAATGGAGCACCGGGTTGTACCCGGTGCTTCATTAATTACGTTTTTGATTATTATTCCTCCAATTTGTCTTTGGAGTCTAACATATTATTGCGTCGGTGGAAATATTGCCCTCCCGCGGAAAGGACCAGTCCACGGCGGCTGTACTGCTGAGTTAATAGGACTATTCTCATTTGGAAAGGAAAAAAACTGCAATTTAATATTTTTTTAATTGCCTGCGAATGTTTCTTTGTTTTTATTTCATGTTTTCTTTTTTTTATTTTACATTTAATTCACTTAAATAGTGTAGTAGCAGACCACTGCAATGACTTTTTTGAGTTGCCAAACAGAAGTGTTTACAAGTAATTTATTAACAAGGGAGAATCCCGATCAATGTGCAATTAGAAAAGTTTGTCATGACATATTTATCAGAATGACATTGACTGATGATAACTTGTTTATATTGTATTGTTTATAAGAAATTTATTTACATTCAGATGTCGTTTGAAATTAACTGATTCCGGCAACTTCTGTTATAAAATCAGATATCTATCTGTGAAATTAAAGATGTAGCTTCTGTGAGCTCTGGGCGTTTGTGTGTTCCACAGACAGCACTCAAAACGGATAGCCATTCATAATTCATCACGAGGGATGATAATGTAGTTAAAAGCAATAAGAACCGACATGGTAGACATATTTCCGATTATAATTGAATATACATCCAAGTACAATCGAAGAATGTGTCTAGCATTTCAGTTTCTGATGATGTTAAATTATACTATTTTACCTATTCTAATTGATTGTGTAAAGACTTAATATTCTCTCACAATTTAAAATTTAATTACCCTTGTTCTATTTTGGAATATCCCAAGAAAACACCCATGCGGACAGCACCCCATAATTATCGCGGGAAAAACAAAATGCGGAAAAATCCCATACTCATTAATCCACAAACAGATAAAAAATATAATTATAGAGCGGACAAAACGAAATACAGACATAACATAAGTGAACAAAATCCCAAACTTTTTGCTAACTGGTAACTAAAACAGACTTTTCATCTAGGATTGGCTAAACTACTGATTGTACAGTGTTGTTTTCTGCATGAGATGTACATAGTGTGTTGCATAACTTTCCCAAAATGTGAATTATGCCACAGTGCCTTTTAAGTTTCTTTGACAATAATAAGTGATGCGGGTGTTGTTTGCGATGCGATCAAGTGGAATTAACGAAAAAATGAAAATTAATGAAAAAAAGAAATTATTCAAGACTTTGTTTGCAAGTGCCACTGCCTTTCGTGTTTGGTAAAGGTTTAACACTTACGCTTCCGAAAGCGAATAGTGTTACCTATTTTATGATGATTATCTACACGTTTTGGTATGCGCGGATCAAACCTACCATCTGATTAATTGTTGGAAAGGGGTCAGAGACCCCCTTCCAACAATTAATCAGATGATAGAGTTTCAAATATGTCATAATGTTTATTAAACGCCCCAGTATAAAGGCGTACATTGAGATCCTCCATATATTGCTAAAGTGGGAGTGGCAGTGAAATGGTTAAACAAGGAATACTGACTACATTCGCGTTCAGTAAAGCGCAGGCGCCTCTTTCAAATATCCTCTTGCGAAATATTTGAGGTTTGTTTCAAGCAGAATAGGGAAAAAAGAACATTTACAAAACAAATATATGCACACATATATAAATGATAAACACAAATTATTTTTTTGTTGCAAACACATGAAAGTAAATATATCAATCAAAAAAAAAATTAGGTCTCTCGATTTCATACTAATTTCGCACGTCAATAAAACGTCTAACGACAGCGTTTAATTTCATTGAGGGATTGTCTGATAATCATCTTTGGGAAGGGGGAATGGCTTATCTGTTCATTGTATCGCTCGTGTTTCGTCCAGTTTGTAACGTTACGCAGACAAGATATCAGTTCTAAGTGGCATTCAACTAATAATCATTCTGCCTTGTAAATGAAAACAAACTCATCGGGGATGGCAGTTCATTAATTTCCAACAAGGTCATGAGCTACCAAGGTGCCTGCTACCCCTCTCTCCTGGGGAATTTTCTATACCTAAAGTATTTTCCCATTCTTCCCATTTTATGCTACTTGGCGACCGGGCTTTTGTAAATTACAGCACGTAATAAACTTTACCACAAAAACCGGCCCAACAATTTCTGAATTTTGAAAGTTTAAGAATGGTAACTCGAGTCTTCTTCGGAAACAACAAACTTTTTTATTTTATGCATTAAAGATATGGAAGCTGGATTATATAAAAAGAAGTTCTCCTTTTTGCACCCAGTTTGCAGATTGTTTTACTTTAATTTACGTTACCACGCTTTACTTCAAACAATAAGAAATACCTTTTCTTTTATTACTTTTGCTAAACATAAACTTACACCAGTAGTTTTTTTACGTGGTGACCATTGGAAGTGGAACAGTGCTCGTATACACGTTTTGTGTCACTGGAGGAATTGATCCACTCAACCACCGCCTGGAGTTGAAGCTCTCTAAAGTGACCAGCACAGATATACACGATTGGCTATATCAGACTGCATGCCTATGTTGCAGTCGTGATATAGTCGTAATAGCTGAATCACCAATAAATATATAACCTGAGTAGTATACATTACCGATACCATTATACTCGGTGCATGTACTTAAATTGTTATTGCCATCATACATATTCTACCAAGTTGTGCAGTTGACTGCAGGAGAACAGCATTATAAGAAATCGGGTACAGAAAAAGCCTTCTTCACTGAATAACCGCCTTGTTGATTTTTATTTTTCAAAGAACTGTTCAATCATCCAGAATTTCGACTTCTGTGTGTAGTTCGGTGGTAAATGTAGCATTTATTCACTTATATCATGTTCTAGAGAGGTTTATGAAAGAAAATGTAATCAATTAAATGCACACATTAGGTTTGCTGAGACCAAAAAACTTAGTGATGGGAAATTTTAAATCTGAGTAATGTTTCTATAAAGTACAAGTTGTTTTATTCAGGACTTAGCATAACCCTTTGAACCCTTGTGGTATCATCCATATCAGTCCAATGACAGCAATTGGAAGGGTCCATATTCATTATTTGGGGTAGATCAGTTAATATTTTCAACGTCCAGCCTCTGGCGGCACGGCGAAGATATTGATTGGTCTAAACCACACTTTCACCTAGTAGCTATTTACTTTATGAATTCAGGTCGTATCAAGATCCTGGACCGAAACAGCGGTTTTTCGCGTTCCTACGGTTAGTAAACAGACGGTAATTTTCAGATCAAATTTGTTCTAAAGTTATTATGAATGATATGGTGTTTGTAAGTTATAGGAACTGGACAATGTTGTTTAATTAGAAGATCTTCAATTAGTATGAAATGTAAATAGCAAATGTTTTAGAGTTACACATGTTTTGTTCTCTCATTTACGTTACCATATGTTAGTATCAGGAATAATATATAGAGGATATGGAATGAGTGTTTTTCTCATATAATATTTATGAAACGAGTCTAAGAATTTTCTGTTTTGGCGAGCCTCTGGCGAGCCCAAACAGAAAATCCGAACGAGTTTCATAAATATTATATGAGAAAAACACTCATTTCATATTCTAATTATCATATGACACACACACGTAAAATTAGCCACTTAGTATGACTATTTAACCCATCACCTAAATTGAGTTGCAGACGGTACTTGGAAAAAACATCCTCGTATAACTAAAAATTTTCAGTTTTTGCTTCCAAAACATAGGTTATGACCCCTCATTGGAACGAGCTCGTCGAGCTCGTTCAAATGAGGGATCATAACCTATGTTTTGTAAGCAAACAGTGAAAATATAAAAACAAAAATGAATGACGTTTTTCTTGTAGGTAAAAGATTAATACAATATAACCCACCCTAAATAGGACAGATAACGTAAATTCTCCCTACTGAAATATGCAAATGTCACCCAGTTGTATTTTGTTTATCCAATAAAATTGTCCAGATTTGAAATTGACCAATGAAAGCTCCCAACTCTAATTATGCAAATTATGAAAACGTGGCCAGTTGTATTTTGTTCAGCCAATCAAATTGTCTAGTTTTGAAACTGACCAATGAAATTGACGGAAGGCTTTATTTATCACGATTAATATGAAAACAAAATATCAAATGTTTTAACAAATGTTTTAAAGTGAACAAAACGGACGAGTCACACGATAAAACACCTTATTTGTATCAAATGTAATACACACTACGGTACAGTCGCCGTGGACTGGACATAATCCACGCGTGGGCAGTGATGTCCACGCATGCGTTTACCAGGTAATAAAAAATATCATCAGCAACATTTGAATTAATGAAGCACCTGGCTGTAGCCGGTGCTTCATTAAATAAAGTTGTGATTCCTACAATTCCTGTTTGGAATCTAATATTATTGCCTCTGTGGATATATTTCCCAGTAGCGGAAAGTGGCCATGCCATGACGGCTGTACTGTAATGGCCTCAATAAAATAACACGATCTAATAATTAAGCATAGTTTTTACATGAATGGTGTTGAAGTTCAATTACTAGGGAAAATTACGTTACCAGTATCATTATTTCCGCAAGATAAATTGAAATGAAATTGCTATTGTCATAGGTTAATGTCCACTATTCACAATAAACTTCGTAAATATCCACTAGTCACAGTGTACTAGAATATGTGCACACAAGAAATTAGAACCAGTTGGCAGAGGAAAAACAGGGTAATGGCCACCATTTGCGAATTACGACACCTCGGCGGTCCGTAAACCTATTGTTTGGAACAATATATCTGCAACTACAGCATACACCCGTGGTTGAGCATATCATTCAAGGCTGTGCGTGGATTGCTAAGATGAAAAGCCATGTCCCCCTCCAACCCATGGCATTACACGTCATGGCCTTACACCATTACACATGTCAAAGACTGATTGATCCAAAGACACACTGTCCCTAACAAGAGCGGAACACATTCATTCGAAAGCACAAATACGTATACCATCAACAGTTACTTGATTTCATGAGTAGAACTACAACCGTATAATGTAGCATGGGCAGAGCCTACGTATTGTTGACGACATGTATCCATAATAGCTACATCGACATTTATTTAACCACCACATTTGGCTAGGTAACTAGTCAGTTCAAGGTTTACCACTCTATAACTTAAATCAGTCTAAACAGCTCAAATGCTTTTGACTTTGGACCAAAACATCAAAAGGGAAACACGCCTATAATCGGCCCAATTTACCAGTTACAATTGGAATGTTAGGCAAGATAGCATCCGTTGTTGCACACTCACACTCGAAATCTAGTACTATCACACGAGACAGAAAGCGTGCCGAGGTCAAATCACTACCTTTTCAATATATGCTGATATCCAAAGATACTCAGAATTAGTGATGGCTTGGATATTTTGGAGGATTCCCGGAGTTGAAACCAACTGCCCGCAGTTCTAATAGACAGTTCCACCACTGGCGTTGTTGTATCTGACTGGAACCTCCATCTCAAACCTATGGCATCAGGCCAGTGTATAGTTAAGAACACAAATTGAAAGGTAAGCGGCTTACAACTACTGCCCCTAATGGTCTTGTATAGGTATATATGTTTTACACAACATTGCTCATACAGCTTAATTGTGGTGCTTTCTCTCATCGATATCAATGGGGCGGGATCTTCGTTCTTTCTTGCATTTTTTGTTGCAATGTTCGCATCCTGATTCGTTAACGGTTCCCATGAACCGAAGTCAATCAATCCCCATCTCGGCGCAGATCTCACCATGACCACTTTGCTTCCACATACAAAATGGTGGTCCAAGGACTTACTATTGTCAACCAGCTGAGGTTGCTCACTAGTTTTTGCGACATTCTTCATGTTATCGCCAACATGGAAAGTGTGCGATTAGCTCACATGCTTTAGTTTAAACAATATTTATTGAAGATGGTGTTATAGGTATACATTACATAGCAATACAATATATTAACAAAAAAAAAGAAAAAATGAAGTTTTGCTAGCAGTATACGAGATAACAATGACATTGATAATTAGATTTATAGATAAACTAGAATTCGACAGGAAGCCTTAGGCTTATGTGAGTCGTCTCCTACGTTTAATAGAACTTTTTGTAAAGATGATGGCAATGATAGGTAGTAACAGGTGAAAGATGTATATCGCAGCCCAAGGGGGTGAGCCCTAGCGGGCCAATGAATCTGGTTTAGTCTCTGACCTTGAACAAGCGCCCCACCGGCCCGCATCATACTACGTGAGCATTCTAGATGCGTACGTACAGTCACCTGCAACTACACAATGGCTCAACTTCCTTTACATCAGCAAGTGCAGCTGGGGAGTGCCGACAGCTCTTCAGAAAAAAAAATTGAAAAAAACGATTTATACTAATTTCATGATTAGAATAAGTTGACCAACAAGCTCAGTCCCTAAGGCAGCGATATACGCGATTGTCTAAACTACACAAACGGGAAATCAGAAGTGGTCTAACCGATAAAAAAATAGATGAATAAAAAGATGAAGTCAGAGAGTAAAAAGATACAAGAAGAAGAAGTAAAATAAAGAAGAGGGAGAAGAAGAAGAAGCCATCCCGAATACATGGTGCATTGTCTTTAGATAAAGTTGAATAGAAAATAAGGTCTTGAATTTAAGATACTCTATCGATAACTAGTTAGTAAGATTATGGTGCATTGCCTTAACCGCGCGGACACCTACAGAGGAATTCTTAATGAAGGTTAAGCATCTTCAAAAAAAAAAAAAGAAAAACGGGTGCCGTCACTCGTCAGAGGAACCGGCCACTCTGTAAGGTGACGTCTTGCACCATATCAAAAATTAGCCTGTTCTCCTCGTTACTGAAAAATTCTGAGCCAAAAAGAAGTGTAGTAGTATCTATAGTGAAAGGGAGTAAATTGATGGTTCTATTGCGCGCGTTAGGAAACAATGAACAATGAAGAAGGAAGTGTTCTGGAGTCTCAAGTTCATCACGCTGACAAAAAGGACTAGATGCGAGATGAATATCGTATAAATGGGCATTAAGGCTGGCTGCTGCAGTGTAACCGCAGTCTACAGTGGTAAATTTGAGCTGTTTTCGGCGTCTTTCTTGTAAAGTGTCCCAACATGTTTCGGAGTATAATGAAGATTTACTAGTACTAACTGTTGCCCCTGTAACTATTCTTGCTGGTCCGATCTGGATTTTTTCCAAGTCGGCTACTTGTGCTGACGAGCAATTATCCCAAACAGTGTCACCATATTCCAATAAAGGTCTGACAAAGGCAAAGTATATTTTTTCTAAAACATATATATCAAGCTCGAATTTGTGTTTCCGCAACAAGTCTAATCGAGACCAGGCTTTGGAACAGATATATTCAATGTGATTAGTTCAAGTACATGTTGTATTTAGTACAACCCCTAGATGCTTATGAGAATTGACTTCACTTATTTGAGCACCAACCTAAAAATAAGGGTGGATGGGCAGTTGTGTTCATTTTGCGCAATATAACCATACTCTCAGTTTTTGGGGATTAAATTCGACTAACCATGTTTTTGCACAGTGCTCATTAAAGCTAGATCATGGTTAATTAAATTCGATGCTTGGTTTGGATTTTCTACAATTAGATATAACGAAGTATCATCTGCAAAAAGGCGTATGCTACTGAGTAAATTTTCGGTTATGTCCTTAATGTAGATATGCTTTACTTGGAAAGTTCTTCCCACTACATCGGGATCGGTCCTTTTCCATGTGCATATAACCAAGTACATTAGAGCACCCGAGGTATACCTGAGATTACATAACCCACCTCATTGTGGGATTACGTTGACATCAAAGTCCTAGAATGCTTGCCAACTCTTACACAGCCTTCAGTCCAATAATTCATCAGCCTGTTGCAACTCGGCTGAGATGTTGCATTTCAAACAAATCAGCACGCAGATCGGGATAACCTTTCCATAATTTAACAGGGGCATGTCGTAGGGCGATCTAGTTCATAGAGTCCTTGCTGTTGCCGAATTGCCTTTCCCACATTTGGTGACGACCATATCCCAATAACGATTAAAGATTCACCAACGAAAGTACGCAGGAAAGACGCTTCTGCAACATAAGTAACGCAATGTTGTGGCATCGTCGTTATTAACTCGAAAAAACCTTGAGAGCTGTCACCCTTATAATGGGATAAGTATAGACGTTGCCAAGTCGTGAGTTAAAAACAGTCCAAGATGAAAGCTACATATTCTATGATATAATCCGAAGGCTTGTTCGAGCCATAGGAGGCAAACAGTGCAGCAAATAAAACTAATAGCCTCAAATATGCCAGTAAAACTTTGTAGTAAATGGCCCCTGTACTGCTTTTAGAAAATAGGAAAGCGAATGCAGGAGAGTTGTACAAGGGACCCCATGGGGCTTCTACGCGGTTTCGGGAGTCATATGTTCAACATAAGAGTCAGACGATTTACTGCTAATAGGCCGTTGCAACATCCACAAGAAATGTCCACTTTTTAGTTGTTTTCTTCTGCAGCTAAGATCTGAAGTAGTGTATGGGCACATTGATAACAGGTTTGAAGATACCAGTTGGATTTCGAGCCATCAGTTCGCGTATAAAAGGTGTGATTCAAAGATCAAAGATAAATTGTCTTTTCAAAGGTGGAGTAAAGAACCTACGAAATTACACCCTGGGGCCGTTTCGTGTACATGTGTTCAAAAAAGATAAATAGTTAAAATTACCTCTTTTCAGTAAGAGGCTATACATTTTGGTTTATGGACAGTGAAATAGCTGCTGCGTTTAGTATGATCTATCATTCCGCGTGTAGAGTGGGTATGGGTATGGTGAAAGGTTGTTCACTCCAGATCCCTTCAAATGCCCAAAAGCTCTAAAGCTCTAAAACAAGACAATTTCGAGAATTGAGCCTTCCAAATAAATAATAATAAAAATGCAATGTTAACGTCTGAGATTCCACCACAGTGCTCTCTGACTTACATTAGTACACCGTATCATAGGCGTGCACATCCTGTACACATGCCATTCTCAGGTCAACTCAACGGAGCATGATGCCGGTGCTCCACAGAGGGTACGAAGGCAAGCGCCTCAACAGGTCCCTATTTTACACCTAGGCACGGTGAAAATTGCGTAGTACTGGTGACCATGCTCAACGTCCACAGCTGGCACGAGATTTAACGTCGCAGAATCACACACTCAACCTTCGCTGACCGCACACCATCCACTGCTATGGGAAGCACCTAAATCAATCGCTCAGTGGTCACTCATCCAAGGATTAACCGGGCTCGAAGTTGCTTAAGTTCGGTGATCTACGGAGAACCTGGCTCGCTTCGCCAGTGCTCCTAGATGATACCCATGTTCAATGTACACGTATTGCAACTTCCCTAAAATTTGAAGGCTGCACGATTATTAGAAGTTCATGTTCCGAAAAGCAGTCTTCATTTTGCGTACTCATATTAGGGGGGGGGGGGGGGGATGCGTGTGTGATAGCGGGGGCCTGCCTTCTCGAAAGAAAAGCAAAGGGTTAGAGTTTGTCTTCTCAATTTTGTTGGGAACCTGTTTGTCATTCTTTGTCACCGAGTGGAAAAGAAACAACAAATTCACAGAATGTCTGATGAACAAAACTGAGTTTGTGGGCGTGTGAGAGAAAGAGTGACACGGAGAAAAACAGAAAAAAGAGGCAGAGAGAGAGAGAGGAGAAAGAGAGTGTATGTGGAGGTGGCGGAAAAGCTTCTAGAAAATTGTTTTCAGCTGAAAATCACTTGAAACCTTTCCTTTTAGCTATCAGATGATTGTTTAACCCTTTGAACCCGAGCGACCGACTTTTCCACCAGGAACATGATACGGCATAACGTCATTAAATAGGATGGCTTATTCAGTAAATGTGTAGGGTAGACAGACCAATCAATATTTTCAACGTGCAGCCCCGCGGCTGCACGTTGAAATTATTGATTGGTCTATCCCCAAATGATGAATATGAACTCTTAAAATTGGTGTAATTGAACTGGCATGGAAGATACCACTAGATTTCAAAGGGTTAAAATATTTATTAATATAATTAACATGAAGACGTTGCTGGTGAGAGGTAACAGGTGTGCTTGATGACAATTATGTAGATACCTCACATGCCCTTTCCTTTGTATTACACAATTATGTGAATCACTTCCGTTCATTAGGCTTTTCCCTCTGGAAAAGACTATTGTTTTTCTTCGGATTATTATTATTTCTTTTTTTTTTTTTTTTTTTTTTCACACATTTTTGTCCGTACGATTCCAAAGCCATTTTCGAACCGATTTTCACACTATTTGGTTCACGCATAGAGTGGCAAAAAATCTAAAAATGTACCGAAGCGGAATTTTCGATTTAACCCTTATTTCGCCAGAATTGGCAAAAAACTGCCAAAATTGGGGTTTATCGGCACTTTCTCGAAAAACGTCTTTAGGATGTTTTTTAAATATTCATAATTACTAGACCTGCCTATGACACAACCTTTGATACACACGACATATTAGGCGATTCATATGGTAACCCTCCACAATTGCCAAACATCGAAATTTTGATGAAATGGGCCGGTTTCAGACCCCCACAGCACCCAAACGATACCCGAGAGGTAATTATAACTCCCTTTATTGGAAGTGGAATTCACCGAGGATCATTTTTTTAAGTAATAAGGGTGTTCAGAAAACCAAGTGTTAACCCGTTTTGGGCTGGTTAAACAGCAATACCCCAAAAAAGCTCAAAACTTCATGTTTTCCGTGGATTTCTCTAAACGAGTCTTGTAGATTTTCAAGAAAAATTGGTCACTCTCAGGTCTTGGTGTGACATTATAAGTTGCATGAATAAAATATTCCGGTCAGCATTTGCTAACCCTCCCCGAGCTGATAAATGTAAAAATTGTGATAAAATGGGCTGTTTTTAGACACCAACAGCACCCAAACGATATACCACAGAGAAAGGGGCCTTCATTTATCGGACGCAAAATTGATCGGAAAATATTTTTGAAAGTGGTAAGGGTATTCAAAATTTGACGTCTTAACCCATTTTGGGCTGGTTAAAGAGAGATACCCATTAAAATCTTAAAATACCCGTTTTCTGTGGATTTCTCTAACAACATTTTGTAGGTTTTCAAGAAAAATCGGCTATTTGCAGGTCTTGGTGTGACATTACAAGTCGCATGAACAAAATATTCCGGTCAGCATTAGTTAACCCTCCCCGGGCTGCTGAAGGTCAAAATTGCGATAAAATGGGCTGTTTTTGCACACCAACAGCACCCAAAGGGTACACCACAATGAAAAGTGCCTTCTTTTATCACGCGTACAAATTATACGGAAACATTTTTGTAAGTAGTAAGGGTTTTCAAAAGTCGACGTCTTAACCCATTTTGGGCAGGCTAAAGAGAGATATCCCTTGAAAGCTTTAAATTCCCATTTTCTGTGAATTTCCCTAACGGTAACTTGTAGGGTTTCAAGACAAATTGACTATTCGTAAGTCTTTATGTGACATTAGAAGTTGCATGGACAAAATACTCCGGTGAGCGTTTTTTAACCATCTACAAGATGCCAAGCATTGTAATGTTGTTAACATGGGACTGTTTTCAGACACGCACAGCACCTAATGTATACATGAGAGATAAACATAATCTCCTTTGTTTGAAGTGGAATTCACAGAGGACCATTTTTGTAAGTAATAAAGGTATTCAAAAAGCCAAGCGTTAACCCCTGTTGGGGAGGTTAACAGGGATACCCATCAAACGCTTAAAAAATCGTTTTGCCTGGATTTCTACAAACATTTTGTGGGGTTTTCAAGAGAAAATGGCCGTTGATAGGTCTTGGTGTCATATGACCAGTTGCATGGATCAATTATTCTGGTAGGCATTTGTTAACCCTTCATGGGCTGCTAAATGTAAAAAGAAATGAGGAAATAGTCTGTTTTTGGACACCAACAACATCAAATGGAAATGCCACAGAGAAACGTAACTTCTTTTACCGGACGCAAAACTGATAGGGAAACATTGATATTGATATTAACCCATTCTACCATTAATGATGGGTTTTACCTAAACATTTTTTTATCAAACCCAAACCGAGTCATTTGAGACTACAATACTCACCATTCTCATAATATCAATGAAGGAACTTTAGTGAGACAGTTAAAAACAATTCATCAGGCACTGTGGGGTCAAGAAAAATCATAGAATCTAATCGGGAAAAGCCATGATTCTCCAGAATCATAAAGTCTAGTTTATTAATGCATTCCTTTTCTTGAACTCGATGTATGTGGACATGAAATGATGTATTGACGGATGTGCAGCGAAAAATTATAGTTAAAAGTATCAGTTAAAACGGTCGGTAATTAAATTTTAAATACAGATGACAGACACAATAGGTATGTGAACCTATCCAAATGTTGCAAGATGTGAATCGGGAGCACGAGGCCCCGCTCATTCCCCAGCAGGATGTATTTTCTTGTTTCGTCTGGGTTGTTTATGCTAAAAATAATAGCATGTTGTCATTTGAAGTCAATGCGATTAGGATATTTACATCCTGCTATCAATAATTACCCAACCTTAGAAGCTCGAGGTTTTGGTATTGAATGGTGATTTTTCATATCATTAAAACACTATATCCAGAAGTGGATATATATCTAGAATGGGAAAGCGAACTTAGTCAAGGTTATGGTACTTACAAACGGTTCCCTATAGCGAATGGTCCCAAGAAGAATATATCCTTTCACAGTTTGTTGCATGAAACATCAAAGATTTGAAGGACGAATCTTACAGAGTGACGGGACGACACCAGATGGAATCTGATGAGTTCAGGATTTGGGCTTCTTTGCGGATGATATCGTGCTACTGCGAAATTGCAGAGGGGGCTAGAGAAAATGCCGGTAATCATTGGGAGGTTGTGGGAAGATCGGGACTGAAAAAGAGGCTCGACTTATGTGAAAACAAAAACAAGATTTTACCCGTGGGCCGTAAATTAGATTTAGTTCGACGCCGGAGTGTGGTAGAGTTCCTTATCATTAAATATGACAGAAATGGCATAGAGTAGAAGATACCGACACGAGATGACCCAGGCTGTCGAAGTGTCGTTAAACCACAATAAATAAATAAAATAAATAAATAAATAAATAAATAAATAAATAAATAGGGTAGAAGATGCGGGTAACTTCTAGTACCAGATATGGGGGTCTCTATAAACTCTGAAATTTGTATCAAAGAAAATCATGCACCCCTAACAGATTATCGGGGAGGGGGGAGGGGCGAATTCTTAATCAGTTGAAATGTCTAGTAAGAAATAACATTGAAGTTTTTTTTGTGGAAAAAACAGTTGGATGGCTAAGAACAACATACGGATGTGTTGTCACTGAACCAAATGGTTGTAAAGAAACTTGCAAGGAAGATAGATAACAGGACTGGTCAACGCGACAGTACTGAAAGCATTCAAGGTGAGCTACGATGGGTGCGGACTAAGAACAGGCTTTATCAGGCTTTATCTAGGGAAACTGTGGTATCGTAACCATCGGAAAAATCGCAAAGGTAGCTTATGGTGTAACTGATGTTATAGAAAATTTGGATATTTAACATCTAGCCAAGATGGAGAAAGCAAGTGGTGGAGCTATACAATAAAATCGGTTGGGTTAAAAATCAACCCACATCAACTGGGCTGAGTGAATACGAACCCAACTGGGTTCGTATTCATTCGACCCAGTTGATTTGGGTTGATTTTTAACTCAACTGATTTTAGAGGGTAGAAGTATGGAGGGAAATGTACAACTCATGATATTCGAAATTGGAGAAAAGGGGCCATCATCTTGGGGAGGTTTGTGGAAGAAAGAGAAGCCAGAATTTGAGCAGTACCCAGGTGTAGGACAAACGCATAGTTGCCAACAACTGTAAAGACAAAATACCTCAACACAAAAGCCCTCAGGAAATATGACAACAATATTTTTGGATGTCAATATTTGATTTCATCTTTCGTTTTTTTTTCAGTTTTAATATAATTTATTCTAAATAATAGATGTGTTTTTTTTATTAATCCATTTCTTTGAAGGTGCATTATATTTTTCTTGATTTATGTTATTGATTCAACAAAAGATCGCAACAGAAGATACAAAGCATATGGAAACTTACTCTCAATGTTGGTATAGTGTCTTTATGTTATATCCAGTCATTGTTACATCCGTTTAATCTAAATACTATAACTTGAGTTTCTGCAGTAAAAACTCCGAAGCATTATGCCAATGTTTGCATTACCATTTCATTTATGTTATGTGTTCCTGTACTGGAGAAAAAAAGAAACGCAAGTTTTTTTCTGAGGTAAATATTTTAAATTTGTCAAGAATGATTAATTCGTTGTTTGAATTTTGATGTTATGTCTTCATCAGTGATTACATTTTGAAGAGTTACATTGTCTTAACACAGACGGCGGTTGAATGGATAACGTTCAAACGTACGCATTTGCTGATCAAAATCTATAGCCGGTATGCCCAGCCCGGGCTTCAGTCGCTGCTCCAACTCTCCTTACCATCGACCCCGTCAAGTCGTTTATGGTCCTTTGTGAGGTGTTATTCCACTCCCGAAGAAGGGCTTGCGTGAGCTGAGCGACTTTGTTTGGGACGCTGACGCGTCTCAGGACCCTTCTGTCCAGCTCGTCCCACAAATTCTCGATCGGGGGAAATATCGGAATGTAGGGTGACCAATCCAGAATGGGACATTGTTTTAGTCGCGGAAGTCACGACAAACCCTAGCAACGTGCGGGCTCGCATTATCGTCCTGCAATGTAAGGTTACGCGCATGGATAAGTGGAAGGACGTGAAGCATGAGGACCTGATCCCGATATCTTACGTAAAGTTGCTCTGGATGAGCACAAGGGGTGTTTTCACGCCATGAGAAACCCCCCCTCCCGCAGCATAACAGACCCTCCCTCGAATCTGTCGTTTTCCTTAACACACGCGTGAGAATATCGCTCACCTCGACGTCGATAGCAACGCTGTTGTCCATTTGACCTGTAAAGCGTGAACCGAGACTCGTCATTGAATAACACACGTTTCCAGTAGGCCAAGTGACACCGATTTAGTGCATGTGTCCGCATCCATTGCAATCGATTTTGACGTCACCTGTGTAACCGATTTCAGGTGCCTACAACCTGACTCCGTCGCCGTCTGAAATCGGTTACGCAGGTGTGAGAAACGAATGCATCTCTCTTGATGTGGCGACGAAACGCGCAGACGTTCGATCCTGGGACGGTCAGCCAATCTGCCTGTGGATCTGAGACGTCAAACTAAGTGAGCTACCGTTGACTCACGGACCCCAAGTTGCTGGGTGACGAGACGTTGCGATTGGCCCTTCATAATTAGAGCAATAGCCCTATCCCTATCAACTTCGGACATTCGCTGAATTTTGCTTGTCAAACGAGTTGAAAAGAAATGTTGTGCAATCGATGTAAACTGTTCAAAACGTCGATTTGGTATGCTTTTCAAGCCCATAGCGCGTGGGAGTGCCCCGGATGCTCACTTTGTCGAAACGTCTGTTGAAGGCAATGCAGCGTCGCACGTGGTCAGGTTGACAGTACACTGTGTGAAATTTTGCTACATTTGGTCTACGGATAAATAAATTTATATTACCAAAACCGAACTTGCGTTTCATTTTTCCGTCGGTATATTTTAATTGTCGGTGTGTGTCTCGAAAGTATGTGCTATTAATTTTTGTTTGAATTTAGGTTAGAAATCAACCCAAATCAACTGGGTTGAATGAATATGAACCCAATTGCGTTCACATTCACTCAACCCCGTTGATTTGGGTCAGTTTTAACACAGTTGATTTTATAGTGCATGTTCTATTGAGTGATGGTAAGAAGTCATAATTCAAACACGAAACACTTTGTTATCCGGTTCGAATAAAACCAAACCCATTTTCTTTCAAAAGAGAAAAAGAATTGAAGTGTTTTGTGTTGATGACTTTTAGTTCACCTTTGTGATATATCGCCAGCTCGTTTGTTTTGGTGATTTTTTTCAAGATCCTTTGGCAGTTATCCGTACCTCACAGGATAACATATTTAGAGGACCACTGCTGATAAAATTGTTGTCGAGGTCACTGAACCCAGGGGAGTAAATTAGAAAATATGGCGATAATGTGCGTTGAATGTATGTATAATTTGGGAGTAAAGGAGACTCTGGAACACCTTCTCTTTGAAGTCCAAAATATCAGTCCGGCGGAATCAGATTCAGTGGGGGTATAACAAGAAACGGTTATGGGATAATGGATGATATGTGGTTATTGCCTTATGCAGGAAAGAAGGTTTAGCATGCTTATTAGTGAAATTGTAAAGAGGAGAAATGTTACTGTAATATTTCAGCTCTCGCGGATCAACAATATTTATAATTAAGGCTCCAGCAAACATAACTTCCATCCAAGAATCGAATCTTGAATCGAATTGGCTGTTCAATGTCGACATCAACATCGCATCGGAAACAGTACGAAATGATGTGCATGAAATCACATGATTTTTACAAAATAACCTGATTATCATAAATACCCTTGCGGCATGAGTATGTCGCAAGTAGCATGAGTACCCTGGTGAGATCACAAACTACATTGCTGGAGAAGTAGTTATATAGAGAGTAATCGCTTGACTGGTCTGGTTACGTGAAATAATTCATGAGAGGTGAGGGACATTGTACAAACACGAGCGCGCGAATGCGCACGAGTGTTATACAATATAGTCCCTCGCCTCGAATGAATTATTTCACGTAACCAGTCCAGTCAAGCGATTACTCTGCTTATAACTTTTCATTATTAACGATAATTATATTATTTAGCCCTTTACATAACGTAACGGCCAAAACCGGCCAGCACTATTCTAAAAAATTCTCAATTAATTTTCATTATTTTTTCTTTTTTTGTTTCAAAAACATAGGTTATGACCCCTCATTGGAACGAGCTCGACGAGCTCGTTCAACTGAAGGGTCATAAGCTATATTTTTGAGACAAAAATTAATATAATAGTTATTCAAAATTGTTTTTGCAAGTGTCGTCTGCTTTTCGTGTTAGGTAAAGTATTAAAAAAACAAAACAATGAAGTCCCATTACACTCAAGGCACGGATACATGACCCAATTGTTGATTGCATAACTCACTTGTGAAGTTATCGCTTTTTTCAAACCCGGAAATCGCAATAAATCACACTTTGGAAAGGAATAAGAAGTGTTACACTTGATAAGTACGGTTTTAACTATGTATCTTGTAAGACAAACAAACTTGCTGATAAGCTGATTCGATTGAAAAAGCAACGGGCATCTATTCTTTCATTTCTGTGACACGATTCCACCGATAGACAATCATTTGCCATCGCATTCGTGAAGAACAAGAGTTACCCGATTCAAAAATATACAAATCAGAAAGACGATTCTGAGTCGATCCTGAATCAGGTCATCAATATCAACATCAAATCAAATCTTGGAATTTTCGCAGGGCCCTTTTAACCCTTTACCCAACGCAGGCGATATCAAAATTTATTATTTTAAATAACATTTTTTTTTTCATATCATGTGACCCCTCGTTGGAACGAGCCCGACGAGCTCGTTCCAACGAGGGGTCACATGATATGGTTTCGTTGAAATTGTTTGAAAAATAATATTTTTTCAACTGCTGAATTTGCATATTACGCGGGCGGATGCGGGCGATTCGTTAGGTAAAGGGTTAAAAAAACCAACTTTGATCTCAATCCGCATGCTGAGAAAACACATAATATGAGAAACAGAAATTCCTAACGCCAACGCGTCGCCTAAGAATTACAGTGTTCTCAATCTTTTTTTGTCAAAATTGAGTTAAGGGTTGCACTTGATACATATACTCTCCCTGCACCCTTTAAAACAACAATTACGTATTTATTTATTAGGGTTTAACGACACCTTAACAACCAGGGTCATATCATGTCGGTGACACGGGTGGAGGAAGCCGGAGTACCCGGTGAGAGCCACCGAGCAACGACGAGCAGCTGTTAGCTCTCCAACATCATAACTCTAGATTGTTTGAAGACATGCGCACCATCGACGTGCAGTACGCCTTAGTACACAGCGTCATCATGCCCCCATGTAGGCAATCTGGGTTAAGTGCCTTGCCCAAGGACACAACGCGGGAGCACGAATCATTCGCTGAAATGGTCAACTTTCCAACTACTAACCGCGCTCGACGTTGCTTAACTTCAGTGATCTGACGAGAACCGGAAAACAACAATTTGGTTGCACCTAAAGCTTTAAAACTGAAATATAACCATTATTTTTGGGGTTCTATTTCCAAAAGGAGCGTAATAATTATTTAAAAAAAAAAGATGTTCTTTGTCATTTGACCAATTGAATCAGTGGTTTAATCACACGTGTTTGAGAGTTACCCATTCAGAGTTGCAACAAATCATCCCACTAGGGTAGCTGAATTCAAACGTTTTAAAACTAATTATGCTTAATTTCCCTTTCACTAATGTTTGTTATTTTGTTGCAGCCATCAGTAAAGAGTTTTGTTTGAAAGTATGGGTAGTTTCAAATATATAATATTGATACACTACGTCTTTCTCCGACAAAAATGGAAACAGAACATTTCATTTCTAAAGCTATATCTTGATTAAGCTACTTTTGAATGGTGAATGGCAATCGATGTAAAGCTTTCTGGGAACCCCGATGGGACGTTTAAGACAACTACATTGCCTTAAAAATGCGACTACCAGTTATATTGCTGTTGAGCAGCAAAACGCACATGTATGTTGCTGAAATTTGATTTAATTTAATCTAAATTCACCCTTCCTTCCTTATCCAACAAGATGGCGGTCTCCAGTATACAGAATAGACGGTGGAAACACGTGTCACGTAATTACACGCGCTACGCACGCGCACTTACATCACATATCCCTATGGGAATGACGTCACAATATGGCCGCTCACGCGGGCTACCATAACAACACAACATGGTGTCCCTGGGCCCTGTGACTAGGACACCCCTTGCGCCTCCCCGAATCTCTCCCCAGACGAGGGTCATTTATCCACGTGACACACATCTAATGTAGTATAAGAGCAGTGCTAATCCACCAAGGAATTCTGCTGAAACAATATTTTCTACATGTTGAATGAGTTCAAGCTGTTTACGTTAAATGTAAATCATCACAGGGTCTAAATAACTGTCTACCACTGGTAATCGAGAACAATCACTTGACATGACAGACGGAAATGGCAGTGGACCTCCAAACCACCCACCCTATCCACCTCGCCTTAGATACCCTCTACTCTCTTACCGACCTCCTCCTTGAAGATGGAAAAAAATAACTAACCGCAGATTTTAGGTAAACCAACCCCCACGCCCCCACCCCCATTCCCACCGTACCCTCGTAAAACTGGTAGAGTGTCTATGCTCAAGAGATATGATGAACACCACTCCCAGAAGAAAAACGAATTTTAGAATTCAAAACGGTCAACTAGACTGAAAAAGCCACGCATAATGATACAGTGGCTGAAATGGGTGGATGTTAGAAAGACCTTCATAGATTCGGCGGGGCCATATTAAATATTATAGGTGTAGACAACGCAGGAGATCACACAATTCTAGCCCTTGAATACCACAGTTTATCACCCATAAATTTCTGATATAATAGAACCTGACAACTTATCCCCGGGGTAAGCAGTCTCTCAAAAGCACAGCAATGCTATAAATAATTGGCCAACTTTGAATTTATTTATTTATTGGTGTTTAATGTCACATACTTATGCACAATGACTAATCGAGACCGTGACACTTTTACAGGTAGAGGAAGCCGGAGTACCCGAAGAGAACCACCGAGCATCGATGAGCAACAGTCAGCTCCTCAACATTCTAACTCTGTTCAAGCTCCACTCAAGCAGGGTTACAGCGGTTGAAGACAAGTGCACCGTCGACACCTTAGTACATGGCGCTATCGTGCCCCCATGTAGGCAACCGGGATAAAGTGCCTTGCCCAAAGGACACAAGGCGGGTCGTCCCGGACGGGGATCGAACTCAGACATAGAAGTCCAACAGTCTACCAGTGAGCCACCGCGCTCCCCCAACTTTGAATTTACATAAAGCCACAAATGCAGAAAGTGACATTGAACACCAGAAAATACGCACAACACATAAAAATCATAAAAATACCTTTCCTCGCCGTATTGAACCCACGAAATGATGTTTGACCTGCAAAACGCCTTTAAATGGACGATAAAATGATTAAAAATCGATAAGATGTACCTAAACTATGATTTGAGACAACCCCAAAAAATTTAAATTTTGTTCAAAAAATTATTGGTTTTCATGGATGTTTATTACACTACTGGTTAAATTTATTACACTACTGGTTATTACACTACTGGTTGATTTGTATTACACTACTGGTTGATTATTACACTACTGGTTGATTATTACACTACTGGTTGTTACATACCCTCTCATTAGCTCATTAGGAAGAGCTCTTCGAACGCATTCCAATTAGGAACCATGAACTATGTTTTCTAGACAAAAATGAAAATATTTAGTATTCAGAAAATGTTTTCTGCAAATGTCCTCTGCTATTTGTAGTAGGCTGACACCTTTTGAAAAATAAGGAAAATTAATTCAATACTACGTCCGAAACCCACTTCGACATTGACGTCTGACGTCATTCCTACATTAGGCGTGCTGTGAACGTTATTTTTCCTGAGGAGCTATTTCATTGTAATTGTTCGATAAACGTTGTTTCTTATACCATGGCTGTGTGATTATTAATTTGAGATGTTGTGCAAAGACAGCCACAGACACATACTTTGAAGTGCAGACTGGAAAGAAAAATAAGCGAAAATTATTTCTATGCAACGTTACTCATTCATGCCAACTTACAACGTTGCCACGTCAACGTTGCCTTTTGATGCCATTCCCGCATCAGACGTGCTGTGAACGATATTTTCAGGGATAAGCTATTTTATGGTGATTAGGGATAGAGAAAACCGCACAAGCGTTTGAATGGTCTAATGTTTATCTCACGACTTTAGTTGGGTGCACGAATATCACGGGAGGCGAAGCCTCGAGTGATATTCTGCACCAAACCAAACAAGTGCGATAGACATAAATCTATACACACGCCTATGCGGTTCTGTGTGCTCGTCTGTATTCTGAACACGTTTGCAAATTTCTGACGCAGGCCATTTACTGTAATACAAATTGCGAATTAATCAATCCTTCTTTGGCGTTAAGGAAATAAAATAAGAGAAAAATCCAAATTAATCTTCACACGAAGGAGACCAGTCTTATTATTTCGTACGCTGTTTGAACTTCATAGTTTCAACTTGCAATGCGTCAGTAGGTAATAACGGCCGATTCCGTATCACTTTTTTCCCAAAATGTACGGTACACGTACATTTTTCGTGTACCGCCCATAGGGGTTCAGTGTTAAAATCGTGTACAGAGTCGAGTACAGTGTACAAAAATGTTGTTTTTCTGCTGATACGGATGTCGGGATCATCTAGACTTCGATGACGAGAATCATTCGTGTCTGACGATGGAAAGGGAAAGGAAAGGGAAGATATGGTCGTCAAGTATTTTGAACCGGCGTTCGACCGCGTTCGAATCGACGAAGTGATCACGTTTTGGAGGAGATTAGTCTTCTGTAGCGGACGAGATAAGCCCACCAATTCGGAAGAACTGAAATTGGCGCGTAGAAGTCTGACTTTAGAAGACAAGGGATGCATCATGAAATTATTGCTGAAGGAAGCATACGTTTATGTTTTGTCGTTGATATAAATAAGGGAGAATAGAAAATAAAATAAATACACACATACATTTTTTATCTAATATTAGAAAGAAAAAAACACAAAAATGAGAACCAGAAATAAATTGTATCCGACGTTAGATGACGACGAGGATGAGAAGCCGAACAGCGTTTTGCCAACGGCGCCATCGCTAGAAGAGAAAGAAAGAGGAGAGAGGTATCGCATCGATCAAATCAGTAGAATCCAATTGTATCTGACTCGAGAGAGAGATTCTCGTCGTTCTCTCAAGAAGAAGTATTCGCGTTTCTTGAAATTCGTCAACGCGGTCGACACGACACTCATCACGATTTCCATGTGTTTACACGCGGCCGGCATCGAATTGTTGTCGACCGCGGTCGGTATTCCGATCGTGTTGACCGTAGAAGGAGTGGCTCTCGCCGCCGGATTGTTTAGCTCGCTCGGAAACTTTTTGAGAAGGAAATTATATCTGAAAGCTAGGAAACACGAAAAGATTCGCATCTTGGCCGACTCCAAGATCGACACGATATCCGAAATGATCTCGATGGAGTTGAAAGACGGTAGGATATCGGACGGAGAATACTTCACGATATTGAGCGAGAAAACGAAATACGATGCCATGAAAGAAGCCGTGAGAATCAGGACTCGTCAGATCATGAAGGAAGAGATGAAGGATTCTCTCGTGGAAAAGGGGAGGAAAGAGGCTAGGGAGGAATTCAGTAAGATGATAGAACTCGAGAGCAGCGATTGAAAACAAAAATATAATAAGAACAGAAAAAAGAAATATTAAATTTATATATAAAATAAAAACGAAATTAATTTAAATAACTCTCAAAAAACGCATTGCTTAAAGTGTAAGAGAGTTACCGAGACGAGTAATTCTCGAGAAGTACGAACTAAAAACGACAGACAGATGCTTCGCGGAATTTGCGACGTGTGTGGTTCAATCAAGACTCGATTCGTTAAAAACAAAAACGCGAGCAAAGGTAAAGGCATCGTGAATAAAATGATCAAT
Source organism: Pictodentalium vernedei (assembly GCA_031216915.1). Classification (NCBI taxonomy): domain Eukaryota; kingdom Metazoa; phylum Mollusca; class Scaphopoda; order Dentaliida; family Dentaliidae; genus Pictodentalium; species Pictodentalium vernedei. Next base: position 335,080,337 of record CM062295.1, read on the forward strand.
AATCTACCTTTCGAAATGCATCTGCACGGTCACAGTTTCACGGGACCCGGAACGAAATTGAACAAGAGACTCAACGCCGATCTGACTCCTAAATCTTGGAGCAAACCCATGAATAGGGTGGACGCGGCCACGTATGATCACGATCTGTGCTACGCCGGACATCCCGACACCAAGACTCGCAACGACGTCTGCGATAAAAACATGTTGGCAAAATTGAGAGGTATATCGAACCCGAACAGGAGAGAGAAGATAGAACGTTCGCTGGTCGGTAATCTGGTCGGTGTGAAATGCTGATTCGGATGGGGCGTTGGAAAAAAAGCGCATCGGAAAAGAAGAAGAGACTATTATTGACGAGCGAATTGGCCGAGGAGTTACACAAACCCATCGTGCGTAAATTTCGTAAAAGAGAAGGGTGTTCGTGAAGGGTTTGGTTGACATTTGGTCCGCCGACTTGATCGACATGAGATCGTTTTCGAGGAGGAATGAGGGCGTCAAATATCTATTGACGGTCATCGACGTGTTATTATTATTATTTATTAAACATATTTTATTTGTTATAACAAAATGGATTGGATAACAAGTGCCTAGCACTTAGATAATATCCTTTCCTTAATATACATTTGAAAATTTCAGATTATCTTTACAAATATTTACAAAAAGTTACCAAAATGTGCATGCAATGGCAAAGCAAACTTATGAATAATTAAAACAATATTGTGTATGTACACTCTTCAAGATGGATGTTGGTAGGTATTCGACTTCACAAGAGTCAAAACAGATAGGCGAGAGGAAGGAGAACAGAAAGGTGAAAGATGAACTGCCACATCGCAACACTGCTGGACTTGGTCAACTAGCCAAACGTGTCATATCACGGTACAATCGTGATTCCAGCGGAACCGCGATTTAGACGGAGCCCCGTTACCACTGTTATAGCCAGGGAATACAGGACGAACATGCGGAATGCACAAAGACGTAACTGAAGGAAATGGAAATGAAAATGAAAACGGACACTCGTATTATAGGACATTTGGCTGGGAATATGTTGACGGACTAGTCTGCCTGATTACGGTCCAGTCTTAAAATCTCTTCGTGTCCTTAATGAAATTGTGTACACTTCGAAAAAGGTGGATGTTGACGGATTCTGGTAGGTTGGGGATACCATAAAGGAGATCGTTGGTCGATCTTATTGTAAGATGCGCAAGATTTCTCTGTAGGACTTGTCTTTCGTTTGAATAGTTATTACAGTCGAAAAAGTAATGGTTTGCGTCTTCAGTCTCGTAGCCACACGAACAGATAGGTGTATCATGGACGTAGTTGGAGTATTTATCATAATTTAGGTCGCTACACGAATTTCGCAACTTGCAGTGTATAATATTGACGGCTCTATCGCCATTGTTAAAGTACTTAGGTGGTCTGCATGCGCCACTATTAAAATATTTGAGAAAGTTATTCAGTGAACTCGATTGTCTTATTTCTTGGGGTAATGCATTCCATTCCGAGATACATGAGGGGATAAATGAGCGCTTAAATGTTGCCGTGTGCGTAAGTGGTAATTGAAAATTAGTGTGCAGCCGGGTGCTATACGTGGAAATATCCTCGAAGGTCCGTGGCAATAAGTCAGAGAGATATGTGGGGGCCTGATTATTTACGATTTTAAAAAATGTTTTCATTTTGTGGAGATGACGTCTCTGCGCAAGGGTTTCCCAACCAAGTTCCGCAAATAGAGCAGATACCGGGGTTGATCTCGTTAGACCGGATATTATTCTCGCTGCATCCGCGTGGATTCTATCCAATTTGGTAAGTTGGTAGTCGGGCGCACCGGCCCACACCACATCGGCGTATTCTACGATAGGAAGTATGAATGATTTGTACAGCGTTTCCAGGCTTTTTCGACCTAGAATATACTTTAATTTTCGTAACTGGGACAGTCTGGAATTAGCCTTTTGCAATAATCTATTAATTTGGACATTCGAGTTTAAGTCCCCCTGTAAAGATAGGCCGAGGTGGATGTGAGACTTTTCCATTTCGAGTGGCGTGTCACCAAACATTACCATACTGCTTACATTAACACGTTTTTTGGTGAATAAAACAGTTTCAGTTTTTGAAGGGTTAAATGTAACAAGCCATGCTTTTGCCCATTCGGAAACGGCCGCAAGGTTTTCATTACACTTTGAAACAATATCGTCCAGTTCAAATCCAGTTTCTGTTATACTTGTATCATCTGCAAATAGTCTACAAGCATCCGGTGCATTTAAATTTTCAGAAATGTCATTTATGTATATAAGAAAGAAGAAGGGACCTAAGACGGATCCTTGGGGAACACCGTAATCAACAGGTAAATACTCAGAGGGAGTTGAGTTAACAGTTACCCTTTGTCTACGATCAGATAAATAGCTTTTGGTCCACTCAAGGAGTGGGCCAGATATACCGTTTTGTCTCAGTTTATAAATTAACCCTTTGTGCCAAACCCTATCGAACGCTTTTGATATGTCGCAGAATACCCCAAGTGAAAACTGGTTCCTATCAAAGGCTAAGCAGAGATTATGATATATTTCGATGAGCTGATAGACGGTGCTATTTTGGGGTAGAAAGCCAGACTGGTATTTAAAAAGTAAATTGTTGACACAACAGTATTCGTACATATGGTTAAAAACAATCCTCTCCATAACTTTACTGACACAGCTTAGTAGAGAAATAGGTCTATAATTACTGGGGTCGTGTGTGTCTCCTTTTTTAAATATGGGTACGACAGTTGCCAGCTTCCATTCCAATGGGTAGACACATGAAGAAAAAGAAAGCCTAAATAACTGAACCAAAGGCTTGCATATTGTATCTTTGGTTTCTTTAAGCATGCGATTACTTATGCCATCATGTCCAGTTGCTTTTTTGGTATCTAGTTTGCCTAGGATTCGAGTCACTTCATCTTCAGAGACGTCTATCTCAGAGAGACTCTCAGAACACTTGCTTCTGAAAGCAGGTAAACTATGCCCGTCGTCATTTATCTTACTATTTGACAAAAATGTTTTGTTGAGCAAGTCAGCTTTTTCTTTGTCATCTGTTAACATAACTGGACTACCCGCATTGTCTTTATGGTTAAGAAAAGGGACAGAAGGTTTGCTTTCAAAATTATTCAGTAACTGTTTAACAGTGTGCCAGAAATCTTTAGGGTTTCTACTTACTGAAAGTGAAGTATCTAATTTTGAAAAATAGGTGGATTTAGCCTTCTTTTTCATGTTATTTACTTTGTTTCGGGCGTGTTTGTATTTTTCAATTATTCGTGGGTTTGGATTTTTCAGAATTCGTTTCCGTAAACGGTCTCTATGGCGAATTTCCCGGCGAAGAGCCGAGCCAAACCAGGGCTTATCATGGGGACGGATAACTATGTTATAAGATGGAATACATTCTCTAGCAATATTTGAAAATTTGGATGCAAATTTATGGTATGATATATCAGGGGAAGTCGTGTCTGAGATGAAGGACCAGTCTGTTTCAGAAATCAAATTATTCATTTTGGGGAAATCTGCCCTGTTATAATTCCAGATCTGTCGAATTTTCGTTTCGGACTGTGCAATTCCAGTCTCTATGACTGCTGATACAGCTTTGTGGTCGGAAACACCAAGATCGTGAACTTCTGAGTTCAGAATCACAACATTATCACTAACTATTATTGGGTCTAATAAAGTACTTGAGGTTGGCGTTACACGAGTCGGCTGTTCAGTGACGTTTTGTAGGTTGTAAAAGTTTATAATTTCGTTTAATCGACTGGAAGGGTTAAGAAGGTCGCTATTTAAATCTCCGGTAATTATCAAGGACGGATTTATGCTGATTGACTCTTCAATGGCTCTTTCGAGCTTCTCCCAGTAGTCATTGGTAGAGAACTGAACCGATCGGTATGCCAGGCAGAGCAGAAACTTGCGATTTGAGGTAATCTCAAACCATAAGACCGACTGGTCAAATTCTAGTTCGGGTAAACGTTTGGCATATATTTCTTTTGAAAAATAAACCGCGACACCGCCGCCATGTTGGTTCCTATCCTTTCTAACTGGTGGGGGGTAATTGGGGATCAAAACGTTGTTAGAATTGAAACTGGGATCGAGGTGCGTTTCGGTAAAACAGATAATGTCGAAATCATCAATGTCGTCTATAATATGATCAAGCTTATTCCTGATGCTTCTGATGTTATAATTAAGTATAGAAATACTACTTACGTCTGCTGTCCCAGTTTGGGATGGCCCTGGATTAACTTCGATGTCGCCAGACAGAAGAATGATGCCCAGAATAACGCACAAAACCAGCGTGAAACGGACTTTTACGATACGAATCGTCACGCGATGCCGAGGTCTACCTGGTTTAATCGTCACACGGTGCCTGTACACGAGGAGATTGTTGTGCAAACCGACTGCCGTCCTGTGTTGCTCGATGCTAATACCCATGATTCAAGTCTGGATAACAGTTGGAAAAAGGCCCGTCGAGGTGCCGTGAAATGCAGTTAGTATGTTTGATACAGGTTGGTTGCGCAACAGTGAGAGTGAGTGGCAGTATTTGAAGAGGATGAGAAGAAAAACAGAAGTAACTGTTATGGAATAACAAGTATATACAGTTTGTAATAAGATTAGATATGTTATACACATATTCAGGGTTGGTTGGTTGGGTGGTGATATCGGCTTATAGTTTGTTTTTTTGATTAGCTGGAATACCTCTTATTTCCGAACTGGTGCAGTTTGCCGGGGACGGTACCATTTCATTTTCCAAGATCGTCAATTTTCCCCCGATCACAGCCCATGGCACTCACTGGAATGAGTTCAACAGGCTCAATTCAGTGAGGGTCACAGGCTGAGGTCCGTGATAGGCAAAGAAACAAACAGTTAAGAGAAGTTTGTTTCTTTGTACCTCCCACGGCTGGGTTTGTAGCATTTGGTCGATTACTTTGGCAATGGGTGGTAGGGAATTTCTTCTAGAGGCCATGCACAGCGTGTGAGAAGTTTTAGTTGCGGTACCCTAATTTTAAACTAAGGTACAATGAATTGCGGTACTAACTTGTATTTCAGAGTAAAGCCCAAAGATGTGCATCCGGTCCTCGTTCGGTTAAAGAAAAGTGAGTAAGTCCTAATGCAGTCCTATTGTTTTAGAGCCATGCTTCGTACTGATCCAGAGGCGAATAATATTTGCTCAATAGGGATTCGCTTTGATTGGAACCAACTGGACAGAGTACCCGAAGACACTCTCCAACAACTCTCAACAGATCAGATTCGAGGGGGGGGGGGGGGGTAGGGGAAGTGTTGGCCACTAAGATAATTATCCCAGGTAGAGTGCCAAATTATGGCTACCTGTCAAGGGGACTGTCAGGATTTATTCACTGATTTCTGCCCTGCCGCAGTCCGCAGGAAAGCGCCCATAAACACTCTTCCATAATGGAGATTCACTTTGTTTGGAACCACCAGGGAGTACCTCGCGACACTCTCCAATAACTTATAACAGATCTGATTTGGGTGGGGGTGATGTTGGCCACTATGAAGACGCTGGTAGCATGCCAAATTATGCCTGGCTGTCAGATGGACTATCAAAATGTGTTCACACGTTTATGCCACGTTGCAACGCATGGAAAAGTGCCCGTAGGCACTCTTCCATAAATTGCAACGAGGCAGATCCTGACAGATTGGATAATTAAATTTAAGAGCCTGTCAAAATTTGATCAATCCATGGGAGAGCACCCGCATGCACTCCCTCACAATTCGCAACGAGGCAGATCCTGACAGACTGGGTAATTTCACAAGTCTTTGCCCCACTGCAATATATGGGAAGTCGCCCGCAGGCACTCTCCCATCAATTGCAACGAGGCAGAACCTGGCAGACTGAATAACTTCTCTTCGATGGGCATATGGAGACCATCCACCAAATGTGAGCATCCGCCAAATGTGAGGACTTTGAATTGCGGCATCTGTATTGCAGGGTATGACACTCTCCATCAACTCGCAACAAATCGAATTTTTTTTTTTTTTGGGGGGGGGGGGGTGGGGGGGGGGTGGGAGTGGGTGGGTGGAAGTGTTGGCTTGGCCACTATGGCAATTTTCCCTGGTGGAGTGCCAATTTATGAATGACTGTCAAGTGGGCTGTCAAAATGTGTTCACAGATTTCAGCCCAACCGCAATCCGTGGGAAAGCGCCCGTAGGCACTCTTCCATAACGGAGAGTTTGGGACCACTAGAGAGTACCTGGCGACACTCTCCAATAACTAAAATCAGGAACAGGTATTTTTTTTTGGGGGGGGGGGGGATGTTGGCTACATAGGGACTCTCCCATAAATTGCAACGAGGCAGATCCTGACAGATTGAATAATTAATTTTAAGAGACTGTCAAAATTTGTTCGATCCGTGGGAGAGCACCCGCCTGCACTCCCTCACAATTCGCAACGTGGCAGGTCCTGACAGGCTGGCATAGTTTCACAGGTCTTTGCCCTGCTGCATTTCATGGGAAGGCTCCCGTAGCCGCTCTCACATAAGTTGCAACGAGTCAGATCCTGGCTGACTGAATAACTTCACTTCGAAGGGCCTATGGAGACCATCCACCAAATGTGAGGACTTTGAGTTGCGGTACCTGTATTTCGGAGTAAGGCCCAAAATTGATCCAAGGGCAAACAACATTTGCTTTTGTTTGAAAATAATAGAGAGTACCTAATGACACTCTCGAAAAGCTTATGACAATTCAAGATTTTTTTTTCGGTGGGGGGGGGGGGAGGGGGTGGGGGGGGGGGACAAATCTTGATAGATTATGTATGGTTGTCAAGTTGACCGTCGAAGTGTGTTTGGATGTCAAGTGGGCTGACAAAGTGCGTTCGCAGGTTTTTGCCTTGCCGCACTTCATGGGAAGGTGCCTTTAAGCACTCTCCCACAAGTCGCAGCGAGGCAAACACAGACTGAATAAATTCGCTTCAAAAGATTGTCAAAATTTGTTAGCAACTATTTTTCCCTGCTGCAGTCACAATCCAAAGATAAGGAGCATTTGCTGAGTATATATTTGGTTTGCTAGAGATTATTGGAGGGTACTTGATGGCAATCTCCAACAACCCCCAGCAAACAAAATTTTTTTTTGAATGATGATGCAGTTGGGTGTGTTTATGCTTTGTTACAATCCAAAGACAAATAGTAATTACTGGTTATATATTTGGCTTATTAGAGATTATTGGAGAGTATTTGGTGGCACTCTCCAACCACCCACAACAAACAAAATTTTTTTTCGATTTTTTTTCCGTTTTTGGGTGGGGCGGGGGGGACAAAAGATGGCCACCCGACAGAATCCAGCACACGACCGGGTAGTGGTCTGCCTGAAATATAATGCAGTTGGATGTTCTTGTGCTTTATAACAATCAAACGAAAATAGCATTTACTGAGTATATTTTTGGTTTATTAGAGATTATTGGAGAGTACCTGATGGCACTCTCCAACAACCCACAGCAGACGAAAATTTTGTTTTTGGGTGGGGGGAACAAATATGACCACCTGACACAGTCCGGCACACGACCGTTTAGTGGACTGCATGGATGAGGATGCAGTTGGATGTGTTTGTGTTTTCTAGCAATCCAAAGACAAATAAGTAAGGCTCAAAATTGATCCAAGGGCAAACAACATTTGCTTTTGTTTGAAAATAATAGAGAGTACCTGATGACACTCTCGAAAAGCTTATGACAATTCAAGACTTTTTTTTGGTGGGGGGGGGGGGGGGAGGGGGTGGGGGTGGGGACAAATCTTGATAGATTATGTATGGCTGTCAAGCTGACCGTCGAAGTGTGTTTGGATGTCAAGTAGGCTGACAAAGTGCGTTCGCAGGTTTTTGCCTTGCCGCACTTCATGGGAAGGTGCCTTTAAGCACTCTCCCACAAATCGCAGCGAGGCAAACACAGACTGAATAAATTCGCTTCAAAAGATTGTCAAAATTTGTTCGCAACTATTTTTCCCTGCTACAGTCACAATCCAAAGATAAGGAGCATTTGCTGAGTATATATTTGGTTTGCTAGAGATTATTGGAGGGAACTTGATGGCAATCTCCAACAACCCCCAGCAAACAAAATTTTTTTTTGAATGATGATGCAGTTGGGTGTGTTTATGCTTTGTTACAATCCAAAGACAAATAGCAATTACTGGTTATATATTTGGCTTATTAGAGATTATTGGAGAGTATTTGGTGGCACTCTCCAACCACCCACAACAAACAAAATTTTTTTCGTTTTTTTCCGTTTTTGGGTGGGAGGGGGGCAAAAGATGGCCACCCGACAGAATCCAACACACGACCGGGTAGTGGTCTGTCTGAAATAGAATGCAGTTGGATGTTCTTGTGCTTTATAACAATCAAACGAAAATAGCATTTACTGAGTATATTTTTGGTTTATTAGAGATTATTGGAGAGTACCTGATGGTACTCTCCAACAACCCACAGCAGACGAAAATTTTGTTTTTGGGTGGGGGGAACAAATATGACCACCTGACACAGTCCGGCACACGACCGGTTAGTGGACTGCATGGATGAGGATGAAGTTGGATGTATTTGTGTTTTCTAGCAATCCAAAGACAAATAGCATTTGCTGGGTATATATTTGGTTTATTAGAGATTATTGGAGAGTACTTGATGGCACTCTCCAACAGCCCACAACAAACAAAGATTTTTTTTTTTTGATTTGAGTGGGTGGGGGGGGGGGGGGACAAATGACGGCCATCCGACACAATCCAGCACACTTGTGGTCTGCATGAATGAGAATGCAGTTTGATATGTTAGTGTTTTGTAACAATCCAAAGACAAATATCATTTGCTGAGTATATATTTGGCTTATTAGAGATTATTGGAGAGTATTGGTGGCACTCTCCAACAACCCACAACAAACAATTTTTTATTTATTTATTTTTTTTTTTTGGAGGGCTGGGGGTGGGGGACAAATGGTGGCCACCCGACACAATCTAGCACAAGGCCGGTTAGTGGACTGCAAGAATGAGAATGCAATTGAATGTGCTTGTGCTTTGTAACAATCCAAAGATAAATAGCATTTGCTGAGTATATATTTGGTTTATTAGAGATTATTGGAGTGTACTTGATGCCACTCCCCAGCAACCCACAACAAACATTTTTTTTGTTTTGTTTTTTTTTTTTGGGGGGGGGGTGCAAATGATGGCCACCCGACACAATCCAGCACACGAACGGTTAGTGGTCTGCATGAATGAGGATGCAGTTGGATGTATTTGTACTTTGTAACAATCCAAAGACAAATAATATTTGTTGGGTATATATTTGGTTTATTAGAGATTATTGGAGAGTACTTGATCGCACTCTCCAACAACCCACAACAAACCAACATTGTTTTTCATTTTTTATTTTTTTGGGGTGGGGGACAAATGATGGCCACCCGACACAATCCAGCACACGATCGGTTAGTGGTCTGCATGAATAAAAATGCAGTTGAATGTGTTTGGGAGACAGTACAGTTAATCCAGGTTTTGAATTGCGAGGTCAATGTCCTCGCCAACATTTAATTTAAATGTTTTCTTATGTACTTTATCCGATGCCCAGATGTGACCGTTCGAATACCATGCGGAAAGTATTTTATGATGGTTCCTCAAGGAATTCAAAAGCTCCAGGTTGAGTTTAGTCAGATCATCAACAAAGTTTATTTTGCTTGTTTTAAAAAGTTTACGGGTTTTTATCACACTGTCTCTCACGGAACGCCTAGAAAATTTAATAATAACAGGTCGCACTTTACCTGGAGTGCTCGGAAGTCTGTGAATTGCCAGAATGTCACTTGGGTCCACTCTTACTTCACTTTTCTCGCTCCCAATTTGAATGAACCTGTCTTGAAGCTGATCGCTAGTTTCCCGTTCGGTTTCCTTCAGTCCGAGCACTTTAATATTGCACTTGCGGCTGTATTGTTCGTTGTTGTTCGATCTAACAGTATTCAGGTTAACATCTTTCTGTAAAACCGATAGGCGAGTTTCCATTTCCACGACGGTGTCGTTTTTCAGGTTTAAGTCCGAAGTTAGTGAATCAACCTCGTCTTCCAGCGCGAGGATCCTGTTGTCCAGTGCCGAAATCTTCTTATCACACATATCGGATACAGATTTCACAATTTCGGACTTTAAACTGTCGAATGCCGACTTCATTTTAAATTCAATCATGCAACTCAGTTCGTCCATATTGGGAATATTCGACACATGGTTTTCGATACTGTCGATTTTATTCACAAGGTGCTGTAGAGCATCGCTTGACAAATAGTTTGTTGAGTCATCCATACTCCTATCATTTGAGGTGAGGGGTTGTTTTCTTTTTGCAGTTCTACCAAAGCCTCTACCAGTATTTACAGGTATCCTGCTGGGTCTGGGAGATCCATTTAGCACATCCTCCGTCCCAGACGACGTAATTATAGAATCAGCCATAGTTTTTTAAGTGAATATTGTCAAAAAAGTTTTCAAAACATTGACTAACTTGATCAGTACATATCACTCAATATCACTGTAATCCGCAATGCAGGCAATCGAACACTGATCGAACAGTGGTTGGTGATGATATCTACTCACTGGTAACAAAGAACTGTCATCTCAACTTAGAAAATCGAACAAAATTCATTTGAAAATGTTTTTTCACATGAAAAAGAGATATCTACGATCACACAGCAATATCAACAATATTTTCCACAAATAAAAGATTAATTCCAGTCATCCTGACATTAAATATCCCTCAAAGTATAGAGCCGATAGCACACACAGCCACTACCTTGCCGCCATTTTGAGAAAATATATGTGTTTTCCAAATATGGTTGGATCAGAGCTTTGAAGAATAAATCAGGACCTTGCGTCGCCGAGGCTCTGAAGAGCGTGTTCGACTCGTCTTCTCGAAAACCGAATAAATTGTGGGTGGACAAGGGAAAGGAATTCTACAACAAGCAAGTTCGTCGATTAGTCGACCTCTACTCGATCGAAAACGAAGAGAAAGCCAGCGTGGTGGAACGATTAAATCAAACGATGAAGGAAAATATGCACAGATGCTTCACGGCGAAGACAACTAAGAAATACATATACGCTCTGAATAGTCTGGTCAAAGATTACAACAACACGCGACACAGATCGATCAAGATGACTTCCGCGGAAGCTAGCGATTCTCGAAACGAAAAACGGGTCTACGCGAATCTATATCCCGAGAGATCTAAGATCAGGAAGAAGTCTAAAACCCGAAATTTGCGGTCGGCGATCGAGTGAGAATCTACGCTTATAAGAAGCACTTAGAAAGGGGTTATACTCCTCGATGGACCTCGGAAATCTTCGTGAAAATCAAAATATTTCACACCGATCCGGTGACTTACGAAATCGAAGCTTTGGATGGAGAAGAGATCATCGGAAAGTTTTACGAACAACAATTGCAGAAGACGAAGTTTTCATAAGAAAACAATTTTTGTTTTATTTAACATTTTCTTGTTTACACATATACATATAGGAGAGAAAAATAATAATAAAAAATAATTAAAACTATTTTTAGATAAAAAAGCAAGCTAATTTATAAACAAAAACAAAAACCCTTCAAAAATGGCAAATATACTAGACATTGCACAATGCATAGTGAAAGGTGAAAGTATTCAAGAATACGAGGTTCACGAATACGAACCGATAACCGGAACAAGTTTGAACAATGCGGGAGAGATAAGAATCAATGTCGAAACCCAAGATCTATTCGTCCATCCTAGCGAGAGTTACATAGTGGTGCAGGGACGTCTCACCAAGGAAGATGAGAGCGGCTACGCCGACGACGACACGGTTACTCTACTCTAATGGCATCATGCATCTATTCAGTAATATAAAATACTTGCTATCCGGACAAGAGATAGAATCTATGTTTCATCCCGGTCAGGCCACCACGATGTTCGGACTCTTGATGTATCCGGATGATCTTTCGAAATCCAGAGGACTTAATCAGTTGTGCATGAAAGACACCGTCGGCCCTGCTAGCGCCGGTGCCGTCGAGATATTCAACTACGTCGTCAAGACGCCCAGACATACAGGAACGTTTTCGTTCAGGATACCTTTGAAACACATCTTCCGATTTGCAGACGATTACAACAAGATCATGTACGGATTCAAACACAATCTGACGTTGATTCGAAAAGGAAACGATGACACGATAGTGAGACTCACCACGACCGATGCGTTGAAGATAACTCTACACAAGATATCGTGGTCAGTTCCGCACGTGGAGCCTTCGATCGTGGAAAAAACGCGTCTCTACAAGATCATAGAATCCAAGAGTAAATTACCCGTGGGATTTAGAATGAGACAGTACGACACGGCTAGCATTCCACCCTCCATGAATCACTTCGATTGGAGATTGATGGTGAAATCCACTTCTGAGAGACCGCGTTTCATCGTGGTTGCATTTCAGACTGATAGGGACAGGTCTCAGGAAAAGAATGTGTCGCTGTTCGATCACTGCAATTTGAGAAACATTCAAGTGTTTCTGAACGACACAAGATATCCAGCAATCGATTACAACGCGTCGTTCGACAAGAACGATTTCTGCAGACTGTACGGCGACGCCGCTGATTTTAGAAAGAAGTATCACGGTCTAGACGAATTGATGAGCAACCCTAACATATCTCCTGGCGAATACAAGCCGATGTATCCCATGTTCGTATTCGACGTCAGTAAACAGAGTGAATCATTCAAGAGTAGCGTCTTAGACATTCAGATCAACATGCTGAGAAAAACCGAAGCCTTCGCCCTGATCCTGTCGGACAGAGAATTACAATTTGAATCGGATGGAAATAAGTTGTTGATCATTCGATGAGAGACATGTGTGAAAAAAAAAATAAAAAAAAAGTAATGAGTAATTATTAAAAAACAAAAAAAAACAAAAAAAAATACGAAATAATGAGATCTAGAGAGATTGAACATCTTTCTAAATCTCATTACTTTTTTTTTTGTTTTTAATAATCACACATTATTTTTTTTAATTAATTATTTCCATGCGTCCACTGCTTGTTCAAAGGATCTAGTTCGATGAGTATACTCACCACGGAAGTGGCGGCTTCGGGATTATTGCTTTTCGTAACGAAATTAATCCTGTCCCCGGCGTTCACTTTGAGAGGCGTGCCGAACGTGCTAACACTCACGTGTTGATTCTCAGTCTTTTCAACGCTGTATCTCTTATCGCTCTCGACCCCATTCACGCGAGATTGACGACCGCTCTGTTATTCAAATCAGTGGATGCCAATCCCATTCGTATGATTTCACCTCCTAACGGCATGGGATATCCCACCTGACCATGTTGCGATCCGCTACCTCCGTTTCCGAAAGACCACTCGGTTTTTCCCTCCTCTAACGTGCCGGCCTCCTCGGCCCACAGTGTGATCAATTGTCTAGCGTATTTGACTCTTTCCACCACCGAAATCAGGGTGCAGGCATCCGTCATGTTCACGGGATCCGGTAGATTCGTGAGCCCATGATGTCGCCCTTTCTCCAGGCCGAGTTGTCGTCCACGTACTTCCTGCTGACTGTGCTGGAATCGAGTTCGGGATCGTGATCGAGACCCAATAAATTGTGACCGTTCATGTTGATGCCACCCTCCATGGTTCCGCCAGACTGTTTGTTCAGATAGAGATCGTCCACTTGTGATTCTATGTATTCTTGTGATCATATCACGGTAGAATCTACGTAGCCCTTGCTGACCGCGGTTGAGTCCGCATCCGCGTCGTCGACCTTTGACAGATTCAATATCTTGTTGAATCCCGCATTCAGATTCGATTTCATTTCTCGTCTGTCAGACTTTCTCTGTTCCAGATCTACGTAGTGTTTGGTCGCCACGTCCTTGGGCTTCGTGCGAGTGGCCACGTTCGTTATCTTGTTAGAATTGGCGTTCAATTCCGACTGCATCGTTTTCTGAACGTATCTACTTCTCAGATGTTCGCTGAGTCGCGCGTGAGAGTCGTCCGCGTATTTCTTGGTCGTGGCATCGGTGGAATCTATGGGATTCGAGACGTTCACCAAACGTTTAGATTTCAGATCGAGATCGTTGGTCATGGCTTTATCCACGTAATTATATAGCATGATTCGTTCGAAATCCGCGTTCCCCCTGTCGACGTATTTTTTAGTCGCAGCATCTGCGAGATCTATCGGCTCGGGAAGATTGTAGAGCTTCTTACCGTTCATGTTCAAAGGTTCCTCTCGAGGTTCATATCTCCGAACGTAACATTCGTCCAAGTTGGCAACGTCGTAACCATCACCGACTTCGAGCATCTTCCTCTTCTTTTTGGGTCCACTTTCATCGTCACTTCTACCAAATTTATCGACCGGCATGTTGTTTTGAGGTTTTTGTTTTAAAATATATTTCAAACGCAGTTTATTAAAAAATGAATTATTTCACTTATTTTTATTTTTCATTTTTATTCGATTAAAATTGTTTAAATAATTTTTAACCTTTATATATACTATAAAAAAAACTCTCTCTAATGTAAACCATTACAGGTGGCCGCAAAACACTTGATCTGGCAATTGCACTCATTCCGTGTTGTAATAAACCATCGATTTGTTGAAATAGTTCTTTATTTCTTTTGGCGGCGAGATTCCGTAGCTGTCGAAATAATAATTCTCCTTCTTCCCGTTCTTGAACCACGCCACCCAGTGAGTGCCTTCACCCAATAAATCATCTAGATTTAAAATTCCGCATTCCGATTGTCGAGGTCTTCTCTTTGGCAAGGCATCTCTGGAAAAGACCCCTAGAAAATCTTTGATTTCCAAATCCTTCGCCACATTCGACAGATCGATGTTGGATAGGGGTTCGTTGGGTAAGACGACACCTTCTATGGATATCTCTATTTTCTTATTCAAAAATGTGTATATTTTTTTTAATTCATTTATTTTATTATAATTCACTAAAATGACGTTATTTTTTTTTATATTTTTCTTTTTCTTTTTAAACTAACTCTATCGACTTCCATAATATTGAATCCGTCTAATTCCTCTTGATTTTCTGGAATCCTATCATCCTTAATCATATCTGGAATCCTATCATCCTCAATCATATCTGAAATCCTATCGTCTAAAATTAGATCCAAAGTCCAATGTCCGAGTGCCAAAGTGCTTATTTTATCATCTAGCACGAATCTCTTATCGTCGTCGGCCGTCAGCGAAATCTTGTTGACTATTTTGGAATACAAGTTGTGATTTTCGCTTCGAATCGATTTCATAGTCATATACACCAGACCACTTCCTAACAGACTATCTTTATACTCTCGGAAAGAGATGTCTTTCTTCACCATGCACGCTTTAACCCCTTTGCACTTCTAGATCTCTTCATCTTCTAGACGATAAGCATACAGTTTGGGTCTCAAGCCCACGAATTCGACGATTTGTTTACTGCTGCTCTCGTCCTTAAATTTACTCAACACCTTCTTGTTGATATTCGATTGAATGTTGGACGGGTGATCGATGGGATAATTGCCCATGTCGAACCACGCGGATACGTCCGGAGATATATCTTGTAGATATCTTTCGTCTCTATCTCGTAAACTAAAGAGTCCATTTTGGTGAACAGTAGTTTGGCTTTATCACCAAATTTTCATTTGACGTAAGCGTAGTGAAACTCGTACATCAATCGCTTGCTGATATCTAAGATGATCGGTCCGAGATAATACGGTTTGTTGAATTTCAGGTGTGCCTTTTGCATGTGAATGACCACTAGATTTTCGTCGAATATGGTTTGGTGTCTGTAATTGGGTTTAGCCACTAATTTTTTTAGCTCTTTTCTCAGACGTGACGAGTCGAACGTCGGTTCTCTTCCTGATGTTTTCCATTGATTTACCTTATATGCAGTTGTTCATGAGTTTGAAGAAATCTTTTCAAAATCGCTCTCGGCTCGAATTCTGAGATTCGTGTTGAGATCAATGTATTTTTTCATCCAAGGCTCTTCGTCAAATTGAATAATGCGATGCATGTTGACTAATTTCATCCCGTGAACGACGTATTGTTTCAAATTCTCGCTGTAGACGACGTACTTATGTCTGTTAAATAAATTGGGAATGAGTTTTTCCTCATCTCCTTCGATTGGTTCCATTCGTTCGGGAGCCAGCGGATAATCATTGTGTAGATCGTGTAATTCTTCCGGATAGTTCAAATCGACTTCTAAAATGCAAGGATAGTCTCTCCATTTTTGCATCTCTTCTGGTTCCGTCACCCATTCTAAATTTCCAATCGGTAAAGGATGACTTATAGCCCAACCGTACAGATTATTAGCGTCCAAATACTGTATGTATTTATTCACTCGTTTTGAATCGAAACCTTCCTTCATGTAGTGATTGTTAGCTTCAGAATATCTGTGGGAGATCATCGAGACGCCACCTCTCGCAGCCCTTTTGAACATGAGCAACATGTCCACTTTGGATAATAATTCCAATTGGACTTCGGTGGTCTTCAACAGAGCATCCCATGCCAGACCGGGTGCGGTGAAATACCAAGCCAGATCCAGATCGTAATTTCGACGACAGACGTCTCGAAAATTTTTGAACACGTCTGCCAAGAGCAGAAAGTCGGTCTTCAGATGGAGATCGTGATAATCTCTCATGGTTTTCATATCGAATGATTTCCATACGTTTTTGGCGTGTTCGTAATTCTCATTGGAAATGTCGGATTCATATAATTTCGAATAAAAATCTTCTTTCGAAGGTAGTGCGGTGCCATCGAATCTCTTTAGATCGTTCATGTAATCGTAAGGATAGACTCCCTTCCTCAACATGACGTCTACTCGTTCTCCAAAATGTTCACTCGTGATTTTAAATTTATCCTTGCTTATGTTATCGACTAATTTTTCCAGAGCGGTCGACACGAATTTAAAACTATCGATGAAACGTATGCCTCTACGAATGGATTTTGTTTTTTCTTCCAACGTTTCTCTGTCGATTACTCTTTTCTTCTCCATGCCCTTTCATTTCGTGAAGAAAATGTATCTTTCTTCGCTGTTCGAGATGCAATTTAATTCTCCGTGGGAGGTGCCGAGATTTTTCACGAACAGATGACTGTCGTAACCTGAGAGATTGTGAAATATCACCGGATAGAAAATGGCATCTCGATATTTTAAATTACACTTGCTGTGAGCCGGACCACAATACAGCTCCGTGTAAAGATCGTGATCTCTGACCTTCTTATTTTTCTCCAAATTCTCACCAAACGATTGTCTGCATATGTGACATTCGGTGGCTCTGTTATTTTCGTCCTGCTGCTCTCACGTGATGATCATTTTCGCTGGAGTTTTGAATTTATCGTATAACATTTGAATTTTTGATTCTAACTCTTCCACGAACCTTTGAGCCACGTCGTCGTCTTTGCACTGTTTCGTGTATGTGAAGGGACCCATGTCGTGTTGCGAGTCGAAAGCGCATTTCGCGTAAATGCAATAACCCAAAGGCGTGTGTTTTTGATATCTTTTGACGTAACTTTGAAGAGCGTCGGGTTGGCAGGAACTTATTTTCACAGTGAAGCATTCAAAATCGGCATACATGACGAATGATACTTTTAACCTTCTATTCCGATTTTCAAACTTCATGATGGTGTTGGGTTTGGGCATTTCGATGGCGACACCTTGATTTTCGTTGCAATATTCCTGATGTTTTGATAACGATTTTTCACTGCAAAACATGTTCATGCAGTTGCAACATAAACATATCTTATGTTCATGTTTATTATTTTGTCTCGACAGTAATCGTCTCGGATGTTTAACCCAACAATAATGACAATTGTCACCATTCGAAATCACTAATAAAATAATTGTCTTTTCTTTCGAGATACGAAGTCTGTCTGAGAGTATAGATTGTTCATTTTTCATCGTCGTATCCTAAGACGTTCATTTCTATGGTGGGATTTTGAGCCTCGAAACGTTCGATGTGTTTTAACTGCGTTGGAAAATTCACTCCAGTCCAATCAAGTTTTTTAGAAGTCTCCTTGTAACAAGAAACTCTATCGAAGTTCATTTTGACAGGGTATAAAGCAGAGGTGACTGCCCATTTAAAACACTGATCATCTTTATTTCTCACGTTGATTTTTTTTAGCTAAGGAATACGGTAAATCCACGTAGGAAGACCCTTTCAATGAATCATGTTTAGTTATATGAATTTCGAGTTTCAACACCTCATCGAACGTCCAATTATTACCTGCATGTTGATAATTCATGAGAGATGTCAACATCTTGTCTTTCATCTTTTCAAAAACGTCGGATAAATCTGAACCTCGAAGTACGGGTTCGACATTAGATCTGAAAAATGCATTTTTCACGATGCTCTCGCCGGACTTCACGTCGATTTTATTCATCACGCAATGGAGTATCATCTTAATTTTTTGTCCCATGTTGATGTGTTCGTGAAACAAATCCAATACTTTTTTCTTCACCCATTCCATGAACAATTTCGGATCGACTTTCTTGAACGAGGGAACCACATCGAAAGTTTTAAAAATGCCTTGGATCACACTCTCCCATTCTATGGGCTTCGATTGGAATAGTTCCATGATGAGTCATTCTACATAT
This sequence comes from Pictodentalium vernedei, assembly GCA_031216915.1. NCBI lineage: Eukaryota > Metazoa > Mollusca > Scaphopoda > Dentaliida > Dentaliidae > Pictodentalium > Pictodentalium vernedei. The sequence goes on from CM062295.1 coordinate 335,098,870, forward strand.
TCTTCTCCGTTCCCTTCGTCGATTGCTCGTCAAATTTCACTCGATATATCTCGTTTGTCTAGATTCTGAAGTGCATCACTCGTTTTCGTTTTTTGTTTTTCTTCTTCTGAAACGTGAAGTTCTTCAATGGCTTTTCATTTAGTCGTCTTCTCATTTTTCACAAGCAAAACGTTTTGGGTTTTTTTCAATGTCGGCATTTCGATTCCTTTTACTATCTTTTTCTTCTTCTCATTTTTCACAACTGATGCAATTTTTTTGACGTAGTTGCTATCGACATTTTGTTTGCTTTTTTATCGCGCAAACTACGTATCTCCTCGCGTATGATCTTTCTCATTTCATCCACTTTTCCTTTTCTATCGTCGTTTCGCAAACAATATTCCTGTATGACTTCAATTTTTTTTAATTTGGTTCTATGATTTCTGAAATGCGGAATTTTTTATTTTTTACAAATCTCGTTTAACTGAGGTACGGTTTTCTCGATTAACTTTTCCATTTTTTATTTGTTTGCTTCAATTGTAAGAATATTTTTTTTCGAATTTTGTATTTAAATAATAATTTGTTAAAAAGTTTCTAAAATTGTTTTCATATATATATGTTTTAATTCCTTCCAAAAAATTTTTTTCCGATGAAATTAATCAATTTTTTTATGTTCCTTAACGTGAAAAAAATTGAATTAATACAAAAAAAAGGATGTTAATTTTAAACTGTTTATTTATATATATAAAGAGAAAAAAACACTTTTACAAAAAAAAATTTTCACATTAAAGAAAATTAAAATTAAAAAAACTTTTTTATATATATAGAGAGTAAAAAAAACAAACTATTTTAACAAATTATTATTTAAATACAAAATTTAAAATATACATTATTTGCAATAATTCATAAAACAAAAACCAAATAATCGGTCATGACAACAACACCTAAAAGATGCGAATTGAAATTGAAATGAGTCGAAACGTGTAAGAAATTTGGTTATAAGATCTATAGATTACAACAACACGACTCCATCGAATTGAACGAGGTCGAGACGAAGGGCTTAGAGCACAAACACAACAAATATAGCATGCCTTTGAAATTAGACAAAGCCACGCTCGATTTGTTTTACGAGTACCAAAGCGATCTAAAGAAAATGGTCATCGCAAAAGATAGAGAATTCGACAAGGATGATTTGTCGTTGCCCTATGGAAGTTACATATATCCAAAAATCTCACTCGAACTCGTGAACAAATCGGGTGGTGAGAGTGCGTTCACCGATGTAAAAATACTCAAAAAAGTAAAGATAAACATTCAACACATTTTCGAAAAAGGAGAAGACACGAGCGTCAACATGCTAATAATGGACTTGGAAATATAAACAATAGAGAGATTGATTTTTAGCGAAGAAGAAGGAAAAAAAAGTAATAAGATCTAGAGAGGTTAATCATCTCTAGATCTCATTACTTTTTTTTTGTTTTTTTTGTTTTTTTTTTGTTTTCCTTCTTCTTCTTCTTCTTCTTCTTCACTGTCACCCATATATATTATAATAACGTTTCCTTTTTTCTCAAATTTGGCGTTGATTCTTCTTTTCTTTTTTTGTGATATGTTACGTTTTTATAAGAACACATTTGTTTATCCGAATCATAATTATGAACGAATGTTGTGCATCTCTTGGTAACACTCGCATCATTTCCATTCTCTTCAGAAGGTAGTGGCGACGGTGGAAAGCGTCTCATTCTTTTCAATTTCAACCATCTATCCCGCTCTTTTTTCAGTTCTTTCCTAAGATATCCATCATTAGCGTCTAATTGTTTTTCCACATCTTTTTCCCACACTATCCTGCAATATTCATCACTAGCGTCTAATCGTTTTTCCACATCTTTTTCGCACTCTATCTCACGATATTCATCATTATCGTCTAATTGTTCTTCCACCTTTTTATCCATTTTATATTATTTTTATACTTTCTATGGTTTATATTTTATATAATTATATAATTTTTACATTATAATAACATACTCAAAATCGGTATATTCTTAAACGGCGTATTCTCACCAAACAACAAACCCTTGCCGAGTCGCTCAATGTTCCGGCCACTCTTCAGATAGAGACCATTTCCACTCAAAGAGTTGCCACCTCTAACGGGTTCTAGATACAATCCTTCACCGCTGTCGTCTATGTGGACGCGACACACGGCTACCCCTTCTTCAAAAACAGTCCGCTGTCACCCATTAATTTCTCAACTGCCGAACTCGCGAGTCCCGAGAGAGCTCCCACGCCAAGAGTCTTTCCGAGAAAGGGTAATGCTTTTGTGGCAAAGGGTAATGCTTTTGCGGCGATTCCTGCCAATAGCGGTAGGAAACCGCCTTTCATTCTCAAATTGTATCTCAATTGAGCGGGACTCAATCTCACCGTCAGCCCTCTTCTATCATGAATCGCTTTCTCCATCCTTTTGATTTGACTTCTGGTCCAGGCGATCGAATCCTGACCGCCACTCGTCAGATCTTCGTTAGTGAATTTGAATTTTACCGCCTCGCCTCGAGTTGTTAATGCTCTCTTAAGTTTCTTCCTCTGTCCTGCGGATATGTTCACGTTTTTAACCACGTATTGTGTCATAATTCTTTTTTTTTTAAATATATTTTGTTCAACTGCTTTTTTGTTTTAATGATAATTATATATATTAAATATTTTTTGTAAATTAATATTGCGTTTATTTTATTTTCTTATTTATATATATACACAATATTTTTTTTTTGCTTTTATATTTCTCTTATGTGAAATCGTATCGTCACCCTCTCTCCGCGAAGATCTAACAGTTCACCATTTTGATCCGTCAACGTGGTTTTGAGACTATACAACGTGTCTAAAATCACTGGTAGATAAACTAAATTTCGAGGTTGTTCCACGATCTTATAACCCGGCGACATGTTTGGAAAGAAGGAATAGATCGTCGGTTGAGCGCTACCATTCACGTAGCTTCCAGCAATCACATCCACGTTCACCAGAATGCTATTTACTGCGAGAATGTCGACGTTATTTTCAGATGCCGCGTGGCCTCGATACATCTATCGATCGAATCCCAGCATCTTGCCTATAGAATCGTCCGTGTTGAAATTCACTCGAAAATTATCTTCCAAATCCAACATCGTCTGTAAGGTATTAGGGTTGGGAGCGAGTCTGATCTTGTTGCTTCCCTTTCCATCCGTCTTCATTCGCGTCTGAATGTAATTGTTCAAATCGTCTATGTCGTAACTTCCTTTGGGAATTCGAATCTCCAACCAATCCACTCCGTCGGAATACTTGGACGAGTTATTCTTTTCAGTGACGTTGGGAAAGGAATAATAAGTCTCCAGATTCACCAACGCCATCTCGTATCTTTTCTCTCTATTCCATTCGATGGAAGGTTCGAATTTCGTCGCGAATCGAGTCGAATCGCCACTCACCACGATTTGAATGGATTGTTTTGCAGCCGTATTCTCTGCTATCCGTTCTAACAATTCTCCATGTTCCAACATTATATTTTAATTTTATTTTATTTTTTAAAACTAAATTATTTGATGATTTAATTATTTTCTAATTTTATTTTCGCTCTCTATCTTATTATCATCAGAAACATAAAACCGATATTTTCCGCGATTAAATTCACTAGTCAAATCGATCACGACGAAATTGTAAAGTTCCCCATCCCAAACCCTCTTGCAGAATCTCCTGAATTCCGCCGTGCTCATGTCGTTTGCAACGTGATCGCCGTAGATGTGATTGAGATTCTTGAGATCCTGGCGAAAGAGACACAGTAAATTAGCGTTCTCCCTTATCGTCTGTCTGGGCAATCGAAAATAATTCTGCGACAGGTAGAAACAGTCCACGTTGCTGTAACGACCCCTAACGTAATACGATTCGCATCGGTTCTGTCTCTCCAAAAGCAGATCGTCGAAAATTATGAGATTCTTTTCTTCCGATTTCAATTCTCTAGGATCCGGAACGTCGCTAGCGTTCTCATAAAATCGACATTCGACGTTCGAAGACGCATTTCTCTTCATCAATTCCATCGCCGCAGCATCCAAAATGGTCGAAAGAGAAGCTTCACTTTAGTCGAATTCCTCCCTACTGTCAAAGATTCTGGCTATAATGTTCTTGGGCAATCTACGATCCATGCACTCTCGAAGCAATCTGTATTCGAGTTGAAACAAGCTCTTGCCAAACACGAACAATCTGTCGTAATCCAACCAGTCGGGTCGCGACAACAGATTCATCAACAGATTGGTCTTTCCCCAATTCGATTTTCCCACTATCAAGCCTCTTATGCTTTTGGGAAAGAACTCGTTATTCGACCTCTTGGTCGCGGCGTCGTTCCAAGACATTTCTTTAATGTTCATCTTTGTTTATTTTTTTGTTATTTAGATTTTTTCAAACACAATTTTTATGTTTTTTTCAAACTCAGTTTTATAAATATAATTTTTTATTTATATTACACCGTCGCGAGTTCTCTTCAATCCAGATCCACTCGTCATTTTGGCTAAATCTTGTATGGGTACCACAGCATCCTTAAAATCTTTCCAACTTTTCGGCGATTGCAATAACGTAACTCGCTTCGCTGGCGGAATGATCAATGCGTCGGCTGCCCTCTTGCCAGCCACAGAGGCTATCCTACCACTGGCTTCGGAAGCGGCTTTCTTACCAGCATCCAAAGCCGTCTTCTTACCAACCTAAAACGCGGTCGATGCGAGTTTTCTACCTGCATCGCTCGTGAACGCTCGCATTATAGAATCGGCGATACCAGAACCGCCTTGAACGTAAGTTCTAACGTATCCCCTGTTCTTTATCACCAACATATTTTATAATATATATTTTGTTTTTTTTTCACTGTTAAATCGTTTGTTGTTTTTGTAGTATAAAATATACTCTTTTTATTTTATATATTTTTGTTTGTTTCTCTCTACTTATTATATATCAATCCTTCAATTCGTTCATTAGTCTTTTGTAATCGCGTTTATTCAAAACCTGCTGCCTCAACAATTCATCGCATATGCTCACTATCTCATTATCTAATCCAGTGTTACCAGCGTGTCTACTTGCCATCAACAAACTCAATCTCTGAGACAGAGCGTCAGAATCGCTCGGAAGAAAAGTGGTTTTCACCCCTTTGCCAGTCACCGACTCGACGAACTCCTTATTCATATCCCATATGGGTTTCACCACCTTCGTACACTTGTAACCTCTGTTGGCTCTGGGTCTCGTTTCTCTGACATCGTTATTTCTCTTCATGGCGTGGGTCTGAACCAGAATGTCGCCGTAATTATCGAAATCCTGTTCCGTGTAATCTCCAGGCGTGTCGAAAAGGAGCAATTTGCGCAGTCCAGGAGTTAATTCGTACCTATTCGAACCGACGATTAAATTATCATCATCCTCTTGCACTTCTGTGTCGCCCCCAAAAGTCCTACCGTCAGAATCCTTATAAATTCCATACAACAGATCTCTCTTACCACCATCCTCGGAAGACGCGACGCTATCAGTGGTGATAGTGGAAGCTGTATCATCACTCTCACTCAAGTCGGTTTCGATTCTCATGGGAACGTAATCCGGTGTAGATTGAAAGGAATACTGTTTTGTAAAACTACCGGGCAACGAACCCATTCTCAAAGAACTCTCTTTTATGGGTCTCAATTCTTCAACTATCTCCTTCTTGCTTCGTTCCTGAACCTCCGTCACGGGTTTAAATATTTTTGTGGTTTTGCGTCTCAATTCAATCTCTCCAAGTTGTCTGCTTCTGTCAGCCGATTGAATACTCTTCTTGGCACGTTCATATTCGTTTAAAAGTTGATCTCTACGCTTGGAATCTGTGATGTGTAAAAACATTTTTTTTCGTTTTTAAATTATTAATATTCCTTTGAGTATGCTAACGTGAGTTATTTATTATTTTCAAAATTAAATGTATAATTATTTTTATGTTTTATGTTTTAAGTAAATAAAAATCTTCTGTCTTAATATAATAACTAAATCCAGTTGAGGAAAAACATTTTACACGATAAAACCTCTATAAATGCGTTTTGCCCCCGAACGCGTTAAAATCACATCACCGATTATTCACTCAGTGACGAACTGGAGAACTTTGAAAAGTTTGAAAGTTTTAGTACATAAGAAACCGGTTTCTGATTTAATGCGTTTGAGAATAATTACATCCGTTAAATGGAAAACTTTGAAAAAGTTTGAAAGTTTTAGCGTATAAGAAACCGGTTTCTGATTTAACGCGTTTGAGAATAATTATATCCGTTAAAAGGGTTCATTCATATCTCCGAACATTATAACAAGTAAATTAAAATTCAATTACCTCTTAAACCTGATTGAGTGGAAACGCGCTTTTATCATCTATTATTAAAAACGAAAATACCTTTCATTCACACCGAAATAAAACATGAGTGTCTATTATGATACAATTTTATCGGACTCGATATTATAGTCGACTCTATTGAACGAAAACCGTTCATTCACTCCGAAACAAAACATGAGTGTCTATAATACAATAATACAATTTATCTCTTAAAATTCATCTAGGTGAAAAAATTTTTTTGTGGAATTTTTATTTGAATGAAACAATTCTACGAACTGTTTTATTTGAATAAAACAATTCTACGAACTGTTTCATTTAAAATTTATCTTACAAATTTCGCTGCGACAAAACGCGAACAGATGATTTCCATCGGTTCCAATTTTCTAAAACTCAAGTTTTTCAATGTCATCATTAAAACGAAAACCTTCATTCACACCGGAACAAAACATGAGTGTCTATTATGAAACAATTTTATCGGACTCGATTTCATAGTCGACTCTATTGAACGAAATCGACAAATCGGGTTTTCGCCGATCGGATCGCACCCTAGACGGTCCCAAACGCGATCGCGAACGTAGGATGATACAGAATCGGCAAAACCACTTTTGATGCTGATCTGGAACCGGCAAAGCGTTTTTTGCTCGCGCTCACCAACGATTGACCGAAGGTATAATCCACGATGGGAACGTAGAGAAAAATTTTAAATGTACAATTTCCTCAAATTTCGTACATTTTTTCACTTTTGAGCGACGTGTCGAATCTACGCTTTCGCCAACGGGTATTCGGACGTTAAAAGTGCGATCTGTGAGCCTCAAAACAGTGGCCGATTCTGTAGCAGCAGAAAAACGACATTTTTGTACACTGTACACGACTCTGTACACGATTTTAACACTGAACCCCTATGGGCCGTACACGAAAAATGTACGTATACCGTACATTTGGGGAAAAAAGTGATACGAAATCGGCCGTTATTACCTACTTGCGTCACCACTTCCATCGATGGAACAATTTGAAACAGCAATACAACTTACTGTCTTTTTATGCCTCAATTTTATAGCACGAATCGAGAGTGGTTAATGTGATCCCCACCAAAGAATTACCGTTCTTTCAGGACAAGCACGGTTCTCGTCAGATCACCGAAGTTAAGCAACGTCGAGCCCGGTTAGTCCTTGCATGGGTGACCGTCTGGGCCATCGATTCGGACATACGCGTTGTGTCCTTGGGCAAGGCACATAACCCCGGGACGATGGGGGACGATGACGCCGTGTACTAGAGCGTACTGCACGTCGATGTTGCGCATGTCCAACCAATCTAACCCTGCCTGTGTTGCAATGCGGAGTTACAATGTTGGGGAGCTGGCAGCTGCTTGTCGATGCTCGGTGGTTCTCTCCGCGTACTTCGACTTCCTCCACCCGCAAAACTGACACCGACACGATATGACCTTGGCTGTTAAAGTGTCTTTAAACCATAGTAAATAAATAAATTCCGAACACGCAATAGATCTAAATTCGAAAAAAAACCTTCAACGGGAAACAATAAAAACTGAGATGTTTATCTGACTTCCATGGGGTTGTTGTTTCCGTGTTATTCTACTGATTGACAGGTTAAGATGTTAGTAAAGATTACCTTTGCCATTGTCAATTCATTCTATGTGAATTAAATTTATACCTTTAGTGGCCAAGATAAATGACTGTATTATTCCTTCATAGTTTATTAAAGTATGTGTTATAGAGTTTAACGTAGGTACAGGATCCATACGAATTCCAATGGAATTATGGATATCAACATGCAGTCGTTTGACACACACTTTTTTTTGTATTTCGATGTTAGTGATTTAAAAACGTGCTCACGCGACGTCATTCACTCACTCGAAGTGACGCCACTCCAGGACGCTATCAGATTCTGTCCACATTGTTCTTAGTTTGAACTGCATGTCTGTCATTTCCATGTCATTTTTAACCAATATAATCGACCAATCGATATTCAATATTGCTCGCATAAATAACAGCGTTGTGTCCTTGGGCAAGACACCTAATCTCGATTGCCCACGTAGGGCAACGGTGGCGCTGTGTACTAAGTTTTACTGCACGTCGATGGTGCACCTGTCTTCAACCAATGCTAACCCTGCTTGTGTGGAGTTAGTATGTTGGAGAGCCTGACAGTTGCTCGGCGTTGTTTGGTGGTTCTCTCCGGGTACTCCGGCTTCCTCCACCCATGAAACTGTCCAACACGAGGTGGCCCAGGCTATCGAAAGGGTCGTTAAACTCCAATAAATAAATAAACTCGCATAAATAAAATGAATTAGAAAGTTTCTTCTGATGCTCAGTCGGTGTATAGTACCAGGGAGTTCATGGCAATAACAGAAAATCAGATAATGTAGACCGCTGACATCCACGTTCCAAGAGCAAAATAAAAGGTCTATTCTATCAGAATGGGTCCCTGTATTCCCAGAGATTCAACTGGTTCCATTCTGATGTTGAAAAAGTGCGAAAACCTGTATCACACATGTGTGCGATACAACTTTATTTTTATCACACATTCTAAAATGTCGTGAACAAACCTTAATTTAGATGTGTATGTAATACCTGTTGTTTGTTGTCCCATGGCCGTATAATTATGTACTAATCAAAAAAGTAGGGGATATCCAAATTGATGTTGATATTTTCGGAAAATGGTATTGGATATGCGTGATTGGACACATCAATATGTTACCAAGTTTATGGTGGATCATGAATGTCACAGGCCCACTGTGGGCAGGTTTTTCGAACTAGCGCCGAGTTAATGTCCCTGTGGTATGTTTTTGAAATTTTCATTTGTACTGAACGGTCTTTTTCGGAGGCCTCATCGTTCTTTTCTTGGTACAAACTCGTTCATCAAAAGTTTCTGGTAGAAACGTAACTGTTGCGGTATGCAAAGACTGACACGTGACGAACGCTTACGTGTCGTTGGCATGTTGGGAGCTGGCAACAGACAGACTGCAGAGGCTCAAATACTCAACGTTACTCAGTCGGTGGTGATTAGCAGGTTGTGGTCACGCTACCGTCAGACAGGCAATGTTGATGACAGACGTCGGTCAGTCGTCCAAGGCCGACAAATGCTCACAGGATCGTTTCATCCGAACCACAGTATTACGGAACCGCAATCAAAGTGCCTCAGAAATTGGACAGCAGCTGCACCGAGTGACAGATGTGCGAGTCAGTGGTAGACTATCCGAAATCGCCTAAACAGCTGAAGTACTCCCGACGACCTGGAATAATTCCACGTTTGACTGAACGTCACATCGCAGCAAGGCGTAACTGGTGTTAAGCGCGACAGCGCTGGGACAATCGTCAGTGGAGCAACGTCATGTTTTCCGATGAATCGAGGTTCACTCTCGACTTCCACGACGGGCGAAACCGAGTGTCGCGGCGGCGGAACGAACGATACCGTGACGTAACCGTTAGGCAGCACGAACGTTTTAGTGGTGGATCGGTTATGGTGTGGGGAAGCATAACCATGACTAGCAAAACAGCATTAAATGTCGCCCAAGGCGTGTCGCGGGGCAGTACTACCGAGACAACACGTTAGCAGATCATTTGGTGCCATTTGCGCGACATCACAGGCGTCGATTCATTTTCCAAGATGACAATGCAAGCGCACACAGGGCTCGTGTCGTAACAGACTTCCCGCAGGTGCATAACATCACTACAGTGCCTTGGCCAGTACTAAGTCCAGACCTTTCACGAATGGAGCACCTCTGGGATATGCTTGGCAGGCGCCTACGACAAAGCCAACAACCCCCTACCAATGTGCAGAAACTTGCCGCTGCACTGCAGGAAGAATGGAATAACATCAGTCAAATTGATATTGGACATTTTGTGAGGAGTATGCCACGTCGGATCCGCGCTTGTCTCGCGAACCGAGGAGGATTTACAAGGTATTGAGGTCTTGGACTGAATGTGGTAAATTCTCTGACTGACCGTCCATGTCTTCTACAGCTCAGTGCGTGGAATGTGTGCTTGTCAGACACCCAGCTATCGCTGAAATCATTTACCAAATGTCACAGTGCAATGCCTCAACTGTCTTTTTGGTGAAAATATAAATATATTTCTTCATATATCTCATTTTTCTCAAATATCCCCCACTTTTTGTTAATAGTATAGTATTGGGGTGTTGCGCAAGGACAGTCACAGGCGCAATTACTTGAAGCAATCGGCAGACTGAAGAACTATAGTAAAACAAATACGATGTTCTGAGCTTAATACTCGTAAAATGTCAAAGCCATAAACGTCCATATCGTTCTCTTCTATCAAGATGTAAACATTCAACGTGATTTGAAGTACCCTATTGTTATCGTTTAATATGACAATACGCAAGGCGTAAGAAGGAACCCCAAAGTATCCAACGTATTGAAATATTTCATTCCGCAACCATTACTCCAAAAACATTTTGGTTTATTCAGTCGAATTCCTGCAATTGTTTAATTTCAGCCAAACAAGAATACGTTTCACAGAACTAAATATTTTCCCATAGGCGACCATTATAACGTTCAGGCGAAAAAAAATATGGTCGCATCATTTTAAATTTAGCATTCAAATATGTTTTGTCAACTATAGCCCTTCAGACAACCTTTTAATGATTTTTAAACAGGGGTCATGCAACAAATAAAAGAAAAACTAACAGAAAGGGAAGTGCTGGTCACATGTTCATATTTCTCAGGGAATTCCCAAACAAAACACACCAATAGTCAAAAACATTTTTAGGTTCTAAAAGTCCTCAAATCATCCTCTTTATTCATCTGGAACATTCAAAAGTAATGCAAAATGTCAGTAGACTTCTTCAAATGTTTATTGAAACAATATATTTCCCCAAGACTGCTTAGTTTTGGGAATTACATAATTTCCGAGCGCAACTTTTCGAGGCATGAAAATCTAATTAAAATATTTACAACAGTTATACCTATGAGCAAACCCAACCCTACCAAAGATACAGTTACCTCTTTCATGTGATGAAAGAGTAATTTCTGCAATAGAATTCAACTTTTGGCTTCTTTCTAGTCCAAAGCATGGGAAATTTGCTCTTTTGAAGAGAACTGTCCAATGTGTGTCAAATAGGCTTAAAAACTGTTATTGCCTCCGACAGAATTTCTACTCTGTTACCCAATAAGTTGGGAGGGATAAGAATTCACAGCTTTCTTTGAAACTACCTAAATCCCAAAATAAAACTAAAATCTGAATCAGCACACAAAACCTTTTCACAAAATCTGTTTTAATTAATCATACAGCAAGATAAATAGGGCCCCACCACCATGAAACAATGTGTCATTTTTGTTTCAAAATTGGGGTTGTGCAGGGCTTAAAGTTCCTCTAAATTTGGGAGAATCCATTTGGATTCTTGCGGAAATCGTTCCGAGAATTCAGACCTGCTATGGGCCAGGATCCTATTAGGTCAGTATGATTGAACCCCTGTTGCATACTGATAATACCTGTTAACCCTTTACCCAATACAGTTTTTTTAATTTTTACAACACCAACTACTGATTTTTACCCCCCCCCCCCCCCTGGGCCCTTAATCGCTCACCTGACGAAGTGGTTCAGAGAAGTATTTTGGGTCAGATTCAGTTAGTCAAGGTTCATGGACACTACATAGGAATAATGTTATGAAATTATTCATAATTCCATTGTCCATGTTAGATGATTATTAGCAAAGGTCTTCCTGTTTGCTTCCTATTCTGACAGCTGTAGACAGGTACTGCCAAACTTCCAAGGGTTGTTGGGTCACTGCACTTTGAAAGGCATATTTTATGGAAAAGCTCTAAGGAATGGATTTGAACATTTATGAACAACCTCGAACCTAACGCACCCCTGCCCAAATATTAAGCCACAGACCTGAAATGAACAAACTCAAATCTGCCCCCCCCCCCTCCCCCTTCCTGCGATACCAAATATGAAAGGGTTCTGACTGGCAGGAACCAAACTGGAACAAATTTACATCTGCCCTCCCCAGAGATGTTGTACACCAAATATTAAAGCATTAAACTAGTGGGTCTGAAGAAAAAGATTTTTAAAGAAATTTTCTCATGTTGCTTTGAGTTAATTTGCACTCCCATAATGAGCCCATATATTAACCCATAGATTTGGCTTGAAGAAACATGAATCTGACCCCCTTAGAGATGCTGTAAGCCAAATACGAAAGGATTCTGACTGGTGGATCTGAAAAAAACGAGTTTTAAAGAAATTTCCTCATACTGCACTGAGTTAAACTTTGGGCTTCAATAGATAGACCAAATATTAACCCAGAGACCCGATTCAAACAAACTTCAATCTACCCTCCCCCCTGCCCCCCACCCCACTAGAAATGTTGCATTCCAAATATGAAAGCATTCTGACTGGTGGATCTGAAGGAGGTTTTCAAAGAAATGTCCTCATGTTGCACGGTTGATATTTGGGTGCCCATAGGGAGCCCAAATATCAACTCAGGGACTTGATTTGAACAAACCTGAACCTATCCCTCCCACCCCTAAAGATGCTGTATACCAAGTATCAAAAGATTCATATACATGATTCAGGAGATTTTTTTTCAATTTTAGAAAACAATTTATGCATGCTATCAGAGAAATGCTTGTGGCCCCCTGTTGGTGTGGCAACGTTATTTGAACAAACTGGAATTCATATGTAAGGAACATGAATATCAAATTTGGTTCAATTCGGCTCAGTTGTTTATGAGGAGAGGTTAGTAATGTAAAGTTCACGCCGGACAGGATGGACTGATGGTGGGCAGACAGAAAGTCATCATTTAAGCACCCCCTGACTTACAGTCAGGTGAGCTAAAAATAAACAATATTCATCAAGCGTAATAATTATGGATGTTACCAGAACCGGCTGATGAGAGCCGGTTCCAATGACAGCCATATTTGTACAAATTTTATTGCCAGTGTCACAATATTTCAGGTCATGTTAGTGTTGTATTGGTTAATTTGCTGCCTTTGTGTTAGGTAAAGGGTTAAACTGACTCAGTTCTTTTCATATGAATCCTAGCAGCAATGTTGCGAGAAGCTACATGGTTTCTCACTGGTTTTGTTGCACGGATCTCCACGGGAATCGATTCTCAGATTCTTATAAGCCCTGGCTGAGGCTATATAATCCACCAATATCAATAGAAAGTGCCATTTTATCTCAACAAATGATGTCAAATATTCTTTTACCTAGTGATGAGGTAAATTATAGCCCTGGATGTACCCCCCCCCCCCCCTGCCCCCAAGATCTCAGTATGCATTTTTTCCTAAAACAAGAGACCCCAGGGGACCTGAGGGCGCCCACCTGTACATGGTAACCTAAATATCAACCCAGAGAATTGATTTCAACAAGTTGCATCTACTCGTCCTAAGAAAAGCTTATACCAAATATCCAAAGATTCTGACAAGTGGATCTAAAAAAAATGATTTTAAAGAATATTCCTCATATTGAACCGAGTTATAATTTGGGCTCCCACAGGGAGCCCATATATGAACCCAGGGACTTGGCTTTAACAAACTTGAATCTCACCCCCACCCCCACCCCCACCCCCTAAGGATGCCGCACACCAAATATCAAAACATTTCAACTGCTGGATCTGAAGAAGAAGATTTTTAAAGAAAATTCCTCATTTTGAACTAAGTTACAATTCGAGCTCCCACAGTGAGCCCAAACATGGACCTAGGGACATGGCTTGAACAAACTTGAATCTAGCCTCCTAAGGATGCTGCATAAAAAATATCAAAAGCATTCATCTGCTGGACCTGAAGAAGATTTTTTTTAAAAAATCCTCATTTCGAACTAAGTTACAATTCAAGCTCCCACAGTGAGCCCAAATATGGACCTAGGGACATGGCTTTAACAAACTTGAATCTCACCCCCCTAAGGATGCCGCACACCAAATATCAAAACATTCCAACTGCTGGATCTAAAGAAGAAGATTTTTAAAGAAAATTCCTCATTTTGAACTGAGTTACAATTCGAGCTCCCACAGTGAGCCCAAACATGGACCTAGGGACATGACTTGAACAAACTTGAATCTTGCCTCCTAAGGATGCTGCATAAAAAATATCAAAAGCATTCATCTGCTGGATCTGAAGAAGATTTTTTAAGAAAATTCCTCATTTTGAACTAAGTTACAATACAAGCTCCCACAGTGAGTCCAAATATGGACCTAGGGACATGGTTTGAACAAACTTGAATCTCACCCCCCTAAGAATGCTGCATACCAAATATTAAAACATTCTGACTGCTGGATCTGAAGAAGAAGATTTTTAAAGAAAATTCCTCATTTTGAACTACATGTAAGTTATCATTCGGGCTCCCACAGTGAGCCCAAATAAGGACCTAGGGACATAGCTTGAACAAACTTGAATCTCACCCCCCCTAAGGATGCTGCATACCAAATATCGAAACTTTCCGACTGCTGGATCTGAAGAAGATTTTTAAAGAAAATTCCTCATTTTGAACTAAGTTATAATTCGGGTTACCACAGTGAGCCCAAATATGAACCCAGGGACTTGGCTTGAACAACTTGAATCTCACCCCTTAAGCATTCTGCATACCCAATATCAAAAGATTCTGCTGCTGGATCTTGAGAAGAAGATTTTCAAAGAAATTTGCCTGAAATGCACTAAGTTCAAATTTGGGCTCCCATACTGAGCCCAAATATGAACCCAGGGGGCTGATTTGAACAAACTTGAATCAGATCCACCCCACAATGTTGCATATCAAATATCAAAAGATTCTGCCTGCTGGATCTGGAGAAGAAGATTTTTTAAGAAATTTGCCTGAAATGCACTAAGTTCGAATTCGGGCTTCTATAGTGAGCTCAAATATGAATCCAGGGGCCGATTTGAACAAACTTGAATCAGATCCACCCCACAATGTTGCATACCAAATATCAGAAGATTCTGCCAGCTGAATCTGGTGAAGAAAGTTTTTTAAGAAATTTGCCTGAAATGCACTAAGTTTGAATTCGGGCTCCTATACTGAGCCCAAATATAAACCCAGGGTGGCAGATTTGAACAAACTCGAATCAGATCCACCCTACAATGTTGCATACCATATATCGAAAGATTCTGCCTGCTGGATCTAGAGAAGAAGCTTTTTTTAATGTTTTACCCATTGCCTACAGTGTTAAAAAGTGTTTTCAAAGTCCCGAAACTGTACCCTATGATAAAACCAATGGCAATTTTTTGGACCAATCCTTTCTGTTGGTCATAAGGAAGCTTCACACCAAATAAAAATTCTCAGTGCCGTGGAGTTTTGGAGATATGGCGTTTTACTTTTTTCGATTTTTAGCTCCTGTGGTTTCCATGGGGCTACAGAAAAAGAAAATTTGGCATAAATTAGGTACTTATGACCCAATAAGCCCTCACATAAAATTTTATTCAAATCAGCCTCTCGGTTCGGAAAATAGAAATTTTGGGCGGGGCCAAAAATTTTGCCCCTCCCATAACGACGCCAAATATAGCCCATCAAACTTCGCTTAAAGAAATCCAAGTCTACACCTTAAAAGGAAACTGCATACCATATATCAAGTCTCTGCTACTGCTGGTTGATGAGAAGATTTTGGTGCACCTTGGGGGCATGGCACCACCCAGGAAAAGGGGGCAACTTCATTTGAACAAATCTGAATTGGCATTAGGTAATAAACATTTACCCAACATTTGAATAATGTAGAGTTAACGTCGGACGGACGGCGGACAGAATGTGATCAGTAAAGCTCCCACTGAGCTTTGCTCAGGTGAGCTAAAAAACTTTATTAATTTATAAATAAATTGATGGTGACATGAATTTCCCATTATTTTTTAATCACATTCTTGCTTCTGAACACATTTCACATTGTGTTTGATATTCTGCAATCTTTGTAAGAAAAAGCCTAAGTTTTCTCAGTTAAGGCACCTCGAGTCATAAAACAGTGATTTTTTCCAACAGAATGACCAGTACCTGCTACTGTGGTGTCTCATGACACTGTTAAAATTCCTAAAATCATCAAACATTGATTCATTAGTGCTGTGCTTGTGCTGCAAATATCCACAAGTGCACTTTCACTATTTTGGTTTTAATCCTCACAGGCATGCATTCTGTCAAAAGGAGTGAAATTGTAGAAAATATGTTCACAAAGAGGACAAGTTACAGTACAGTCGCCGTGGACGGGTTGTAATACACGCATGGGCAGTGATGTCCACTCATGCATTTACCAGTCAATAAAAATCATCATCTACAAAATTTTAATTGATGAAGCATCGGTTTGTACCTGGTGCTTCATTATTTAAATTTTTGATGATTAAACCTATAGTTAGTGTTTGGCATCAAATATTATTGCATGAATTCGTATCCGTGGAAATATTGCCCATCCATGGAAAGTGAGCAGTACACTGCCACTGTACTGTATTTGTTTCAAGTATATAATATACTCTTCGATATTTAATATACTTGTGATAGGCTGGGTCCAAAGTACTCAGTACTCGTAGTACTCGATTACCACTTTTTTGATAAAATACTCAATACTTGCCAGCCCAGATTTGTGTATGTGTGTGTGTGTGTGTGTGTGTGTGTGTTTGTGTGTGTGTGGGGGGGGGGGAGGGGGGAGGTTGGAGGGTGAAAGATAGCTGCAAATTATTTAAAATGTTGACCCAGGCAAATGAAAAGCAAAGAAACATTTCATCCGAAGGACAGACATGCAGTAACAAATTTGGGAAGCCTAAATAAAAGTATTGACTAACTTAAAATGAAAAATATAGATAGAAGAGCCAGGGCAATGTTGTCAAACAGAAAACAAACAAGAGCCCCCAGAGGGCCTGATGGCATTCACCTGACATGGTAGCCTAAATATCAACCCAGGGAATTTATTTGAACATTTAGTTGCATCTGCCCCTCATAAGAAAAGCTTATACAAAATATCCAAAGATTCTGACCGGTGGATCTAAAAAAAAAAGGATTTTTAAAGAATATTACTCATATTGAACTAAGTTATAATTCAGGCTCCCACAGAGAGCCCAAATATGAACCCAAGGACTTGGCTTGAACAAATTTGAATTTCACATCCCTAAGGATGCTTCTATATACTAATATCAAAAGATTCTGACAACTGGATTTTAAAGAATATTCCTCTTATTGAACTAAGTCGTAATTTGGACTACCACAGGGAGCCCAAATATGAACCCGGGGACTTTGCTCAAACAAACTTGAATCTCACCCCTCTAAGGATGCAGCATCCCAAATATCAAAATATTCTGAAGAGTGGATCAGAAGAAGATTTTTAAAAAATATTCCTCATATTGCACTAATCTAATCACAGAGAGCCCAAATATGGACCCAGGGATTTGATTTCAACAAACATGTGAATAAATCTTCCAAAGATGTTATATGCAAAATATGAAAGCCTTTGGAGCAGTGGTATGGGAGAAGAAGATTCTTTAATGTTTTTTTCTATTACTAAAATGATGACTCCGCGTAAGTCCTGGAAAACTTCCCTATGATAAAACTGATGGCAATTTTTTTTTTGACCATTCTTTTCGGCTGTTCGTAAGGAAGCGTCACACAAAATAAAAATTCTCAGCGCCATGTAGTTTTGAAGATATGGGCGTTTTAAATTTTTTCTATATTTAGATCCTGCAGTTCCCACAGGGCCACAGGAAAATGTTTTGGCATAAATTAGGTACTTACAATCCAATAAGCCCATCATATCAAATTTGCTTCAAATCAGCCTCTCAATTTGGAAAATAGAAATTTTGGTACAATTCGGGCTCCTACAGGAAGACCAAATATGAACCCAGGGACTTGGCTTTAACAAACTTATATCTCACCTCCCTAAGGATACTGTATATATCAAAACATTCTGACTGCTGAATGTGAAGAATACTTTTGAAGAATATTCCTCATTTTGAACTAAGTTATAATTCAGGCTCCCACAGTGAGCCCAAATATGAACCCAGGGACTTGGCGTAAACAAACTTGAATCTCCCACAGTGAGCCCAAATATGAATCCAGGGATTTGGCGTAAACAAACTTGAATTTCACACTGGCTCACACCGATTAATCGACTAACCAATGATCAATATCTTGATTGATAAAAAAAAGTAATTGATCGGTTAACCGTTACTTTTGAAGTACTGTACTATATGGCAGGGTATTTGATGGCTGGATTCACATCGCAAAATGCTATACAAAAATGTCCAATTGCTAGCCATTTTTCTTTCATATTGGGTAAGCTTATATTCACTATTTATCATCACTTTTTGAAACCAAGATGGAAACTGTTAATCAAATTTTTAAAAACAAAAAATACCCTGTATGGGTTAACTATGGAACAAACTTGCTCCAAAACAGGCAAACATTGTCACACTGGCTCACATCAATTGCACGAGACAGAGAAATGCATGCCATTTACATGCCAAAATACTTGTTCACTTGCATGATCATTATACTGTATCAGTAGCTGAAAACGGTCATTCTCAACCCTTCACCAAATGCAGGTAGCAGACGATACTTGCACAAGAAATTCTAAAGATTTTCAATGTTTGTCTCAAAAACATAGCTTATCCCCCCCCCCCTATTGGAACAAGCTCAATGAGCTTGTTCCAATGAGGGGTCATAAGCTATGTTTTGAGACAAAAATTGAAAATATAATAAAATTTGAATGTACATGTTTGTATATGGCGCTGCCCGGTTTTGTCCATTATGCTGAGTAAAGTTTTAATTATATAAATGATCAACGGTACAGCAATTATTCAGCTACCTATTGGGGCAAGTGATTAATCGGTTAACCAAGGTTAACCCATGCGATTAATCAATCAGGAAAACCCTTTAATCATTTCAGCTCTAAAATTAATTTAATTTTATTAAATTTTATCTGATGAAAAAATGCTTTTAATTTTGGAGAATGGTAAATATGGATCTTCTTAACAAGCATTTGCAAGAACATCAGAGGAATGAAATCACCGTTCTCGCAATTTGCAAAACCCTGGTGAGCCAAAATATAGGCTTGGCTTGAACAAACTTAAATCTCACCCGCCTAATGATGGTGCATAGCAAATATCAAAAAATTCTGATTGGTGGGTCTGAAGAAAAAGATTTTTAAAGAATATTCCTCATACTGCACTAATTTCAACATTTGGACTCCCATAGAGGCCAAATATGGACCCAGGGATTTGATTTCAATAAACGTGTAAAAACATCTTGCAAAGATGGTATATGTGAAATCTGAAAGGTTTTGGAGGAGTGAATTGGGTGAAGAAGAGTCTTAAATGCTTTCTTCATGACCCACAGTGTTACAGAACGCTGACTAAGCATTTTTTCAAAGTCACAAAAAGTACCCCATGACTGACCTGACAGAAATTTGCTTAGACCATTCCATTCTGTTGGTCCCAAGGAAGCTTCACACCAAATAAGAATTCTCAGTGCCATGTAGTTTTGGAGATATGTGCGTTTTGAATTTTGTTCTATTTTTAGCTCCTGTGGTTCCCATGGGGGGGATGGGAAAATATTTTGGGGCATAAATTAATTACTTATGATCAAATAAAACCAAAAATTAAATTTGGTTCAAATCAGCCTCTTGGTTCGAAAAACAGAAATTTGGGGCGGGGCAAAAATACATGCCCTCCAATAATGAAGGCAAATAAAGACCCACAAACTTCTCTTGAACAAAACTGAGTCTACACCTCAAAAGGAAGCAGCACACCACATATCGAATCTCTGCTACTCCTGGTTCACGAGAAGATTTTTTTCAGATTTAGGCAAAATTTTGGGGCATGGCCCTACTGGCGGCAGGGCAACTTGATTTAAGCAAAATCAAAATGCAATGTCATAACAAACAAGCATCTCACATTTCACTTAAATGATTAATCAGTTCAGCAGTTTTGGAGGAGAAGACGCAAACACCATGTTCACGGGCGACGGACGACAGACGGCAAGTGATCACTACACCTCACACTGACTGAAAGTCAGGTGAGCTAAAAACTCAGTGGACCATGAGTGCTGCAGTTGGGCGAGATGCTTGGTTCAAGGAGAGAAGAAACTTGTAGCTGCTGGCTTTCGAAAGTGTTGTTAAAACCCAATAAATAAACAAGAGGCCCCACAGGTCCTGAAGCGCTCACCTTGAACAGAACACGATATAAACAGAGAACAGAACACGATTTAAGAGTTCAAGAATGAATCTACTTTAAGCAATCCATCTCCATAGGATACACTGCAAATCATTGAGCCCCTCAGGAGTGACAAAAACAGCCCAAGTACCATGCCTTTTCTTTAGTTGATTATGATGTAAAATGTGGAGCTCCCCTCTCAAGCACCTTGATACAACCTATGTAGATTACTCTTCACCTCTTGAGGTTACTGAATAAAAAAATGTCTAACTCTTCAGCTACTTGGCCAATTCCGGCTCCTATAGGGAGCTCAAATATCAACCCAGGCACTCGGTTTGAACAAAGTTGAATCTGATCTCCTTAGAGATGCTGTATACCAAATATGAAAGCATTCTGACTGGTGGATCTGAAGAACAAAATTTTAAAGAAATTTCCTCATATTGCACAAAGTTAAAATTTGGGCTACCATAGTGAGCCCAAACTTTAACATACAGACCCGATTTGAACAAACTTGAATCTCACCCCCACCCCCACCCCTCCCCCCTTAGAGATGTTGTATACCAAATGCGAAAGCATTCTGACTGGTGGATCTGAAGAAGAAGATTTTAAAAAAAAACTTCCCCATACAGCCCTAAGTTAAATTTGGGCTACCAAAGGAAGCCCAAATATTAACATAGGGACTTAGTTTGAACAATCTTGAATCTGACCATCATAACAATGAGGGTACCAAACATTAAAAAATTCTGACTCGTGGTTCTGAAGAAGATTTTTAAAGAAAATTCCCCATAAAATTTGGGCTCCTGCATTGAGTCCAAATATGAGCGAATGGGCTTCATTTTAACAAACTTGTATCTGACCCCTCTATGGATGCTGTATACCAAATATCAAAAGATTCTGAACATTGGTTCTTGAGAAAAGATTTTCTAAAATGTTTGCAAAAATGCTGCACCAACATTATTCTGATGCCCTCTGCAGAACTCTCTAACAACAACAGAGGGCATTTTTTTTACCATTCAATTCTACTGGTTCCAAGGATGCTTCATACCACATAACAGTTCTCTGTTCCAAGTGGTTCGGGAAACATGGGAGTTTGAAAACATTTCTATTTTTTACTCCTGGGGTTCCCATGGGGATGCAAAGTTTTTTTTGCATGAGGTAAGTACTTATGACCCAATATTACCACGATACTGAATTGCATTCAAATCGGACCATCGGTTCGGAAAATAGAAATTTTGGGTGGTACCAAAAATCTAACCACTGCCATTACAAAGCCAAATATTGCTTCACAAAGTACGTTTGAACAAGCGTGATTCTACACCTCAAAGGGTAGTTCCATAACGAATATAAAGTCACTGTACCCAATGGTTAATAAGATTTTAAAAATATTTTGGGAGCATTTTACCCCACCCCCTCCCTATGGGGCTGGGCATGTTGAGTTAAACAAAAATGTAATACCCATTTGGTACCATTACTCACACAAACTTTAACTTGAATTGACCAAAACATGGTGTTGATGGATGACAGATGGATGGACAATGGATGGAGAGTGATTAGATAAGCCCTGCTTGACTTTGTCGAAGTGAGCTAAAAAAAAAAAATTAAACGGTTCATGTCCGATATTTTACCCATGTTATTAAAATTGATAAATTTGTCCCAGGAGTGCAACAAGGTTTATGCTATACATGTAGCATTGCAAAGCCTTCTTGCACTTAAGTGATAGAATACACCTCCACCCAAGCTATTCTGTAGATTATGAGACCTAAAACAAACCAAGAACATGAACTTATGCATGAATATTATTACAATGAATACACTGTCTTACACAAAGGAATACCACACAATCCAGTGTAGACTGATTTCAAAAAGTCCTCCGTAGTGGAAGGGCAATTTTAACAAACATACAGGCCCAAATAAGCTTCATACACAGTGTAAAA
The DNA here is from genome assembly GCA_031216915.1 of Pictodentalium vernedei. Classification (NCBI taxonomy): domain Eukaryota; kingdom Metazoa; phylum Mollusca; class Scaphopoda; order Dentaliida; family Dentaliidae; genus Pictodentalium; species Pictodentalium vernedei. The sequence goes on from CM062295.1 coordinate 335,121,191, forward strand.
ATTCCACAAAATTAATAAACATTCATATATATTTAATAGGAATTAGGAGTATTGTAATTAAAAGTCAATTGTGTGGTTGTTTATAAACTTATATTACTTTGTTATCAGGTGTTAAAAAATACGAATATTTGTAAACACACCCACCCATTTAGATTAGTCCCTGCTCATAGCAGTGACACAGACATACAGTACAGTTGCTGGTCATAAACCTTGCATGGGCAGTGCATGATGTCCATGCTTGTTTTTTCCAGGTAATAGAAAATCATCATCAATAAAATTTTAATTAATGAAGCACCGAATTGTATCTTGTGGTTCATTAATTAAATTTTTGATGATCATTGCTGTAAACAATGTTTGAAAACTAATATCATTGCATCCGCAGAAATATTGCCCACCCACAGAAAGTGACCAGTACACAGCAGCACAGAGTCAAGGTAATTGTGTTTTACTGTCTTGAATTTCATTTTTTTTTTCTTTTTGTGGGGGGGGGGGGGTGCACCAGACCCCTCCACTGATGAGAGGGTCACACACCCTCTTGTCCTCACCCCTATCTCACTGCTATGTGGCTCAGGTGATTATGTGCATCATATTCGTTATGACTCCCACTAGATACATGTATTACTCTTGCCCCTACATGTAACTTAGATATCCTGGCTTAGCACCAGTATAATGGTAAACTAACATCAAATTGTGTGCTTATGTACAGTAGCTAACATATTGGAATAGTATAATGAGCTTTGTCAGAAACTTGATCAAGTATTGATGACAAACAACAATTTTCATTACCAGTACCTGGTGCCAGTAATAAAATAAGATTTGCAAATATCACCCTGCATTTTTTTCAGCTATTAACTAACATAATATTGTGCGCTTCATGAAAATTATTTCGTAACTACCTGTTAAAAATTACCGTTTCTTGTTTTGCTCTTTTAGAAAAAGAAATCACTCCTTTTCTGGCGGGCATTCTAAACACCGAGGCAACCGAGGGATACCAAGGTGAAGGAAAACAGGAGAGAAACGGGTATGAGGTGGTGTGTTCTTTTTATTATTTATTTATTGGTGTTTAAGATCACATTTATCTGCACAACAGCTTATTGTGACCATGGCAGTTTTATGGATGGAGGAAACTAGAGTACCCAGGAGAACCACTGAGCAATGGCAAGCAACTGTGAGCTCCCCAACATACTACACAAGCACGGTTAGCCTTGTTCGAAGACAAGTGCACCAGGAACATGCAGTATGCCTTAGTACACAGCATACCTTGCCCCAAATGGGTAGTGGGGGTGAAGTGTCTTGCCCAAGGACACAAAGCTGTTGCTGCGGGTGGGATTCGAACCGAGGATCTCTCGGCTTGCAGTCTGCACCTCTACCTACTGGGCTAATGCACCCCTGATGGTGTATTCTGATTATGTAAATAGATTTAAGCAGTACTAGTATGTGATTGGTTTTAATGCCATATTTAAGAATTATGGGTGCTGAAGTAATAAGAGTGCGCTGAAAAATCTTCCCTTTGGTATTTAGTAGGTAGCTTGGTAATGGTAAAGTGACTTCACCTCAGTAAGCAACAGTGTAAAAGCTGGCAGCCATCTTTAATATCGGGTCGCCACACCCATAAAACACTCGTTCTCATCCCAAGGTGATAACAAAGGTGCCCAAGAAGTTTCATGAAGATTGGTTCACAAATACAGCCTCCAGACTTAGCGTATTGACATGTGCACTTACAGTGTATAAGTAGCACTGATAAATTAAAGGTCATCTACAGTTAAAACTAAAAGTCCTGTCCTGAAATGCGCACAAATAGCACGTGGATATGCGCGTTAATCTACGCGATATGACCATGGTAAGGCTATCGAATTCTGTAATTATGACCTGTGCACAAGCAATGTTTCAGCCAATGGACCTCCGGGTAACCCAGAGGTCTATTGGCAGAAACATTGCCCGTGTTTGCTATGAGTAACCAGGAGAACCTGCCGTGCTTTGGATGCCATTCGATATGGCAGTTGCGCGCAATTCATACGCACAATTAAGCCTAGATAAGCGCACAGTTCGTGACAGGACTTCTACTTTTAACTGTAATTTGCATAATTTCTGCAAGAGAAAAACACCTGTATTATACAGTATTTTTTGTGATGTACAGTTAAAACTAGAAGTCCTGTCACGAACTGTGCGCTTATCTAGGCTTAATTGCACGTATGAATTGCGCGCAATTGTCATATCGAATGGCATCCAAAGCACGGCAGGATCTCCTGGTTACTTATAGCAAACACGGGCAATGTTTCTGCCAATGGACCTCCGGGTTACCCGGAGGTCCATTGGCTGAAACATTGCTTGTGCATAGGCCATATTTACAGAATTTGATTGCCTTACTATGGTCATATCGCGTAGATTAACACGCATATCGACGTGTTATTTGTGCGCATTTCAGGACAGGACTTTTAGTTTTAACTGTATTCCATGTTACTAAACATTCATACGAAAATTATTCAAATCAGAACTTTCATACAGAAGTTCTGTACAGAAAACTGATCGCACTAATTTTAGTACAAATTGGCTGCTAGTGGCCAACTTGAATTTCGAACTGCACCCAAAAACACTCGCTCTCATCCCACGGTGATAACAAAAGTACCCAAGACGTTTCGTAAAGATCGGTTCATAAATACGGCCACTAGCCTGAGCCGTATAGAAGTTGTGTACAAAAAACTGATTGGACCTAATTTTGGTACAAAATGGCCACTGGCAGCCATCTTGAATTTTGGATTGCACCCCAAAACACTCGTTCTCGTCCCTAGGTGATAACAAATGTATGCAAGAAGCTTGGTGAAGAGCCGTTCATAAATACAGCCCCTAGCACTATCCGTATTGGCATGTGTACTTACTGTGTATAAGTAGCACTGAATAAATCAAAGTTCATCTAATTTGCATAATTTCTGTACAAGAAAAAAACCTGTATTTTATGTGATGTATTCCATGTTACTAAACAAGCATACAAAAATTTATTCAAATCAGAACTTTCATACAGAAGTTCCGTACAAAAAACTGATTGCAGTAATTTCAGTACAAAATAGCTGCCGGCGGCCATCTAGAATTTTGGACTCCCCCCAAAAACACTCATTCTAACATCATGGTGATAACAAAGGTACCCAAGAAATTTTGTAAAGATCGGTTCATAAATACGGCCTCTAGCCCAAGTTGTATAGAAGTTCTCTACAAAAAACTGATTGTACCTAATTTCAGTACAAAATGGCCACTGGTAGCCATCTTGAATTTTGGACTGCACCCAAAAACACTCATTCTCATCCCAAGGTGATAACAAAGGTACCCAATAAGTTTCATGAAGATCAGTTCATAAATACTGTACAGCCTAGTCCGAGCCGTATTGACATGTGCACTTACTGGGTATACATGTAAGCAGCAGTGAATAAATTAAAGTTCATCTAATTTGCATAATTTCACAACGAGAAAAAACCTGTATTATATGTGATGTACTCCATGTTACTAAACATTCATAGAAAAATTTATTGAAATCAGACCTTTCATACAGAAGTTCTGTACAAAAACGCTGATTGCACTAATTTCTGTACAAAATGGCTGCTGGAGGCCATCTTGAATTTTGGACCGCACCCAAAAACACTCGTTCTCGTCCCACGTGATAACAAAGGTACTCAAAAAGTTTCGTAAAGATCGGTTCATAAATACAGCCTCTAGCCCGAGCCGTATTGAATTGCTGTTCCCGAACAGACGGACAATGGGCCATGACATAACCTTAAATTTGACTTTGTCAAAGTTGAGCTAAAAAATGGAGAGTATCCAGAGTATCACAAAACAAAAACCTATTTATAAAGGACTCCTCCTTTCAAGGACCATGGGGCAGTGTTGGCATTCACCACCATGCTGCCTCGACGCTGCATTTTGAATTCCTGTGTTTGTTGTTCTAATGAAATATTATTTTATTATTATCAGTTATGGTACAAATATGGTACCGATAGCACACTTTCAGGAACCGCTGATGTCTGATGTCGACTGTGTGTCAGTGCGTGAGGTGCACACATACTTTTGGGGTTCTATACACCACATCCTTTATTTTGCTGTATAATTTGTGTAAATTTATTTGGAATTTATAGAATTTCAGACTTGTAAATTTCATAGTATTGTTTTTGCCTTAGTTATGGTGCTTTATAAGTAATGAGCAATTTAGTTTGAAAAAAGGGGTTCATGAATATTCAGTCACAGGAAGATTCAGCCCTCATACTTTTTCTGAGAATATTCGGTCCCCAATTTCATTCATGCCCCCACCCCTCTCTCCTATTATCCCATATAATGAACATCCCAAAAGACATTTTAATATCTAGATATTTATGCTTGTTCGCAACTTATTATGGACACAAATGGACACAGAGTCAAGGTAGTTGTGTTTTACTGTCTTGAATTTCAAATTTTTTTGGGGGGGTGGGGGTGGGGGTGGGAGGGGAGGTGCACCTGACCCCTCCACTGATGAGAGGGTCACACACCCTCTTGTCCTCGCCCATATCTCACTGCTATGTGGCTGAGGTGATTTTGTGCATCATATTCTTTATTACCCGGCCCCACTCCCACTAGATATTACTCTTGCCCCTACATGTAACTTAGATTTCCTGGCTAAGCACCAGTATATAGTGGTAAACCAACATCAAATTGTGCGCTTATGTCCAGTCGCTAACATACTGGAAAAGTATAATGTGCTTTGTCAGAAACTTGATCAAGTATTGATGACAAACAGCAATTTTCATTACCAGTACCTGGTGCCAGTAATAAAATAAGATTTGCAAATATCACCCTGCGTTTTTTTTCAGCTATTAACTAAGATAAAATTATGCGCTTCATGAAAATTATTTCGTTACTACCTGTTAAAAAATACTGTTTCTTGTTTTGCTCTTTTAGAAAAAGAAATCACTCCTTTTCTGGCGGGCATACTAAACACCAAGGCAAACCGAGGGATACCAAAGTGAATGAAAACTGGAGAGTCTAAACGGGTATGAGGTGGTGTGTTCTTTTTATTATTTATTTATTGGTGTTTAAGGTCACATTTATCTGCACAACAGCTTATTGTGACCATGGCAGTTTTATGGATGGAGGAAACTAGAGTACCCCAGGAGAACCACTGAGCAATGGCAAGCAACTGTGAGCTCCCCAACATACTACACAGGCTGGGTTAGCCTTGTTCGAAGACAGGTGCACCAAGAACATGCAGTATGCCTTAGTACACAGCATACGTTGCCCCCACATGGGTAGTGGGGGTGAAGTGTCTTGTCCAAGGGCACAAAGCTGTTGCCGCAGGTGGATTCGAACCGAGGATCTCTTGGCTTGCAGTCTGCACCTCTACCTACTGAGCTAATGCACCCCTGATGGTGTATTCTGATTATGTGAATAGATTTAAGCAGTATAAGTATGTGATTGGTTTTAATGCCATATTTGAGAATTATGGGCACTGAAGTAATAAGAGTGCACTGAAAAATCTTCCCTTTGGTATTTAGTAGGTAGCTTGGTAATGGTAAAGTGACTTCACCTCAGTAAGCAACAGTGTGAAAGCCGGCAGCCATCTTTAATTTCGGGCCGCACCCAAAAACACTTGTTCTTATCCCAAGGTGATAACAAAGGTACCCAAGGAGTTTCATGAAGATCGGTTCATAAATACAGCCTCCAGCCTTAGCGTATTGACATGTGCACTTACAGTGTATAAGAAGCACTGAATAAATCAAAGGTCATCTAATTTGCATAATTTCTGCAAGAGAAAAAAACCTGTATTATACAGTATTTTTTGTGATGTATTTCATGTTACTAAACATTCATACAAAAATGTATTCAAATCAGAACTTTCATACAGAAGTTCTGTACAAAAAACTGATTGCACTAATTTTGGTACAAAATGGCTGCTAGTGGCCATCTTGAATTTCGAACTGCACCCAGAAACACTCGCTCTCATCCCACGGTGATAACAAAGGTACCCAAGACGTTTCGTAAAGATTGGTTCATAAATACGGGCTCTAGCCTGAGCCGTATAGAAGTTGCGTACAAAAAACTGATTGTATCTAATTTTGGTACAAAATGGCCTCTGGCAGCCATCTTGAATTTTGGATCGCACCCCAAAACACTCTTTCTCGTCCCTAGGTGATAACAAAGGTACCCAAGAAGCTTGGTGAAGATCGTTTCATAAATACAGCCCCTAGCCCGAGCCGTATTGATATGTGTACTTACTGTGTATAAGTAGTACTGAAAAAATCAAAGTTTGTCTAATTTGCATAATTTCTGTACAAGAAAAAACCTGTATTTTATGTGATGTGTTCCATGTTACTAAACAAGCATACACAAATTTATTCAAATCAGGACTTTCATACAGAAGTTCTGTACAAAAAACTGATTGCAGTAATTTCATTTTCAGTACAAAATAGCTGCCGGCGGCCATCTAGAATTTTGGACTTCCCCCAAAAACACTCATTCTAACCCCATGGTGATAACAAAGGTACCCAAGAAATTTTGTAAAGATCGATTCATAATTACGGCCTCTAGCCCAAGTTGTATAGAAGTTCTGTACAAAAAACTGATTGTACCTAATTTCGGTACAAAATGGCCACTGGTAGCCATATTGAATTTTGGACCGCACCCAAAAACACTCATTCTCATCCCAAGGTGATAGCAAAGATACCCAAGAAGTTTCATGAAGATCAGTTCATAAATACAGCCTAGCCAGAGCCATATTGGCATGTGCACTTACTGGGTATACATGTAAGTAGCACTGAATAAATTAAAGTTCATCTAATTTGCAGAATTTCAGCACGAGAAAAAAACCTGTATTATATGTGATGTACTCCATGTTACTAAACATTCATACAAAAACTTGTTCAAATCAGAACTTTCATACAGAAGTTCTGTACAAAAAACTGATTGCACTAATTTCTGTACAAAATGGCTGCTGGAGGCCATCTTGCATTTTGGACAGCACCCCAAAAACACCCGTTCTCGTCCCACGGTGATAACAAAGGTACCCAAGAAGTTTCGTAAAGATCGGTTCATAAATACAACCTCTAGCCCGAGTCGTATTGAATTGTTGTTCCCAAACAGACGGAAGGCCGAGTCGTATTGAATTGTTGTTCCCAAACAGACGGACAACGGGCTATGACACAACCTTAAATATGACTTTGCCAAAGCTGAGCTAAGAATGGTGAGTATCCAGAGTATCACAAAACAAAAACCTATTTTGTATAGGATACAGCATAGAAAACGAGTGATATTGAATATACAATCGCGAGAGTTAGTTAACGAGGACTTGTCCGAGTAACTAGCTCGAGCGATTGTATGTTCAATATCACGAGTTTTTGTGTTGTAACCGACTTGTCACATTGATGTTTGCACAAACAATCAAAACACGAACAATCAAACACTCCACTGAACCCTTGTCTGACACGTGTCCATTCCCGTTTAATTAGTTAATTTCTTAAGCCAAACTTGCAAGACACATGAAGATTGATGGAAAGCAAGTGATATTACTTAATTTTTTTCCGTTTCGTCATTGCGCTCAAAAGGTTGAGCGAGAAATTAAACGTTCCATTCATCATTTACACCCGGGTGTGGATTTCTTTCTTTAACTCTTTCAATAAAATCAAAAGTCAGGTAAATTCTCGTTTCTCTGTTCAAAACATTTTAGCACAGGTGCCCTTAATCTTTCCTCTCGGCTGTGTTTGTATTAGAACTGACAGGTTACACAATCACTGTCTATTGTTCCTTGATTGGTAAAAGTGTGGCTATATATGTTGAATATCACACATGCTCTAACCAACTCTTCGAAATATATCACACACTTTTAACAAAGGCGTGACGTCATAACTATGTGACAAGTAAAGGACTCCCCCTTTCAAGGACAATGGGACAGCATTGGCATTCACCACCATGCTGCCTTGAGACTGCATTTTGAATTCCTGTGTTTGTTGTTCTTATGAAAAATTATTTTATTATTGTCAATTATGGTACAAATATGGTACCGATAGCACACTTTCAGGATCCGCTGATGTCTGATGGCGACTGTGTGTCAGTGTGTGAGATGCACACATACTATACACCACATCCTTCATTTTGCTATATAATTTGTGTAAATTTATTTGGAATTTATAGAATTTCAGACTTGGAAATGTCATAGTATTGTTTTTGCCTTAGTTATGGTGCTTTATAAGTAATGGGCAATTTAGTTTGAAAAAAGGGGTTCATGAAGATTCAGTCACAGGAAGATTCAGCCCTCATACTTTTTCTTAGAATATTCGGTCTCAGTCGTGGTCGAATGTCATCACCTCTTGAGGTCAAATCCTCACAGAATTTTTTTTTTTTTAAATATTCTATGCATTTTTTCTATTGTTTTATGTTAAGGATTTATGATTACTAATTATGACAAAATTACAAATGCGATATGAAACAAACCTTAATGAAGCTGGAACAAAAAAAACCTTCCCAAAACAAGCTGTGAGAGGTTCTCAGCTCGAATCCCAATTGCGGCAACTGAAATAAGGCGTACTGCACATCGAGGGTGCACTTGTCTTCAACCAATGCTAACCCTGCTTGCTTGGAGTTACAATGTTGAGAAGCTGACAGTTGCTTGTCATTGTTGCTCGGTAGTTCTCTCTGGGTGCTCTGGCTGGGTTCCTCCCCCAGTAAAACTGTTGGGTGGCCCTGGCTGTAAAAATTGTTGTTAAACCCAATAAATAAAGAAATCAAATTTGCTGAATCCAAGACCTTTGAATGATGGTTTTGATTGGGGTGTGTGTGGGGGGCATGGGGAGGGGGTGGTTATACAGTGGTGCCCACTTAATTGGATATATCTTAATTGCATATCCCTGTTAATAGAATGTAATTTCCCAACACAAAACCATTTACCATGCCTCCAGTACAAATTTGACCTGGTAATTGAATATAGGTTATAGAGTAATCTCCTGTTAATTGAATAAAAAATCTTGTAACATGTTGAGAAATTGCCCTGACTCTTCCCAGCTTTCCTTTGTTATAGACCAATTTGGCCTCAGTACATTCAATACAGGCATTTAATCTATTATATCTTGTTTGACAGAGCTCATGGAGCTCTGTCAAACAAAATATAATAGAATAAATGCTAAGTTTATCTCTGGAATACAGGAAAGTGACACAATCCCTGTTAATTGAATACTCCTGCTAATTGAATAATGCTATTGGAAAAGTGGCTCTTCAATTAACAGGGTTCCACTGTACAGCAAAAACAAATATCACAAACTAATAATGAAACTATGTACTTGTGAAATTTTCATGTGGTGTCTTCAACCAATGCTAACCCAGCGTGTGTGCTGTTTGTACGTTAGATGTTTGTAATTGCTCTGTGGTTCTCTCTGGCTTTTCCCACCTGTAAAACTGTCTGACATGAAGTGTGACCCTGGCTATCGAAGCGTCATTAAACCCCAATAAATAAATCAATAAGAATCATGTGTCCCTATTCTGGAGAACAGTTTGGGGCAAATTGCCGAAGGATGGTTTGGGTTAGATTAGTATCCAGTTTGGGTCAAATTGTTGGAGGACAGTTTGGATGCAATTCTCACGAATTCCAGTCACTTTGGCCCCAAGTCATTTTGGTCCCAGTCATTACAGCCTCAGGTCAATTCAGCCCCAATATACCAGGTCATTTCGGCCTCTTTAAATATTTTCAAATATTGTTTAATTTTAACATTTTTCTATTTAATTTTTTTTCAACATATATATCTCTCAATTAGATATTCAGGTATACATGATATATGTCTAGTAGATTTTCTTTCATGATGAATAAATAAAAGAAAAGTTTCAGCATGTCGAAGATGCACATGGACTATGTGGGATTTGAAATCACTTGTGACCTGAATAATTTTATTTGCTTATGAATCTATGAGAGCCGGAAGTAATGTGATTTGGTTTGAGTGTACGCCTTGGAAGAGGGGCACTGGGATCAGACCCCCGTGGACATCGAACTGGAAGGGGACTAGGAATTGAGCATAACTACAAGGATTCTCCTCTGTGTTTTAGAAAATGTGGACATATTTATGGTAGTATCAAAATCGCAGTTTGGTGGTTGTTTCAGAAAAAAAAAGAAAAAGAAACCCTGTGAACCTCAAACTGGAAGGTGACTGGGAATTGAGCATAACAATATGAATAAATAAATGACTGCATATTCCGGTACTTTGCAAAATTTCAAAGTAAAATAATTTCTCTTACTTATAGAGATAGCATCTTAAATGTATGTAAAATTGAACACATGGATAATTTTTAATGCCATGTATAACTGTTCTGTACACTGTGTAAATACAAATAACTGAACATTACTTAATAAAGGTAATTACCCATTATTTCTAAACATGAACTATGCACTGATCTTTATAGATCTCTACACTTAAAATGGTGCCGAAATGCCCAAGGGACCAAAGTGACTTGGACAGAGATGACTTTGAAGTCGGATTGACCAGAGGACGAAATGACTTGGAGCCGAAGTGATTGGATATCATTCTAACAGATGAGAGACGTTAATTAGGCCCTATTACAGAACACATTGAATGTGAATTTACTGCAGAGATAATTGCTCGACGATATATTATATTAATATTTTTTCAATAAATATCGAACAATCTATTAATATTTTTTTTAAGAATTATTTTCAGGAGTTAAAACGAATATCGTAGCGTATCTAAAATATCCTAACAGATGTGTACTGCTTTTCTTTTGGATGATTCTTCCCTGGGCCTAGTTCTGCCCAGGCTGAAGATTCCCCCAGTTCCCGAAAAAAGATGACATGCCATTTTCAATGGCAGTAAATATACAAAAGGGTTATTATTTTCCATTTTTTAGTTTTTGAAACTACGAAGCACTGTTCAGAAATACAGATGCACCAAAAAGTAACACATTATTACTTTGTTTTGGTTTCTAACGGGACTGAAAGCAACCTATCAGTCTCACTTTTTCGAATTACCCCCATTTTGTCTGCTAACCAAATCGTCTGCTGCAATTTTACCCAAGTCGTCCTCTACAATTCTACCGAACACATCCAAAACTCGTTCGCTGGGGGAAAGTATTGAAGTATTGCATTTTGAATCATTTTTTATTTATATAATAATTTTATTGTATAATTTATTGTATATTACCTATTGTAATAAATCTTAATGTGCCTCCATTGTAATATATCTTAATGTACCTCCTTGCATTAAATTTCATATATGTGTATGAAATTCTGAAAACAGAAATGTCAGAACAAAATAAACTATCCAGCCATCTAATAAATTTTAATTACTGTTTATTCAATGGATTACCAATAAAAAATATATTATTACAGTAAAAGTTCTTAAAGTATATGTACGTTATATTAAGTTCCACAACATAATCTTATAATTTTGCAATTTTTCATTGAAGAGCTCCACCGGCACCTTACAGTGAATAATTGCAAAATTATTAGCATAAGTATTATAAGAATTAATTATATTAAGAAATGCAACAAAATTTGTTATATTAAGTTCTGCAACATAATCTTATAATTTTGCAAGTATTCATCGAGGCGCACCGTCGCTTTACAATGAATAATAGCAAAATTATTAGCAAATGTATTATAAGAATTAATTATATTAAGAAACGCATCAAAATTTATGGTTTATTAAATTCTGCAACATAATCTTATAATTTTGCAATTATTCTTGGAAGAGCATCACAGGCGCTTTACAATGAATAATCACAAAATCATTAGCAAATGTATTATAGTTACAATGAATAAACACAAAATTATTAGCAAATGTATTATAGGAATTAATAATATTAAGGAACTCATCAAAACGTGTTATAATTATATTAAGAAATGCATCAAAACTTGTTATATTAAGTTAGGTAACATAATCTTATAATTTTGCAATTATTCCAGGGGGAGGGGGGTCCTGGGGGGGGGGGATCAAAAATTTGCAAGACGTGATGTGGGGGTGGGTGAGTCTCTTGAGTGCACCAAAAATGTGCATTTCCAACTTGTGCAATTTTTTAAAAACATATCAATATATCAGCCAATATATGACATCATTTGTGTTTCAAACCTTAAAGATGATGTTGTACATCACACTCTTAACATAAATACAACATCAGGAGGCTTTATATGTGAGAATATTGGGCTCAATCTGGGGAAATGTCACACGTTAGTAGGGGGTGGGTGTCTTGTTCGAAATGTAGAAAATGTGCAGACAATATTTTCCTTGACAAGCGGACGACTCGGCTTGCGGACGAAACGTCCGTATACCCTTTTTTAAGCAAACTTTTCCTTACTTTTACAACACCTTAACATTCGGATAATTCAACAACTGAGTTTCTGTTCATCTTGATATTTCACGAGGTACGTGTCAATGCATATCTGTATACAATCGCACCAATATAACAACAATTATCAGTTATATTATCGGTTATATGTACGTTTTTTTTCGCTTGAGGTTATCACTGGCAGACAAGCTGCAACGAAATCAGGACTGAGTTCGATCTGAAATGACGAGATCATCAGCTGAGCATATTGACAAACCTCCAGAAGGACAGAACTCGAGTAATAATAGTAACACTTTGGCCGGCCGCTGATTTGTCGCGGTTCTCGGTTGAGAAGGCCTGGTTACCCCTGGAGTGTAGATATGTAGGCCAATGTATCACGCAAAGCTTTGAGGTGAAACAAAAAACATTTGATTCCCAGAGGGGGACAGGCCAATTGCAATTGCATGGGCAATTCGACACCGGAAGTTACGTGGTTTTTTCACTGAAATTTACTGTCCACTTCAAAAATCACATTGACGGCTATAGAGAATTCTGTTCTGGAACACATTTATCTGACTGGGTATGTGGAACCCTTTGCGGGCCTACGGCCCGCTTGGGGTTCCTATAACATCTGCGAACGAAAGCTACATGTAATATGTGGTAGTGTAAAATCAACCGATTTTTTATAAAACTAACAAAACTGTTCTCAAAACATTTTGCCAGTGACATCAAGTCAGGTAACGTATAAACTTATAACTTGCATTTATACTGGGAATAAATCTAATAGTTTAGCAATCTAAATGTAGGAACCACTTTCGCGTGGATGGCTAATACAATCAGATTGCTAAACAATCAAAAACAGAACTTTGGATAGATTTTCTGTTCTACATATCTGATAAAAACATACATAAACTCAGTTCAAGTAGACAAATTTAAAATTTTGTTGAAACATCTCGTGCTTGCAATGTAAAACAATTCTTCAGGTTTTGGGTAGCGCAAAATGATTTTAAAGTGTTGACAGGTTATTGAGTCACCCATCTTACGCTGCTAGTCAGATCTCTGTTATCCTATTCTTGTTGTTTTCAGGAATTCACAATACAGAACATCAAGCAGCTAGAGACCCTGCTAAGTAGTATCATGCAATACAAGAGACATATTTATTTATTGGAGTTTAACGACACCTTCGACAGCCAGGGTCACCTTGCGTCGGACAGTTTTACGGGAGGTGGAAGCCGGAGTACCTGGATAGACCACTGAGCAGCGGCGAACATCTGTCAGGCTCACCAACACACTAACTCCACACAAGCAGGGTTAGCATTGGTTGAAGGCAGGTACATCATCGACGTGCAGTACGTCTTAGTGCACAACGCCGCCGTGCCCCCACGTGGGCAATGGGGGTGAAGTGTGTTATCCAAGGACACAACTCGGTTGCCGCTGGTGGGGTTCGAACCGAGGACCTGTTGGCTTGCAGCCTGCACCTCTACCTACTGAGTTACCACACCTCCAATACAACAGACCCCACTTTTTGTCATGGTATCATTTTACACGGATCGACTGTGTTTCATAGCTCTTTTGGATTTTATTCTTTCAGAGCCCACGCAATAATATTTCAAGTCAGTGGTTCTCTCGTTGGGGTTTTTAAACACAATCGATAAGTCATTTGCACCTGTATTGCACAGCATAGTATGCACTTGACTTCCATCAATATTATTCATTTCCTGGTGTTTAAGGTAAGATATTTCTGCATAATAGCTAATCCTCACCAGTTCGATCAATATTTTTCCACACAAAGGAAAACTGATCATAGTAACACCAAGTATAACATTCAACGTCATTTCGTTGAAAACCCTTTGTCCCGTTTACCCATTGTCTGAGAACGAAACTGCCTAGCCTATTTAAATGACGGTCGAGTGAAGTATTTCTTGAAAACATGTAGGACCGAGCGGCCTACTCAATCGGAAATTTCCTAATAGAATAAAAATATTATTTATTTTTTGGTGTTCAAGGTACGACATGTCCACACAATGGCTAATCCTGACAGTTCGATCACTATTTTTCCACACAAAAGTAAACTGTATTGATCATAGTAACACAAGTGTAACATTCAACGTCATTTCGCTGAAAACCCATTGTCCCGTGCACCCACCGTCGGAGCACGAAACTGCTTAACCTGTTTAAATGAGGTGAAGTATTGCCTGAAAACATGTATTCATTGAAAATGCAGGATCCTACGGCTGTCGATTTTCTTCGACGTGTATTTCTGGTTTGCTGTGGGTCCATGGACTTCTTCAAATCCACACAAACTAAAAACGGAGGAACTCTTCTCTTACAAATACACCGCGAATTACACGTAAGGTTTTAGTATTCAAAATCAGATCATGTTAATAGTATATAAACGCGAATTCTGAGCCACTTGAAACCCACCCCACCCCTCTACCACCCCCCACCCAAATAAAAAAATAAGGTAAATTCTCGCGATTTTTGAGCTTATTTTATCGAGACAAAATACTGAGCCACTTCAGACTTCTCGCAAAGCGGCTCAGTATACCGCGAGACGACATGCGACCTTTTCGAGTCGGAAATCTTATGAGAAATCGAATCGCCGATAGAGAGACTACGAGAATCTGTCCCATCCTGTCGATCAAATCTCGGAGAAACTAAAATCTTAGAAAATATTAGAAAATCCCCGAGCTCGACGAGTTCTGGACCAGTACGAGAATTCATTCCATTTTTCTCCCAAGACTTTTTTTATTTAATCTTATTTGTTTTACAAGGATTGGCGAACAAGTTATATTGACGGCCTAATAACGCATGTGTGTGGGATGACCTTCGTAGCGGCCACTTCTTGGCCTCGCTCTTCTCGAATACTGCGAAGGGATCTTTAGCCTGCACAGTGTGTCTATCTCCGCACAGAGGACAGTCATTTTAAGTCCCCACCCGATCGGGCGGTATGCTGTGACAGCATCAACCCCACAATTGATGCTGACGGAGAATGTTCAGGAGAAACCATCGCACTTTTCCACTCGACCACAACTCTCTCCAAAATGTTAGTGATAACGGTGAAGATACCGCAAATCCGAGATGAAGTTGGAGACAAAACCTAACCATGTATTTTTTACTCGGCTTTTTAAGTGTTCCCTCGCTCAAATTCAATTCATCGATTTCGCCGAGATATCTCTGATGCGAAATTACACATCGCAACACAAAGTGTCAAAACGTGCATTTTTTGTCAGTATGTTAGGTGTCTCATCGACGGAGTTCGTAGATTTTGAGAGTGATCACTCGCATATAGGACACTAGAACTTGTCACAATATGGAAAAGCCTTAAATTGCTGCATTTTGTATGTAGATGCTCGATGATCATGTCCACTTTCGTTAACTTTTTCACATATTTGAGAGCTTCTTCTCCAAGTGGATCTGTAATACCTTTATCGATTTTTGGATATATCTTGTTTTTGCCATAGATCAGATAAGATACAAGAAAGTGGGAGGTCACGATTACAACACGGGTAAATTTCGAAGTGACGCGCAAAGTAACTGCATTTTAAAATATCAAGATGCAAAGTTCTTTCCAATGATATTTCACTTTCTGTTGAGTTACGACAGTCACAGGTTCGAGAAGAATCTCGACAGTGTAAGCGAAGGAAATATAAACTGCAACGTGAAGAGTAAGGAACAATACATTTCTTTCACGAAATTAATAGTCGAAGACGAAAAGAAGAAAACAATAGATAGAGAAATGTCAGCAGTCGATATCAAGAAGGAAATGCGTTCCATAGATAGTTTCACACTCATGTCAACCAGTCTCGAGAAATTAGTGTGCACGTTAGGGAAGGAGAAATTTGAGATCACGACCCAACAGTTTTGAGATGAGCACCAACTGGAATGCGCATTGGGGAAAGGTGTCTATCCCTATTGTTATATGGATGGTGTGCATAGATTCGACGAGTCTAAGCTACCTTCCAAATATCATTTTTATTCGAAATTATGCGATTCCGACATTTCCTATGTCGACCTTGAACACGCTCAATAAGTGTGGAAAATATTCGGCATGAAATCTATGAGATTATCACGATCTGTATCTGAAAACGGACGTCCTTCTCTTGGCAGGCGTGTTCAAAACTTTTCGAGATGTCTGTTGGATATATTGCGATCTAGATCCGGCTTGGCCTTGGATGCTCTGTTGAAGACGACTGAAATCCACTTGGAATTATTATCCAACGTGGACATGTTGGTCATGTTTGAAAAGGGTGTGAGAGGTGGTGTGTTGACGATATCTCACAGATACGAGAAATCGAACAATTGCAACATGGACACAATGGGCGAGAACCGAGTAAATACATAACATATCTAGATGCTAATAATTTATACAGTTGGGCCATGAGTCATCCGTTACCGACCGGAAATTTCAGATGGTTTGAGAATCGCAAGGAGATGGGAAATTGGGGACATTATCCCAGTCTTCTGGAGGTAGATCTATGATATCCCAAAACGTTGTACGACCCACACAATGAATATCCATTAGCATCCGAACAAATGAAAATGAATAAAGTTGATTAACTGGTTCCAAATTTAAATGACAAACGTAAATATGTAGTTTACTCTGAAACTTTACATAGATTAAGACATGAAATTAGTCAAAATACATCGCATCATCCGAATTGATGAAGAGCCTGGGATGAAAAAAACAAAATTTTTATTATTAACACGAATTTGAGAACGCAGGCCGTGACCGAATTTTGTTTTCGAATTTATGAACAATTTCGCGTACGGACAAGCGATGGAAAGCATCCGAAAAAGCACTGACATTCGTCTCGCAACGACGGAGAGTCAGGCTAAGAAATACATTTTGAAACCAAACTAAAAACATCAAATCATCGTTTATGATCATCTAGTGGCCGTTCAAATGAAACACACGCGTCTGACATTCGATAAACCGACTTATTTGGACTTATTTGCATCTAAGAAATCAGCAAAAAGTTGATGTATCGATTTCATTTTGAATACCTCAAAAAGAAATACGACTCGAAAGCCAAGCTATTGTTTACCAACACAGATAGTCTAGCTTATGGGATATGGACTAAAGAATTTTACCTAGACATATCTTCGGATATCGATGCGTGGTTCGATACCAGCAATTATCCAAGTGATCACAAATCGAAGATTCCGTCGGGTGTGCAAAACAGGTGGTGGGAAAATTCAAAGACGAGACTGCAGGAAAATAGAGCACGGAATTTTAAGGTCGAAACTGTATGTTTACCACTCAGATTGGAATGCGATAAGAAATGTAAAAGTGTCAAAAGAAATGTTGCAAATAATGACATCACTTTTGAAGAGTATAAAAAATATGTGTTCGAAAATCGAAAAGTGTACAAATCGATGAACACAATTCAAAGCGATCAGCGCACACTGTATATGGAAGCAATTAATGAAATTGCTTTATTGGCCAATGATCATGAGAGAATCGTGCAAATGGATGGAATAAACACGTTAGCTTACAGCAATTATTCCGCAAAATTGACGATTGTTCAAAATCAAGAAAGATTAGACGAATACTCGACATTGAAAATTGACAGACATAGAAAATATAGAAGATAATTAAGAGCAAAAACAAAAAAAAAAACAAAAAAAAAAAAAACGAAATGGAACAAAAAAATAAAATGTGCAGTTGGTTTTGACGGAACGAAAAATGAAATATTTCCAAAGATGAAACAAAGGGTTTTTTTGAGAAATGAAATTCAAACAACATATAAAAAATAAATGAAATAAAAAAATTAATAAATTTAAAAAAAAATAAAATGGAAAATGCGAACATATTGGTAAGAGGTTTCATCTTACCTAACAAATCTCTGTCTTATATCGATCTGTTTGATGCAATCAACGCATTGAAAATAAAACGTTTTCGTGGTGTCTTTTCCAGAGATGCATTGCCCAGAAAAGCGCTTGATGGTGAAGAAAGTGGAATCTTGAATCTAGACGATTCTTGGGACATGGCACACTCTGGGTAGCATGGGCCAAGAACGCGAGAAGCAATTCGTATTTCGACAGTTACGGAATCTCACCACCTGAGGAATTGATGGATTATTTAAAATCGTCCATTTATTACAATGCTGAACGTTTGCAACATCACAGTCTAGTACTTTGTGGATACCTGTGTCTCTACGTTCTCAAGAGATGGTCTTCGAAATATCATTTCCAGGACAACTTCAACGATTTACATTGAGAGAGAAAAGAAAATCATATAAATAATAGGAAATAAAAAATATTAAAATAATAAATTAAAATAAAATAAATTAGATAGAAAATTAAAAAAAAATGACAGTCGATAAATTTGGAGGAACTGATGAAATTGGGAAAAAAAGAAAAATTGCCATTGAAGGCGATGGTGGAATGTTTGTTATATACTTGAACGATCATCTCGTGAAGAGATATGAACCTTGAAAGGAACAGTTAAACAGGAATAATCGTAGGCTTGAAAACATTCCTGGATCTACAGATCTCAGCGACGCCGTGACTAAAAAGTATGCAGATCAGACAGTTGCAGATTTCGAGATTACCTGGATAAAAACACCTAGGCGCATTTGTTGCGTCCATTGCTCAAGTCATGATGAGTGAATTTCAATCTCACAGCTTCGTCTCGATTCTCGAATGCTCTACGAAGGTTGTCTTTCTGACCTTCGGATTTGTTTACGTTTTGTATTATGTATCTCGTCATTATATGTTTTATTTAATTTTGTTAAAAAAAATTATTTAATTTATTTATTCATTTTTTATTCCCTATTATATACATATATAAATTGATTTGAATTTGAAAAAAGAAATTTGCAAACTTTTTAATTCAATTTCCTATAGTGCCAAAAAATGTTATACAAATTTTTGTTTTTGTTTGTTTAATAAAATATATAACTTTTTTTTTAAATTTCTGTTTTGTGAAATCGCATCAGAGCACGTTCCCGCGAAGATCCAACAACTTTCCTTTTTGATCCGTTAATTCAGTGGTAATACTGTATAAAGTATGAGTTATCACAGCCAAACAGACTAGTTTTCGTGGTCGCTCGATGACCTTGTTGCCTGGAAAACGTCCAGAAAGAAAGAGTAGATTGTGGGCTGTGTGCCACCATTCATATAACTTCCAGAGACAACATCCACGTTCACTAAAATGCTGTTGACAAAGAGAATGTTCACTATATTTTCTGATGTCGCATGTCCTTTGTACGGTTTGCAAGTGAATCTCAATATCTTTCCAAATGTGTTATATACACTGAAATCCACTCATTAATCTTCTCTAACGTCCAGTATCGTTTGCAGTGTGTTGGCGTTGGCAATTATTTTGATGGGAGTCTCGTCGTGATCATCAGTTTTCATTCTAGTCTGAATGAGTTCGTTCAGATCGACTATATCATAACTGCCTTTCAGAATGTTAATCATAAACCAATCCATTCCATTTGAATATCTGACCATATACCACTCAAAGTTTGCTGCTAAGCACCAAGTATATCCAACTACCTGTTTTTCGTTTTAGTTGAAATATTGTTATGGAAAGTGTATATACCTTTTATTTAATTATATCTTTAATTATTTAAGTACAGACATTAAGATTTTATT
Source organism: Pictodentalium vernedei (assembly GCA_031216915.1). NCBI lineage: Eukaryota > Metazoa > Mollusca > Scaphopoda > Dentaliida > Dentaliidae > Pictodentalium > Pictodentalium vernedei. Next base: position 335,141,069 of record CM062295.1, read on the forward strand.
TGTGTTTGACATTATGTTTTAGCTTTTAAATACGATAACCATGGAAAATGGATATTTTTGGTAAAAGAGGAAATTTTTCAATATGCCAAAAAGTTGACGGAGCGAACTGGTATGGCTTCAATATTGAGTATGAGACCCATTACTGTCAATTTCAGCTTGACATCGCCATATCATGCTCCCATTCAGGTTGGCCCTATGTGGGATATTGTTCCATTCTTGGTCCAGAATGGCACCAAGCTCCTGGACACTTCTTGGCTGGACTGGACGGGCTGAAATTGCAATCTGCAACTCATTCCAGATATGTTCAATTGGATTGTGGTCAGTGGATCTTGCTGGCCAGTCCATACGCTCAATCCCCTCCCTCTGTTGCTACTCCCCGACAGCATGGGCAACAAGAGGACGGGCATTATCGTCCATCAGAATGAATCTATCACCCACTGCACCTGCATGCAATCAGACGTGGACATCTAGGATCTCATCAATATACCGTTGTGCAGTCAATGCACCACGTTCAAAGATACAGGGCTATGTACGTCCATCCCAGCTGATGCCGCCCCAGACCATGACCGACCCTCCACCATAGCGGTCATGCTCAGCAATGTTGGCTGCATGTAATCGCTCTCCTGGTCTTCTTCATACCCTAGAACGCCTACTTGTGTGTTCTGGGCAGTACCTTGACGCATCAGTAAAAGGACAGGTCGCCAATCTTCTCTGGTTCATCCAACGTGGTCCATGGCCCATTTATATCGTGCCTGGCGGTGGTTCTGGGACAGCGGAATGCGAATATATGGTCTTCTCGAATGGAGACCACCTTTGTGCAACTTTGCCCGGATAGTCTGTGTTGAAACATTAACCCCGGATGCATTCTGAAGGTCACTGCGAAGCTGGGCTGCTGTGGCAAAGCGGTTCGTACGGGCCAGAATGATCAAAAACCGGTCTTCAGCTGCAGATGTTGCCCTGTTTCTGCCACCACCATGCCGTCTTATTAGTCTGCCATACTGCTGAAATCTTGTTCAGGACCTGGTGATCGTCGCATGGTACAAACCAAGGGCTTCACCAACCTGACGATGGGTAGCCCCTTGGTCCACCATCCCTACAGCCCACCGCATTTCTGCTTCAGACAAATGTCTTCGAACATGTGCATTTGCCATATTCAATCATTAAATCACAAGGGTTTGTGTTGAAATGAAGATTTAATACCCTACACATGTCATGTACATGTAGACAGTACACGAAAACGTCATGAAAATCAAGGGATACATGCTTTCCATGACTGTCACGAAAAGTCTGCCTGTCAAGAGAGCTAATGTAAACATTGGGGACCATCTCAATACATTCCACACTCATATCCACCAGAAATGTCGCAAATATGTCACAAGCAAATTTCACAATGATGTGTCAAATATTTGGTGCTTAGCAAACTTTGAGTAGTATATAATTTTTATCCGTGATGTCGTTGTCATTCACCATGATCGAAAAACAATCTTTTTCAGTTGTATTATCGGTTGTTCTTTCTGTATTCTCGGCTATCCTTTCTAATAATTCGTATTCTCGCAACGTTCTTTTTTATATTTTCAATAACTGCATATTTTTTTTTTAATTTACTCTTTTTTACTTCTACTTGATATGAATTTGTTTTCATTATTATTTGCAATCGTCTGGAATATAAAATTTGTTGAATCCATTCCTATATTTTCCATGGTATTTACTACTCGTCAGATACATGACCATGAAATTATAAGGATCATAATCCCACACTGACTTACAAAATCTCTTGAATTCCCTTTCGCCCCTGTGGTTGGCCACGTGATCGTCGAAGATGTGATTGAGATTCTTGAGATCCAGATGAAATTCGCATTCTCTCTTACGGTCTGTCTCAGCAATCTGAAATAATTTTGATATAGATAGAAACAGTCCACGTTGCTGTGACGCCTTCGAACGTAGTAAGATTCACACCGAGTCTACTGTTCTTCCAGCATCAAGTCATCGATGATCATGAGATTTCTGTGCTCCAACTTCAAGTCGTGAGGATTAGGCACGTCGTTAGAATCTTCATAAAATTGACATTCCACATTCAACGTTTCATTATTTCCCACTTCTCTCGATGTTTCTTGCAAGATTGTTGTGAGTGATGGATCACGTTTTTCGAATTGGTCTTGGTGATGAAAAGTTCTCATTATAACATCCTTCGGTAAGTTTGCACTCGGAGCTTTTCGCAATAATTTGTATTCGGGTTGAAAAAGACTCTAAACATGAACAATCTATCGTAATCCAACCACTCTGGTCATAACACCAGTTTCATTAACAGATTCGTCTTTCCATAATTTGATTGTCTCACTATCAATCCTCTAATGCTTTGGGGAAAGAGCTTATGATTCGATGGCTCAGTCTTTGGTGCATCCCCCGATAAGTCTTTGTTTTCCATTCTCGTGTTTTTCCAAGTTTTTTTTAACTATATTATTTTTTTATATTTTTTTAATCTGTTATTTATTTATTTATTTATTTATTTATTTATTTATTTATTTATTTTTTACATACATTTATTTATAACTTTAAACCATTTGTCATCCCGATCGGCTGCTGTTCAACGTCTTAGCCAGTTCCTGTATCGGCACAATGCTAGAACCCTTGAAATTTCCAAGTTCCATGTTCGCTAGAATCTCTTCGATTTCGACGACAATTTCGGTCGTTTAGCCGGTGGCTGTCTTATCAACCTCTGAATGAAATCTGCACATCTCTTGCCAGCTTCCAAAGCAATTCTAGTGCTCAATTCCTTGTGACTTTTTTCCCCACATCCGTCATGGTCTTCTTTTCACCCTTTACGGCAGTTGAAACTACCTTCCTAGCCACATCGCCGGTGAAGGCATGCGATAGACCTCCCAACATCAAATGCAGCAAACCCGATCCACCACAGACGTAAGATCTCTTAAATCCTCTGTTCTTTATCACAGATATATTTTGTTTCTTTTTTCTTTCGTGTTAATTTTTTTGGATATTTTTTTTGATTTAATTTAATTTTTTTTTATTTCCAATTTTATTTACTATTATTTTGTTTCCCCTTATTTCAATGTAGTCGTGATCGGTTTATACGTTTCTCTATTCAACACCATCTGTCGCAACATTTCGTCAAATATGCTCACAACTCGTTTCTCGCTCTGGTTTTCTCTGCTTCTCCACTCGCCACCAATAGATCTAATCTCTACCGCAGCGCATTGGGATAGAAAGGAATGATGGTGGTGGTGGTTGTCATTCCCTGTCAAGTGACCGCTTTGCCGAATGCTTTATTTGCATCCCATATGGGTTTCACCACGCTCTTAATTCGAACGTTTGCATGCTTTCGGTCTCATCTCTCTGGAATCGTTGTTTTTTTCTCATGACATTCGTTCGAACCAGGAGAGTCTTGCAATCCCCTTCCTTCCTAATCGTTAGGTTTAGCCAGCACGATCAGATTCCACAATCCTTTAGTACCTTCGAATTCTCTATCTTCGACGATCGAATTATAGTCGTCGGTTATTTCCTCTCTTTTGTCACCTATGTAGAGATTGCCATCGTCTCCCTCGCGAAAGCCGAAGACAGAGGCCACACTCAACGAATTCGTCTTATATAAATTCGCGTAATAGACGGTTTTCATATTGCTGAAAGTGCTCGCATTAGTAACCGTTCATAATTCACTCTCCGAATCGGTCTCAAATCTATCTATCTCGGAAGCACTCGGAGAAAATGTGTATGCGGGAGGCGATAGAGTATAATGAGGTTCAGAAGAGGGTGTGTAACTATAAGTCGGAATAAACGGTTTGTAAAAAGAAAGTCTGTAAAGAGGTGTCGTGCTTTCTCTCAAGGATTTCAGTTCTTTACAATCTATTTATTGAAATCGTCTTGAGTTTCTGTCACAAGTTTGCACAACTTGGTCGTCTCTCGTTTCACCTCGATGTCACCCATTCGTTTAGCCAAATTGTTCTCTCGAATAGTCCTCTTCAGTTGCAGATATCGACGAACCGCCTCGTCTCTCACCTCTCTCTCTCTCTCTCTCTCTCTCTCTCTCTCTCTCTCTCTCTCTCTCTCTTTGATCTTTAAAACTGACATGCTTTCTCATCTTTAAATGATTTTTTTATTTTAAATTTATGTTTTTATTTCTTTTCATATTTTATTTAATATATGCGACAGCCATCCAAGAATGATTTAAAAGAAGAAAATCCTGAACAAATAACCTATCTGTAGAACGCAGAAGATGAATTACTACTAAAATACTCGTGGAGTGAAGTATCCACCTAGACAATAACAGTCGATGCCCATGGTAATGCATTAAAAGGACAAGAATAGTTTTGGGCAAGGGGCCTCCAGGTTTTACACAGTGGTTACTTTGCTGAAACTTTATTCGTCGTATTTTTTTTCCAGACGAGGAATTTTTGTCTTTTTGTCTTAATGAATCTTCCCACGATTGATTTACTAACAAATGCACTCTCTATGTATTGCAAATAAAAGTTTTTAAACACCGGAATAACAGATTTAAGTTTACAGTTTCATTATTTCAATTCACAATTAAATGCTTTTCTGTGTCCAGACTTTCGATTCATTCTATATAAACCACATTTCTTAAATCGCAAATACACTTAACGCTCTGTGACCTGATAAATATTTTAATTTTACTGAAGTTTTGTATATTCAATGTAAAACTGTTATTTGTTTGGACTTTTAGTTTCTTTCAGAAAATAATTGAGTCATAGAAATACAGCATATTTACAGTCGTTTTTCAGGTAACTTATTAGTTATGTTTTCAGTCATTTAACATAGAAATTTACGTTGTCAGAAGCACTTGTTTTTTTTGTGAAAAATGTCTTCAAAATATATATATTTCCTCCTTGACAGACAGACAGATTTTTTTTGACAAATAGACAGAACCGAGATAGATCGAATTGAAGGAAGGGTACAAATCTCCTCTCTCATTCGATAGTTATCTACCGAATTGACCGCATCCATCGAAGAGACAATATGAAACGCAGACAGAAAATTACACGGTTTTGCATTTTGTTACGATTGCAATTGTTCCACATACGAGTGGTCACTGTCAAAATCTATGAAGTCCGCCAATAAGACACTTAAAAAACTGACTCAAACTTGCACGTTTTGACACTTTGTGTCGCGATGTGTAATTTCGCATGAGAGATATCTCGGCGAAATCGATGAATTCGATCAAGGGAACACTAACAAAGCCGAGTAAAAATAAATGGTTTGGTTTTGTCGTCAATTTAATCTCGGATTTGCGGTATCTTCACCGTCATCACTGTCATCTTGGAAAAAAATGCAATGAATTTTCGGACTGGGCCAGAAATGGTCGAGCTCGGGATTTTCTAATATTTTATTTTTGCTCGATTTCTAAGATTCCACAAGCACAACCACCCGGTGCTTCATCAATTAAAATTTTGATGATGATGATGATATTTATTACCTGGTAAACGCAGGCGTGGACATCGCTGCCCACTCGTGAATTTCAACCATTCCACGGCTGCTGTATTGTACGTAGTGATACCTTTTACAGACGTTATTGGTTTGCGAACACAACCCACCTTCTGGAATGTTTTGACCGAGGTCGTAACCCGGGCTATTACGTCTGCAAAATGCGAACCAACTGTACCCACACGGAGACCTTGGGTCGGTTACGACTGAAAGCCCCAAGTCGACTGTGTCCACAGTCCATTATGTGCACAATGCACGCCGAGAGTGTCAGCATGTCTGCCTGCGAACACAATTGGCTCGCCTTTTGTAGATGAACTGGACTTGCCGACTCGAGCGGCCCCATGGGCCATTTCCGTTCAAACGACTTCATATCACCACTCAATCAAGAGTAATGGTCGCATTGATGAAATGACCACCATATGGTTATTTTCTCAGCCTGGTGCGTGTGTAATATATCCCGACTATCCTTACAATTGAAATGTCTTCCAATGCAAATCATGCCATTCAGAACAATGAGGACATGCTTTGCCGTAGTCGATTCGTAATCGACAAAAGAGCCTTGCATGAGAATAGCACCTAAACGGTTAGGTAATCCGTGGATTGCGGTTGTGTTGGATTGCAACCGTTTCCGAATGGCCAGAATCGCCGTGCTTTGAAAGGATGAAATGGCGTGTTATGGTAATGGCGTATGGCTGCAGAATTCAACAACACGAACCCTGGAGCATTACTTTGCTCTTGTATCAGTTTCGGGTAGTGTGCCATTTTTGTTGGCTCAAAATTCAAAATGCTATAAGCAACTAAGGTGGCGTTCATTACGTTATCATGCGCACGACCATACCTTCGTTGTTGTCACATGAGTACTGAAGAAGCTCAGCAGGTCGCGCATCAATCTATGTTCCAATAAGAGTGAAATCCTCGGCCTGTGACTGGATGAGAGCTAGCGTAGTTTCTTTTATGTTTACGGCTCCAGTAGCAAATTTCACCGTCTGACGTCACAACAAGAAATATTTGAAATGATGTCGCCCGTTTAGTAATTGCTTCATCAATAGGGAGACTAGCAAGCCGCTTCATTTTTCTGGACTTTTCACACATGCAGCAGATGGTTTTTCAGATGAAGTGTTGTTTAAATTACAAACCGATTTACGATTTGAACTGAGATGGAATGAGTTTATCTGGTTTATTGATTATTTATTCAGTGCCGTCGTGGGGTACGTACACGAGAGGTTTATTTACCAAACCTGTGATCGTTAAAAGTTGCCTTGAACAAGGCAACTTTTAACGATCACAAGTTTAGTAAATAAGCCTCTCGTGTTTGACGATGTAGGTTTTGGGCTATGGATAGTGTCTTATTGGAGTATATTATTCTTATTATCATTCTTATTGGAACATATACGTTATTGTGATGAGTTGACGGTAACATGGTCTGAGGTTTGCGGCTCGGCGAGTATGTTCAACCTCGACGCTTCACATCTCGGTTGAGCATAAGCTCCGAGCCGCAAACCTCAGCCCATGTTACCGTCAACTCATCACAATAACTTATAATATAGTTTGTTAATAACACTGTAATAGGCCGGAGATGGTGATCCCCGCCGACAGTGAAAACCCGTATAAGATCATGTGAGATTCTCCTGCGTTCTTCTAATGTCTCGTAAAGATACAATCATTCGAACATAGAAGGATTTAGTACACTGTTTCGGATAAACTTGAACAGGCCGTTTCATATTATTTCACACCCTGTTGAGATTAATATAGCATTTGACGGCAGGCCTTTATTTGTTTATTTGATTTTAACTCCACACCAGAAGCTAAGGTTATATCCTTGCGGTAAAGGTTATATAAGTCCAGAAAAGATTTCACCAGAAAGTGAAGTGTTGACTTAAAACAGGAAAAATATACATAAGCGTGACGTTGAAAATAGCGATGAAAGCAGTAAATAAGGATACGAAAAGTGGAATGAATACTTTGTAAATCACCTGACGAAAAAGCAACTACGTTTTATATGTACCTAAAAGAACAGAAACAACTGAATCTTCTTAAAAGGGTTGATTTTCATGACAAACGAGAGAATCTGGTGAAAACTGATGCAGCAAAACAGAAATAGTTCTATCAAGGACGGCACCCAATAAGGTTTCCATCTTATGTCATTAAAATCAGTACAAACGAATAAAATATGCTGAACTTCACAGGCATCGACAGGGAACGGGGAATAAATTCAAGTCGCAAATCACCCTCCCACAAAAAGTAATGTGTAAATCTTGTGTGACTAATATGGCATCTTGTCAATATTACATGGTGTTTTCTACAATGGTCACCACGCGAGAAATGATAAAATATATCTGATGGAAACCGATAGGGCATGTTATTTGTTACTTCTTTCCACTCGACGTGCCACATAGATTTGATGTATTTACTGATATGTGGTTTGTAATCACCGAATGGAACCTTGAAAACAATGATCGGCTTGTTTATAGCCAGTTTAGCTGCACTGTCTGTCCTGTTATTACCTGGGATACTAACACGACCTTCTAAAAAGTAAAACATGACATTATATCGGTTAAACATTATCACGTTCAACTTCTCACGAAGTCCCAAAATGGGAGGGTTCTTGAGCTTGGGGTTGAGTAAAGTTAGTAAAAGGGAAAAAGAGTCTGACAAAATAATCCACTTCCCTTACTATGCATTCTCGAAGTGTTCAAGCTCCAGCTGTAAAACCCTGACTTCAGCTTTGAAAATAGAACTTTTATCTGGTATTTTGTTTAAGGTGATTCGATTAACAGTAACCTAGGCAGATATTATTTCAAGTAATCACTATCCACGTGTCCCGGCGCCCCACTTACAATATTCCATTTTCTGGTATAGAATCTCTTTTCTCTGAGATGATTCGAAGAGCAGCAAGAGTAAATGCTTCAGGAGCAAAGAAAGACTTGTATTCGTTTATAGCGCTACTACAGCTTGCGGGCTATCTCGGATCACGAATCTAGGATCAATTACTCTTGGGACTTTTCGACTCATCTTGAAAAAAAGATTCTGCATCATAAAAAAATAGATCCTGTTAGTATGCTACCGTGACAATATGAAGCCACTGGGTCAACGCCAATGTGTCATGTGATATGACGTGATTTCTGAGGTCATCCAAATGTCGGGAGGTCGCGTACGTGATATACTACTCACGTGCTGTGAAATCCAGTTTCCATGGTGATCCGATTGTGCGTGATATACGTGTCAATTCAAATTTTGGAACCTTTAGAAACAAGGAAAACTTAGGATAGAGAATATGTTTTTAAAAAGCATGGTTAAACCTAAAACAGTTCTAGAAGGTAGAACGTGTGCTGCCAATATACCTCCACCACACAGGCGACTGAGCTGGAAATATACTAGTAAGAACTAGAAAGACCACTGTGCCTCATTGAAAAAACAAAACAACTGAGAGTTTTGATGACAAAAACACATAGTGCAGACACGACTGCATCGCCAATCATCTGTTGCCATATTGTGACCTCTAGCCTAAATCGGTACACCTGAGGCACAACCGAAGGGTGTATCCGTTTTCAACAAATGTGTAAACATTCAAATATTCTGGAATAAAACGAACATATTTATTTCCCCCTAAACCCTTTACTTTAAAGATACAATTCATTTCAGTGGAATAGGAATATACCCTTTCACATTTTGTTTGACAGATCTCTACGAGTTCTATAAAACAAAATTTATACCATGCTCGCCCATGTTACTACCTGTGAAAAGCCGGCATGTTAAATTTTAGCTTATAACCCAACTACCGATGTAAAGCGTCTACTGGGGTTACAAAAAAATTTCTAAACATCGATACATTCACACTTCGCGATGTTCCACTCACGCATACGACGTTTTGCGGTACTATCTACTACGTGCAATGACTTATTAAGTTTAAAATACCTACAATTAAATATTTCAAATAAAATTTAAGAATTGTTAATAATAATTTGACTGAAAAAGTAAATGTGTCTAGCTGTCAATAAAGCATTCAGGCGCAACCGGTAGTACTGCCCATCGGCGCAGATGTAAACAAAACAAACCCGTGTTTTTTGCGATAGAAAGTGTCGTTTTGTGTCCATTTTAATTGACAAAATCGATTATTTATTAAGAGCATTGTATAAATAAAACAAAACAGGTACTAGAGCCGGTAATCTGATTTAAACCATTCGTGGAATAAGGGTTTTAACCACTCGACATGCCGAGTGGTTAAAACCTTTATCCTGCTCGTGGTTTAAATCTGATTACCGGCTCAAGTACCTATTTTTTCTATATGTCTCCACGCCGAAGGCTAAAATGCAGAATGGCACAACCCGTTTCGCGAGATTACAATAACGAACAGCGTAAGTAAACTCTATGGCTATGCCTTGGTTTTCCGGGTCAGTGACTTATTCTCAATCTACCCGCAGGCTAATTGTTTTCTCTGTTTGCCGCAGCTCATAGAAACCGCAGTAATAATTTGTTTACAAAAGTGAGCAATGTATCGTGCGTGAACTTATGCATCGGTCCTTCCCAAAAATCAATTAGCACACAGAATGACGAGACGCTCTGTCAAAAGTTGATGAAATTCATTTAGTTCGGAGTGAAAAAGTTTCAGTCAAACCACAATTTATATTGGCAATATTACATGGTTCCCTCTCTTGCAAAGGCTTCCCGCAATAGTTAGCCCAGGGCCAATGCCAAAGTTGTCGTTGGCATGTATAAGCAGAACAATACGAAGAGGGTGCCAGAGCCTGAAAAGGCACTAAAACGCGAAGAAACCCCACAATTTGATAATCAAGTCAGTGCTGTGGTTAAAATGACCAGACAGAATATCGAGATGAGAGTTCCTGAACAATTTTTAGGAAGTGCTGGTAAGAATATTTGTAATTTCACATCTCATCGGCTTTTAAATGAAACAATTTCTGGAAGACTCGTGAAAATATTACGCATATGTTATAAATTAGTATATTGTTCAATAAATGCCACTTTCTCTATGAAGTTTCTTCATATGATTTGTTGTACTTATTTCAACTGGATTATAACCACAATCCTTCCTAATCTACCCCAACAAATGTTGTTTTTGAAATCAACATGCCTCGCTGACTTCTTCTTAGAAAACAATAGGAGCCGGCAAATCGCCATTCCTCCCAAGGGCTATATAAGCGTTTATTTTGACTTAGAGACTCACGTCCTTTCATCAAGAAAGCGGATCCACATATTTCATTCATGCGTGATTTAGGAGAGGCTTTTGGGCAGACATCTGATCAAATTACTACAATTATGACATGACGCTAGCCAATAAAGGAGTTTGAAAACATACATTATTCGCGAGATTTGCTGATTTTAATAACGCTTCTGATCGAGTTTGACTGGACGTGTTACTTCTGAAGCTTCTCGAAACGGGTTCACGTGGTTGTTTGTATCATTCTGTAAAATGAATGTATACTAGTAACCCATTACTGTTCTAGAAAGGAGACACTTTATCTTTAGACTTTACCAACTCAGTTGTCTTGCAACATCATACTTTATAGTGCAGCTACAAAGGAAATCCCATATCAATACAAAAGAATAACTAACTTTGCTACTTTTGTGTTATGTAAAACTTTGCTACTTTTGTGTTATGTAAAATAATTTTCTGTGAATTTTATCGACAGAAAAATGTATCGATAGAAAAATGATAGAACAATGTACTTTTGATTATAAATAAGAACCTAAAATCTGAATAAAAAAATATGAAAAAAAAAAACAAAACGTTGTCGTGATGCAGAGGAATAATTTAACCCTTTGAACACGAGCAGACGGTTTTCTGGTCCAGAGACAAGATATGTAATACTTTCATTTAGTGGGATGGCTGCTGAAGTATAGGGTAGATCAATCAATATTTTCAACGTGCAGCCCCGAGGCTGCACGTTGAAAATATTAATTGGTCTATCCCCAAATAATAAATATGGACTCTTCCAACTGCTGCCATTGAACTGACATGGAAGATACATCCAGGGTTCAAAGGGTTAAGTCTTTTTATTTTCCTGAACTACAGGAGATTAGTGTGCCATGTCTTCTGAACGCTGATTATCTTACATTGTATTATATTAATATTCATAATATTTTAATTTTCTGTATACGAGCATATTTATAAGAGAGTATAAATACAATTACAATATTAACCTTATGAAAATAATTTATATTTATTCCATTTGTACACTGCAAGGGGGCCACATAGCTAGGTCGGCCGCCTTCTCTGCCTCTCCAGGGAAGAAGGTAGAAGAAGGAAGAAGAGAATGGAAGATGCAGAGGAATGAAGAAAAATATTAAGTTGACAAGCATTTCAATTACTCTGCCTGATTTGTGGTCCCACTTCTGGTTGTGTACATAATTATTGTCCTGGTTTGCATCTGATAGAATGTCGTTTTCTAAATTCATCCATTCCTTTCCCTTTTATTAACTTAAAGGTCAGAGAACAATAACTAAGTGACTTACACACTGATAGGCAGGGCTGAATCAGAGGCAACGTGTACGACGAATATACTCACGATGACAGCACGTGATATCATCAATAAAACTTACAAAGTTATTTTTTTCATCACGAAGAAAAGGCAACAGTTCTGATGATTAGATTGCGCTCAATGACCAAGTAGATAACACAATTAAGAGTTGAACAGGATTGGCTTGTAGTCACATTGGTTTTCTTATTTACTTATTACTGAAAGGAAGTTAATACAATACTCTGGAGGGTTCTATAGTGCCAATCAAAAGGGATCAATAGATCGTGCCATCTTTCGAAGGTGGCCGTGAATAGACATTGTGCAGAAATATGTGACCTTAAACACCAATAAATAAATAAGTAAATAATCTCTAGAAGTCATGTATCTTCAGTATATTGTCTTTGTAAATAGAGGGTCAGTGTGGTAGTTTACCTCTCACTAGTAGTGGGCACGGTGGCGTTGCGGTAACCGGTTCTCGTCAGATCACCGAAGTTAAGCGACGTCGAGCCCGGTTAGTCCTCGGATGGGTGACCGTCTGAGCGATCGATCCGGACTCCCGCGTTGTGTCCTTGGGCAAGGCACTTAACTCGAACTGTCCACATGGGGGCACGATGACGCCGTGTACTAAGGCGTACTGCACGTCGATGGTGCACGTGTCTTCAACCAATCTAACCCTGCCTGTGCCGCAGTGCGGAGTTATGATGTTGGGGAGCTGGCAGCTGCTCGTCGTTGCTCGGTGGTTCTCTCCGGGTACTCCGGCTTCCTCCACCCGTAAAACTGTCACGGTCATGATTAGTCATTGTGGATAAGTATGTGACCTTGAACAACAATAAATAAATAAATAAATAAATACATCTTACTACTCATTATTCGAATTACTCGTGTTAGCAGTTCATGAAGACTATCACAGGTTCTTGCTACACCTCATAAGGAATTCAGTTGATGAAGTGACTGTGTACCAGTGCGAAATAGAAGGTTTTGATAGCTTTTTATGGGCGAACAGTCTTTATTTTATCGAGACTGTATTAGCAGGTCAACATTCATGTAAATTTGAAATATGTGTGCGTTGTAAGATAAAGTGTCATCAATATTTATACCACGAAATGATTTAACACACTCCCCACATTCAACTTCGTGGACAACCCTTTTTTATACAGGAAATCTGACGGTTAGGTTTCCATCTCTGTAACTGGAAACTTAGTTGGATGTATCTGTGTAGCTGATTTTCATAGTGTCCATATCAAAGTGGTTAGCGGCTCCCCAAAGAGTTAGAGTTTGATGTTCGCCATTATAATCTGGAACAAGGGGATTATCTCCGCTTCTGAATTGTATACTGCAGTGCCATCAACAAACGATAGGAGATACACATTCGTTGAAATACTGTGTATTTTATGTGTATTAAATAGTAATAAATCTTGCGGGACTCCACCTGTTAGTTCAGCGATTTTTATTGTCACCAAACGAGACATACTGAATTCTGTTCTTATGGAAACTGTTGAACCACCTTATATCGTTTTCTCTTGTACCATAGTATTCCAATAGTGTCTATCGGAAAGCGAGTTGTCGTTCTTGCACTAACTACTGCCGTTTGGTATTTGCGGCATTGTGGATATTACGACTCAACTTGATAGCGCTGATTAGAATATTGTCAAATTTCGCATAAGGGCGAATACCACGGACAACCTTGGGAGCCCCTACATTAACTCACCCCAGTCGGGAATGGGTTGGTGGAGTGTGGTCCCGAGGTGGTCCCTTTGAAAATTGTGCATGGCAATCAATATGACATCACAAGCAAGATAGGCTCGTACACTGCACATCACACAATTCAACGACATGACCGTTGATAAATTTGTCGTTGCACAGTACGTACACATTCCACGGAGTGTGCAGTATTTCCACGAGCGAAATAATATTAGATTCCAAACTCTAACTGTGGAATAATCACTAAAATATAATTAATAAAACACCGGATTCAACCTGGTGCTTCATTACTTAATATTTGGCTGGTGATGATTTTTATTAACTTGCCCGTGCGTGGATTACGACCAATCTACGGCGACTGCACTGTAATTATGACACACAATTACACGGTAGACATTTCCCTTTAGTGTGATCGCAGTGACTGAATCCCAATGTAAACAGACAAAAACTCAGAAATAAAGAATTCCGCATACCAACCGGATGTAATTCATATTATTCTCCACAGCGCAGAAGAGTACACAGTATCAGCTGGAGATAACCTATTTATCGATAGAGCCAATAGAGTCCTATTTCGTGGCTTATTGCATAACAACTTTTTGGGCCAAGAAAAAGAGAAAAAGTGAAGTCTTAATCTTTATTATTTACTATGGTCATATGTTTCACCCAATTTACCAAACATAACGGCCATATACGACCAGCGCCAGTAGTATGGTTGGTCCGTTTTGACCCAGTTCTGCGTAGACCTGGGCCGGTAGCTTGTGCCGGAGGCCGTGGACAGGGGATGACGTCATGTAATTAAAATGTTACGTAAGGTAATTAACATGACGTCACTTAATTAATATTTTTTAATCACATTAATTAATAACAGTTGCTCAATTAATTTTAATTAATGCCTGTTGCATAATTAATGTAATTAATGAGTGTAATTAGGGTTGATTATAACAATTAGTATATTAATAAATGAATTAATAATGTTTACGTCGATTTAGTACATATTTTTTTAAAGTCATAATTTGGGATAGATATTATTAGATAAAAAATAACTTATTTAAAAATAATAATATTGACGTATTGGACATATGTATATATATATGAATGTTATCGACTGACTCTGACCTGGACACGTAAACACTGCATTGTGTCTGCGTGTATTGGTGTAATCAAAAACCAATGAAATCTCGTTAAATCGATTTTTCGTTTCAAACGCGAACTACGGCATGCGAGTGACAGATATTGAGGTAATAAATTTCTATTGTTCAAAAGTTATGGGTGTAAGAAAAACCTCATTAAATTAGCGATCAACACGCGACCTTCTTCTAGACTCTGAGATTCAAATTTTTGAATTCATCGATTTTCTAACGGGCCGATTTCTGCGTTTTGACTGGTTCTCAAAAAATCAACCAGTCAATTTTAAAACAACGACAGTCACTCATAGCTGAATTTGTCATTTGTTTTGCAAACACGTTGTTGGCAATTCGAGTTTTATTTGCATCGTATCTACTACGTGGAAGTAATAGAAAATGGAAAACAAAACCTTTACCTGTGGAATTTGTGAGAAAGGATTTTCATCCAACGACCACAAAAATCGCCACGAGGTTACTGTACACGGGGAGAGGCTATACATGGCTGTACTTTATGTCCCATGACTTTCAAGAGATGAGTTAACGGATCATCTGAAAAGCCACCAAAAAGGTACTTTGAACTGTCAATTTTGTGTTTCAATAGCAAATTCAACAAAAGAGGGGCAGTTTACATCGTACAGACGGTGATGTGAAGGAGTTCCACTGCACGTTTTGTCTGAAATCCTATAGTAGGACAGATACATTAGAAAAACATATGGAGAAATGTCAAATCTCGACATTTAACTGCGCGACTTGAGGGTTTCAGCTGAAGGTTGCGTGTTGATCGCTAATTTAATGAGGTTTTTATTACACCCATAACTTTTGAACAATAGGAATTTATTACCTCAACATCTATCACTCGCATGCCGTAGTTCGCGTTTGAAAAGAAAAATCGATTTAACTAGGTTTCATTGTTTTTTAATTACACCAATACACGCAGACACAATGCAGTGTTTACCTTAGCACGTGTCCAGGTCAGAGTCAGTCGATGGCATCCATATATGGGCCGTGAGCTGCGAAAAGGGACCTTAGGAGTCAAAAATTCGAAATTGAGTTAGAGTTACAGCTCTACTCTCCTGAAATCGAGGATTCCAAGAAAGTTCACTTCAGGTTCATCTGACATTTATAAATAGGTCAACGCGATGTGTAAAGTGGGATGTCCAAGAGCCCCATAACTTGAATCGACCGTTTGACGTTTCAACGTAATACTTATACGATGCGTATGTGCAACGTTATCTCTCGTGAAAATGTGAACGATTAGCGAACAGTAACAAGTTATTTCTTTTTCGAAAAAATGCAGTATTTTAGAGTGAAGGAAGATAACAAACTACCATCAGAGCTTTAATTCACTGTGGATATGGTTTAATTCATTGTGTGAGAGGAGCAAACTGCAACGAAAGTTTTGAAAAAGATTTGTTTCCCCGAGCTGTCATGCAGGTTTTTCATTTTTGTTTATTTCTTGTTCATTTTTTTTTGTTTTTTTTGTTTTTGTTTTTTGTTTTTTGTTGGGGGGGGGGGGGGGGGGTCAGGGTGGTGTTTTTTGCATGTTTGAGGCTACTTTTCATGCATCGGGAAATTGAATAAAGAAAATCCGTTAACACACGACCCTCCTCACCAATATAACCAGTAGGCTGAAAACAGACAATAACAACAACAAAAGACAAACAAAAAAAACAAAAAAAAAGCAGAAGAAGAAGAAACGGGACCAAAAGAAATATTACAGTGCCATCTCCAATAATGGCAACAATATGGACCAACGTACACAACGTCGCACAGACATCAGAGCACGGTTGACAATTTTTTCTCGAGAGAACTAACACGGAATCTAGCTTACTATACATTCATTCGTTCGTACATTTTGCCACCCCCAATCAAAAATCCTGGCTACGCCAGTGAGCATTTATCGCTCCCCCTCCCCCCCCCCCCCCCCCTCATCGCGCATAGGTCTATTCTCGGACCACTGTAAAAATTATTAAACAAATACAGGTTGGGTTTTTGTTTGGTTTTTGATAAATATTAATGTGTTGCCCATTAATTTTAAATTATTATTTTCTCTTATTTTTTGTCCCCTAACAAGCTTTGGATTAATTTATATTCACAAGACAAAGACATGATTTCTGAGTGTCATTTATGCAAAGCACGTATTTCGGTTTGGAATTTAAACACCAAAATGCTTACTAAATCTTGTATTCAATTTCTAAGCGACTCTGAAGTGCAAGGATTACGTACAAAAGTGTTTTTTCTCGTCAGTTTGTGTCCAATTCCGGAACGTGTTAAGATGTTCAGTTGCTCCAAAACACAACTTAGTGTGGAATTTCTAAATGCATTTAGTTGTGGTGAAACGTAACTCTAAAATGCGTCTCGATTGTAAACATAACATTGAAACACGTTTGGGTTTGAACATGTAGGCCCTATATAATTCGTGGAGCGGGCCATCAAACTGAACAATTTCAATTTTAAAACGTCTTGAAATCAAATGTAGATTCAGCCAAGACCTATGTGAGTTTCCTTCGAAAGTTGCCTGATTGTCATTAGTCTCAATCTTTGCCGGGAGGGGTTAGTTATCAAGCTCAGTGTGTTTGGCCGCATGTTGGGGTATGTGTGTTGGTGATATCAAACTCGTCAATATCAATCTCAAAACTTCTTCCCGTGGGACTCCCAGGATATGAAAATCTGCATATCCACTGATGTAGATTGTTCTCCTCCACCTGTCTCCATTGATAAAATAGGACTTGGTAACCAACGCCGCTGGGTGCCATCCCTCAGTAAGTGGGAAGCATCGGCATAAATGATTGGCAAGACTTGACTTTATAGTTATGTTGAGTCATGATATAGCCTTGATGCTGGCACCAATAAATAAATACATAAATCGCAAATTGCATTTAAATCAAAGTTAGGTTCAGCTAATGACCCGTATGAGGCTTCTATACAAGAAACCTAACAAGGTGACTGATATATACTGTCACAAGTTTTACTACTTTTGTCGATAGAGGCTGTTATAGGCCACAAGTAGGTCATACATTCCTTTATTCGATGAGAAAAACTGAAACAAATATTCCCGGGGCAGTCAGGTAACCTTAGGGCCGTATTTAAGGCTGGGCAAACTCGTCGAAAGCACAGGGCCCCACATTTGGCAGGGAATTTTGTCATATTGTTCGACATACCCATTTTCCTGTTGAAATGTTCCAGATTTTTGGAGCTCCGAGTGTTTTCAGAAACTTCGTGAGAGCCTCCAGAAATCCAAACCTACCTGGGGTAACACCCCATCCACACCCCCACCCCACCCCCACAAGACCCCAATTAAGCCACTCGTCGGCCAGGTCACTTCGGGATCTGGATGTTATGAGCGTAAGAAAAAACTGAGCTTCTGCTCGAGGCTGCCCCCCCCCCCCCCCCCCCCCCATATTTCTGAATCCGTCCCTTTGTAACCTGACGTCTCTGGACAGGTTTTGGGTTTTTTTTCCCTGACACTGACTCGAAAGTTAGAAACAATGTGTAAGAATGAGCAATCGCGTATCTCATCTTGGTGACAACGTTTCTTCTATTAATTTCCCAGTATCAACCAAAAAATTACATGTAGTAGGAAAAAAATTGGAGGCGTTATGATTTTTCAGTAAGTGTATTTGTCGGATGCTCTAAACACGAATCTGGAAGTGGATCGAGGGGTCAGAATCAACCACTACACGCATACATGCACAGAGTGGCGCCTGTAATATTGTGTTGCCTACGTAAAACGTTGGCTGACAAACGCCATCATTTTCTTTGAAATGAAATGGCGTGAAAAGACATCTTGAAGACAACATAATTTTAGGCACATCACAAAAACTGATTTATTTATTTGAGCTTCCATTAACAAGTTATCTTGAAGTACATTGTACTGCAAGATTGTCTTCCCAATTCTAAATTTAGTTGCCATTCAGTACTTTTCGACACCACCATTAACACGTTTTGCAGAATCACAATTCACATGTGCAGTCGAAACTCGAAGTTTACGGGACCGACCGATAACTTCGACTTATCCCGGTCTTCGAGTTATGCACTGCAGATGTATTTGAGGGATTTGGAAGCCTTGAACACAAGAACACAGAAACTTGTAGGCCTAATCTGGATAAAGGAACCACCTCCACACCTCCCAGAAAATATAGAACAGCGACGCTCTATATTTCCTGGGAGGGGTGGAGGGGGGTTGCTAGTCCCTGATTGCTAGGACTGATAGCCAACTTCGAGTTATCTCATATATTCGAATCATCCGATTTCGAGTTATCGATTGCCGACTGTAGTTTTTAGTTTTTGAAGACAACTTCCATTCCCAACCACCTCTCGCTCCTGCCAGGAGAAAAGGGATCAGCGAACAAGACACACAAAAAACCCAAACAAGCAAACAAAAACAATACTGTGCAAAATAAGTTATTTTACACAATAACGTGGTAAGTATTGTTTTTGTTTTTGTCTCTCGGTAGTCCCGGGGGTGGGGTGGAGGGAGGGAGAGGGTGGATCAGTTGTAAAAAATAAATAAATAAAAAACGATTTGTTGGGGGTGGTGGGCGGATAAAAACTGCAAGACACATGGTCCCGGGGAGATGGGGTCCGCAGAGGCCGAAGCATTTTTTCAAATCTACTTTTTTTTGCATTCAGTAATAGTAGGCTTTTGAGCATTTTCATGCATGTCATTAGTGGTCACTTAAGAACATGACAGCTTCATTTGCCTTGAAAGATATTTTTTTAAAGGTTGTCATACATGAAAATTGAAAAAAAAATTGCCCCCCATCGCCCCCCCCCCCCCCCCAAAAAAAAAAGACAATTTTTTTATGCTCAAATTGTTTTTTTGGCAGAACATTGCTTTTCGGACCTAGTGTATTATTTTTACAGCCCCCACCCCCCCCCCCCCACACACACACCCACCCCCACCGCTCACGGGTATTCCCTTCTGTGTTGTTGTGTATGAGTGTTTGTGATATTGTGCTGCAGTGAAATTACATCATATAATTATTTCAGGCTTACATGCAGTCTACCTTACCACCCAACCAATCATTCGAACAAGATTATTCTTTCACGTTTCATCAGAAAAAAAGAACTCAGTTGTCACCAAGGGACTTCAGTTCATGAGGACTAGTGGGCGGTCAGCTGAAAAAAAAAATACACGAGGCCGAAAAAGCAACATTCCGCCCCTGCACTACCTCAAAACAAAATTTGAGACGTGTGTGTGTGTGCGGTGTGTGTGTGTGTGTGTGTGGGTTTGTCTTACCAACTTGACGAGGTAACTAGACAAAAGAGTTTGCGTGTTTCGCCTTACCGAGGTACAAAAGACAAAAGAAACCCTTTATCTCGGTTGTTTTCCCAGAACTGTACCGGCAAAACGAGGTAGAAACCGTTAGTCCACACAAATACAAACAATGGGGTACCTCGGTATGTAGGGTAGACAAGACTCTGTGTGTGTGTTTGAGGTTAAAAAATCGCACTGGCACAGACATTTCATACTGAAACGTTGTTTTTCTTTTAATATGCCGCCGAAAAATTGTTTTCATTTACTGAACCCAGATGGGTTTCAAACATGACAAAAAATTACACAAAATTGATTTAAACTAAGTGATGAGCTTAGGAACTGGTTAAACTGACTGGCAATAATTTATGTTATTCATTGATGGGCTCTAATTTAGTCCTTACAAGGATGTTACGCAAGCTTTTGTTTTTCTTATAGGCGATGACAGGTCGAAGATTCAAGGGTTCATTTAATTTGGCATGGGTAAAATTGAATTCATCTTTTAACATTTTTGCTATTTCGATATTCATTCTGTTGTACGTTAAAGTGAAAGGAATGATGGACCTCCTTTCGCATTCGCCCTCTGATATGTTCATACCAAATGGCCAGAGGGTTTGAAGCGTATTGATCCAAAAAGCTTCACGTTTTTTTCTAAATTCATCCGTTTCTTCTAATGTGTCTTTAATTGGTGGTTGTTCAATAGGATGGATTTCGAAATCGTCCAAAGAATGGCCAGGAAGGTTAAAATGTTGTGCTACTGGGGCATCAGCATTATGTTTTATATCCTGTTTGTGTCTAGTAGCACGTTCTCGAAAAGGATTTTGACTTTGACCAACATACTGTTTCCGACATTGCTTACAAGTGATAAGGTAAATAATATTTGGTGAATCACAATGGAGGGGGTTACGGATCTGATAATGATTTTTCGTTTGTTCGGAGGAAAATTCCTCTTTCTGATCAGGCATAAAAGTATGCAGTCTACAACGAGGCTTTTTGCAATTAAATACCGCGCCACTACCATTCTGCAACGGTCTGTTGTGTTCAATCTTCAGTGGTTCGAAATCGGTAGTTTCAGCTGGACTTTCGAGCTTTTTCAGGGTTTGGGATTTCAGGCTACGCAAGAGGCGCAGCGAGTACCCTCTCGATCTGAGGGCGCCAAATAGAGTAGAACAAGCCTCATTGAAATTTACCTTATCACTTGAATTGCGGTGGAAACGAATGAGTTGTGATTTGATGATACCTTTAAATGTATGTTGAGGATGAAATGATTTTGTGTGCAACAATTGATGTGAATCAGTTGGTTTAAAATACACTTTATAATCTAAATGACCGGACGCCTGAAATTGCTTGCCTTTATACACGGTCACATCGAGAAAATCAACAGAATTTTCACTGATAGTAGCTTTCAATTTAATATTTGGATCGTGATTGTTCAAAATTTCTAAAAAATCATCAAAATCTTCTTTTGAATGTTCCCAAATAATAAAAAATGTCATCTAAATACCTGAGATATACGAGAGGATGCTTTGCACATTTGCTTAAGGCATTTTCCTCCCATTCCGCTACATAAATGCTTGCAAAATTAGGCCTAAATCTTTTGCCCATGGGACAACCCATTATTTGTAAAAAATGTTCTCTCTGTGTGTGTGTGTGTGTGTGTGTGTGTGTGTGTGTGTGTGTGTGTGTGTGTGTGTGTGTGTGTGTGTGTGTGTGTGTGTGTGTGTGTGTGTGTGTGCGCGCGCGTGCGTTTGTCTTACCAACTTGACGAGGTAACTAGACAAAAGAGTTTGCGTGTTTCGCCTTACCGAGGTACAAAAGACAAAAGAAACCCTTTACCTCGGTTGTTTTCCCAGAACTGTACCGGCAAAACGAGGTTGAAACCGTTAGTCCACACAAAGGACAGACAATGGGGTACCTCGGTATGTAGGGAAAACAAGACTGTGTGTGTGTGTGTGTGTGTGTGTGTGTGTGTGGGGGGGGGGGGGGTTTGTCTTACCAACTTGACGAGGTAACTAGACAAAAGAGTTTGCGTGTTTCGCCTTACCGAGGTACAAAAGACAAAAGAAACCCTTTACCTCGGTTGTTTTCCCAGAACTGTACCGGCAAAACGAGGTTGAAACCGTTAGTCCACACAAAGGACAAACAATGGGGTACCTCGGTATGTAGGGAAAACAAGACTGTGTGTGTGTGTGTGTGCGTGTGTGTGTGTGTGGGTTTGTCTTACCAACTTGACGAGGTAACTAGACAAAAGAGTTTGCGTGTTTCGCCTTACCGAGGTACAAAAGACAAAATAAACCCTTCACCTCGGTTGTTTTCCCAGAACTGTACCGGCAAAACGAGGTTGAAACCGTTAGTCCACACAAAGGACAAACAATGGGGTACCTCGGTATGTAGGGAAAACAAGACTGTGTGTGTGTGTGTGCAAAAATCCAATTTTGACGAGAAATATGAAAACAGAAGAAGTAACTTTCAAAGCAAATAAAACATGTATCTTTTACGTATCGTGTTCTTAAGTAACCACCAAAGATATAACAATGCTCAAAGGTCTTTTATCAGCGAAATAAATGTGGAATAAGTGGATTTGATTCGGCGTCGGAAGGGGGGGGGGGGGCGCACCCCACGGGGCCTAGTGTCTTGCAAATGTTTTTCTGACTCCACCAAACCAGGGGTTATTCCAAGGGCTAAATTTTGGGCTTGTGTATTTTTGTTTATAGCTGATGCCCCCCCCCCCCCCCTGCCTCCTATGAGGACTGGAAAAAAATTGAAGGTTTTTTTTTTCAACTTTCTACTTCTTTGAAACGCAAATCCCTTCTTAAAATAAGTGTAGGAAAATTGTATACATTATTGGCCCAGCAACAATTACCAGAACAGAGAAATGTTTCTCGAACAGCTTTGAAGGAAAGTTTTGAAAGATACTTAAAATTTGTCATTTTCAAAAATTTTGTTAAATAAATATAATTGAGTTGCATCACGATCACACAATTAATAAGACTCCAATTGAAAGAAAAACTGGTACTGTTGTGAGCTACCTAAGTTGACCAGTAGCAGGGGCGGCGCTAGAAAATCTTGCATGGAGAAGGGGGGGGGGGGGCAAGTAGGGGACATGATATGCTCCCCTTGGGGGAGAGGGTGGGGTGGGGGAGTGCATATCAATATTTTTTAAGGCAGGAGCAATCCTTGCAGATTTATTGGAGGGTTTTATTTTTATTTATTTATTTATTTGTTTATTATTTTTTTTTGGGGGGGGTGGGGGTGGGGTGAGGTGATTCAATTTTTCTCAAACTCCCAGACCTCTCCTCCCAGATAAAAAAAAAACAGACAAAAAATTGTGCTTTCGGACTATTCTGGTGGCTTTTAAAGGTTTACACAGTTTTTGAACGTTGAAAATAATGAGGTAGGTCCTACGACCCATATTTTGAGGACAAGATTCACACACTGTGTAGGCTAACTGCATTCGAGCTTGTAATTCTTTACTGAATAAGTTCATCGGCTGGGTGTGTATGGGAATAACAAAAAAGCCTAGTCAAGGTTTGTGTGAGAGAGGGTGTGTGAATGTGTTTGTGATGAATGGGAGAAAGGGAGAAAGGGGATGGCTGGCAAAATCTAGGCTATGTTTTGGGACGGGGTAAATGTCCTTCACCTCACCCCACCCATACTATAGCATCGACACTGCATGGTCACAAGTTACTGCGCTTGACATGAGGTGTTGCGGTTTTGAGGTTGTAAAAAATGTAGGCTGTGGACATGCTGTACCCAGTACCCAGGGCTGTAGAAAACAAATCACATTCAATTTCACAGTGCAACTATGCTGCAAGAAAATAGAACATCGCAAGGCTTTGTCAGTATGATCTTTGTGTACTGTAATGACTAGTCGTGACGTAGAGTAGAGCTCTGAACTTGAATACAGAACAGACAATTTTTGTCATTTTTACGCCACAGCGGAACTTCAAATAAAATCAGAAACAACAATAGTCAACAACAACAAAAATTGGGTTTCAGAAGGTATTACTGTCATACTGCATGAACATGATGAATTCATGTTAGAACAAGTGACGGAAACAAAGATGATTTTGAAACCTGAGTTCTCGGCAACTTTCTTTTCGATGACACACAGTGATTTAAAAATAGAAACACTCGTTGATGTAAACAAATCAGCGAGTGATAAACGTCATTTAAACAGGTCAAACCAAACAGAGTGAAGCGAAAAATCAGTCGTTTCACATCTGCTGACAGCCCATCGAACTCTCTCGGAAAACAATGAAATCGGCGTATTTTTGTCAATATAGCTTTTGTGTGTGTTAATTTTCATCAGAAAATGCTGTGTGCCTCGAAGTTTTATGACATTAATGTCATCGATTAATAGGAAACATGTAAAGTCATATGGAAACAACCAAACAATTGGATACGCCTGAAACTGGTTTGCTACACAGTAGACAAAACGTCTTCATGAAGGTCAAGAACGCGTGCTGCACTGTCGCCTCGACTATTTCGTTGGCAAAGAACTGTTTAATTCATCAGAATTCAAGAGAATGTTTTGAGAGTCTGATTCTATCTCTGACATTAAACATCTATTTAGTTATGTAACCAGTTTTAATTTATTAAATACATTAAATCAGTGCGTTCCTCGAATGTGAAGAAAAAAAATAAAACGCCGCGTGTGTTTATAAAACGTATTTGATAACGCCCACAATTTTTACGTCGTTCGTTTTTGACGTCTTTCCCTGTTTTCATTGGATATCCTGTAAGGTCCCTTTTCGCAGCTCACGGCCCATATATATATATGTCCAATACGTCAATATTATTTTTAAATATATTATTTTTTATCTAATAATATCTATCCCAAATTCTGACTAATTACTCTAATTGAGTCTCATACGTCGCCCTCATAGATCTGACCTGTTTGTTCTACGGGAAGTGGCGCTCTTTGGCCCAGGCCTGACCATTGTGCACGATGAGTTCGATGGGTCTAAACCTTCTTGGTGGTGACTCCTGGAGTTGTATATCTACTCGCCCAAGACGTTTTTTTTCAGAACTGTCGACCGCTTGAGGATCCTTTCGAGGTCAGCTGTACTCTCAACTCTGGTGCGAGTTTCGTGACCCTCTCTTCTAACCTTCGTATTTTCGAGACGTCTGATCTGGATGAGACCTTGACCTGAGAGCTCCATCAACCACTCTCCGATGGTGTTGTTCTGATCGCCAACTTTCAATGGTGCTAGGTTGACTGGATCTGACTCTTTGGGGGGATAGAAACCAAAGACCACAGCGGTTTGGGTAGGCAGTTTGTAGCACGGGTGATCGATCCCATTTAGTGGGCCTGCATGATCTCTCGGGTGATCCCTTTCCTCATTTCTGCCTTTGCTTATTCAAGCTTAATTTCCACGATACAGTCCCATTCATCCCGCACGCGTAGAACTTGGTCGTCATGACGTATTCACCTTCGTGTAGTTGTCTGAACTCTCGTCTGCCATCCGAGTATCGTAGACCATACTGACAACCTAAGCTTCGATTCCACCAGGAGCGTTTACCCCAAATCATTTTATAAAACAAAAGGTTACTTTTCCATGTGTGAGGTTCATTATTTCTGTTAACAGTAAAATATTTTTATCTCAAACTAACAACGTACTCTCTAATTCTTCGTCACAATTTTTACTTACCTATATTCACTAACACTTCCTTCAGCAGTTTGTTTCCAGAAAGTGAGAAACTTCTGAGTGATTCACACAATAAACATTAAGCTATTATCTTCTGTCAGGTTTTCTTATCGTTAATCGTTTGTAGAACGCCTTCCCACGCTCTGACAAAAATTCGAAATAAAATCCCTCTCACAATGAATCATTAGCCTTAAAATCAATACCCCTATGTGTGCGCATCCCGCGTAAGTCGAACAAATGACATCTCACAAATTGTCTGCCTGGTAGGTTTCGTAACCCAACTATATGGTTTTGTCATGTAACCTGTTGGAATACTTTTTCTAGTTCTCAAAGCTCTGAAAGATGTAAGTAACGTACTGTTATCACAAACGAGGACAGAGTTGTTCGCAAAATTACCTGACCATCTTCCTTCCCACAGCACTGTAGAATCTCGCCTTTCGAAAATGACACGCGATAACATGAATCCCAGGTGCTGGTTTGATTTAGTTTTCGTGATTCATATTTGATACAATATTCTATATATAATACTTTCGAGAGTTGAAGTTTCCGTGGAAACAGTCATGTATCTACGCCACAAGCATACTGATAAATCGTCTATTCTAGATCATTACGGTACTTTAAATTTTTGTTTATCTCCTGTATTTGTAAAGTGCTTTCAGAAATAAATACTGTCTATGAAACGTATTTTTTTAAGGTAGCCAACACATTATTAGTTATCCTTGTGTTTTCCAGGGTGTATGGGGATTTACACCGGTTTGGGAACTTATACACCCTGAGGCGAAGCCGAATTTAAACCCGTGTAAATTCGGCGAAGCCGAAGGGTGTATGAGTTCCCTAACCGGTGTAATTTCGCATACACCCTGGAAAACACAAGGATAACGGATTTATTTCCAAGAATTTTAGTGTACTTAATACTTTAACCTACATTGTGGACAAAAACTGACAGAAAATTTGGACTTTGCAAGTTTCTTAAATAAAACCAGACAAATATGGATGTCAATGAGCCAGTTCCAATGTCATCCATATCTGTAATATTTTATTGCACAAAAATATTAAATCTCCTGTATTTTTATTTTTGTTCTAAAATAACCAAGCAAAAGGTATTAATTAATAATAAAAAGGATACGTTTTTAGCCATATAGCTTGCTCTTGTATATTCTTGTTTTTACACCGTGGTTAAACACAGTGTAAAAAAAGCCACCGTGGATTGCAAGTTACACCGTACCTCTCAGCCAATCAAAATGAAGTATTTTGTTTCATTTGTAAATAAGATGACTTATGCCCCGCTCCCGCCCTTCCAGACGTCTTAGTTGGTTCCAATCGGGTGTCGTAAGCTCTTTTGTTTGGTTAATATTTTGAGTGAGAAAGCTAGAGGAACGCGAGAAAAAAAACTGTTGGCTTGGAAGTTACTCTGATGTCAGACTTTAGCGATTTGAGTGACTGAAACATTCACCAAGGCAAGAAGACATGCATCAGCTTGTCGAGAGAGACTGTATGCTGTGGATATCGCCAGTGATGCTGGGGAGAGAAGATGCCCACACCACAGACAATCAGTGGTAGCGCATCTGGTGATTAAAGACCTATTGGCTTTAGCACAGAACCAATTAGTAGTAAAGCAGCTGGTGACAGGAGTACTACTGGAGTTCCTGCCCGGTCTGTCTCAATTCCATCCTGGCTTTATGGCGGCGGCAATCCGTAAGATAGATAGATAGATATATTTTATTCGTCAGTACACTTATACACAACACAATTTACATATAATGCACATATTTAGAACATATATGATTACAATATACATGGCAAAAAGCATAAAATTCCTTTTCTGTGTCTGTGTAAAGATGTCTGTATACCGACAGGGGAAGGCATAGCCAGATTGGCTGTCTTCCTGACTTCCCCTAGCAAGAAAGAAGGTAAAAACAGAGATGCAGATAGAGAAGAAAAAGGAAAAAACAAAGAGAAGAAACGACGGCGGAAAGAGTAGAACAATACTAGTGCAACATCGTGAATTCATTTAATCGTCCTGAAAATAGATCATCTTCTGCCTGAACGGATGATGTGTGATGTGGTCGAGGCCTGGTTCAGCTGGACTACCCCGATTCGAGCCTCACCGTTGCATTCCTCATCTTCAAGTGTCAAGGTGAGAGTGTAATAATAGATTTGCCAATAATATACGGAATGCAAGGGTGAAGGGCGAATCCGGTGGCCAGCATGGACGAGAATGCCAGACAATTTGCGGTGAAAAAAGAATAACCTACATAGGGGAATCTTATCAATATACCAATTACTGAATCAATCGAAACAGACCAAAGCACACGGAGACACATCTGGGGTGAGTGAGTTAGAGATGAATAGCATTCTAAATAGCACAATCCGGGCAGTATGGATTTGAGCAGGAGACATTACTAGTGTACGAAGAGAGAAATTTGGCAATTGATTTTTTCTTGAACTCTTTCCTTTTTCTCACTGTCCTAATGTCCATTTTCAATTCGTTCCATAACTTGGGGAATGCAAAGACAGGTAGATTTTCTAAAGTTTTTGTTCTAGTTCTACATCGATGCAGGAGTCCAGCTTGGCGTGTGTTTACATTTGTCTGATTGCTGACAGTAGAGAAAAAAATAGCAAAAGATGCTGGAAGGTTACCGTTATACCAATCGAACATGAACAAGTAGACATGCAGACTATACAAATCTTTTATCTTTAGGATGCCATTTCTGAAGAACGGTGGGTCGGTATGGGCATTGCATTTCTTATTATTAATGGTTCGTATTGACCGTTTTTGTAGTTTAAATAGGCGAGAATATGCTTTCGATGCCCCCCATACTGGGATTCCGTAGATGAAGTGACTCTGTACCAAAGTGTAATACAGCGCCTTCATTGCTTTGAAAGGGAGTACTTTCTTCACTTTGTTGAGACCGAGACTGGCAAGGGCATCTTTCGAGCAGAGTTCGGATATGTGAGCATTGTAAGATAGATTTTCATCAATTTTTATGCCAAGGAACTTTACAGATTTTTCATGTTGTGTGTTACCGACTTTTTCGATAGCATTATTATTTAAAGAAATCTTCTCATGGGCGGAATCATTTCCTTTAGTTGGATTGATAAGTATATATTTTGTTTTGTTGGGGTTCAAAACCAAGTTGTTGGCAGCACACCAATCGGATATTTTTTGCACTTTTTCATTAAATTCCGAGACCAGTGGGTTTATCTCCACACCAGACTTATATCCAGTGGTGTCGTCTGCAAATGATAGGAGGTTTAGCCTTGTTGAGTTGTTTATGTCGTTAATGTAAAGTAAAAACAATATAGGTCCTAATATCGAACCTTGTGGAATATTACATGTAATTTCTGCAAGGTCAGATTTGCTGTCCCCGAAAGAAACTGGGTCCTGGTCTGAAGATAGCTTTTGAACCAATTATTGGCATTACTTCTTATACCATAGTGGTCCAGTTTTTGGAGTAAAATCCCATGGCTGATAGTATCAAACGCTTTAGATAGATCTAGGAATAGGGCTAGAGTACTGTTTTACAAGGTTCATTGTTTTCTGTGGCTATGTATTTTAACAACTGCATGACTGGTTGCAGTGTACTGTGATGCTTCCTAAAGCCGTATTGGTGGAGGAAGAGGATATCAACTTTATTTAGAAACTTAAAGAGTCTCACTAGCATGAGCTTTTCAAGGATTTTAGAAAAAACGGGCAAAATACTGATTGGTCTGTAGTTCGTAAAGTTGTTTTCGTCACCTGATTCGAATATTGGAATTACTTTGGCAATTTCCATCCTGTTTGGAACTATTCCCCGATTAAATGACTCGTTCATGATATGCGCAAGTGGAGTGGCAATGAAGTTTATTGAATGTTTCAGGATGTCAATTGAAATATTATCACAGTCTTGACTTAATTTAGATTTCATTGACTTTGCGATATTTATTGTCTCAAAAGGTGAAGTGGGCGGGATAAATAGGTTTTCAGTAAGACTACTGGTGTTAAGGTACTCAGCAAATGGCGTTTGAGGCTTTGGTATGTTTTTGGAAATTTTACCTCCTATGGTTGCAAAGAAAGTATTGAACTCCTGTGCGATTTCATTTTCCACATGGATCTTTCTATCGCCAAGATTGAAGAATGAAGGCAA
Organism: Pictodentalium vernedei; assembly: GCA_031216915.1. Lineage (NCBI taxonomy): Eukaryota > Metazoa > Mollusca > Scaphopoda > Dentaliida > Dentaliidae > Pictodentalium > Pictodentalium vernedei. Next base: position 335,170,859 of record CM062295.1, read on the forward strand.
ACTTCCCCTGTTTTTATTCCAGTTCAGAGCATTATTTAGAATTTGCCATGTGTTCCCCATGTCCGTAATAATTTGTTAGTGTTGGTTTCTTAGGATTACGGCGGTGGTCGAGGTGGACCGTTCCATTTCAAATTTCGATTTTCAAACTGTTAGTTTAAACATATTTTGTTTGCCATAAAATTGCAAAAGGGATTGGAGTACAAGGTATACAACTTATGTTAAATCTTCTCCATGAACACAATAGGATAAAAAATGTATACAATGATATTTAGATTGGTTTACAAATGAATATAGGACAAGGAACATCGCTCGTATATAGGACGTTTCGTCTTGTACAGGTAGCAGGAGAAAGGCTAGACCGAGAATATATCCACTCAATTGAATCGGTCACTAACCAGGATGAGCGCTTGAGCTTTCAGAAAGATATATTCGTTTTGTTTTGTTGTCAGTGTGGGTTTACCGTAGAGGAGGTTGGTTTCGGATGGTATATTAAAATCTTTAAGATAATCTAGTAGTGTATTCCTGGAGCCAGAGGAGCGAGGACAGGCCAAGAGATAGTGGTGAGCATGTTCACATCGATTACCAAACATATACCTTTCCAGTATATAGATTTTGAACTTGTCTGTGTTCAAGTCACTGCAGTTATTACGTCATTGTATGTGTAAAAGGTTTGCCTCTCGTTTACCCACAGGGAAGTAAAGAGGTGGTTTGGGGATGTAATTCAATTGGTCATAGGTTTGTTTGAACTGAGTTTGTGTTGCGGCTCTGGTAATTATACCTGTTTCGTTGTTCTAGCTTTTTGTCGTGGACGGGAAAAGGTATTTTTTGAAACGCTCTATTCGAACCGGAAAATACGTGAATCTGTCGGGATGTCGAAGATGGTACATTGAGATATGCGTTCTAGTGGGTAACAACGCCTTGCGGTATTTGAGGTACAGGTTTCATTATTGATAATTGTGAAAAGAACACCTTATCTGTGCTTTGCACGCCGTTTCAACAGGGAGGGCCACAGAGGTCACCCAGAAGTTCATCTGCCGAGACAGAGCGCCTTAAGCCAGGTATAATACGCGCAGCATCAAGCTGCTATCTGTCAATATTTTGAGTCATACATTCGGGTGCATAGTGACCCAGTGGCGTAGCCATGGGGGAGGGGGAGGGGGGCTTAGAGAGGGACATACCCTCACATTTCTGTCATGCCCCCAACCTAATTTTATATGCCTGTCGCAACTTATAATTTATCAACATAAACAGACTCAGCGTCAAGGAATTTACGTTTTTTGACTCGATTTTCAATTTTTTTTTCCGGGAAAGCCATCGCCCCCTTCCCAGCGAGATGCGATGACTTATCTTGTGCTCGCCGACCCCCCCCCCCCCCCCCCCCCCCCGCATCCTCCGCTACGTGGCTCGGTGATGCTGGGCATCCTATTTTGTATGCCTCTAGTACTTCAGCGATCTGAACGTAGCGGCCACCCCCACCCTCGTCCCACCCACCCAACGTAGTGGTTGAATAAAATTAAGATAGATTTGTTCCAAGGTTTTCCAATTCAAAATGAATTTTGGAGTGCTAAGGAAAGCAAGACCACGTTGACTTACTTGCATATTCCAGTTATTTGGGAGTCCCAGTTTAGATTAGATTGGAGAATTAGTCCCAGGTGTTTGTGATCTCCAGTAAATGAAACAGGACTACTGTCGAAGTCTATGCAGTCTGTTCGTCTTCAATTGTCAGTTGAGGCTTCCTGAAAGATGATGGACGACGAAATGTTCATCGCTTCGAACCACGGTAGATAGTCGAGGAGTTTTCGCCATAGAGATTAGTGGTTGGCTGTGGATTTGAGTCATGCGAGCTCTGCCATATTTGTGTAATTCGACTGTTAATACGTTATTCATATCAGAAAAAAATAGTTTACATTTCCGGAAAACCCGTCCTTGAACTTATTCTCATTAAGAGACCACCAACCTCCTTAACAAGTGGAAATGGACCTCCAAAAGTAACAATAAACAACTAATTTTATTAATCGACAATTGCCCTGCTTGAAAGCTGATTTCGTCATAAATAAATAGGAGAAGCCATAGTCACTGATTTCGAAAAGGCTTTTGACTCGAATTACGTATAAGTTAACCAAACCAGTGTTCAACCGATTACCAAAAAATGACCGCTGACCGGTTACTGGTTATCTGAGTTCATAATCGACCGATTTCGACGCCGATTCCGAGTTTAATACCGTGCACTACTAGACAAGTCGAGGCTCGCAAACAACTACACCAAATTGAACATATTTTAGAGTGTTTACAGTCCGTTCACTACTAGATAAGTCGAGACTCGAAATAACTATATTAAATTGAACATATTTCACAGTGTTAAACTCCGTTAACTCAGGTCCAGTAAAATTAACAGTCGTGCACAGTTGGGGGGTAAACGTGCCACGTTTACCCCACAGGTGCGCGTAACTGGTAATTTTAACTTCGACTTTAGTCAATGGGGTGCAAGCTTCACTTTTCCGGTATCAACTGGCAATTGCCGCAAGTACGCCCATTTGTTAGCTCTACATGTCGTTTAACTAGCATATCCCGTAAAAAGGGCGTCAAGAGAGATTAGGAATACACATTGTGGTGGTTTTTCAGCTTCGTTGAAATCATTTTACATTAACAATTGAACAATTTCAGAAGATAATAAAATGCGATTTATGAATCATCACAAAATGTTTGGCAATAATCGGTTGAACCGATGTTCCAGGAGCCGTTATCGTTGTCATCCGACTGCCCGCAAAGTTATTATCGAAAATCTTGAGATTGCAGAGTAAGTGCGCATCAACCTCAACACTGCCACGCCTCATCTATCTCATTAACTTGTAGCTGTTCTTTAAATGACACAACCCTTGCAGCGAAACTATGTTCCTAGATGTGATGCTAGACATCAAATTATGCACATTGTACGTAACTCGTGCTGCCATTACAGCCAATCAGCGAGTAAACCTGCTGCAAACGCTACGTGGTAAAAATCGGGAAGCCAACAAAGTGGTCCTTTATAGACACATACAACTTTCATAGGACCACTGCTGAAGTATTGAGCCATTATTATTAACGGTCATGTATGACCAGCGGATCCAAAATCACGCCACACTGGGACTCGGACCAGGTCATGCGTATTCGGTCAAAGGTGACCATCCGACATCGAATGCCATACTCTTCCCCATCCTACAGTAGGCGGTGGCTCCATATCACAGACCAAATATGGTAAGCGAGCACACGCACACATCCCCCGTTTTCTTAGGGTGGACGGTGGGAAGAAATTGAGCTGTCTGGAATTCCTAAACTAAAACCTGATAACTCACAGTTCCACATATAATCTCACTCTATGGGCCGAAGTTCCACATATAATCTCACTATATAGGCCCATGGAGGTATCCAGGTCTCTAAAAAGCGACATATTTATGGATTTTTATCCTTTTTGTAACTCCATATGGACTGATGGCTGGGGTGCTCCCAATCCAGGTCCGCTTGAGGCCTTATCGTTATTCTACAAATCATAACCGTTGCGAACCCCTTTCTAGACAATTATTAACGGGTGATAAAAACAATTCTCCATGCAATATCGAAAACGTCTGGGACTTTCTGTGTGGATTCACGCACTGAAGGGGATATCGTCACTTGGTTTACTTCGACAAAGGTGCATACCTTCTGGATTTATGCCGATTGCTGTCTGTAACTATGTTGGTGTCGGGTAGAATACGCAGGAGTTAACAATGTGACTCCCAATGGCCTCTAAGTCCAGTGTGGCTCATATGCCCCCTCCGGCATTCTAAGATAACCTGCAAAAAGGGTCGCAAGGGGAATGAACTCGCTTCGTCCCTACGAGCTCCAGCCATGTCAAAAATTTGATTCTGTCCAGTTTGACGCTTTCACATACTTTTTAACCTCTCTGATATCTTCCGATGCGTAACTAGATAGCACCATCTGAATTTGGAAAAAAAATGTAGGCCTGTGGCACAGGTTGTTTACGATGGACAGACAAATCTTTTCCGAACGTTTTGTATAATTCATTAGAGGATGTTTCTCCCGTTATTGTGTTATTATGATTAAATTATAAATAAAGTCAACTAAACGACAATACGTTAAACGCAACCAATAATTGATCTGGAACACTCCCTTTATCTTCAGGCTGCCTACGCGCGGATTCGATATGGCTAGCCGGTCGTTCGGTAACATGGTCTAATCCTGTCAGAGATTAACGTTGTTGTGTACCTTTACTATTGTTAAGGATGTGTTATTGTCTGACACACGGTTGTGAAGATCTCAATGAACCCTTCGTTGCAGTCTGACATACAATATCATGCCAATAACTTAATGGAATAAACTCCCGACGTGATGTGGGATGTTCGAAGTCGATCTTGATTGAATGCCATTCCTGATAGAGTTGTCGTTTTGTTACGCTCAAGACTGTTGACCAATATGTTAATTAGAAGTTTGTTGGAAAAGAAAATTTCGCTAACAGGTCGGTCCATAGCGTGCACCTGATTTTACGTAACCACTCGAAGATCGATACGAGCGTTCTTGTGAAATCGTGTATAGTCCAGTTGGGCTCGTGGAAAGATATTGAACCCAATGGCTGAGGAAAAGGGCAGAATGGCGGAATTGGAATACCAAATTAACAGACTATAATGATTCAGTGGTGTTTTCTTTTGTAGTTCATAAGCCCCGGGGGCAGTTTGATTTGATGTGATCGCGCGGACGCGCGGGATGGGGCACTGTCCAGAAATTGTTCGTAGCCGTGGGACATTTAGTGCACCGTGCCGACCATGGTTCGATCCTGTGAGAGAACATTTTGAAAACTGGTGCAGAAAGAAGCAAAATCCTTCATCCTTCGGAGTGTAAGAGGAGCTGTGAATCACACTGTACCAGTTACCATTCAGGTTTGTGCGGGTCTACGTTTTCTGCTACCGGATCATTCCATGACTTACATGGGCTGTCGCAACCGACAATCAGTCGCATTGTTGTGGGCGCTATCTAGGCTATTTGTCGGAGGAACATACATCTTATACGGTTTTCCAGGACGCGAGCAGGGATCTGCAGTTGTATGGATGAAATGGAACGGGTGGCAGTAGGTGCATTGATGGGACGCGTATACCATTATCGGACCAAGGTAGCCCACATGCAGTGCGTTTTGTGAATCGGAAAGGGGGGCATAGCTAATTGTAAAATGGTCTGTGATCACAAAATGCGATTCATGGATGCTATTAGCAGGTGGTAGAGTTATGTTCATGACTTCCAGGAAAATGAAGTTCATTGGGATGGGAATTATTATTGCTGATTCGGGCTCCAGTATACCCGCTACATACTAACACCGTCGCGGAACTCTAGAACAGAATCGGAAAGTAAATACAACAAGGCATTAAAATCGTCATGGAGATTGATAGAAAGTGCCTTCTGAGTATATAAGAAACGTATTCACGTATTCCCTGTGTTGCTTTCGGCACTAGATAACGCTTAAGCGTGAGTCACTTATCGAAAATAAATATATCATTAACGATATTATGCCCTCTTCCTCCTCCCCTCCTCAGTTTCCTTTCATCCTCGTCCCCGCCTGGTTGTCCATAAACCCCGTCTAGGCCAATAAACCGATTTTAGTTAAACTTCGCAGAAATACTATTTAATGGTGTAAGATAAAAATAATGTCATTTGATGTAGGGTGACGCCAACAGGAGTGAATATCTCCATGTATATCTTCACCACTGGTGATGTTACCGCACTGAAGGAAGCAGGGCAGAGGAAAGAGGGGGGTTAAGTCGATGTATTTATTATTATTATATAGATAACGCAGTACCATCATGTCCGATCTTAAACTCGTAGGCAAATAAAACGATGCTAATGGAGGAGGGCAGAAATACTCCTTGGTTGTGTAAGAGGAAAATAAATTGCCTGCTCGGTTCCATACCACCCCCCCCCCCCCCCTCCCCACCAGGCTGGAGTCCGTTCGGTCCCGTTCTCTATGGCGCAAAATGTAAACTTTATACAAGAAATGTACACAAAAATACAGTGCTTCCGAGAACTATCGCGAAGCGCCTCCTCCCCAAACCTGTCACACACACACGTACAATCACACTCACATCCTAACACACACAGGTACACACACGCGGGGGCGGAAAGCCCGGGAAACACTCGCTTCCTCAAGTCTGTGAACCAAAAACTATTGTATCACACAATATTGTGTAGTATTTCTTGGTTATTTTCAGAAAAAAGACGAGTCCTGTTACACGAGGCCTTAGATATTGTTTGTGAATATTAATTATATCCAATTTGGACTTGAGTTTATGGAAATTTAGACTATATTCAACCATAGACATGTATTTAGTCAGACCCTGTTTATGAATCTCAGCCTGCGTGTGTTCATAATTTCTTAGCGACAGTCTATGTATCAATTTATGAAATGCAGAATCTTTGTTGCCGATGCCAATCTCGTAGAGAATTTCGAGTGAAGCACACATGGGCTGCCGCGGAGAAACAAAGTCATTGTCAAAGAGGCAATTAAAATGTCTCAACACATAATGATAACAAGAATAACAGGAATGGCCACTATCCAAAATATAATGCGTCTAGAAGAAAGTGCCACTGGCACGCTGGTGGAATGGAGTGCCCCTTCTGCTCCCCCCCCCCCCCCCAAAGAAGAATAACAACAACCACCAGCCATATTGTAATGTATGGGAAGAATAGGCACAGTTTTATCCAGTGGCCTTGCGAGGTCACCCCGGAGGTCAATTGGCAGAAGCTTTGCTTGTAATTTATTGCTTTTTCCAAGACAATAAGTTTCTCAATAAGACTCTTTTGTCTAGTTACCTCGTCAAGTTGGTAAGACAAACCCACACACACACACACACACACACACACACACACACACACACACACAGTCTTGTTTTCCCTACATACCGAGGTACCCCATTGTCTGTCCTTTGTGTGGACTAACGGTTTCAACCTCGTTTTGCCGGTACAGTTCTGGGAAAACAACCGAGGTAAAGGGTTTCTTTTGTCTTTTGTATTATATGTATATATTATATTATATGTATGCCAATATTATGTACGATCACTGGTTGAACCACCTAAATTTAAACTAAGTAAAGGCAAAGGTAACAGCCGCCTAACAGATGTGGGATTAGGAACTAATGTGGTTAACCTGTCTGGCACCAATGACCTAACAACCCAAGAGAAATCTATTTTAGATCGCGGTTTAACTTTTGTACCAGCACCAAAGCCTAAAACTAATAACCAAACAAATTTACCATCATACAACTGTAATTTTCTTAGGCAAATGAAATTAGCCGACCGCTTTAGAAACTCCAGCGGTCGGAAACTTCCTTTTACAGAATCATCTGGTTGGTCACCTCCAGATAGTGAAGTAGATCCCGAAATTATTGAGGGTAGCAAACGAATCATCAAAAAGGTGTTCAGCATGAACATACTCTCCGATAAAGACAATTTAACAGCTGGTGAACGGAGAGCCCTCACGAAACTTCGAAAAAATAAGAAATTAGTAATTAAACCAGCCGACAAAGGTGGGTCGGTAGTTGTTCTATCTCGGGATAATTATATAAAGGAAGCCATGAGACAACTCAGCAATACTAAACATTATAAGAAAATAGATTCACTTATTTGGCCTAGTAATATCGAAAAATTCAATAAGATCTTAAAATTTCTCCTCGACGAAGGTCACATTACCAAAAAACAATTGAAATATTTAACAGCTAAGCTCAGTGCTCAAACAAGACAATTTTATATCCTACCAAAGATCCACAAGGACCGTTCTTCATGGACGGATGACTTAACTCCACCCGGGAGGCCAATTGTATCAGATTGTAATTCGGAATCTTATGCGATCTCGGAATTAATTGATTATCATCTGAAACCTATAGCAAATAGACATCCGAGCTATCTAAAAAATACACAGGATTTCCTGCCAAAAATTTCGAAATTGAAAATATCGAAAAATGCAATTCTGGCTACTTTGGATATCGACAGTATGTATACGAACATTGATATTGATAAAGGTGTTAAATCAGTTAAAAATGCATTTGAAAAATATCCGGATGCGAAACGCCCGGATGAACAAATATTGGATCTTTTAGAGCTGAGCTTAAAAGGTAATGACTTTCAATTCAATGGAGAATATTTTCTACAAATAATGGGTTGTCCTATGGGCAAAAGATTCAGTCCTAATTTTGCAAGCATTTATGTAGCGGAATGGGAGGAAAATGCCTTAAGCAAATGTGCAAAGCATCCTCTCGTATATCTCAGGTATTTAGATGACATTTTTATTATTTGGGAACATTCAAAAGAAGATTTTGATGAATTTTTAGAAATTTTGAACAATCACGATCCAAATAATAAATTGAAAGCTACTATCAGTGAAAATTCTGTTGATTTTCTCGATGTGACCGTGTATAAAGGCAAGCAATTTCAGGCGTCCGGTCATTTAGATTATAAAGTGTATTTTAAACCAACTGATTCACATCAATTGTTGCACACAAAATCATTTCATCCTCAACATACATTTAAAGGTATCATCAAATCACAACTCATTCGTTTCCACCGCAATTCAAGTGATAAGGTAAATTTCAATGAGGCTTGTTCTACTCTATTTGGCGCCCTCAGATCGAGAGGGTACTCGCTGCGCCTCTTGCGTAGCCTGAAATCCCAAACCCTGAACAAGCTCGAAAGTCCAGCTGAAACTACCGATTTCGAACCACTGAAGATTGAACACAACAGACCGTTGCAGAATGGTAGTGGCGCGGTATTTAATTGCAAAAAGCCTCGTTGTAGACTGCATACTTTTATGCCTGATCAGAAAGAGGAATTTTCCTCCGAACAAACGAAAAATCATTATCAGATCCGTAAACCCCTCCATTGTGATTCACCAAACATTATTTACCTTATCACTTGTAAGCGATGTCGGAAACAGTATGTTGGTCAAAGTCAAAATCCTTTTCGAGAACGTGCTACTAGACACAAACAGGATATAAAACATAATGCTGATGCCCCAGTAGCACAACATTTTAACCTTCCTGGCCATTCTTTGGACGATTTCGAAATCCATCCTATTGAACAACCACCAATTAAAGACACATTAGAAGAAACGGATGAATTTAGAAAAAAACGTGAAGCTTTTTGGATCAATACGCTTCAAACCCTCTGGCCATTTGGTATGAACATATCAGAGGGCGAATGCGAAAGGAGGTCCATCATTCCTTTCACTTTAACGTACAACAGAATGAATATCGAAATAGCAAAAATGTTAAAAGATGAATTCAATTTTACCAATGCTAAATTAAATGAACCTTTGAATCTTCGACCTGTCATCGCCTATAAGAAAAACAAAAGCTTGCGTAACATCCTTGTAAGGACTAAATTAGAGCCCATCAATGAATAACATCAATTTTTGCCAGTCAGTTTAACCAGTTCCTAAACTCATCACTTAGTTTAAATCAATTTTATGTAATTTTTTGTCATGTTTGAAACCCATCAGGGTTCAGTAAATGAAAACAATTTTTCGGCGGCATATTAAAAGAAAAAAACGTTTCAGTAGGAAATGTCTGTGCCAGTGCGATTTTTTAACCTCAAACACACACACACACACACACACACACACACACACACACAGAGTCTTGTTTTCCCTACATACCGAGGTACCCCATTGTTTGTCCTTTGTGTGGACTAACGGTTTCAACCTCGTTTTGCCGGTACAGTTCTGGGAAAACAACCGAGGTAAAGGGTTTCTTTTGTCTTTTGTACCTCGGTAAGGCGAAACACGCAAACTCTTTTGTCTAGTTACCTCGTCAAGTTGGTAAGACAAACGCATACACACACACACACACACACAGTCTTGTTTTCCCTACATACCGAGGTACCCCATTGTTTGTCCTTTGTGTGGACTAACGGTTTCAACCTCGTTTTGCCGGTACAGTTCTGGGAAAACAACCGAGGTAAAGGGTTTCTTTTGTCTTTTGTACCTCGGTAAGGCGAAACACGCAAACTCTTTTGTCTAGTTACCTCGTCAAGTTGGTAAGACAAACGCATACACACACACACACACACACACACAGTCTTGTTTTCCCTACATACCGAGGTACCCCATTGTTTGTCCTTTGTGTGGACTAACGGTTTCAACCTCGTTTTGCCGGTACAGTTCTGGGAAAACAACCGAGGTAAAGGGTTTCTTTTGTCTTTTGTACCTCGGTAAGGCGAAACACGCAAACTCTTTTGTCTAGTTACGTCGGCAAGTTGGTAAGACAAACCCACCCTCACACACACACACACACACACACACACACAGTCTTGTTTTCCCTACATACCGAGGTACCCCATTGTCTGTCCTTTGTGTGGACTAACGGTTTCAACCTCGTTTTGCCGGTACAGTTCTGGGAAAACAACCGCGGTAAAGGGTTTCTTTTGTCTTTTGTACCTCGGTAAGGCGAAACACGCAAACTCTTTTGTCTAGTTACCTCGTCAAGTTGGTAAGACAAACCCACACACACACACACACACACACACACACAGTCTTGTTTTCCCTACATACCGCGGTACCCCCTTGTCTGTTCTTTGTGTGGACTAACGGTTTCAACCTCGTTTTGCCGGTACAGTTCTGGGAAAACAACCGAGGTAAAGGGTTTCTTTTGTCTTTTGTATTATATGTATATATTATATTATATGTATGCCAATATTATGTACGATCACTGGTTGAACCACCTAAATTTAAACTAAGTAAAGGCAAAGGTAACAGCCGCCTAACAGATGTGGGATTAGGAACTAATGTGGTTAACCTGTCTGGCACCAATGACCTAACAACCCAAGAGAAATCTCTTTTAGATCGCGGTTTAACTTTTGTACCAGCACCAAAGCCTAAAACTAATAACCAAACAAATTTACCATCATACAACTGTAATTTTCTTAGGCAAATGAAATTAGCCGACCGCTTTAGAAACTCCAGCGGTCGAAAACTTCCTTTTACAGAATCATCTGGTTGGTCACCTCCAGATAGTGAAGTAGATCCCGAAATTATTGAGGCTAGCAAACGAATCATCAAAAAGGTGTTCAGCATGAACATACTCTCCGATAAAGACAATTTAACAGCTGGTGAACGAAGAGCCCTCACGAAACTTCGAAAAAATAAGAAATTAGTAATTAAACCAGCCGACAAAGGTGGGTCGGTAGTTGTTCTATCTCGGGATAATTATATAAAGGAAGCCATGAGACAACTCAGCAATACTAAACATTATAAGAAAATAGATTCACTTATTTGGCCTAGTAATATCGAAAAATTCAATAAGATCTTAAAATTTCTCCTCGACGAAGGTCACATTACCAAAAAACAATTGAAATATTTAACAGCTAAGCTCAGTGCTCAAACAAGACAATTTTATATCCTACCAAAGATCCACAAGGACCGTTCTTCATGGACGGATGACTTAACTCCACCCAGGAGGCCAATTGTATCAGATTGTAATTCGGAATCTTATGCGATCTCGGAATTAATTGATTATCATCTGAAACCTATAGCAAATAGACATCCGAGCTATCTAAAAAATACACAGGATTTCCTGCCAAAAATTTCGAAATTGAAAATATCGAAAAATGCAATTCTGGCTACTTTGGATATCGACAGTATGTATACGAACATTGATATTGATAAAGGTGTTAAATCAGTTAAAAATGCATTTGAAAAATATCCGGATGCGAAACGCCCGGATGAACAAATTTTGGATCTTTTAGAGCTGAGCTTAAAAGGTAATGACTTTCAATTCAATGGAGAATATTTTCTACTAATAATGGGTTGTCCTATGGGTAAAAGATTCAGTCCCAATTTTGCAAGCATTTATGTAGCGGAATGGGAGGAAAATGCCTTAAGCAAATGTGCAAAGCATCCTCTCGTATATCTCAGATATTTAGATGACATTTTTATTATTTGGGAACATTCAAAAGAAGATTTTGATGATTTTTTAGAAATTTTGAACAATCACGATCCAAATATTAAATTGAAAGCTACTATCAGTGAAAATTCTGTTGATTTTCTCGATGTGACCGTGTATAAAGGCAAGCAATTTCAGGCGTCCGCTCATTTAGATTATAAAGTATATTTTAAACCAACTGATTCACATCAATTGTTGCACACAAAATCATTTCATCCTCAACATACATTTAAAGGTATCATCAAATCACAGCTCATTCGTTTCCACCGCAATTCAAGTGATAAGGTAAATTTCAATGAGGCTTGTTCTACTCTATTTGGCGCCCTCAGATCGAGAGGGTACTCGCTGCGCCTTTTGCGTAGCCTGAAATCCCAAACCCTGAAAAAGCTCGAAAGTCCAGCTGAAACTACCGATTTCGAACCATTGAAGATTGAACACAACAGACCGTTGCAAAATAGTAGTGGCGCGGTATTTAATTGCAAAAAGCCTCGTTGTAGACTGCATACATTTATGCCTGATCAGAAAGAGGAATTTTCCTCCGAACAAACAAAAAATCATTATCAGATCCGTAAACCCCTCCACTGTGATTCACCAAACATTATTTACCTTATCACTTGTAAGCGATGTCGGAAACAGTATGTTGGTCAAAGTCAAAATCCTTTCCGAGAACGTGCTACTAGACACAAACAGGATATAAAACATAATGCCGATGCCCCAGTAGCACAACATTTTAACCTTCCTGGCCATTCTTTGGATGATTTCGAAATCCACCCAATTGAAAAACCACCAATTAAAGACACATTAGAAGAAACGGATGAATTTAGAAAAAAACGTGAAGCTTTTTGGATCAATACGCTTCAAACCCTCTGGCCATTTGGTATGAACATATCAGAGGGCGAATGCGAAAGGAGGTCCATCATTCCTTTCACTTTAACGTACAACAGAATGAATATCGAAATAGCAAAAATGTTAAAAGATGAATTCAATTTTACCAATGCTAAATTAAAGGAACCTTTGAATCTTCGACCTGTCATCGCCTATAAGAAAAACAAAAGCTTGCGTAACATCCTTGTAAGGACTAAATTAGAGCCCATCAATGAATAACATCAATTATTGCCAGTCAGTTTAACCAGTTCCTAAGCTCATCACTTAGTTTAAATCAATTTTGGGTAATTTTTTGTCATGTTTGAAACCCATCTGGGTTCAGTAAATGAAAACAATTTTTCGGCGGCATATTAAAAGAAAAAAACGTTTCAGTAGGAAATGTCTGTGCCAGTGCGATTTTTTAACCTCAAACACACACAGGCGAGTGCCAGAGTTCATATATGCCCAAAAACAAAATAGGTTCTAATTTCAATCATGTGTATGTATTTCCTAAATAAAATTATTATTTATTTATTTATATATTTATTTATTGATTATTTTTAATTTTTTATTAATTTTTATTTATTTATTTATTTATTTATTTATTTATTTGGTTGATTCATTTATTTAAAGTTTTATTTTTTTTTTAATTTTTCATACCTTTCACACAATGTAGAGGTTCAGAAGGTAAAACACACAATTTCTACGTGGTGTAAAATATTTTCCGTCATAAACCTCCGTCGGGGGATATTCATTCCAACTGATAACATTCGTGAGGCATCATGATCTTTGGCGTTATTTTTTCATTTATTTCTTTAGTCTCAATATATTTTATCAAACCATTTTTTCATATTATTTTCACATACTTCTGAAGCCAGTAAAGCAAACCGCTCCCGATTGGTTTTACTTAAATCAAAGCCAACCAATAGGGCTTCATGGGGTCAGTAAAGCAAACCACTCACTGACTGATTAAAATTCAATGGAAACCAATCAATAGGGCTTCATCTAATTTGTTTGGACGACACAAACTGAGTTGTGAAAAACAAACTTGGGACATCTCAGATTGAAAAGAATTAATTAGATGAGTAACATTTGTCAGCTTGTTACCGAGTTTAATTATGTACTGAGCTGTGAAAAACACCCCCAGCCCACATATAGATATATACCATGCATGCTCTCCCAAAGTTGGAATCATTTTCCTCAAAGTCTCTTTGAAAAAGCCAAACCAAGCGAAACGCGTCGAGACAGACGGATTATTTTCTACCTTTGCTGAAGACTGCAACCAATCCAGGTATCTTCTTAAAAAGGTAATATCTAATTTTCCAATTTTATTTATTTCATCACTTTTATATTTTATTTATACTTAATTCAGCTACTTTCTTTAACAATGGCAAGAAAAGGGCAGAGGCATCAGAGACAGAGAGTTGCCCAGTCCGGAACTGGCCAGGAACTATCGTTCCAGGCTTATTCTAGGCTGGTCAAGGCCTTGTTTCAGGTGCTTCAATGTTTGCACCACATTGGGCTATTAGAGCACCATTTGGCAAATCGGGATTTCCCGAAACAGCTGGAGAAGAAAGTAGATGAGTTAGGTGGCTTTCTAAAGCCAGCTCTTCCCACCCCACACATTTTTTCTGTTTTTCGACAGATTAGTGTGGGATGAGCCAATCAAACGTTAAATGCTTTAGTTGAGCATTATAAAATAAATTTAAACCAGTTGAAGTCTAAGATAACTTTGGCTATGCGACCACCTCCTGGACTCGAAAAAATAGACTTCAACAGCGCTTCGGCGCGTGCCTTGATCTGGGCTAAAAAGAACTTTGAAAATAAGTTGACAGATAAGACGATTTCGGCCTATGAGTCTTACATTTCGGAACTTCGCCCAGCGTCTGGAGTAAGGAACAATACGGGAGGGAGCAAGCAAACTCCGGCCCGTGTTGTCCCTCTACCCCAACGCGAAAAGCAAAATAAGAAAAGATCAAGGCAAAGCACTTCTCCCTCTTCTTTTCCTTCTACTTCTTCTTTCTCTCAGAGTAAGCGCCTCAATTTGCAAACATCTCCGGTCCATATTGTGACTGAAGATGCTCGCAAATTGAGAAACGCTGTCTCGCCTCGTCTTGCTCCTCTACCTCCTACTCCTCCTCAGCCTTTCTTCTCTGGTTCTCCTAGTGCTCTCACTAGAACTCCTCCTCCTCCTTCTGTTTCTTCTCCTGCTTCTGTTTCCTCTCCTGCTTCTGTTTCTTCTGCCCCTTCTCCTGCCTCTAGTGTGGTTCAACCAGGTATATCGTACTCAGAGAAAGTCAAATCACCGAGCCGCAAATCGGGCCGCTCATTTGATTCTAAATTCTCCCAGTTTCGGCATAAAAGCGGAGTTAATTTTGACAAAAGGAATTGGCGCCTCCCCGATGTTTGTAAAAACATCCTTATGATTGGAAGTTCAAATTTAGGACGCATTGATCGAAATCCCCATCCGGACATCCAGGTGGAGTGTTACCCCGGCGCCAAATTCAATCATCTGCGCTCTATGTTTAAAGGGCACAGGGGCCAGTCCAGTCCCCAAAAAATATTATTAAATATTGGCGTGAATTCTCGAAACGATAATTCTGATCTCGTAGTTAAGCAGTTGCGGAATATGCTTAGCGATATCAGGGTCAAGTTTAGATCAGCAAAAATTTATTTCGCTGAACTAAACTTTTCGCAAAAACTCCCTCAGACTGAGAGGAGAACCCTGAGCATCATCAACGAAACCATTCGGAAAGTGAAGGACGTTAACGTGATACCAAAATTGATGACGCGAAGTTTGATGTTGCTCAGGATTTAATCCATTGGACCACGAGAACCGCCAATATTATGTACGATCACTGGTTGAACCACCTAAATTTAAACTAAGTAAAGGCAAAGGTAACAGCCGCCTAACAGATGTGGGATTAGGAACTAATGTGGTTAACCTGTCTGGCACCAATGACCTAACAACCCAAGAGAAATCTCTTTTAGATCGCGGTTTAACTTTTGTACCAGCACCAAAGCCTAAAACTGATAACCAAACAAATTTACCATCATACAACTGTAATTTTCTTAGGCAAATGAAATTAGCCGACCGCTTTAGAAACTCCAGCGGTCGGAAACTTCCTTTTACAGATTCATCTGGTTGGTCACCTCCAGATAGTGAAGTAGATCCCGAAATTATTGAGGCTAGCAAACGAATCATCAAAAAGGTGTTCAGCATGAACATACTCTCCGATAGAGACAATTTAACAGCTGGTGAACGGAGAGCCCTCACGAAACTTCGAAAAAATAAGAAATTAGTAATAAAACCAGCCGACAAAGGTGGGTCGGCAATAGTTCTATCTCGGGATATTTCTATAAAGGAAGCCATGAGACAACTCAGCAATACTAAACATAAAAAGAAAATAGATTCACTTATTTGGCCTATTAATGTCGAAAAATTCAATGCGATCTTAAAATTTCTCCTCGATGAAGGTCACATTACCAAAAAACAATTGAAATATTTAACAGCCAAGCTCAGTGCTCAAACAGGACAATTTTACATCCTACCAAATATCCACAAGGACCGTTCTTCATGGACGGATGACGTAACTCCACCCGGGAGGCCAATTGTATCAGATTGTAATTCGGAATCTTATGCGATCTCGGAATTAATTGATTATCATCTGAAACCTGTAGCAAATAGACATCCGAGCTATCTAAAAAATACACAGGATTTCCTGTTGAAAATTTCGAAATTGAACTACTTTGGATATTTCGAAAAATGCAATTCTGGCTACTTTGGATATCGACAGTATGTATACGAACATTGATATTGATAAAGGTGTTAAATCAGTTAAAAATGCATTTGAAAAATATCCGGATGCGAAACGCCCGGATGAACAAATATTGGATCTTTTAGAGCTGAGCTTAAAAGGTAATGACTTTCAATTCAACGGAGAATATCTTCTACAAATAATGGGTTGTCCTATGGGCAAAAGATTCAGTCCTAATTCTGCAAGCATCTATGTAGCGGAATGGGAGGACAATGCCTTAAGCAAATGTGCTAAGCATCCTCTCATATATCTCAGGTATTTAAATGACATTTTTATTATTTGGGAACATTCAAAAGAAGATTTTGAAGAATTTTTAGAAATTTTGAACAATCATGATCCAAACATTAAATTAAAAGCTACTATCAGTGAACGTTCTGTTGAGTTTCTCGATGTGACCGTGTATAAAGGCAAGCAATTTCAGGCGTCCGGTCATTTAGATTATAAAGTATATTTTAAACCAACTGATTCACATCAATTGTTGCACACAAAATCATTTCATCCTCAACATACATTTAAAGGTATCATCAAATCACAACTCATTCGTTTCCACCGCAATTCAAGTGATAAGGTAAATTTCAATGAGGCTTGTTCTCCTCTATTTGCCGCTTTCAGATCGAGAGGATACTCTCTGCGCTTTTTGCGTACCTTGAAGTCTCAAACTCTGGAAAAGCTCGAAACTACTGATTTTGAACCGGTGAAGATTGGACACAACAGACCGTTTCAGAATGGTAGTGGCGCGGTATTTAATTGCAAAAAGCCTCGTTGTAGATTGCATATTTTTATACCTGATCAGAAAGAGGAATTTACCTCGGAACAAACGAAAAATCATTATCAGATCCGTAAACCCCTCCACTGTGATTCACCAAACATCATTTACCTTATCACATGTAAGAACTGTCGGAAACAGTATGTTGATCAAAGTCAAAATCCTTTCCGAGAACGTGCTACTAGACACAAACAGGATATAAAACATAATGCTGATGCCCCAGTAGCACAACATTTTAACCTCCCTGGCCATTCTTTGGGCGATTTCGAAATCCATCCTATTGAACAACCACCAATTAAAAACACAGTAGAAGAAACGGATGGCTTTAGAAAAAAACTGAAGCTTTTTGGATGAATACGCTTCAAACCCTCTGGCCATTTCGTATGAACATATCAGATGGAGAATGCGAAAGGAGGTCCATCATTCCTTTCACCTTAACATACAGCAGAACGAATATCGAAATAGGAAAAATGTTAAAAGATGAATTCAATTTAACCAATGCTAAATTAAAAGAACCTTTGAATCTTCGACCTGTCATCGCCTTTTAGAAAAACAAAAGCTTGTGTAACATCCTTGTAAGGACTAAATCAGAGCCCACCAATGAATAACATCAATTAATGCCAGTCAGTTTAACCATTTCCTAAGCTCATCACTTAGTTTAAATTTATTTTATGTTATTTTTTGTCCTATTTGAAACCCACCAGGGTTCAGTAAATGAAAACAATTTTTCAGCGGCATATCAAAAGAAAAAAAAAACGTTTCAGTAGGAAATGTCTGTGCCAGTGCGATTTGTTAACCTCAAACACACACACACACTCTCTCTATCAGAACGTCATTTGTTGATGTGACCCAGACATTTGATTAACGCTAATTTCAGACCTGTTTGCGTACGTGTTTACTCAACGTGTTGCTATTGTAATTGACAGCTCTGATTTCTCGGTCCCAACGATGTAACAGCTCTGATGAGTCGGAACTTTCGAGGTGCAACATTTACATTGTTTGTTTATACGATATTGATTTAGCAAAGTAACTACATGTACCAAAAGTCAGTATTTAACGTACAAAGACGCAAACTTCTAAACTCAATTAACTGGCTGAGGGTTAGATTATTTTTGTTGGTCTGAATTTGTATTCCAAATTTGTTTTATAACAAAATTGTAATAAGACAAATATGTGTATACAAAATATTATTCATGTTTGACACGAGTAAAGAAAATGTCATGTCTATTGCTCGGGTGCCCTCATTTTTTTTTTAAAAAGACCTGATAGCAGCTTCTACCATTCAACCAGTTAAGTTTCTGAAAAAAGTGAACACTTGTGATGATAACGTATTTATAGCATCAGCTCAAACGAGGATTCGAACCCTATCAGACGGCCATAGTGGACCAACGCTATTCACAAAAACCTCTATTTAAATTTTAATATATTTTTACTTTTTCTTCCAGAACATAGCTTATGACACCTCTTCAGGGCAAGATTATCGAGACGTTTCAGTGAAGGTCATAGTGTGTGAGGTTTTTTTTGGAGTCAAACGTTTAAAATATTTATTTATGTGCAAGTCTGGCAACTCAGTTGTGCTTGGTGAAGGATCGAGCAATTATGTGCGTGTTCAGATTGATAATACTCGTCGGAACAAACACAGCTTTATCGCGCATCCCAGTGGAGAGGACAGGTGGTGGGGACCGGGAGCAAATTCTGACTCTAATAAATGAAGTGGATGGCCACAAGGGACATTTACTGCACATCTATACATTCGACCTTGAAAGCATTCAGCCCCAGTCTTTTTATCTGGAACATACGGCCAAATACGAGGTCAAATGTTTCTATTTTGGGGGCGAATGTGATCGTTCGTTGTGCTTACTGACATGTTTGTTTTTTTTTATTATTATGAGTGGCTCTTCTCTTTTTACCTATGGATAAACTTATTTGAAACGAAACATACCAGCTGTTTCAGCGACTACTAGTCTTCTATAATTCAATAATTCCTTGTTGTGCCAATATTTCTGTGTGCCGTATTTCTCTCTTATTTCCCAGTGCCATTTTCTTACATTATATCCACAATCAAGAATTCTCCCCAAATCATCACACTGGACAGTGATACAATCGTATGATACTCATCTCAGTGATACTCATCTCAGTGATTCATCATATCAAATTAAGAATATATTTGGCGAGAAAAATACTCCACCACTCGCCCAGGCGACTTTAGTGGAGATATCCTTCCCTCATTCTCCGTTTATAATATGGAAAGGCTTGGTTTGTTTTGAATCAAGAGCGGTACAGAATCACATTCGGAAGCTAAACTATTTATTGTATATACACGGTATCTTTTACAACGCGTGTGGACTTTCATATTTTATTTTTATTACACACCCATTCAACTTTAAACCCTTGAATTTAACGGAATGGCCACTATGACATAATGATTCTGTATTCAATGGGTGATGTACAAGCCGGAACTTTTTTCTCAGCACCGTTCATACTAGTTCCTTTCGATAACTTTCCAAATTTCGTTAAACAATTATCGATCGTCTGTCAAGTAGGTGAAAATGAAAACGTCCAAAGCAAAATAATGTCGGTTCACAAAAAATTAACCAAAAATGAGATAATATTTAAAAAAAAAAACGATCAATACCAACCAGAACATTAACCCAGTCCCGTGGCCGTCTCGTTTTGTGGATCCGTTATATCTAAATTGGTCAACTTTATTTCGGTAAATCTTCGTACATCTTGACATGCTTCGAACTTCATTTAAAAATGTTTCTCCCAGTTGTTTTGCAAATCTGCATAAATTTGTACTTAAATTTTTCTAACAGTAATAGCCACCAAATGGTTAGGTGTGAATGGGCACCAGCCGAAGAGAAATAGCGATACGAATTTCAACAAACACTGGTTTCGAAAAGGTTGTTTTGATCCTTTGTCGATCAATTTCATCAGTACAGCTTCAGTCAAAAAAAAACAGACTCTTCATCTTTGGGTTTAAACATTGGAATTAAAATTTGTTTATTTAAATAAATTTTAATGCATGGGTTGTGTAATAAACACAGAACGCGATGTGTGTTTGAATCGGTGGGTGTTTTACATAACTCGTTGGAATGGCGTAATCATATTTCGCTAGAGCCAACGGCTCTCGCGAAATAAGACTATGCCACTCCAACTCGTTATGTAAAACATCCACCGATTCAAATACACATCGCGTTCTGTCTATATATGTGACACGAGCTCGTTCCAATAAAGAGTCATAATGATTTCGAGGTTAAAACTTGAAAAGTAATAAAATTTGGTTGAAGTTTTTACCTTCCGTTATGTGAAGGGTAAATTAAACATTATGTGATCAAAACAATCAAAAAGTCGTTACGATTAGATATTTCTTAACCTCGTTCACTAAAAGCGATCTGGTCCTCGCGAAGCCTCAACTCAGATCGACTTTTGTGATCTCGGTTCAGAAATGTCATTCGAAAATTGTGACTCATTAGAGATCCTATATTTGTTGCTTTTAATATGGTACACTCCAGCCAATGGTCCATACGGCCACTATACTTCATTGGAATCTCCATGTTGTAACTGAAAGTGTTAAGCTTCGTGGCCCCATGTTTCGAATATCGAATATAATCGATTGCTAGTGCAGATAAATGAGGTGCTGGTTAAAACAGTTTTATCATAGTAGTTCCGGTTGGTTTACCCATTTTTGTGTCGTGTGGGTTATATTAAAGTTATAATGAAAAATTACAAAATGCTCTTTCCAGTAAGATTCCATCTACATGCTTGGTTACATTACTCGCTATGTTCATTTTTACAAAAAAAAAAACAAAAAAAAAAAAACAAAGCATGCGTTCTCAAATGCTCTTAAAAAATAAAACACAAAAAAACTGAACATTATTTTCATCACTGAATGACAATAGCAATATGTCACTATCAGTGATCTAAACTGGACTCTGGAAATGCTTCACAACTCAGTTGATCTTGCACCTAAGATAGCGTCAAGTCAATCAAGGCGATACCCCCTCGCAACGGTGACGTTTTGTGACGCGAAAGCTGTAAGACTGCAAATATTAATTTGTCTACCCCCAAATAATAAATATGGACTCTTCCTGTTGCTGTCATTGACCTAATATGAAAGATACCACCGGGCTTCAAATGGCTAACGATTGCGATTGACGTCGCCAAAACCTGATTCTTCGTGACGTTAAAACGTCATGAAAACCGTAGTTGGAAAGGCCTAACCAATGAGCGTTCCAGCAATCCAATTGTACAGAGGTTAGTGATCACTATACAGGCGGAGGTCCTTTGGATGACCTTCTGGATGATTTGATGTAATTTCATCAGTCACTGGACCTGTGACGTCGAGCTGTTTGTCCAACGATCGGTACGTTATAGAAAAGTGATTGATGGGAGTGTTCAATTATTTGCATATACCCCGAACTTTTCCGACTTCTTTTGTTCTTGTTCCGGATACCCAAAGGCCTTCATCTCTCGTGGTAATTCAAAGTGTTTGCTAAAATGGCTCACAGAGTCAAATCGCTCCATTTATATTACAAACCCTTAGTCCCCCTCCCGCCAACAATTAGTCCATAAAATACTTACCAACTCGACATCAGTTTGCTCGTGCGCGATGTGCTCATAACAAATGCAGCATGTATGGCTGACCTATGTCCCTCCAATTATCCCATTCATACTTGTCACAATGTGTGCTTAACTTGTATGCATATCGCATGCAGCATATGAAGACACCGATATTGAAGGGGCATAGAGACACACTGCTTGATGGCCATCGTTACATATTATGGGAGATAATAATCTCTAGAATCAGTGTGGACTGCCCTGTTAGGAGGTGAAGAACATTTGACATTCATTTTTTTTTTTATTCTGTGCTCTGTTACAATCGCATTTTAACAGACATTCACATTCCTCCGTGTGCAATAAGTTACATTGTCCATATGGAGTATGGCTAGTTGGAGAACTTTCTCCGGGAGGAGGAGATTAGTTGGAAATTCTAAGGTCCCACTGGAGATGTCGTGGTCCGGAAAACGGTATGGATTTACCTCAAGGTTGAAAATCACTGGTCAAACAGGGATCCATTGCCTTGAATTTCCAGAAGGGGACCCCAATCCCTGTTTGAAACCATCTAGCCACGCCCCCGAAAACCAAGGTCAACTGCCAAGGAAATCTTTTTCATCGAAGGCATCTCTCGTTTCTGCATCTAAAGCATCTTTGAGTTGCGTACTCATAAAATTATTGCCGGTGTAAAAGGAATGGAAGTCCGTAGGAACGTTAGTCCCTCTGGACTATTATTCCGCGGAATTATAGTCCTAGGTCTAACATTTCTAGGAATAGTAGTCCGGCGGACTACTATTCCTAGAAATGTTAGACCTAGGACTATAATTCCGCGGAATAATAGTCCAGAGGGACTAATTTTCCTACGGACTTCCATTCCTGTCACACCGGTCGTTTTTAGTGGGGTCCCAAACAGATAAACATAGAGACAAACGGTCAAACATAAGAGACGCTACAAATTGTCTAGATAAAGGAACGTAAATGCGTGGGGTGGTGGAGGCAAATGGACGACCCCCCCCCGCACCCCCCCCCCCCACACTAAACACTTTATCGAAGAATTTGCGATCCTGTCAGGGGGGGGGGGAGGGGGAGTCTTCCAAAAAATTCCGGACACAAGGCCTAAAATATTTTTTTCCACCTTTTAACCACCACCCACGTGCAAAAAAAAATGTTTTTCCTCTGACCACTTGGACACCCACCCCACCACCTATATTTTTTCAGTGTATCACCACAGTGGGTAATGAAAATTATTGCACTGAGCTTCCAGTTGTCAATCCTTGCCTTAATTTGAATCCTAATCTACTGTCTAAACTTATTATGTACACATCAACCAGCATCTAATACCTGATGACAGAACTTTCAGTTGAGCATTTGTAATTCATGCATTTCAATAATATGCCTTTTTTCACTATGGCGTAGTGTATACTGGCATATTATTGAAATGCATGAATTGCAAATGCTCAACTGAAAGTTCTGGCCGCAATGCTCTCATAATAATTATCATTCATGTGTTAAGTTCCGAGACTGAAGAAACAGTTTAAATTTAGTGAAGAAGTTTTAATTTTAATGACCTGACTATAGGTTAAGTGTCTAGGCTTGAGGTTTCAGCCAATTGTCATTACTCAAAAGATAGTAGATAGCGTAGGAAAGTTGAAAATCTGTCACCTAACACTATTGTAAATCTCACTGTCCGTCCTGGTCCGTCTCCGAAAAAATGTCAGCATTGATTTCTGCATATAACAGCATATAATGTAAGAATTAGACTATTTTTGAGAACATCAAATAGAGGATTAAAATAATCTTCTTTTGCTGCATAGTATTATGCTCAGCTACTCATCTATATACTCCGGCTCAGTCAGGGTCAGTTTTCAATTCAAATATTAACTGTAACTTTTGTTTCATATTTTCACGAGATAGCCAGACAAACCCTCTGTGAAAACCCTGGTACTATCACTATGAGCTTGAATTAAGTAAGTGGGGTTTTATATCAAAGATGCACAGTGAGAATTTTCATTAGTTTCAGGTTACAAGAGCTCTACTCAGAGAAACTGGGCATTTCGATTGTTTTCCGTAACTTTTTTACATTATTTTAGATGTTCTGCTAAACACATTGCTACTCATTGTAAAATCCAAATTGTGCCGTGATGATTCAGCTATGAAAATTATGTTAACCATTCCCAAATTAAAATTCATAAATTTCCACTGATTGTTTTTAGTCAAACTGGAGTACACAATTCTTTAATGCATCTAATTTAATTTACAAAAATGAGAACAAATCCCCTAATCAGCCTAGTGGGGCCTTATTCACTAACCCTACCTGACAAACAGGTGCCTATTAGACTACTAAACAACAATATAGCCTTGTTATGTGAAAATAATTTAAAAAAAAAAACACCAGGAAAAAAATTGCAACTCCAGGAAAAAAGGTGTTTTGGCCCCCATCCGACCACCCACCCACCCCGGCCTTGTGTCCGGAATTTTTTGGAAGACCCCCCCCCCCCCCTGATCCTGTTGGAAAATAGTTTAGTCCTGTAGTCTAATATCCTACCGTTATATTACGGTTTACACGGTGAAAGTAATTGATGAATGTATGATAATAGTTTTTAGTCTTCTTCTTCTCCTTCTTCTTCTTCTTCTTCTTCTTCTTCTTCTTCTTCTTCTTCTTCTGTCTTCTGTCTTCTCATCACTTTATTGCCCGCAAGATAACTCGAAAACAAATTGCCCTATCTCGTTGATATTTGGCATGCTGATAGACAGCCACAAGTTCTCGGCACTGAATATTTTTCAGATTCCTGGGGCATTAGGGTTCTCCGTGGGGATGTTTTGAAAGTGGGTCACGCCCATATCTCAGGCGCGGTATGACCTAGGGACCTGGGACCAACACCAAATGAGTCGACACTCGATGGACGTTCAAAATATGGGTCAAGCTCACGGAGGTCATCTAGGGGTCATTGAGTGCATTTTTCAGAATTGCTGGAAATTACATTTTTTTGACCCACTAAAGTATTCCTGACGTTCACACATGCATTTTGACGTAAAAAAAAGTGGGCCTGGACAAAAATTTTGAAAGTGGGTCACGCCCATATCTCAGGCGTGGTATGACGTATGGACCTGGGACCAACACGAAATGAGTTGACACTTGATGGACATTCAAAATATGGGTCAAGGTCACGAAGGTCACCTAGGGGTCATTGAGTGCATTTTTCAGAATTGCTGGAAATCACATTTTTTGACCTCCTAAAGTATTCCTGATGTACACACATGCATTTTGACGTAAAAAAAGTGGGCCTGGCCAAAATTTTTGAAAGTGGGTCACGCCCATATCTCAGGTGTAGTATGGTGCATGGACCTTCGATCAACACCATATGAGGCGACACTTGATGGAGATTCAAAATATGGGTCAAGGTCACAGAGGTCACTTAGGGGTCATTGAGTGCATTTTTCAGAATTTCTGGAAATCACATTTTTTGTCCCCCTAAAGTATTCCTGACATACATACATTCATTTTGACGTAAAAAAGTGGGCGTGGCCAAATGTTTTGAAAGTGGGTCACGCCCATATCTCAAGCGTGGTATAACCTACGGACCTGGGACCAGCACCAACTGAGTCAACAACTGATGGAGGTTCAAAATATGGGTCAAGGTCACGGAGGTCAACTAGGGGTCATTGAGTGCATTTTTCAGAATTGCTGGAAATCACATTTTTTGACCCCCTAAAGTATATCTGACGTACATACATGCATTGTGACGTAAAAAAAGTGGGCGTGGACAAAATTTTGGAAAGTGGGGCACACCCATATCTCAGGCGTGGAATGACGTATGGACCTGGGACCAACACCAAATGAGTCGACACTTGATGGAGATTCAAAATATGGGTCAAGATCACAGAGGTCACCTAGGGGTCATTGAGTGCATTTTTTCAGAATTGCTGGAAATCACATTGTTTGACCCCCTAAAGTATTCCTGACGCACACACATGCATTTTTACGTAAAAAAAGTGGGCGTGGCCAAAATTTTTGAAAGTGGGTCACACCCATATCTCAGGCGTGGTATGACCTACAGACCAGGGACCAACACCAAATGAGTCGATACTCGATGGAGGTTCAAAATATGGGTCAAGGTCACGGAGGTCAACTAGGGGTCATTGAGTGCATTTTTCAGAATTGCTGGAAATCACATTTTTTGATCCCCTAAGGTATTCCTGACATACACACTTGCATTTTGACGTAAAAAATTGGGCATGGTCAAATTTTTGAAAGTGGGTCATGCCCATATCTCAGGCATGGTATGACGTATGGACCTGGGACCAACATCAAATGAGTCGACACTTGAGGCAGACTCAAAATATGGGTCAAGGTCACGGAGGACACCTAGGCGTCATTGAGTGCATTTTTCAGAATTGCTGGAAATCACATTTTTTGATTCATAAAGTATTCCTGACGTACACACATGCATTTTGACGTAAAAAAAGAGTTTGCGTGGCCAAAATTTTTGAAAGTGGGTCACGCCCATATCTCAAGTGTGGTATGACCTACGGACCTGGGACCAACACCAAATGAGTCGACACTTGAAGGAGATTCAAAATATGGGTCAGGGTCAAGGAGGTCACCTAGGGGACATTAAGTGCATTTTTCATAATTGCTAGAAATCACATTTTTTGACACCCCCCCCCCCCCACCCCCAAAAGCATTCCTGGGGTCCATACATGCATTTTTATGTTAAAAAAGTGGGCGTAGCCAACATTTTTGAAAGTGGGTCATGCTCATATCTCAGTCGTGGTATGATGAATGGACCTGGAACTAACACCAAATGAGTCGACACTTGATGGAAATTCAAAATATGGGTCAAGGTCATGAAGGTCTGCCTGAAAGAGGTCACCAAAGTCATCAAGTGCGTATTATTCAGAAATACTGGGAAATGAATTTTATTACACCTTAATGCATTTCTAAAGTTTATGAACGTATTTCATCACTCAAATTAGTGGGCAGAGCCAAAAATGTCCATTTCTGATTCGAGTATCGAACCCTTTGAATGCTGGTCACATGTATGCCTTTTCTGTTTTCTTATAAATAATTGTTCTGATTCCAGTATGAATATCTGTAAATACTGTTAACGAAAACCCATTTCTGATTTGTTTAAAAATATTTTACTCCTGAAAATAAGCCTCCATAAATTCTCTTTCTGTATAGTTTATTCCTGATTCTTTAACCCTTTTCACACAGACTTGAATTTACTGGGTGCATTAAATTCTGTTCTCTAGTTTCATTCATTTTCTCTCGGTCTACACGTGAACCCAAAACACTTGACCTGATATTTACGTATTATACACTACCACACTCAGGGAATAAGATACGTACTACAGTTGGGTGTCAATGGTGTGAAATCTTTCCAGAAACGAAACTACATACAATTTGAACGCCAATAACGTCCCATGCACGCCCAATACGAGTAAACTATGTAACCTTTGGGGAACTGGGTAAATTGGTACATGCCGGTTGCAAAAGTCATCAGAAAAATCTCAAATAAGCAGAACTGCAAGATAATTTCTGAGACACCGTACCGCTATGAATGATTGCATGCCGCCGTCTTGTCAATCTACGCGATTAACCCTTTACCCAACGTAACGGCCAAAACCGGCCAGCGCTATTCTCAAAAATCGCCAATTAATTTTCACTATTGTTTTCATTTTTTGTCTCAAAAACATAGGTTATGACCCCTCGTTGGAACGAGCTCGTCGAGCTCGTTCCAACGAGGGGTCATAACCTATGTTTTTGAGACAAAAAATGAAAAAAATTAGTTATTGAAGAATTTTTTTTGCAAGTGTCGTCTGCTTTTCACGTTAGGTAAAGGGTTAACAAAAAAATCTACATGATGTTGAATATAATTCAGTGATGCACGTGTGTATCGTTGCACATCACGTTAAGTTTGCACTGGCGAGATGATTTGTACCTGAAAAGTACAACGACTTACGTGACGTTGAGAGTGAACTGCCAAGAAAACATCAACAGCAAAGAATGTACAGGCATCCGGTAACTCATATTCTATGACAAAGTGTACGCACGGAGCACTTGTGGAGTTTCAAGTACTGAACCTCCAGGTTTAAAGTGTATGTATTGCACTTGAAGCTTCCATTGTAGTTTGGTACATGTTCAAAGAATGTTAAAGGGACAATAAGTCACTAATTTGAAAAAAGAGTCTTGGCTATGCAAGTGTGTGAAGGAGCATGTATTATTAATTTAGTTATTGGTGTTTAAGACCCTATATTTCTACACAATGACTAATATTCTACTCAAAGTTTGCTAAGCGCCACATATTTGACACATTATAGTGAAATTTTCTTGTGACACATTTGCGATATTTTTGGTGGATATGATTGAGGAATGTATTGAGATGGTCCCCAGTGTTTACATTAGCTCTTTTGACAGGCAGACTTTTCATGACAGTCATTGAAAGCATGTACCCCTTGATTTCCATATGTTATTTTGTGCTGTCTACATGTACATGGGATGTGTAGGGCATTCAGTCTTCATTTCAACACAAACCCTTGTGATTTAATGATTGAATATGGCAAATGCAAATGTAAGAAGACATTGGTCTGAAGCAGAAATGTGGCGGGCTGTAGGGATGGCGGAGCAAGGGGCTACCCATCGTCAGGTTGGTGAAGCCCTTGGAGTGCACCATACGGTGATCATCAGAGCCCGGGCAAGATTTCAGCAGTATGGCACGCCAGTCAGACGACATGGTGGTGGTGGCAGAGACAGGGCAACATCTGCAGCTGAAGACCGATTTTTGATAATTCAGGCCCGTAGAAAAAGCTTTGACACAGCAACCCAGCTTCGCAGTGAACTTCAGAATGCATCCGAGGTAAATGTTTCGACGCAGACTAACCGGGCAAGGTTGCACGAAAGTGGACTCCGATCGAGAAGACCACGTATTCGCATTCCGCTGTCCCAGAACCACCGCCAGGCACGATGTTGGATGGACCAGAGAAGATTGACGACTTGTCCTTTTTACAGATGAGTCAAGGTACTGCCTAGACAACACAGATAGGCGTTCTAGGGTACGTAGAAGACCAGGAGAGCGATTCTATGCAGCCTACATTGCTGAGCATGACCGCTATGGTGCAGGGTCAATAATGGTCTGTGGCGGCATCAGCATGGATGGACGTACAGAGCTCTGTGTCCTTGACCGTGGTACGTTGACTTCACAGCGGTATATTGATGAGATCCTGGATGCCCACGTCAGATTGTATGCAGGTGCAGTGGGTGATAGATTCATTCTGATGGACGATAATGTCCGTCCTCATGTTGGCCATGCTGTCCGGGAGTATCGACAGAGGGAGGGGATTGAGCGTATGGACTGGCCAGCAAGATCCCCTGACCTCAATCCAATCGAACATGTCTGGAATGAGTTGCAGCTTGCAATTTCAGTCCGTCCAGTCCAACCAAGACGTGTCCAGGAGCTTGGTGCCATGCTGGTCCAAGAATGGAACAACATCCCACAAATGGCCATCTGGAACCTGATTGGGAGTATGAGAAGGCGTTGTCAAGCTGTAATTAACAATAATGGGACTCATACTCGATATAGAACCCATATCAGTTCGCTCCGTTAACTTTTTGGCAAATTTGAAAAACTTCGTCTTTTACCAATCATATCCATTTTCCATGGTTAGCGTATTCAAAAGCTAAAAAATAATGTCAAACACAAACAAAATCTTCATTTCTGTGCTTAAATCATTAAAGAAATAATTAAATATAAAATAAAAACACTTTTTATAACAATATTTCAACTAAACGTAAAACAGGTAGTTGGATATACGTGGTGCTTAGCAAACTTTGAGTAGTATAATTACCGCAAAATGGATATGAGGTCAAGTACACCCAATCTATTATACCTATTTTGCACATTTTAGATGAATTCCACCCAGACATTGATTTTACTAGTAAAACATAAATTGTTTACCACAGTAAACAAACACTGCTTAACTTTCCGGGGTTCTCGCGAGTGAAAAGAGCATGTGAACAAAAAGCACTGTAAAAAGAAAATGTAAAAACGACATCAGAAGCAAGGCAAATTTACACACGTTTGTTATTAGTCTGTGTGAAACACACAGACTATTGTTTTTGCACGGATTCTTTTTCTCTTTTTTTTCTTCTTTTTTTCTTTTTTTTTCTTCTTCTTCTTCTTCTTCTTCTTCTTCTTCTTCTTTCTTCTTCTTCTTCTTCTTCTTCTTCCTTCTTCTTCTTCTCCTGTCTTCTGTCTTCTCATCACTTTTTTGTCCGCAAGATAACTCGAAAACGAATTGCCCTATCTCGTTGATTTTTGGCATTCTGATAGACAGCCGCAATTTCTCGGCCAACTATGTATTTCGTATTCCTGGGGTACCAGGGGTGTCTGTAGGGGTGTTTTGAAAGTGGGTCACGCTCATATCTCAGGCGTGGTATGACCTACAGACCTGGGACCAACACCAAATGCGTCGACACTCGATGGAGGTTCAAAGTATAGGTCAAGGTCACGGAGGTCATCTAGGGGTCATTGAGTGCATTTTTCAGAATTGCTGGAAATCACATTTTTTGACCCCCTAAAGTATTCCTGACGTACACACATGCATTTTGACGTAAAAAAAGTGGGCATGGCCAAAATTTTTGACAGTGTGTCACGCCTATATCTCAGGCGTGGTATGACGTATGAACCTGGGACCAACACCAAATGAGTCGACACTTGATGGAGATTCAAAATATGGGTCAAAGTCACGGAGGTCACCTAGGGGTCATTGAGTGCATTTTTCAGAATTGCTGGAAATCACATTTTTTGATCCCTTAAGGTATTCCTGACGTACATACATGCATTTTGATCGTAAAAAAGCGGGCGTGGCCACATTTTTTGAAAGTGGGTCACGCCCATATCTCAAGCGTGGCATGACCTACGGACCTGGGACCAACACCAAATGAGTCGACACCCGATGGAGGTTCAAAATATGGGTCAAGGTCACGGAGGTGAACTAGATGTCATTGAGTGCATTTTTTCAGAATTGCTGGAAATCACATTTTTTGACCCCCTAAACTATTTCTGACGTACACACATGCATTTTGACGTAAAAAGTGGGCGTGGCCAAAGTTTTTGAAAGTGGGTCATGCCCATATCTCAGACGTGGAATGACGTATGGACCTGGGACCAACACCAAATGAGTCGACACTTGATGGAGATTCAAAATATGGGTCAAGGTCACAGAAGTCACCTAGGAGTCATTGAGTGCATTTTTTCAGAATTGCTGGAAATCACATTTTTTTGACCCCCTAAAGTATTCCTGACATACACACATGCATTTTGACATAAAAAAGTGGGCGTCACGCCCATACCTCAGGTTTGACGTATGGACCTGGGACCAACACCAAATGAGTCGACACTTGATGGAGATTCAAAATATGGGTCAAGGTCACGGAGGTCACCTAGGGGTCATTGAGTGCATTTTTCAGAATTGCTGGAAATTACATTTGTTGACCTACTAAAGTATACCTGATGTACACACATGCATTCTGACGTAAAAAAGTGGGCGTGGCCAACATTTTTGAAACTGGGTCACTCCCATATCTCAGGCATGGTAATACGTATAGACCTGGGACCAATACCAAATGAGTCGACACTTGACGGAGGTTCAAAATATGGGTCAAGGTCACAGAGGTAACCTAGGGGTCATTGAGTGCATTTTTCAGAATTGCTTGAAATCACATCCTTTGTCCCCCAAAGCATTCCTGAGATTCATACATGCATTTTTACGTTAAAAAAGTGGGCGTGGCCAAAAATTTGAAAGTGTGTCACGCTCATATTTCAAGCATGGTATGATGAATGGACCTGGGACTAACACCAAATGAGTCGACACCTGATGGAGATTCAAAATATGGGTCAGGGTCAAGGAGATCACCTAGGGGTCATTAAGTGCATTTTTCATAATTGCTGGAAATCACATTTTTTGACCCCCCAAAGCATTCCTGAGGTCCATACATGTATTTTTATGTTAAAAAGTGGGCGTAGCCAACATTTTTGAAAGTGAGTCATGCTCATATCTCAATCGTGGTATAAAGAATGGACCTGGAACTAACACCAAATGAGTCGACACTTGACGGAAATTCAAAATATGGCTGAAGGTCACGGAGGTCACCTAGGGGTCTGCCTGACAGAGGTCACCAAAGTCATCAAGTTCGTATTATTCAGAAAACTGGGAAATGAATTTTATTACACCTCAATGAATTTCTAAAGATTATGAACGTATTTCAGCACTCAAATTAGTGGGCAGAGCCAAAAATGTCCATTTCTGATTCGAGTATCGAACCCTTTGAATGCTGGTCACATATATACCTTTTCTGGTTTCTTATAAATAGTTGTTCTGATTCGAGTATGAATATCTGTAAATACTGTTAACGAAAACCCATTTCTGATTTGTTTAAAAATATTTTACTCCTGAAAATAAGCCTCCATAAATTCTCTTTGTGTATAGTTTATTCCTGATACTTTAACCCTTTTCACACAGACTTGAATTTACTGGGTGCAGTAAATTTTGTTTCTCTAGTTACTTTAATGCAGGCGAAATGTCAGAAAACACCACATTACGAAGATATAAACGGAGTGAACCGAAAGTTGTCGTAAGTAAACGAGGCTCTGTGACATCATTTCTGAAGACATGCGGTTTCTAATTTGAAATTTGTGCTCTTCGAATAAATGACACCTACGAAAAACTGTGCATTTTTTATCAGTAATTGTGAATTTTCAGATAATAACTTTATAGCATTCAAATAAATTACAGTTATGTATCCAATAAAACCTCAGCACGTTTATCAACAACGGCAATCTGGAATAGATTTAACGAGTCCGTGCGCCATAAACATAGTCATCAATAGATTTCATTAACGCGACTGATTTTGGCCATGGTCAATATTTTTTTTTTATCTCAAGATCTCGATATAACATCTCAAGATCTTGAGATGTTATTTCAAGATCTCGATATAACATTTCAAGATCATGGAATATTTACCTCAAGATCTCGAGATAATATCTCAAGATCCCGAGATAATATCTCAAGATCTCGAGATGTTATTTCCAGATGTAGAGATTATATATCAAGATCCTGAGATGTTTATCTCAAGATCTCAAGATCTCGAGATGATGTCAAATGATCTCGAGATTATATCTCATGATATCGAGATAATATCTCGAGATAATATCTCGAGATCTCAAGATAAGCATAAATAATCGGTGTCCTCTAGAAACTGCTTTAAAAAGGCTCAACACACCCATAGCCAGGGACGTAGCTAGAGAGTCTCCAATGGAGGGGGGGGGGGAGGTTTGCTAATTTAGATTCTTAACTGGCGTGGGGGTCCCAGCATGACATGCAGCAGGCATGCGCTGATGACAACAGGCCCGTGATGGTGAGAGTTCGAGTGGAGGTATCTTCCTCGCGATGGAGGGGATCCGGATGGCCTCCCCTGGGGAAAAGTGTTGAATCCCCGAGATGGGTTCAGAGGCCTCCCTCTGGCTTAAATCTAATCAGTTTATCCACAAGAAAAATGCTTTTCCCCACGTAGGTCCATGAGTTTTCCCTTACATCGGGCAGGCTACTCGGGGACTAGAGACTAACAGGTAGTAGCCTTAGCCAATGCCTACTCCCCTTGACTGCCAGTTAGCTGTGAGGAGTAGGTATTTGCTGAATAGCTGTCGGTCTATAGTCCTCCTCGTACAGCCTGGTCATTACAGGAGAAAACTTCAGGCGTTCGCCAATAATAATGTTGGAATCCGGAAATTGAACGGAGTCCTGAGTCGGAGCATAGATAAGCCACACCCAAAACGCTTATCACGGGATGAAAATTTGAATCGTTTGGTCGGAAAAGTCTGAAAAATTGAAAACATGAAGGAAATTGATTTATTCAAATTTCCAAGCATTGGAATTTATACCTTCGAATTTCCAACTGTTGGGAATTATGATGGTTATTGCGGGGGCACCCCTCCCCCTGTCGCTCGGTGCCTGTCGATAGCTGAGCTGTTGAGAATACAGGAGACCTGCTTTTTACACAGCTCCCCGATAACGCAGTCGTTTGGAATGCGATACAGTTACTGCGCTATGCCGTTCAATCAGCTGACATGAGTTCGCGCCTTGTTTGCGTTTGTGCTTATATTGGATTGATTTTCCTGTCACATGTTTGTGACTGCAAATAATTTGTTATCTCTACAAAACCAAATATTTTGTATCAAAGTAAAAACAGGCTTTCCTCACATTCTACATTCGGAATAAGAGGTGGGTAAATTAGTTCGAGACGCGTCAAAATATATATAAATAAGATCTCGAGATCTTGAAATAATATCTCAAGATCTTGAGATGTTCAACTCAAGACCTTGAGATATTATCTCGAGACCCTGGGATATTATTTCCAGATCTTGAGATATCATCTCGAGTTCCTGAGATATTATGTCGAGATCTTATTATTATTTATTTCATTACTTTTGTGCATTGACGTGGAGTAATGTACAAACGAATACTATTTCAATATACATGAGTTTATGTTACATGTCCGTGCTGGGTATTAACAAATTATACATGTCCTTTCTCTCTCTCCTCTCTCTCTCTCTCTCTCTTTCTCTCTCTCTATCTCTGTCTCTCTCTCTCTCAATCTCTCTCCCTACCCCTCTGTTTTTATCACTCTCTCGCCCTCGCGATTCAAGCTATGTGGTAAACTTCCCTTACAAGGAGGTACAAGGAGGTACGCCGGTGACGGTGATGGGCGCAACATCATAACTTGGGACGGTCATCAAGGTACTACCAGGCATGGATGAGTGTATTGTGGTATGCCCCCACCCCTAATAGAACAAGGTTGTTCAGTCAGAATAAACGTCAACAACGCTGAACATTATAGAATGCACAAACGAACGACGGTAATCAGTCGTACCGTTATGCATTCCACAATATTCAACGTTATCAGGCAAAATGTATTAATACGTGACTAGGCAATAATTTGCATACAAAGTCCTGGCTTCGATTAATCATCAGACGTTTTGGCATATCTGTGTAGCGAGATGCAAATTATACCCTTTAATGTGAATCAACATGTAGCGTTTACCCAGAACCTCCCCCTTTCGCAAGGCACTCTCCTTACGAAATTAGCAAGGAGATACCCTCTTGCAGCGAAATTCTTTGGAGAGTACATTATTGCAGGAGGGGGAGACCAGGAACGCCAGATGTTCAAGGAAATAATTATTATTATAGGATTTTTGTAGTCCTGATTTTATGCGTGCAACCAGTGCATACCGCCATACATCCGCCAACATTTGGGAATACTCGAATGTTGGCAAATATATGCCTGCATACTCTGAAAAGACACTCCCCGGAGGAATGGTGGGGGCTGTGGACAGTAGGTGATATTTGCGGATTCCGGGACACGTTGTACATGTACGTACACATACACGTACATGGTGCGTTTACCTCGATAGGATTCAGTGTTAAATCGCGTTCACGTTCACAAAAAATGTCGTTTTTTCATGGTGTCCCCGAATCCGCAATTGTTTTGGGGCTCACAGATCGCATTTTTAACGTTCAAATACCCGTTGGCGAACGTGTCGAATGTACACGTCGCTCAAAAATGTGAAAAATGTACGAAATTGTACATGTACATTTTCTTAAAAGTTTTTTTTCGACGTTCCCATCGTGGATTAGACCATCGATCCATCGTTGGTGAACGCGAGCAAAAAACGTTTTGCGGCTTCTAGGACAGCATAAAAAAGGTGGTTTGCGGATTCTGGGACAGTGTCCCAGAATCGACAAACAGCTTTTGAGGCTCACAATAGAGTCGACTATAAGATTGAAAATTCGATCAATTCTATTATAATAGACACTCATGTTTTTGTTTCGGTGTGAATGAAAGGTTTTCGTTTCAAACGGATGACATTGAAAAAAAAAAATGAGTTTTAGAAAATTAGAAATCGATGTGAAAATCGTTTGTTTACGTTTTGTTACTGCGAATTTTGTGAAATAAATCTTAATAAAACACTTTGTAGAATTTGTTTCATTCAAATAAAAATACGTGGATATAATGGCTAGAGCAATGTATACCCAAAACCAAAAGCTTGAAGAGCTTGAAATAAGTAATTACCCAATCATTTCACGTTCCTAATGCTAATTAACCAATCAGATTGCTTGATTCTCATAAACTTAATCATACAAAGTTATCTCCCCTCGTCGTGGGGGTGGGGGTCATACCCATCAGAAAAATCGAAAGTTTCGAGAAGGTTGTCAGGTGACCTATCAAATTGAAGGTCTCTACGAGTGGATTAAGAAGATCGAAATTTTAACCCTCGTCGTGGGGTGGGGTCACGACCAGAACCGAAAAACGACTTCCTGTTTACATATCCAGGCATGTGAGGTATTAATATGAAAGGCTCGATGAATACATTACAAAAATGACGTCTTTTCATTTTATGTGGGGGTGGGGGTCACGCCCATCAGAAAAATCGAAGTTTCGAGAAGGTGGTCACTTGACCTATCAAATTGAAGGTATCGACGAGTGGATTAAGAAGAACGTAATTTTAACCCTCGTCGTGTGGTGGGGTCACGACCAGAGCCGAAAAACGTCGTTCTTTATACAAAGCCAGGCATGTGAGGTACTGATATGAAGGCTCGATGAATACATTACGAAAATGACATTTTTCATTTTATGTGGGGGTGGGGTCACGACCAGAGACGAAAAACGTCTTCCTTTTTATAAATCCAAGCATGTGAGGTACTGATATGAATGGCTTGATAAATACATTACAAAAATGACATTTCCCACCCTCGCCGTGGGGATGGGGTTAACACCAATCAGAAAATCAAAAGTTTCGAGAAGATAGTCGTGTGACCTATCAAATTAAAGCTATCGACAAAGATATTATGAAAATCATAATTTTTCCCTTCTTATAACGGTGGAGTTGGGACCATCTTGAAATAGAAAGTATTAAGAAAAGGTAGTTATGGAACATATTAAATTGAAAAAACAACAAGTTGAATCTGATGCATCATTCATTTTTGATATCTGTGTTAAAACGAGAAGTATGTTTTCAATATATATGATTGTTATGCAAATTAGAGATGCACTCGCTTGTTAACAAGTCACGCCTTAAGATGTTTCCTTCAATAATAACTCTGTTTACTGAACCATAGATTTGTCAATAAAATTTATAAGTTGATCTCCTAATTTTCTACATATTGAGGATAGCCTATTTCACCATTTCCGAAAAAGGGTCAATCCAAACTATTTATTTTTTAGGAAACAATGCCCACGTCGAGAAGACATTACATATAGGAAATATATATTTTTTTTGTGTTGGACAATTTAGTTGAGGGTTATAATCATAGTTTTCCATAGTAGTTTCCCGTTTCAGTGTCATTAGAACATGAAGTGGCAGTATCTCAACTTTTGCGTTTTATCTCTGGTAAAATCTGTCAGAGTCTCTGAGATTAGGTCTTATTACTCTACTGTGTAAAAAGATAGGGATAATGTCGAGAATTTGAAATTCTAGGGGGCCCCTACCCCTACCTAATGTAGGTTATAAAATCCTTACAAAAAGTAGCATTGTCCTTACGATAGCCCGATGTGTTACAGTATATTGCTCGCCTGGATCGGACCTGGAAATGATCAATGGGTTTTCGTGAGCGAAAGAGGAGAATTCGAAGTTCCTCTGGAGGGTTAAAAAAAGATGGAAAAATCGTTCGATCCGTTTACCAAACACATATTCGATTTTCAAAACAGACTCGTCAAAAGCAAACGATTCTTACAACTCGAAAACGTGAGAAGCAAGAAAGATAAACTGCGTTTGATATCGTGTTTCGCGTCTTATCAAGGAGAAAATCTAAAAGACGTTTCTAGGTTCAACAAACTCTTAGTCATTATTTTTATGTAAAAATTAAGCAAACAGCAAGAGAAATGTATATTTCGAGAAGTTATAAACCGTTTCCAAATCTCGAAGAGGTTAACACCTCTTGAATTGAATTAAAAAAGAAGTCTTCACGCAAAGGGACTCGAGTGAGGGAATGAAATAGAGCTGTCCACCTTGATGTAATCGTAATAAAACCCTAACCTATCTCTCATAACAACAACACTACTATCAGTTAAAAACTGATTTTTTTTTTTAAAATATTGATGTATTATTAATTAAATTAGACCATAAAAAAGAACGTCTGTTTTCAGGCTCGCGCGCATGGTCATTGGTGATGTTTAGAATACGGCGACAGTCGTAGTTAAAAAATGAGTCGTTTTCGTTCGATATATTTGATAAATTGTTTTGAACGACCCTCCAGTCAACTTTCCGCCAACAACTATGTCTGTTCAAGAAAAAAAAGGGAGTCGTTACCGAGATGTAGTTCACCCGTTTTAGCGTTAAAAGAGAATTGTTTTGGACAAGTAAAAAACTTAATGTCTTGGCTGCTGTTGGATGACATCAATATCACGACTACTGATGTAATGCTTCGCTATCAGGTGGTTAGAAAAAGAGCTTTTTTCTCATTTTCATTCAGTCATACGCTGACACACTGTGAACACTGTTTTTTGTGGTTGCTGTATTTATATAACGCCACCTATCTTAAAATATTTTAACTCCTGTTGTAAAAAACAAAACAAAACAACTTTTCCACACGTGCGTTTAGACTGTTTACAAATCTTTTCTAACACGTGACAAATGGTTTTATTTGAATTTAATCAAGGTTATATTCGTTTAGTTTTGTAATGTCTTCTCGACGTGGGCATTGTTTCCTAAAAAATAAATAGTTTGGATTGACCCTTTTTCGGAAATGGTGAAATAGGCTATCCTCAATATGTAGAAAATTAGAAGATCAACTTATAAATTTTATTGACAAATCTATGGTTCAGTAAACAGAGTTATTATTGAAGGAAACATCTTAAGGCGTGACTTGTTAACAAGCGAGTGCATCTCTAATTTGCATAACAATCATATATATTGAAAACATACTTCTCGTTTTAACACAGATATCAAAAATGAATGATGCATCAGATTCAACTTGTTGTTTTTTCAATTTAATATGTTCCATAACTACCTTTTCTTAATACTTTCGATTTCAAGATGGACCCAACTCCACCGTTATAAGAAGGGAAACATTATAATTTTCATAATATCCTTGTCGATAGCTTTAATTTGGTAGGTCACACGACTATCTTCTCGAAACTTTTGATTTTCTGATTGGTGTTAACCCCATCCCCACGGCGAGGGTGGGAAATGTCATTTTTGTAATGTATTTATCAAGCCATTCATATCAGTACCTCACATGCTTGGATTTATAAAAAGGAAGACGTTTTTCGTCTCTGGTCGTGACCCCACCCCACATAAAATGAAAAATGTCATTTTCGTAATGTATTCATCGAGCCTTCATATCAGTACCTCACATGCCTGGCTTTGTATAAAGAACGACGTTTACAGGCTCTGGT
Source organism: Pictodentalium vernedei (assembly GCA_031216915.1). Classification (NCBI taxonomy): domain Eukaryota; kingdom Metazoa; phylum Mollusca; class Scaphopoda; order Dentaliida; family Dentaliidae; genus Pictodentalium; species Pictodentalium vernedei. The sequence continues at coordinate 335,210,270 of CM062295.1, forward strand.
CGTGACCCCACCCCACGACGAGGGTTAAAATTACGATCTTCTTAATCCACTCGTCGAGGCCTTCAATTTGATAGGTCACGTGACCACCTTCTCGAAACTTCGACTTTTCTGATGGGCGTGAACCCCACCCCCACATAAAATGAAAAAAACGTCATTTTTTTAATGTATTCATCGAGCCCTTCATATTAATACCTCACATGCCTGGATATGTAAAAAGGAAGTCGTTTTTCGGTTCTGGTCGTGACCCCACCCCACGACGAGGGCTAAATTTACGATCTTCTTAATCCACTCGTCGAGACCTTCAATTTGATAGGTCACGTGACCACCTTCTCGAAACTTTCGATTTTTCTGATGGGCGTGACCCCCACCCCCACGACGAGGGGAGATAACTTTGTATGATTAAGTTTATGAGAATCAAGCAATCTGATTGGTTAAATAGCATTAGGAACGTGAAATGATTGGGTGATTACTTATTTCAAGCTCTTCAAGCTTCTGGTTTTGGGTATACATTGCTCTAGCCATTATATCCACGTATTTTTATTTGAATGAAACAAATTCTACAAAGTGTTTTATTAAGATTTATTTCACAAAATTCGCAGTGACAAAACGTAAACAAACGATTTTCCCATCGATTTCTAATTTTCTAAAACTCATTTTTTTTTTTCAATGTCATCAGTTTGAAACGAAAACCTTTCATTAACACCGAAACAAAAACACGAGTGTCTATTATAATAGAATTTATCGAATTTTCAATCTTATAGTCGACTCTATTGTGAGCCTCAAAAGCTGTTTGCCGATTCTGGGACACTATCCCAGAATCCGCAAACCACCTTTTTGATGCTGTCCTAGAAGCCGCAAAACGTTTTTTGCTCGCGTTCACCAACGATGGATCGATGGTCTAATCCACGATGGGAACATCGAAAAAAAGTTTTAAGAAAATGTACATGTACAATTTCGTACATTTTTCACTTTTTTGAGCGACGTGTACATTCGACACGTTCGCCAACGGGAATTTGAACGTTAAAAATGCGATCTGTGAGCCCCAAAATAATTGCGGATTCTGGGACACCATTAAAAAAACGACATTTTTTGTGAACGTGAACGCGATTTAACACTGAATCCTATCGAGGTAAACGCACCATGTACGTGTACGTGTACGTACATGTACAACGTGTCCTGGAATCCGCAAATATCACCTACTTACATTAACTTTAAAATGCTGAATTGACGAGGTCCCGTTGTATTTCTCCAATTTGGTTTCACATTACGAACTCGGGAGAACTCTGCGTTCGAAAACGTCCAGCAATCTTGTTCTTAGTACCGTGTAACCGTACAACAGCGGGAGATCTAGCCTTTTCGGTGGCTGCTCCATTTCGTTCATACCCAACAATATTGATTAAAATCATATCTTACGCGAAAATTATCTCCCTTGAGATTACTGAACTTCGAAATCCTATAAAGAAGGCACTAAATGTGGGTAGTGAGGTGTGAAATTTCTGAGACTTGATGTGCGTGGATGAATGACAATGAGGTGTGAAATACCGACACCAATTAAAGCAATTACTGTGTAATTTCTCATCCATCTCTGCAGCTGTATTGTACAGTCCGAGAATGTGTTTTCATAGAAATTTGGAAGTTTTAATTCATCAGAGGAAAAAAATTGGAAAACCACATCTGACAGACTTTTAGATTATTAAAAAGAACAGTGTCTGTATTTTATGCAACGATGCGCACACTGTTGATACAATGAATATAAAAAAGTTATAGATCACCAAAAGGGTCTGAAAAGGCAGTTTTCTATTTTTTTTTTTTAAATGGGTTTCCACTGGGAACAATAGTCCAATGTTCAAATTGATTGGGAAAAAAAGTGTAACAAGATAGCTTTTATTTGCTTATACTTCGCCCCAGGAAAAGAACTGTAGTTTGCGAAATGATGCGCACATCGATGATAAAAATACAAGAATATTAAAAAAATAAGTTTTTATATGAAGTTCCCATCTCTCTCAGTGTTAAATGCCCGAACAGCTTTACCAAATTAAGGGGAGGTAATGTTACAGAGAATCGCATCAAGGGAATCATTTTCTTGGCCATGTGGAACCAGCTTCCAGGTGAGCTAAAGTCATTTATTTATTAATTTATTCTGGTTTAGCGACACTTTCGACAGCCAGGGTCACATTGGGTCGTACAGTTTTACGGGTGGAGGAATCCGGAGTACGCGGAAAGAACCACAGAACAACGGCGAGCAACTGTCAGGCTCCCCGACAAACTAACTCCACACAAGCACAGTTAACATTGGTTGAAGATGTACAGTACACAACACTACCATGTCCCCATGTGGGCAATGGGGGTGAAGTGTCTTGCGTAAGGACCTAACGCGGTTGCTACAGGTGAGATTCGAACCGAGATAGCTAAAATCATGCTATAGTATTCTTTCCTTCCAATTTTCACTCAAAACACATTTGTTTCGGTGAATATACACCTTCCGTTGAAGGCGTCTGATTGGTGATTTGTTTCCTGAGATGAGAGTCAATAAAGACTGTTCAAACCACTATAACGCATAAGAGCTCTTAACCTTTTTACCCCAAAAAATCTTAAATAAATAATTGTTTTCATTTTTTGAGTAAAAAAATATAGGTTATGACCCCTCATCGGGACGAGCTCGTCCATTTTTTGTTTCAAAAAACATAGGTTATGACCCCTCATTGCAACGAGCTCGACGAGCTCATTCCAATGAGGGGGGTCATAATCTATGTTTTTGAGACAAAAACTGATTAAATAATGAAAATTAATTAGCGATTTTTGAGAATAATTCTGGCCGGTTTTGGCCGTTATGTTGGGAAAGGGGTTAAAAAGGATTTTCGGTCATAAAATATATTTATTTATTTATTTATTATTAGGCAGCACCTTGTATTCGCACAGCTAAAGGGTTAAAGCAGTTGTGTGGGTGGAAAGTCCACACATTTTGTAATGTTACGTTGGCCCAACTCTTCACCCACTTGTACTCATGGAATACAGTAAACGACATATTGTGCAAACTCTCTCACACTTCAACAAATCACTTATACATAGGGATTTGTCAAGAGAGTAATACTTGCATGTACAATACTGCCTCCAAGCAGTTGTTATAAAAATAGGACGAACTGGTCAACCTCTAAAGATGAAAACATATTTCACCATTCATTTGCTTTTAAGTTAAATACTTTAGCCTCAATTTGAAAGCAACAGCAGCTTGTCTTTTGTGTTGCAAATGTGTTCCATGGTAAATCAATGGCATCCTACGGGTAAGTACGTATCGAGAATGAGATAGAACAATTGTTATTTTTAATCTCCAACCACGAGGCTGCAAAAACTGCGCATCCCCATATTCATATATAGATTTCTGTTATCACACAAAGACGGCCCTTCTAGCGATCCGATCTCGACACTTACATGACTACATGAGTGCGTCGAGATCTACTAAATAAATCAAGATCGCACCAAGAAAAAGAAACGGAAATGGCCATTTAGTTTCAAGCTTTTCGACAGATGAGATTCTTGGTGTCACAAAAGGCTCAGTCTGACAAATGCCTCCCCCTTCCCGACGAATAGTCAGGCAGGATAAACAACTGCTCCCAGCGGAATTGGCAGCCAAGACAACTGCTCCAGTCAACTTGGCAGCCAAGACAACCGTACCCACCTCCAGTCTGGTGGGCAGCAATGATGGATGTTTTCGTTCAGTCAGAAATAATTGTCACAGTTTATCTCTATTGGAATTTCTTTTTATGGTTATTTTTTAACATTTCCAGCAGTTGGTGTTTGTTTTTGTTTTTTTGTTGATGGATGACACAGCGCTGCGAGCGGTTGTTTTAATGGTGATTCAGTTCCGCATACAGAATAGCACAGGACACGACACCATCACTTATTTTCGGGAATAATGTAAAATACTACCGCTAAACATGTCGATTTAGTTATATCGGATAGACAAACAGACACCTGTCGAGTTTGACGTCGATAGAACTCATAAAAGCTGAGGAGATGGGGCACATCACGACAAACAGAATAACTCAAGTTATATATAGAATAAATATACTAATCAAAGCACCAAATATTTGACATATCATTGTGAAATTTGCTTGTGACATATTTGCGATATTTGTGGTGGATATGATTGAGGAATGAATTGAGATGGTCCCCTTTGTTTTCATTAGCTCTCTTGACATGAAGACTTTTCGCCTTGATTTCATGATGTTTTCGTGTACTGTCTACATGTGCATGACATGTGTAGGGTATTCAATCTTCATTTCAACACAAACCATTCTGACTTAATGATTGAATATGGTACAACTCAAATGTAAGAAGACATTTGTCTGAAGCAGAAATGTGGCGGGCTGTAGGGATGGTGGGGCAAAGGGCTACCCATCGTCAGGTTGGTGAAGCTCTTGATGTGCACCATTCGGTGATCACCAGAGCCTGGGCAACATGTCGTCAATATGGCACACCAGTAAGACGGCATGGTGGTGGGGACAGGACAACATATGCATCTGAAGACCGGTTATTGATCATTCAGGCCCGTAGGAACCGCTTTGCCAGAGCAACTCAGCTTCGCAGTGACCTTCAGAATGCATCCGGGATAAATGTTTCGACGCAGACTATCCGGGAAAGGTTGCACGAATGTGGCCTCGGATCGAGTTGACCATGTATTCGCATTCCGCTGTCCCAGAACCATCGCCAGGCAGGATATGAATGCGCCATGGATCACGCTGGATGGACCAGAGAAGATTGGCGACCTGTCCTTTTTACAGATGAGTCAAGGTACTGCCTAGACAACAGATAGGTGTTCTAAGGTATGGAGAAGACCAGGAGAGCGATTCCATGCAGCCAATATTGCTTAGCATGACCGCTATGGTAGGGGGTCAATCATGGTCTGGGGCGGCATCAGCAGGGATGGACATACAGAGCTCTGTCCTTGAACGTGGTACATTGACTGCACAGCGGTATATTGATGAGATCCTGGATGTCCACGCCAGATTGTACGCAGGTACAGTGGGTGATAGGTTCATTCTGATGGACAATAATGCCCGTCCTCATGTTGCCCATGCTGTCGGGAAGTATCGACAGAGGGAGAGCATTGAGCGTATGGACCGGCCAGCAAGACCTCCTGACCTCAATCCAATCGAACATGTCTGGAATGAGTTGCAGCTTGCAATGTCAGTCCGTCCAGTCCAGCCAAGAAGTGTCCAGGAGCTTGGTGCCATGCTGGTCCAAGAATGGAACAACATCCCACAAAGTACCACCAGGAACCTGATTGTGAGCATGAGAAGGCGTTGTCAAGCTGTAATTAACAGTAATGGGTCACATACTCGATACTGATCCCATACCAGTTCGCTCAACTTTTTAGCAAATTGAAAAATTCCTCTTTTATCAATAATATCCATTTTCCATGGTTATCGTATTCAAAAGCTAAAAAAATAATGTCAAACACAAATAAAATCTGAATTTCTGTACTTAATTCATTAAAGATATGATTAAATAAAAAATATATACACTTTTCATTACAATATTTCAACTAAAAGGTAAAACAGGTAGTTGGATATACTGGGTGGTTAGCAAACTTTAGTAGTATAGGTACACGTCCGGTAATCAGATTTAAACCACGAGTAGGAAAAGGGTTCTAACCACTCGGCTCTACGAGTGGTTTAAATCTGACCACCGGCGCTAGTAGCTATTTGTTTTATTTATACCATGCTCTTAATAAATAATCGACTTTGTCACTTAAAATGGAGAAAAGACGACACTTTCTGTCGCAAAAACACGGGTTTGTTTTGTTTACAACTGCGCCGGATGCACGTGAATTCTTGATTGACAACTGGGCACATCGTCAAAATTGGTTGAATTTACCTTGCTTCTTCAGTCAAATTATTATTAACAGTTCTTAAATTTTATTTTAAATATTTAATTGTAAGTATTTTAAACTGAATAAGTCATTACACGTAGTAGATAGTACCGCAAAACGTCGCATGTTTTTGAGTGAAACATCGCGAAGTGTGAATGTATCGAAGTTGGCAAATTTCGTCAGATGAACTTCCAACTGTTGGTGTATTGTTTGTTTAACCGCAGTAGAAGCTTTACACCGGTATTGGGGTTAAAAGCTAAAATTTAACATACAGGGTTTTCACGGGGTGTAACATGTGTGAGTATGGTATAAATCTGTATTAGACTGTATTAATCTCTATTATCATTTATCTTTTCACCGATACACTGCCAACTGTGGAAACAACAGAGATGAACACTAAAGATGATAGTTATATTAATTTGTCTTACATTATGTGCCACTAGCAATAAGCATTCATCAATGCACGATTTAAAGGAAAAGCACAGATGGAAGAACTTCAGCACAAAAATGAATCCCAACAAAATTAATAACTGCAGGTTTATCTGAGAAATTCGTGCAATTATCGCTATTAATCCCCTCATATTTCTTTAACTTTAATTACAGAAAAAGTTTCAGATTTCCGCGCAGCAAAAAGTACTTCAGCACTAATATTGGTACCCTAGTAATGGCGGGAGCTATATGTTTTACAGGAAGTTAGTCGTCCTGGCCGCCAATTCGAATGGAGGAAGTTTTCCTGGTTGTCAATTAAACTGGAGGGGTTGGGGTGTATTTGTCCTGCTTTCCAATTCATTGGGGGCTAGGAGGTCATCCGACTGTGCGTTTTATGACTTGGGACAATTGTTCGGGTGAGAGACACTTATCCTACAATCGAGATTGTAGAGTGTTGTTATAGAATTCAAACAAACAATTTCGATCGAATCGAGAAATTCCCTGTCTGCTGTTATGATCACAGTGCCGTAGAACAGCAGCTAGTTCATTTTATTCAATTACATCACGCCAGTACAGAATCAGCTCTTAATGCTCAAAGGCACAAACTTCTTAAATTGGTGAATTTTTTGATAACTCTGATCGCACATGGGTAACGTAATTACAACACGAGGGTACGCGGTGGCCCACTAGTTGGACACTGTATTTTAAATCGAAAAGTTAACGGTTCGACCCTCACCAGCAGTAAATGTGTTGTGTCCTTTAGCAAAGCACTTTATCGCGATTGCCCGCGCGGGGAATGGTGCCGCTGTGTACTAAGGCACGTCGATAGTGCACTTGCCTTCAACCAATGATAACCCTACCTGTGCCGAGTTGGTACTATTCTGACAGCTGCGCTCGCCGCTGCTCGGTAGTTCCCCGGCTACTCCGGCTTTCTCCACCCGTAAAACTGTCCGACACGAGGTGCCTTTTGCTGTCAAATGTGCCGTTAAAAACCTCAATAAATAAATAAATAAATAAATTACAGCACTGAATCAACCATAGTCGGCCAGCGCTGTTCACAAAGATGGCAATTCAAATTTTAATATCCTTTTTCAGTTTGTGCCTCAAAAGCAAAGCTTATGACTCCTCACTTGATCGAGTTCGTTCTACATGGAATTAGCTTTGATTCGTAAATTTTCGAATCCGCTTACATTTGTTTTGTTTTTTTTTTTTGGTTTTTGTTTTTGTTTTTGTTTTTGTTTTGCTTGCATATATAAACAATAATTTATTTTACCTAAATGATCTCCGAAGAGGCAAGGCCTGTATCAACATATTAACGTCTCTGTCATACAAATAGTATACATCAAGCAGGTGCAAGTTCAAGTGAACCACAGATATTATCCAACTTATGACACAGACACATAAATTTATCAATAGAATAAACGATGTATGAGATCCAAGTATGAGATTAGGTTGTTTTGAGGTAGGAGTAGTCTATTATTATACTTCATGAAACAATCTTTATAACTGAATTGTCAAATACCGATTGGACAATTCACATGATCACACTGTTAAGCTCCACCCATCTCTGACAACGATTGTTAATTTAAAATTTACCGCTGATTCTTTCACGATAGGAAGATGGCAGATGTTTATTTATGGATTTATGTATCGGAGATTAAGGTCACATGTTTTTGCACAATGGCTTAATATGACCGTAACAGTTTTACGGGTGGAGGAAGCTGGAGTACCCGGAAACAACCACCGAGCAACGTCGAGCAACTGTCAGCTCCCCAACACGCCCAACTCCACACAAGCAGGGTTAGCATTGGTTGAAGACAGGTGCACCATCGACGTGCAGTGCGCCTTAGTACACAACGCCACCGTGCCCCCACGTGGGCAATGGAGGTGAAGATGACAGATAAATTTATTTTAATGGCGAAATCATGCCGCAGAAATGAAAAATTAGTTGCTTGTTGAGTTTTTGGTTCAATTGGCTTTTCGGCATGCTTGTTTGCCTCACAGATCTCATTGTTAAAACGGTACTTATAAAATGGAGCAGGGGACTCCCATGTTCCACTTTATAAGCGGCGTTGCAGCAATGTAACTCCTGCCTCTGCACTCCGGTACTAATGCTACCAAGGGCACGCGCAAACCGCAAGGATGTGCATGGTAATTAGGTAATTTAGTTTTACCCTTTTGCCTAACACGAAAGGGAGACGACACTTGCAAATAACATTCTTGAATAACTATTTTTTTTATTTTTTGCGTCAAAAACAAAGTTTATAACTCCTCATTGGAACGGTTCAACGAACTCGTTCCACTGATCGGTCAAAAGCTATGTTTTTGAGACAAAAATGAAAAAAATAATGGAACTTGAATTTTGATTTTTGTGATTTGCGCTGGCCGGTTATGGCCGCTGGCCGTTATGTTGGGTAAATGATTAAACAGTATTTATTTCCAATTTTCAATCAATTCATAAAACAACATAATAAGGTAAATTTGGTAAAATAACAATTGATTTTCCGAAAACTGTTTCATGCCGTTTCCGATTCGGTTTGCATTCCATGTCGATGTTGTTCCGATTCGCAGGGTCACAAGCTTCATTCTCTGCTCGTATTGGGCAAACGGATAGGCAGTTATGTGTGTTCAGGTTGAGAATACCCTCAGTGAACAATTTATAACGTTATTGCCCACCCCAGAGGATGGAGACTGGCGGTGGAGACCGGAGCAAAATGTGACTGGTACAACCAAAGTGAAGGACCACATAACACATTCACGGCAAATCAACGCAGGGACCTCTATGCAGGAACTGAGAAAAGAATACGAATATTTCGACACACGCACTTAGCTATCAGTAGTAGTATGTAATGTGGTTTTCAGGGATCATTGGCCGGACCCCGGTGCCGGACCCCGGAAGTGACCTCATGTCACGTGACGCAGTGGCGCCATGTTGTGTTGTCATGGTAACCCCCGTGAGCGTCCATGTTGTGACGTCATCCCCATGGTGATACGTGGTGTGAGTGCGCATGCGCAGCGCGTGTTGTTAGGGTGATACGTGTTTTCGCCGTCCATTTTCTATACTGGATGCCGCCATCTTGATTTATATGGTAGCACGTGATTTCTATGTTACCCAATTTTTCTGCCATGAGACGGGGTATGTTCGGAGGGTATGTTCGATTGAATCGAAGTAAATCTAATAACCACAAACAACCCGACAATCCCTCCAAATCACCAAAATCCACCCAAAATCACCGAAATTGACTTTATTTATTACGGATTGCCCAATTTATCGGTATAGCGCGTAGTGCTATAGAACCAAGGGGTACCGGGGGTGTGTTCGATTGAACAGGAGTGTTTTTTTTCTGGCATAGAATTCTCCCATAATCCTCGTTTAATTACCACAAACAACCCCCAACAAGTTGTATTATTTCGAATTCTTTCTGAATTATCTGCTTCTATCTATATATGCAATAGTTTTCCTCTACCTGGCCATGTTTCTTTGTTCTGGAGTATACTCCAGTAGCGTAGAATAACCTATTAGTTGGAACAGCTTTGCTTATTATTACTATATTTATCTATTCTGGTCTATTCTTGTTAGTTCTGACCCTATTCCAAGTACTCCTGTTGTTTCATTTATCTAGATCATTTATATAGATTATAACTAACCGATCAGATTGCTTGATTTCCCGTAATCTGTATGCAGAGTTATCTCCCCTGTGTATAACAAAAACCTATATCATTTCCAAATCCAATAAGCTATCGAGCAGTTACTGATAAGTCATTGCTCGAACGAGCATCGAGCAAATGAGCCTTAGAGCAATTGCTCGATCGAGTGACTCGGCATATTGCTCGAACGACTCGAAGCTCATCGAGCAAATGAGCTATCATCGCTCTGTTCCTATTCTGGAGAATCTCGGTAATTGTCTCATTCGTGTGGACCTGGTGTTTTATTTTTCAGTCGCGCAAGCGCTCGCGGGGAATAAACCTTTCAGGTTCACGCTCGTGAGCTGGCTCTCGATATTCACTATTCACCGTAGCTATCATCTGTATATTGTAAGCATGTTTCGTGTGAACTCAATAGTCTCTAACACCAAACGCGGACTGAATTATTATTGGTGTAATGTGTATGTGAGCGTGTGTCTGTGAGAGTGTGTGTGCTTGTGTGCGTGTTTTTTTAGTTATTGTTTTTTTCTGGGGTATTTTTGTTTGTTTTTGTTCTTCTAAATTCTATATTATGTACTGTGTATTTACTTTGATCAATGTGTTCTGATATGTATATTTTTAACTGCCAGTTCATTTCTGTAATTTATTATTGCAGGGGAAGGAAAGGTCAACTAATGGAAAGCACTTGTCTTTCAATCCCCATTTGTATTTTAATGGCAAATAAAATATGTTTAGTTTAGTTTATAGAAATATATGTCCCCAGTGCAGCGCGTGTTGTTTCCGTCGTCCATTTTGTATACTGTTGGTTGCCATCTTGGTTTCTATGGTGGTGCGTGGTTGCTATGTGGCCCAAAACCCTATACTGAGTCGAGGTATGTTCGGAGGATGTGTAGTTTTCTCGTTCGGATTCTTTCCTAAATCCCCGTTTAATTCCTAGAATTATCCAAATCGATCCGACAACTATTGTACTGGTTCAGATTCCTTCGAAATCCTCTACTCTGCTTCCATCCATGCATCTATAAGCTATGTTATTGTTTTTCAGTCTACATGACCATGTCCGCTTGTCCTGGAGTATCCGTCAGAAGAGTAGAAGAAACCGCCAGTTGGAAGAGATTTAGCTTACTGTTAGTATTTTAGCCTTTCCGATCTGTTCTGGCTAGTTCTGACTCTATTCTCGGTGCTACTATTCTAGTTTTGAACAGCATAAACCATGTACCGTTTACCAAGACCATCCAATCAGTTCATTTTACTGCAACTAGCTAACCAGACAGGCCACTCCATTCATCTAAACCGTGCCCACCCCCACAGCGTTCATGAGAATAAGTCCTAGAGCCAATGGAACAGTTACAGGAACAGGCATAACGCGGACCACTCGAATCTCATCGTGCGAATGAGCTATCGATCATTTGATCTTCCGAGTGACTCCTCATACTCAACATACGACTTTTCGACTCATCTCGGTATTTATGGATACTTATGACATGATAATGTATTATGTGAGGGTACATTTTGGAGTTCTCAGCCTCTCTTCCATATTTTTCTATTCCTAAAATGTGGAACGACCTTGATACAACGTTAAGAACCTCCGACCGCAGGTTATTCAAAAAAACATTAATCGATCAATTTCTAAACACATATAACGCCGATATCAGCTGTTCCTACCCGAGATGCCCCGACTGCCTGCTGCCATAGTTAGTCTCCTGGGTTGTTATCGCCTTTTTTCTCCTCGAGAGCTCAGGAACATATTACCTTGCCATTTACGCTTTTCCGATTATATATCACCCATTACCTTACTGGTCTACTCAGCAAAAATTAGCAATAATATATTATTTCATTTATTCGGAAATACAGTCAATTAATTAATTGATTAATTGATTGATTATTTGATTACTTAATTGCCAACTGTCGCCTAATAAGTAGACTCTCGGGTCGTTATCGACTTCTTTTTCTCCTCGCGAGCTCAGGAACATGTTCCCCTCCAATTTACGATTTATCTGTTTGTCCACGAACTTCTAGTCCATCCATCATCTTCATATGCCCAAGACCACTACTGTTGACTTGTCTATATCACTATTAACTGTCATATGATCAGCTTCCACTGTATGCACTATTAATGTAGTCCACTATCGTCTTGTTCTATTGCTGTTTTTTACCATTATTACTGCCTATCCTGTTCTGCTTTGTGCTAAAATGTTATACCATCTGTTCAGTCTTGTGCCATTACTAACTCGTGGTACTACAACGGCTTTTAGTGCACTGCCTCCATTAAGGGCCCCAATTCATATCACTATGACACTTAACGTTTTCACTTCTGCTTGCCCGAGCGACTCGGATCTTATAGAGCAAATGAACCATCGGGCAATTGTTCGTAATTGCTCAATGGGTAAATGCTCTTGCGACTCATTTTGAACAAAGGAATCCTTTGACCTAAAATGGTTGATTGTTGATGGATTATTGATTATTTATTTCACAGTATACATATATGCAGAGTATATACAGAGATAGTTAAACAGTTATAGTACAGCGGTAACACATATGCATACTGTGTGGGTATAAGGTAGCCAGATGGCTGTCTTCCCATTATTCCCGATTTATAGCATATTGCCACAATTCCCCGGGCTTTCAATCGTGTGTAATTATTATGAAGGTAGTAAGATGAATGGGTAGCCTTCCATTCTCTTCCTACAGAGCTGCTACACTGCTCTTCCAGAAGCAGGACAACACGTCTGACTAGGATATTTGGTAGAGCCTATGCTAAGCTCCATAAAAAGAACAAAACTTTACGAATTAATTTGGTACATAATTTGAATGCGTATAAGACTTGATCGAGTATAAAGTTTGATCGAGTTTAGGATTTGATGACTGTCGTATAGATAAGTCTGTCTTCTTCTCAACGTCATGCCGATTTATGTCATCAAAGTAATATATTTACCAAATTGTCACACATCAGTCAATTACAAGCTTAATAGAGTGAATAAATACAGTGTTGTTTGTAATAACGTTTCTCAAAACGGGGAACCATGTCATGAAATGTTTTCAATGAGAGCCATCCGGGAGGCAATTCCAGAATTATGTGCCGTTCAGACAGAAGAGAAGTCGGAAGGGGGGGGGGGGGGTACAACGACGAGCCTATAGAGAGCCGAGTGGAAAGGTAATTGGCAGCAGTCTATGCAGTAAGGATTATTGCAAAGAACATTATTCCGGTAAGGAGTCATGAATATGTCTAATAGCTTCTTCTTAAAGAGTGATCTGTTAGTAATTATGCGTGCGTTGTGATCCAGATCTTTCCATAGTTTTGGGTGTACATACACTGGGAATATGTCTAAAGATTTCGTTCTAGAACGCACAATTTCTAATGAGTCTGATTATCTTTTAATTCGCGGTCTGCTCGTAGAGGTGAAAAACATTATGAAGGAGATGGGTATATTATTGTTATGCCAGTCGAATACAAATAGCAATGACTGCAGCTTATGCAAGTCCTCTGCTTGTAAAATTCGATTTTTTGGAATAAAGGGGCTCAGCATGAGTATTAAGACGTTTATTATTTATAATGCGCATAGAACGCTTGTGTAGGAGAGATACTTTCCTAACTGATTTAGAGTTGACCCAAATGTGTATACCATAAGCAAAATGGCTATGAATATGGCATAATATAGAGTTATCATTGATTCATGATGAAATAATGTTTTCACTCTACTTAGGACATAGAGAGCGAGCGCAATTTTTGTGCATATTTGTGCAACATGGTACTTACAGGATAGATGTTGATCCATTACGATTCCAAAAATTTTAGAAAAGTTTTAAATTCATTCTGACCCAGAAGGTTTAGCAGCGCGGAGCGGTGGAGATCATTTACATATAAGAGGAACAAAACAAAATATGTCCTAAAATCGAGCCCTGTGGCAATCCGCGTGTCAGTTGGGCTTTTCCTGAGTTATTTTCTTTAAAGCTCACACACTGAGTCCTGTTCGAGAGATAGCTCTTGAACCAATCATTACTAAGTCCCTAGATGCCGTATGTTCCCAGTGTATTCAGTAGTACATCATGATTGATAGTATCAAATGCTTTGGAAATGTCAACGAAGAGGACAAGGCTGATCTATTTAGCGCTTTTTATTTTTGTCTAAAACTGCATGTTTTTGGAGATGCTTAAAAGGGTGTAGCTGGAATGTCATTTTCGAAAGCCAATCTGATAAGGGTTTGATATTTTATTTCTATCCAGGAAACTGAGAAGACTTTGTGCATTATTTTTTTCAAACATTTTCTAGAAGACTGAAAGTATACCCACTCGTCAATAACTACCGAAATCATGGTCATCACCGGTTTTAAATACTGGAATTACTTTTGTTATTTTCATTTGCACGGGTACTATTTCGCCCCGAAATGAGTTATTTATAATGTGTGTTAGTGGCTGAGCTTGTAAGTCAATTGACTTTTTAAGGAGGCTCATTGTTATATCATTACAATCCTTTCTAACCTTATTTTTCATGGAATTCACCGTTATTGTCACTTCAGCATCGGATGTGGGTGTGATGTAAAAACGATTTACATTGTGTTCGTCCATATAATCTGATAATGACTTTCTCGATTGTACAAATGACTCTCTGGTGTGGTTACCTATGCCTGAGAAAAAAGAAATTCAATTCTTGCGCAATTTTGCCGGGATCATTAACTGTGGTTCCCTCGTGGTTAAAATGGGATGGTAATTTTGAGATACGCTTAGTTTTGTTTCTTCCCTCTTTTAGAATTCGCCATACTAATCGCATATTATTTTTGTAAGCTTGTAGCATATTTTTGTAACACATTGCTTTACTTTGTTTCTAGATTTTATAGAATAAATTTCAATATTTTTTTGTAATTTTGAATATTACGTTCATTCGGGCTTTCTATTATTTTTTTTTTTTTTTTGACATAAAATTTAGCTTTTCTGATTGAGGAACTAATGAGGCCTTTGGTCATCCACGATTCGCGTTTGGTGAATTATTTATAAGGGCGAACTTGTCTCAAAGGAAATGCTTCATTAAAAGCGTTCCTGTATATAATTAAAAAGTGTTCGTATGTCTGGTTTGGACAGTCAATTTCCATTATGAAATCAGCTACACTCTCTGCATTTATCATACGTTTCATTCGGGGCTGAATTTCTTCTGGTTTCTGAGTTTTTGTTTCATGGTAGAAAGTGCCAAAATGGTCAGATACGACATTAATGATTATACCTGAGGTGGATGTAATGTAGTTGATGAGTATGTGGTCAATTATTGTAGTTGAATGTTCAGGTTCCGCTCCACAATTTTCCAGGCATTTCCAAAAATGATATGCCCTACACTCTCGTCAAATGCAAATATTCTGCAACTTAGTTATCTAGCCCATAACATGTATTACATTTTCCAAATCCACAAAGAACATATAACACTATCTGACTAAGTAGAAATAAACAACCTGCATGTGGGTGAATAATTTATTGTCAAAAGCAAGACTTCAACCTGCAAAATTGCATGAAAAAATACCGAAACCAGTCATTTTCAGCCACCCAGCAGCCTCAAAAGCAGAATTTTCCCACCACCCCACCTACATACGCCTGGGGCATAGCAACCCCTGTTTCCAAAATGCAAAAAGAAATTGTATGTTTCCATTTCATTTTAGTTACATGTCTGGTAAAAAACCCGTGTAAAAATTACATTTTAAAAAATAGTCAATTTTTCGAAGCCACTGTTTCCTATCATTCATCTTAGTCGATGTAGTCCCTGTTTTTTGTATGTGATTCCCACTTTAAAAGATAAATATTAAAATCATCTACAATATGTGCTAATTTATCTTCTTGATTCACTTTAGCTGTTATTTCATTAAGTGTTTGTAGAAAAAAGATCCATTTCAGCCTTGGGTAAGTATTGAGGCTATAAAAAACGCCCAATATTTTCGTGCATCTGTCTATTGTAAATTCAACAAAGAGGGATTCGAAAATAAATGCGGTAAGATCATCCCGAACCTTGTATTCAACCCCTTCCCGAATAAAAATGCCTACTCCCCTAGACCGTCGTCATCGTCGGGACATGTTAGTGCAGGAGAGACTAGCGATTACGAGTATTTGGGGGTAAATATAAACATCACAGGAAGAGGCATCTACCGAAACCACACAAATAAATTGATTCTGAAGGGGAAGCGAATCCTTAATCAAATGAAACTTATAGGGAGAAACAGTTTCAATAAGGTTTTCGTGGGGAAAACTATTTGGGAAATGGTGGGTCTGCCAAGTATAACATACGGTACGGAAGTTGTACCCCTAACCAACACAGCCGTAAAGAGCTTGGAAATCCTACAGAACGATGCAGGCCGATGGATAACAGTCACGAGTAATGCCGCAGCGCTAGAAGCGATCAGGGGTGAGCTTGGGTGGATGAGGATCAAGGACAGGATAGACCTATTGAAACTCGGTTATCTTAATTATTTGGTAAATCTCCCCGATAGCCGATGGTGTAAAGTAATGTTTCTGAGAACTATCAACTCAAATATCAAGACGGGGTGGATGGTCCAAGTGAGGGAGCTAGTAGAAAACTATTCATTGGAGATCTCGGACCTTGACGTTGGGGCAAACCAGGGCAAAAAGATCGTCAGATAAAGGGTAATGGAGGATTGTAACCGTAATTGGGGAGAGGGGGTCAAATCAAAGAGATCTTTGGGTGGCCTGCGTGATAAAGAGAAGCCTGGTTTTGAGTACCTTGATGGAACCTTTGGGGGGTCACTGTTGTTCAAGCTGAGGTCGCGGTCCCTGGAGCTGAGGGGAAAAATTGGGAAAAACAGTGAAAAGGAGTGCCAGATGTGTAACTTGGGCGTGGTGGTGACCCTGGAATACTTTCTTCTTGAATGTCCAAAGTATCAGTCTAAAAGAATGAGATTCACTGGGAGTATAATGGGGAAGTGGGATGGGAGAATGGAGGACATGTGGTTGGGGGAGACTCAAAGGAGAGGGTTGATATGCTTATCGGTGAGATTGGAAAGAATGGGGCAAGGGATGTCATCAAGCAGTTCGTCTTCGAGTGTTGGGAGGAGAGGGGAAGCGTGGGAATAGGGAGGCAGTTGGGAGTTCAGGGGTAACCATGGCCTTCTCGTCCGAGAACCGCGACAAAACAGCGGCTGGCCAAAGTGTTATTATTATTATTATGTTCTCTTTATTAATTAGTGATAGCCTTCTATATTAAGGTCTACGTTACCTGGAATATTGAATATTTCCGAAAGACCAATGATATCAAGCGAGTTATCTGGTTCTTCGTAAATGGAACAGGGGTTCTTTAAGTGAGTCTTAGTGAGCACAAAGTCTTTTACAATTTTTACCAAATAGTGAAAAAGGACTTGTTGACATTTTTACCCCTTTGAAACGGTCCAGCCGCTTTTCCGGGCACGCACATGGTACGCCATAATTCCATTAAGGAAGGTGGCTGCTAAGTGAATGTGTGGTGTAGACCAATTCAATATGTTCAACGTGCAGCTCCAGAGCTGCACGTTGAAAATATTAATTGCTCTTTCCCCAAATAATGAATGTGAACTCCCATTTGCTGTTATTGAACTGATAAGGAAGATACCACGAGTGTTTAAAGGGTTAAAGGCGCCATTAAAATTTGTTGGTCCATAACAAGTACGAACACATGTTTATTCTCAGAATGGTGATTCTGTCGCCTCATCTTCGACACAGAGTCTCTCGTTATATAGATGCTTAAGGTCAAACTGCACAAGGGTCCCACGCTCGTCCAGATCTATATTACCTATTATTAAATACACGAAAGCCATCAAGTGGATCGAATATCTTGAATCTGTTCTTTAATGTTCATGAAAACAAACGTACTCTAGTTTCAACTACTCGTATGGAAGTGTTAATTATATTTTTATGTTGTTTCGATGCGATATTTTAGAGACGGGTTTTTGTAAGTGGATTGTCGAGAAACGTGGTTGATGATTTCATCGAATAAGCTAAAGGGCCATGAGAGTAAATGCTCCGTGAGCAAATGCTCTTGCAACTCGAATCTCATCGAGCAAATGAGACATAGAACAACTACTCGTAATATGACGAATCAAAATAATAACTGGTTTCAGCCTCTACCCAACCGAACAGTTGAGGTCAACTGTAGAAAGGTGCTCGTAGAATTGAAAATTATCGCCCCTCGCCACCGGATCGTGGCCTATGGCCCTGATTGGAGCGAGCACGATGGGCTCTCTCCAATGAGGGATCATGTGCTGCTTTAATGTAAAAGTCTTTAAACCATTGGTAGATGGTGAAAGAAATAAATGCAAAGGTAAAGGTACTTAATGATGATGATATATTTATTCACTAGCAAACAAGAAAATTAATACAGTGTTTACAAATGCACATATACATTTATACAATATTTACGTTCAGAAGACAATCTAAACACAAACATGCAATCATCGAATACAATACGTATACTCACATGGAAAGGCATAGTCAGATTGGCTGTCTTCCCGCCTTCTCTTATAGAAGGGGGCGTAAAACAAACTTAACAAAGAAGGAAGAAGGATAAAAAAGAGGAAAATATAAAAGAGTAAACAGTAAAAAAGAAAGAGAAAAAAAAACTAAAAAAAGCATATATATGCATTTAAAACGAAGAGGCATCACACTGGTAACTATCAGGTTAAAACACAAATCCAGCAATACGTGGATTCATTTAATTTTCGGGAGTCAAAGCACCCTTCATCAGAAACACATATAACTACATTGATTGAGAGTAATTACACGAGACCATAAATTCTAAAAAAAATGTGACAGCGAGTGTGCAAAGTAAACAAACAGTAATCATAAGGTTAGATATAAAAATAAATGAGAAGGTGGAGATTACTATACAAATAGCAGCCCACCGGGAAGTGTTAAATGGTGTAAAACACCCACAGTATACAAACAATGGTGTAAAAGCAAACAGTAATACACGCAAAACGCAGAAAACATAGCCAGTGGCTAACCCAGTCACTGATCACTTGCTAAACTGTTTGCGTTGTTTGCGTGTTCGGGTGTGAAAACCGTCATTAACATTAAGACCTTTAGGCAAAAGTGTTTCTAATTTCCAAATCCACTGCTTTTATTTGTGGCCTAAAATGGAATCTAATTTATTACTAGACTTAGTATAAACTGTCTCTAAGATTTGAAATTTGAAGGTCTCTTGCGAGTGGCACTTGAGATGTTCATAAATGTGAGAACAGGTACTTTCATACCTAGTATTCCCTAAACACTTTCTCAAGTCACTCTTATGTCCATTCATTATTTTACGTAAATTGTTAGTCTGTCCAGCGTACTGCAATTTACAAGATGGGCAGAAAATGGCATATATAAGCCATTTAGCATTACAGTCCGTATCCGCATTCTTGCAGTGGAAACATCTTCAATTCGCATTGCTAACAATTTTATTGTCTGTTACAATCAAACTTTACAACTGACACCGAATAGATTTACTTGGTTAACAAGGTACCTCCCCGTCAGTGGTAGATGCGCCCCGCACTTTTTCTCTGACCAGTATTTTCGCCAAATTGGGAGACTGTCTAGAGCTAATGACGGGAGCACATGGAACCGCCTCCTTCATTCTTTCAGACTGGTGCAGAATGGAAAGATATTTACTTAAAATGCCCTTGATGTGATGTAGTCCAGGGTGAAACTCCACAGTAAAGTACACCCTGCGAGAAGCCTCAGAAATAGGCTTAGTCTGTGGATGTTGAAAAGTGGTAGTGGCCCTTTCAACTTGAGCCTTAACTTTCCTCCTACAGTATACCCTGCGGGACGGGTAATTTGTGAGTTCGTCACAACGAATATTTGCAGTGGTGAGATTTGAGCAAATACGCAAAATCCTGACTGACTGACTGTTTGGAATGCTCCATTTAGTATGATTAGGATGACAGCTAGTAGGCAGCAGATATTGATGAGTATCAGTAGGTTTGGTATATAAATATGTACAATGTCACCGTTATCTTGAAGAGTAACAGGAACATCAAGAAAGTTAATAGTGCGCCTCCAATAATCACTGGGGAATTGTATGGAGGGATGCATACTGTTCATACAGCTAAGAAACTCCAGAAGTTTGTCCTTCCCTGAGGTCCAAACCAAGAAAATATCATATAAACCGAAGCCAAACATCCGGCGACACTGGACAAGACGACAGAAGATTTCTTTCAAAAATGCCCATAAAAATATTAGCATGGGATGGTGCCATCTTCGTCCCAATGGCTGTGCCCGAAATCTGCAGAAAATATGCTGTGTTAAATTCAAACACATTTCGTGTGAGCACGATCTCAACCATTCTACAGACTCCGTCCACAGTCTCGGGCGGAACATGGTGTTCAATCAAAAAAGTCCCGAGGGTTATCAGGCCATCTGTATGCGGTATACTTGGATACAAAGCCACCACACCCACCGTCGCAAGGATAGCCCCCGGAGGCAAGGGTCCCATGGCCCTGACCTTGTGAATAAAGTAATCAGTATCACGTCAATATGACGGTATACTAGGCACAAGAGGTTGTATAAAATGGTCCACTTATTCGGAAATCCCCTCTGTAGGAGAGCCACAATCCGACACAACGGGCCGTCCCGGTACTCCCAGCTTGTGAATTTTAGGAAGTAGGTAGAACCGAGCGGGCTTTGTATTCCAAAGTTCAAAACAAATACAACGAAATTATTTAATTTATTCCCGCTAGCGCTTTCACCGCTCTCTCTGCGGATCTTCAGGCATCTTTGCCTGAAGATCCGCAGAGAGAGCGATGAAAGCGCTAGCAGGAATAAATTCAATAATTTCGTTGTATTTGTTTTGAACTTTGATGATTTTTTCTTATAACTACCGGCACAAGGATTTGTTTATAAACTTCTGATATATATACACATATAACCGTGATGCGGGGCCGCACATCTGCACACAAGGGTACATACATATATACTAAAGGCCGGCTTGAACGAGTATCCAGACAAAACACAGTTTGAGAGCACACCCATATAAATATGCCATGTATGCTTTGGCTAATCTGTCTCTGGAGATTGCATTACGTGTCACAGCCCGGGCAATAAGGATTCGAACATGTGACTCTTTCGAATAGAGAGAGATGAAATGAGCTGTTAACGTTTTCTTGAATTCTGCCCTATTTGTTAGTTCACGAATATCCTTTTCTAATTCATTCCATAATTTGGGGAATGCATAGACAGGGAAGTTGTCAAGTGTTTTATTTCTAGTTCTATGGCAACGAATGAGACCGGTCTGGCGCGTATTTACAAAAGTTTCATTATTCACGGTAGAAAAAAAATCTACAAAGGATACTGGAAGATTCCTATTCTGCTAATCAAACACAAACAAACAAGCGTGTAATTTGTATAAATCCTCAATTTTCAAAATATTGTCTTTGATGAATAAAGGGTCCGTATGAGCATTATATTTCTTGTTGTTTGTGATTCTTATCGACCGCTTCTGTAATTTATAGGGGCGATTACGTGCCTTCGATGAACCCCATATTTGAACTCTATAAATCATGTGATTTTGTACTTAATGAGCAAATGCTCTTGTAACTCTTCGACTCATTTCGATAAAAAGGAGTTTAGAGAGTTGGCCGTCTTCGAAAAGATGTCCATATAAACATGTAAGTTCTTCACTTAAGAATGTTTTTGAATTTCTGAGCGTTCAATTCACTACAATATAACCTCAATTTTACAGAATATATATTTAATCTTTCCCGCAATCGATGCGGTAGTACCCTGGGACGCAGTATGCTTTGCTGATAATTCTCTGAAATTTACTGACTTTTCATAAATTTCTAATGATTCCCAAGGAGACTGTTTTGTTAGCACCACTCCAGAACTGTAAATTATGCAAATCCGCACCCCATTGTGTCCCGACATTTAACCGTTACCCTTAATCGAAATGCTTTGTATCTGAACGCATGAATATGGGTTCTCTGTCCCGGCGCAATGTGTGAAAGGAAGCTTATAAATAATACATAGGGCTGCACGCGTGTCCATTTTCTTTTAACCGGTTCCCCGAAAAACTTAGATAGGAAAAAATGGTGTCTTCCCACCAGACTAACTCCAAAAACGACAAACTATTTAGTTTTATTAGAGTTTAAGCTGCATCAGCAGCTGTAGCTATATCGTGTCAATATGTAGGATACAAAGATTATATCAGAAAGTGAAATATATGTTTAAATCATGAAAAATGAAAATCAGTGTGACAGTGAAATAAATTGCGAAGACAGTTGTGAATAATGATACCAAAATTGGAATGAATACTGAGTAAATCAACCAGACGACAAAATACTTTCAACTAGAACTTATTAAAAGACCAACTGCCACTAGTCCAATTTCCCAAAGAGAAACTTCCCAAAATGCCAATTCCCCTTAAACTTGACCAACTCTCAATCAACCAATGGAATTCTATGAACCCAAAAACAAAAGTTATTGAAATCAGGTGTATTTCTATTGCTTCATTTGTATAAGGTAATTATAATATAATCATTGTCACGCAAACAGAACACAAAGATTACTGTCTCTAAAATCAGTTGGGTTACCCCATTCAACCTGTTGTGCATACATTTTTGCGTGAAGAAAAAAACAGTTAGAGAACGAGCAGACGATATAAAAAAAAATCTGAAGCGAGGGTCGGTAATAATTTAATCCAACAGCTCGATAGAGCTGTTGGATTAATTTATTACTGAACCTCCCAACAAACCAGAATGGTCTCGCCCATTTCGCGTTGACAGTATTGACTGAAATGATACCTTCCACGGCGCCAGTTGTGAAAGGTCAACAATTAACGCAAATCAAATGAGTAGAGTGAATATGAAACCTAATGGGTTCATATTCATTCACCCCATTTGATATGGGTTGATTTTCAATCCAAATCCAACTGATCTTAGAATGCACTGTATCTAAAATCGAAAGATCCAGGACTCTGGCCTACGTGAAAAACGTCACGTGCGAATGCATCTGATTAGACATTAGCTTCTGAAAGACATTATGACGTGTGTGCACTTCCCTTGTTGGAGTTGTTCCTTTATTCCACGCACGCCTTCGGTGTACGTGAAGTAGAGGAAAAAGTCCAAATCAGGTTATTAATTCCATCTCCTCCCCCGCCCTTCTCCCGCATTGTGTTCTGCCTTACTATTCATTATGAACACATTTATTAAAAGTCCTAAACTTTCCTGGGAAAATAAGACCTTGTAGCCCATGCCTGGGCACTAGTCATCTGAAGTGACTGATAAAGTAAACATGATTAGCTCTCCTTGACATTACACTCAATTTGCAATCAAGATACAATTTTGATACTGTAAGTTGCAATAAGCCAATATAAATAATTAATGGCCGCATGTTTAGTAAATAACTTGCTATAATGGGCATTGGTTAATTATTAATTAAATTATAATGACCAATTAATTGTACGCTTCCAGTCGTAGTTACTTCAGATATGTAATAGGACGTTATGTATTGCATATCCGTTAACTTAATAACATCGATCATGTCCCGGGGGTAACGGCCCATTGAAAAAACACTTTTCCCAATGCATTTCCCATTCTGTCATTACAAATATGTGGGGCATTTGATTATTTAATGCCAGGATGTTGCTATTAAATATTTACGGTTGCTAATTAATGGTTTGGGTTGTCTGTACGGAATGAATTAATGTTGTTTAGGGTAATTCCCATTAACATATTTTAATTGTCACGTTTTGCGTGCTAATACATTAAATCGCCATCACCATAATGGTAGAATTAAAAAAAAATGTTAGACGCAAATTTAATGGCATTTCCAATGGCTTTTTAATGTGTTCACTAAATTCATTGGTTGTTTTGGACAATTAAATCATCAGATACTAAGGGTTTTTAATAAGTTTACTGACGGCGTTGGGCCTGTTTTTAAATGACATTTTAATGGCACTCTTTCCAGCTGTGCCTTCGTTTTCTAGTCTGTTGAGATTCAACGGACAAGAAAACAAAGGCACAGCTGGAACTTGAGAAAGGAAATGTATTTTTTTTCATTTTTTGAAATTTCTTTAGTTTTAATATGTTTCCTATACAGGTGTTTATGACTCGTAATCTATAGAGTAACATAAACAGTGGTGAATTGTATTCCCTTTTTATGAAGCCAGATCGTTCCAACCTGCATGCATTCTTGTAAACAATTACCGACAAACAGATTTACTTTGTGTAAAAAAATGAACATTTGATATCCATAATCCAGGATTGGGAGGATTTAACTGAAGACTAATACAACAAATACATTGGTGGGTGAACATTTCATGGTACACCCGTGCGCCATTAAACCCTTTACCCAACGTAGACGATATTAACATTTATTATTTTAAATATCATTTTTTTCAAATTCTTCAAAAAATTTAAAAAAAAACATATCAAGTGACCCCTCGCTGGAACGAGCTCGTTCCAACGAATGGTCACATGATATGGTTTTGTTGATTTTTGTTGAAAAATAATATTTTTTCAACTGCTGAATTTGCATATTACGCGGGCGGATGCGGACGATTCGTTGGGTAAAGGGTTAAACCCGTAAAATTCTTTGTATCGTTTGCGGTGTGTTTATAAGCTACACTTGAACCCGAACCTATATGCATATATATGCGTTGATGTTGATGTATCGAAAAAACACGTCCAAAGCAAACCTTGATCATGGTGTTTTTTTAATGAGGCCATTTATCAGGTATGACTTCATTGTGTTGATTATATTATAAATCGTGGACATTTTAAGGCAAAGAACGTCAAAAACTCCATGAAATAAGGTCCGAAAAACCTTACAAATAACAATGGCTTACATTTTCTTTGGTCTGAAAATGGATTCAGTTGTGTTGAATATATCTCAAGCTGTCATTCGGAAACATAAAATAATAAAAATGCCAAGATAATAAGGCCACCAACCCCATAGAATAATGTCGGAAAAATATTAAAATCTAAAGTGATCTATTTTTTTAAATGAGGCCGTAAATCAAATACGGAATAGTTGTGTTGAGTACGGCTGAATATATCATGCGGAAACATAAAAACATTAAAAATCCAAGGTAATAAAGGGCAGATTCTCCATAAAAGTATAGCATGAATATATCAGTGTAAAGGTAATGGTTCCATCTACCAAAGTATAACATCTCTGGCGTTATGACATGCTAAGGTAATAGCTCCATAAAATGACGTCCAGCAAACATCAAAATCTAAGATGCCCTACAGTTTTGTGGATGAGGTTATATATCAAATGTGAATAAGTTTTGCAGAGTACAGCAGAAGTAGTATTATTATGCTAGTAAATTTGTTTATCCAATCAAATGAAGTTACTAAGAGACATAGATTCCGCAATATTAGGTTCAGGATGGCTGAAAAGCACCCAATATTAATTCAATATTAGGTGCCCGTCAGCCATTTTGTTTTATCATCATATCCACACGCCTCAGCTTTTAATTTACACGTACGTACATGCTGCCACGCAGTCGCACAGAAGACCCACCATATACAATAGTCCCGTCGTATAAACATTGCATTCGATTGAATGAAACTGTTATAATAAAAAGCAAAACCAGCCCAAAACATTGGCGGTCAAAGAACAAGT
Source organism: Pictodentalium vernedei (assembly GCA_031216915.1). Classification (NCBI taxonomy): domain Eukaryota; kingdom Metazoa; phylum Mollusca; class Scaphopoda; order Dentaliida; family Dentaliidae; genus Pictodentalium; species Pictodentalium vernedei. The sequence continues at coordinate 335,235,786 of CM062295.1, forward strand.
CACGAGTGATTTATTAGAATGCGAAAGCAAAATTACTCCCCTTGTTGCGTATGTAAACATCGTCTGCTTTGTTTACATTTTTCGAGAAGTGCGCATCATTTAACTACTCGTTGAGTTAACTTCTCCGAATACATTGTAGCATGCCGTGCATAATAAATACGTTGCAGGACGTTTAGTTGGCAGATAAAGTGTCATTTACGGCGAAAAGAAAACAATATTAGGTTCGGCTTCGCCTCACCTAATATTGTTTTCTTTTCGCCGTAAATGACACTTCGCCTCACCTAATATTCTTTTCTTTTCGCCGTAAATGACACTGTATCTGCCAACTAAACGCCCTGTAACTTTCAATCTACAATATGAACTCTTTGATATTCTACAGCAATTTGCATTTTATGTAGATGAATATACTAAATGTGGATTAAGTGCGTTGAATATAGCTGAAGTATCATCCAAAAGCAGCAGCTCAGAAATTCAAAAACAATAAAGGGCAGTAATTCTTTGACTGAGTGTCTGACAAACATCTATAATAATATAATAACACTTTGGCCAGCCGCTGATTTGTCGCGGTTCTCGGACGAGAAGGCCATGGTTACCCCTGTACTCCCACCTGCCTCCCTATTCCCACGCTGCTCCTCTTCTCCCAACACTCGGAGACGAATTGCCTGATGACATCCCTTGCCCCATTCTTCCCAATCTCTCCGATTAGCATATTAACCCTCACCTTTGAGTCTCCCCCTAACCACATGTCCTTCATTCTCCCATCCCACTTCCCCATTATACTCCCAGTGAATCTCATTCTTGTAGACTGATACTTTGGGTATTCTAGAAGAAAGTGTTCCAGGGTCTCCACCATGTCCAAATTACACATCTGGCACTCCCTTTCACCGTCTTTTCCCCTCAGCTCCAGGGATCGCGACCTCAGCTTGAACAACAGTGACCCCCCAAAGGTGCCATCAAGGTACTCTTCAAAATCTGGCTTCTCTTTATCACGCAGGCCACCCAAAGACCTCTTTGATTTGACCCCCTCTCGCCAATCACGGTTACAATCCTCCATGACCCTTTCTCTGACGATTTTTTACCCTGGTTTCCTCCAACGTCCAGGTCCGAGATCTCCAATGAGTAGTTCTCTACTAGCTCCCTCACTTGGACCATCCACCCCGTTTTGATATTTGAGTTGAAAATTCTCAGGAACATTACTTTACACCATCGGCTGTCGGGGAGATTTACCAAATAATTAAGATAACCGAGCTTCAACAAGTCTATCCTGTCCTTGATCCTCATCCACCCAAGCTCACCCCTGATTGCTTCTAGCGCTGCGGCATTGCTCGACCCCGTTATCCATCGGCCTGCATCGTTCTGCAGGATTTCCAAGCTCTTTACGGCTGTCTGGTTTAGGGGTACCAGTTCCGTACCGTATGTTATACTCGACAGCCCCATCATTTCCCAAATGGTTTTCCCCACAAAAACCTTATTGAAACTGTTTCTCCCTATAAGTTTCATTTGGTTAAGGATTCGCTTCCCCTTCAGAATCAATTTATTTGTGTGGTTCCGGTAGATGCCTCTTCCTGTAATGTTTATATTTACCCCCAAATACTCGTAATCACCTGTCTTTCCCACACTGAGAAGTTTGCTGCTCCCTTCCGGAATGCAGAACTCACCCACTCTCCACCTTCGAGTGGGGTCCACTTTGCGGCCCACAGGTATAACTTTGCTCTTGCTTTCATTAAGTTCGAGTCTCCATTTGCTCCCATATTTCCCAACAATTCCCAGCATTTTCGTTAGCCCCTCCTCGCTTTCTGACACTAGAACCATATCGTCTGCGAAAAATAGCCCTGGGATCTCCAAGTCCCTAACTGCTACCCCCACCTCGCTACGCAGGAGTTCATCTCCTAAACCTTTGATGTACAATGCAAACAGGATTGGCGAAAGGATACACCCCTGTTTTAGGCCTATCTCCATAGGCACACGTTTCGTTGTAATGTTTCCCAGGCTAAGTTCACTCTGTACATCTTTATAAAATGCTTTCATAATTCCAACAAACTCGCCTTCTAAGCCCATAGCCTCCAGCTTGCGCCACATACCTTCCCTCAATACTCTATCGTATGCCTTTTTAACATCCAAAAAGGCCATAAACATCTTTTTCTTTTTTGCTTTCGCGGATTCTATCATTTGAGATAGTGTGAAAAGATGGTCAGTAACTCTTCTTCCCTTCCTGAAGCTATTCTGGATTTCTCCCAAAAAACCCTTCTCCTCAATCACCTCCTCTAGTCTCCCATACAGGACTTTACAGAAAACCTTTCCAATGTTGCTACCGACGGAGATCCCTCGATAGTTATCAAAAACGTCTTTTTCCCCCTTTTTGTGAATAAATGTCACTTTACTTTCTCTCCACTCCTTTGGGACCTCTTGATTTTCTATGGCTAGATTGAATAGAGCAGTTAGGCTTTCCACGAGTTCCTCTCCCCCTTTTTGATAAACTCGTTAGGAATTTCATCCACTCCCCCCGCTTTCCCATCCCTTAATTTTGATATCACCTTACGCACCTCCTGCGTTTTAATTTCGCTGCACACGAAGCTCGACAGGTTTTCCTCGACCTGATTCCGTCAATCCGGTGGGCTCCCCATGCCCCCTCGCTTATCGTTTACCTTTTCCCAGTGTTTGACTAGTTTTGATGCGACTTGATCTTGCTCGTCTGTAACTCTGCCATCTACTTTAATACTCTGTGGGTTACTTCCTTTGTTACGTTTATTCACCCATTTCCAAAATACGTTCGAACTCGACCCCCCTGTCGTTCTTATCGTTCTTATCGTCCTAATAAGACTGCTATTTCGTACTCTCCGATTATCGTCTTTAATCTTATTTACTTTATTTCGTGCTTGGTGGTATTTTTCCTTAGCAACTGTGGCCTCATTGCTTTCCGCCCCCTTAAGTTTTCTACTTCTCCTGTATGCAGCACATTTAGCTTTTCTTCCCTTTATGGCCCTTTTCAGTTCTTCGTTCACTCTGTACCCAAGTTCCCGTGTTGGTACCCTGACCTTTCCTACACATTCCTTTCCTGCCTCCACCAGGCTCGCAACTATGACGTCGACCATCTTCTGGACACTGCCCCTCTTGGGTACGGTTGCAAGCTTTGGTTTCAGTTTTTCATTGAACTTCGCCCAGTCAGCATCTTTTTTGAGTTCCCAAATCTCTTTAGAGCTTCCTTTGCTTTTTACTAGAGTTTTGGCCCTGGTCGTCACTGTAATCAAGTTGTGATCACTATCCACCTCCATTTTACTCTCATCATCTACTTCTACCCCTATCACTTCCCTCCATAAATTAATATCTGTGAGGATGTAGTCGATTATTGATTTTCTGTCGTTCCTCTCCCAGGTCCATTTCCCCTTACACCTCGCGTCCCTGTTGAGAATCTTCAGACCGAGCTCGTTTGTGAAGTTCAACAGCTTCCTTCCATTCCTGTTGACTTTATTGTCCCCCGCCTTCTTCATCATTACCTATGTGGCCATTAAAGTCACCCATCAGAATTATACCGAGCCCCTTGTTTTGTAGTTCGGTGATATTGGACCTTAGTGTTGAGTATATCGAATCATTCCATTCGGGTTTGCTTCCCTCCACCGCACAATACACAACCCCAAGGGCAATACTTTTGTTTTTCAGACTGATCCTTACCCATCCAATTTCTTTCGATACCTCAGCCGGGGTGCTGATGTTTTCCAGGTCTGTGATCAGCGATGGTTTTAAATCCTCTTTAATGTACATGCCTACCCCTCCCCTTTTTTTCTGGCCCTCCGTTCGCCCAACACATCTATAAGGTACCTAACCTGAATAGTTAGTGGATGAGTTCGTGTACCAAATATGTAATGGCAGAACCTAGTATCAACCGAAATCAAATATCTTGGAAATTCCATAACAATAAAGGACAATAACTCCTTGACTGAAAGTCTGGCAACGGTTAGAGCCGAATTTGGTCTGCATTTTTTGAGGATGGAGCCACATACCAGATATGGGTCGACTGCGTAGAGTACAGCTCAACGAGTCATCTAAAAACCAAAAATCAGGAAAATCTGGAGACACCAAAGGGAAATAACACCATAATGGACGTCAAACAAGCGTTAAAATCGAACACGAACTTCATTACTATCAATGACAACGTCATATATTAATACGCCACGTCATATCAAAATTCGACACTACAGGTTTTCGTTTTTGTTTTATTCCAGTGACATCACATAACAAAATTTCGTCCGGTATATCCCTTTCTACAAGTCATATGACTGACTCTTAATTACACTTTTGACTGACCCTTTAATTGGGCATTAAATCTGCTAAATTAGAAGTTTTCGAGTAATCCAACGTTTCATTTTCTCAAACAAAATATATGTAATCGTCATCTGGATATAAGGAGATATATCACTCAGGAAAGAATTTTAAAGACATTTCCCACGTTGAAAGGCGGAGATTGGGAAGGGATTCTTCATTTTTAGCTTGGTAGATAGACAGAATCGCACATACGTTTGAATGGATTAAGAATTATCGCACGAGATTGCTTTGGCCCAGGATATCACGGGGGCCGAATTCTTTCACATTTTGACTTTGGTTCACCAGGCCTGGCATTCTTTAAAATGCAGGAGGGCTAAACATAGCTCCCCTCGCATTGAGATGCTACTTTTAGCATGTTTAGACCCCCTACATTTTAAAGAATGTCAAAATGTGAAGGAATTTGGTTGAATGTGTCTGCCTAGGGTTGCGGTGAATGAGCGTTTGGGAATCCAATAAAGAAAAGTTTCAGTACTGTGATCACAAAGTAGTATTTTTCTCAAATAGACCGAAACCGGATCGTAACACACGTGCACTCTTGTGGATCGGGATTTCCTCAATAAAATACTGCTAAGTCAGTAGAGCTGCGACGTGATGTCAGGAGTGGATTATTTTTCGATATCTTTTTTCTCGGGGGGGGGGGGGGGGGTCCAAGGGGGGGGGGTAGATTTTTTTGGGGAGTGGGGAGGGCACAAAGGGATATATTATATGTTATTGGAATGTTGAGGATGGTGGTGATTAGCATACAGTATTATAGGTACTGAATACCATAGTAGTCAGTAGTAGTCAGTAGTAAGGTGGGAGATCCTAGCGGCAGGCAATAAAAACTGTGCAGACGAGTAGTGGTCGATGAAAAAAGTGAATGCTAATCATAGGACAGGCGATAGTGACAATGGACAAATCAGCAGTACTGGTCTTGGAGATACGAAATCAGTGAGAGGGGAGTCTAGACGCAAGGAACAGAATAGACGCGAAAGCCCTGTTTGTACAGAACGCGACGCGACGCGACGCGACGCGACGCGACGCGATGTGGCCGCGAAACGTTTTCGCCTTCGATGTATTTCCATTTGGCCATTAAAACAGGACGCGCCACGAAGCGAAGCGATGCAATGCGCTATTTCAGTTTCGCCATTCTAGCCAAAAATGCTTCGTCGCTTATGTGCGCTTGCCTAATTTTGCAGTGTGTAACATGATTAAAGCGTGTCTGCGTGCCGTGTATAAACGGGTCAAGCGAAGCGCTGCGAAGCTTCTGTGCTCTGTGTCGCGTCGCTTCGCGTCCTGTATAAACCGGGCCTTAGAGCTATAACTATCTTCAAACAGATATCCTTCCATATGTATCCTCTAAATGGTGTCCTCCAGCACTACAACACCATGTCATAGGTATTCCTCAATACACAGAGAAGCATAACAGTCGTAAGAAGAGTCACTCGCTTAATTACTCGATGGCTTATTTGCTCGACAACATTCGAGTCGTTCGAGTAATACTTGTCTCTGCTCGATTCCCTGGAGACAAGAGAAGAAAGAAAATTAAGCTCCTCTACCATTGATCAGCGTCGATTACGCACGCCCTGGTTGGAATTTCTCAACATCAAACGCTGGCACTGTGTCTGATTAACTTTTTTTTCGTCACCGAAAGACACAAAGTTACCAACAAATATATCATCTTCAGTGGAAGCGTTTTTAATTTTAACTGCACACAATGAATTCAAAAGAATCAGCAATATTAATTATTGTTCACCACGTCAGTGAATTCTGAATATGAGTTATGACTTCAATCAATTATATTTCCACAAGTTTAGTACTCCTCGACCTCACTGAGCCTCCGCCTCAAGTTCAAAATAAATTGTTTCACTCCGCTTAATTCTAACAACTGTCGTCATCAAAGAAATATGAATTTATATTCCATTAATTTATACCACTTATCACACAATCATTAACAATGAACTATAACATGAACTGCATGATGCAGTTATAAACACTGGCATTTTGTGATATAGAAACTCCCAAAGCGACGGCACTTGTAACAAGTCATTTTGGAAGAGACGTCATTCGTTTGAAATGTCGTCATGATTTTCTATTCGACTAGATTGTTATTACAAGATTGATGGCATGAACATTGCTGTTAACGCTTAAGAATGAAAGTTATTTTTTTTGTTCGGCATAATAAAATAATTAGAACGTTTTTTTTAATGTTCTATCGGTCGATAGTTACTGAGTTTGTGTGATTTCTGAAAAAAACCTTCGCTGCTTCAGGTTTTATTTCAGAAATCACACAAACTCAGGTACTGTCGACCGTTAGAACATGAAAAGAAACATTCTAATATTATATTATTCACTACGTTTCTGAAAAGAATACCAAAGCAACTAAAGATTGCACATTATCCATTTGTTAGACTTTTCTCTAGCATTCGACACTATTGATCATGAAATACTCGTCATAAGACGTACATCAAATTCTTTGTTGTAGAACGATTCGAATATGTGCAATTCACGAATGAATCTTCAAATTTACTAAATGTTACCACGGCTGTACCGCATAGTTCTGCACGTGGTCTTCTTTTGTTTGTACTGTTTACCAACGACATCTGTGAATCAACAAACATGAATATTGTTTTCCTTTGCAGACGACACAACGGCCTACGCATCACGGAACGACTTCAACCTCCTAACGGAGACGACAAACAATGAATTATCGAAAATCAATTTCTGGTGCTAACACAACAAAAGCCATACTTCTCCATCCTCAAAATGGCAGTTATAATTACACCAAGGTACAGGCCCAAATTTCATTAATTAACTCAAACTTAATAATAGCAGGTAATAATTGTCAGAACAAATCCATAAAATTTCTAGGACTTTACATGCATGAGAATATTAAATTTAACCACCATGTGTAAGCACTGTGTACGAAAGGATTCAGGGTAATTTATATCCTAAATAGAACGTTCGAGACATTACGTATACTCTTGTTTACCCTATTCATAAGCCACTCAATTTATGGGATTCAAATATGGAGTAACACGTCAACTACTAAAAAAAAATCCGAATCAACAAAAGAGGTTAAGCGCATCATAGCGAAGGAAAAGTTCAGCTCACATACTTACTCTCTTTTCAAACGTTTGAAAATTATTAAATTTAACGATCGGTACAAGTTACATTCACTCCTATTCATGTACAACTGGACTAAAAACAGCCTCCCTGTCAGTTTTGATAATACATTCCAAGTGTACCTGAACTCTTCCGGCGTGAAAACAAGGTAATGTGGAAACATAACCACACATAAACCTCGCACTCAGTTCTCACCCGCTCTTCCATTTTTTATCTAAACTGTGGAACAACTTAGAAACAAGTTTCGAACCCTCACCCTTACGCCGTTTAAAAAAAAAAACATTAGTCGATCAATTTCTAAACACATTTAGCGACAATATTAGCTGTTCCAACCCAAGATTCACCGAGTGCCCCGCCTAGTGAGGACTCTCGGGTTGTTATTTTCTCTTTTCCTCCCTACTTGCTAAGGAACATGTTGCCCTGCCATTTTCGTTTTTCCTATTATATATCGTCCCTATTACCCTACGGTCATTACCCTGCGGACACTACCCTACGGTCGTTTGCACTGCTTTACTAAATTGGAAAGTAGTTATTCCATCTATTATGAAAAATTGTCAATCAACAGGTCAAATGAGCTAGAGTTGGGACATTGGGAGTTTGATCCATATAGATTATCACCACAGTGTGTGTCTCCGGAAATTCAGATCAAGTCGAGTTGTAGGAACAGAACAGTATTTCGGCGAGCCTACTAGAGCAAGTCGAAATGCGATTCTGTGCCTACAGCGAGACTTGATCAGAATTTCCGGTGACACACAATGTGGTGATGATAAATTTATCTCACAATATTGACCACAAAATGTGTTATAAAACTATTTCAAGAGGAACTTTTCCATTTGCCTTATCGATGGAAAGACGCAAATTGAAAAATAGAATAGCGTTCACTGATCTCCATATTGAAATCAGCGATGAAGCTACACTTCAGGAGAAAATTACGTCACTGTGATTCACATTACTGAATACTGTCTTGCGAAGTAGAGCAATTGTGTGTTTCGTCAACGTGAATTTGGTTGTTGCTTTTGCAATAATTACTGGTGAATTAACTATCTCTCTTGGTGTAAAGGTTTATTATATTTTAAAATATGCCATTCATCGTTTATTGAGATGGAGTTTTCCACATTTCATAGCGAAAGCTAATCGATTAAATTCTAGAGAGAAGCCTCGACTCGGGCGTTCAGGAAAATCCCAATAATAGGCTACAAACCAGCCCAAGATGCCTAAAAGTGCGCATAATTTAACTATTCGTTGTGTTAACTTCCCCAGTGACATTTTAGCATGCCGTGCATAATAAATACGTCACAGGGCGTTTAGTTGGCAGATACAGTGTCATATACGGCTCAGAGAAAACAATATTAGGTTCGGCTTCGTCTCTCTTAATATTGTTTTCTCTGAAAGGAAAAACGCGAAGCGATCGAAAAATGATATTAATGCCGTTGTTTTGGCAACATAGAATCACGTGCTTGTATCAGGGGCCATTGATACGGATTCGGAACAAGGGCCCAGATATATTAAACTTTAATTGCGTAACAGTGCAAAAACGCCCCGATTGTGAGATAAATGATGAGGAAAAATACTTAATTCCAATTTATATAATGTTGACACAAGCGCAACAACTACAACGGTTTATTGTCCTCAAATCTAACGTTTGCCAATTGCCACTCTGTTTTATTCACTATTTTGATTGTCTAGGGGACGATGGGAAGAAAGTCACAAGGCTATGTCTTCCCCCACAACGTTCATTTATACATCTATCCATGGATTTGTAACTTTGTTTTTTTTTCTCATCTTTTACCTGTATGTGTATGTTGTGAAATAAATTGAATCTAAATCTGTTTCATTTGACGATGGGAATGATCCACCATGATTAAATGCAAAGTAGCCACTGGCAACTCTTAAAAGGAAACTAGTTGACAGTTCAGATAGCGAAAATGGAAGCGCGGTGGCTAAGTGGTCCAACCCGATTGCCCACGTTCTATTAAGGTGCACTGCATGTCGATGGTGCAGTTGTCTATAAACAATTATAGCCCTGCATGCGCGGAATTAGTACTTTTCGGAGACTGACAGTTGCTCGCCGTTGCTTAGAGATTCTCTCCGGGTACTTCCGCCAACCATAAAACTGTCCGACACGAGGTGACCCTAGATGTCGAATGTGTCGTTAAACCCCAAATGCATAAATAAATAAATAGATAGCGAACATCTCATCATTATATATATATCACAAATAAACAGTAAGAAACAGTAAGGATGAGTGTTAGTGCCGAGAAAAATTTGTCCGCGCAAGCACACCGACATTTCTTGAAAATCCAACCAAACTGGATATACCAAAACTGATAAAGAATGAAAACGGTACAGACGAGATGCCACAAGATTCCAGATACAACCAAACGAATTCAAAGATATTTTACAAAACAATGATATGTTATCATCAGTCTTTCGCTCCCGGCGAGTGATTACATAGTGATAAATAACACCTAGATGTGTTCCATATCTTACAGTTTTCGCGTTATTCTCTAAGGGATTCGAGAATGATAACATACCATGTTATCATTTAATGTTGTCCACGAGCCACTTTGAAGTTAGCGCAGTCAAACAATTGATGTTCTTGGTTTAAAAACGGAAATAGTCTATGGGTACAAAAAAGAATGGGCCAAACATGAATTTGGAGGATGTTACGGTTTATTAACGGCCCAAGAGAAATGAATAACAGTCTGAAAGTTTATTATTATATATCAATAAGCAAGGGGACTGTTATACAGTCCTCAAGGGCAGTTAATAAACCGGAGTAACCATGAACATCATGTTGTTACTACTGTTACCATTACCCGAAGGAGGTGGCGGGCTGTTAATGAATTTAGTTTTCATTAACGGTCAACCATTTGCTTCTAGTTGCATGACGTCACGAATTACCTAGTTTTCCCGCCCCGAAAAGCTCTGTTAATACACTAGAGAAATTCTATGCGTTGTGCAGTGATCGCGAAAGAGGCGATGACACACTTGCACAAGAGGATGGATGCCTCATAAATAGAAGTCGAAAATCAAGGATCGCTGGACAGCGCTGTTGATAATTTGACTAAAACAGACGTGTGAAGTTGCACAAATTTCCGACTTATATCAACGAAGTTGTGTCGGTCAAAAAATTAGATATTTTAATGACAACAGCCGAAAATGACCGAAAACAAAGTTCGATTCTCAAACTTGTTGTTCTGTTTGAAATCAAGGGTACGAAAATGATATTTGAACCAAAATGAAGTAAAATGTCACTTGATTCTAACCATATCTAGTCAAACTTAATTTTTGATGTTTTGCGTCATAAGTCTCCTTTAACCCCTAGCTTTGCTCTCGTTTAACTATGAATATTTGATTAAATATCAAACTGCATTATGGGAAAAATTTGCTGCTGAAAACTTGGCCATTTGACATCGGAGTTCAGATGGTTAACGTCATCAAAAACATTCTACCAGTGAATTCCAAAATGTGCGTTCCACATCTTCGCGTATTGATGAAGCTGTCTTTGAAAAGTCAACATTTGAAACGACGTAACATCGTCGAAAATTAAGTTAAATCAAAAACTCAAAAACACGTGGCTTTACACGTGTCTTTTCATTCTTTAAGCTCTACAATATACTAAACATTTGTTAGAATCGGGCAAACTTTCATTATTCCGACGTTCACGTCAAAACGTCAAAATTGCTCTGTGTGGAACTTTCTCCAACAAGTAAAAACTGATTGTCGTTTTGAATATGTCTTTCACATTTGAGAAATTGAAATTGTTTTAAAAGGACCCGACGTCATTGGCATCGATATTATAATCATTTGCTAGAGCAATTACCGAAAAAATGACGTCTGAAGATTCAGAGATGCAGCGTAAGTAAGTCCTCAGTAAAGCGCATGTCATAAATTTGACGCTTTAAGCTGAAAAAGCCCCCAACAGCGCCAAAAATTCAAGTGACGTAAAAAGTGCTGGATCGAAGAAATGAAACCATGTTTTTTTAGTACCTTCTGCTGTATAACATACAGATGTTTCATGGAAATCAGACGAACCTTAATGTTTTGATGGTATGCCGATTGTGAACATGTGTGCCAGATTTCCTCATTGTTATGGAAAAAGTGCTTCACAAGTCGTTGGGAAAAAACAGCCTGTCAGTGACAATAGTAGTATATCATGTACCCAGCCGTTCTCTAATGTTCTCGGTTTCTATCTGTTTTGCCTATAACTGACCCTATTTTGAATATACGAGCAGTCAATCTAGTCTTAGCTTCTTTTCTATCTATCTCGGGCCTGTACTGACATTTGACCTCAACCAGGTCTTTTAATTACCAGTCAGATTGCTTCATTTTCCGTTATCTTAATATATTAATACAGTGTTATCTCCTCTGTGTATAACGAAGTCCTATATGATTCCTGAAGCCAAAAGACAATCGAACAAGGACAAATGTTACTCGAATCGCTCGAATGGAATCGGGCATGTAATTAATCGAATGAGTGACTCCTCTTACGATTCGTATCCTCATCTGGGTATTTAACTATCACATTCTGTGGAATCACGTTTTTGAGAATCCATTTTTTGGAAAACGTCTCTTGTCAGAGAATCTCCTTTTTTGCCGTATGAGGACTTGAGGAGCAAGTGGAAATTCATCAATGAGGTATAGTCTACCATTCCTCTTATCCCCATCTGAGTATTCAGCAGTCACGTTCTGAGGAATCCCTTCCAGTGGTCCGTATATGGATATATAATCCCTTTTTGTTGAATGAGACCATGAGGATATCCCTCAATGACGTATAATCTATCTTCCCTCTTATCGTCAACTGAGTATTTAATTATCATGCCCCGTAGCATCCCAATTCCATCATCCCTAACTAAGAAACCATAGGCCCTTGGCTCCCCATTTTATCGTATGAGGCCATGAGGGCCACGAATAAATCAGTCAATGAGGTATAATTTACCATCCCTCTTATCCTCATCTGGATATTTGAGGATACCTATTGAGGATACCTTTTGAGGATACCTTTTGAGGATATTTTTTGAGGATATTTGTGTTCCTGCTCGATTGAGTCTTGGCTTTAGGAATCATATAGGGCTCCGTTATACACAAGGAGGATAACTCTGAATGGATATTACAGATTACGGGAAATGGAACAATCTGTCTGGTTGTTATAAGACTTGGTTGGGTTCAAAGATTAGGACATGCCCAGAGATAGGTGGAAGAGAAGCGAAGATTAAAAAGACTGCCAACATAATCAGTATACAATATGGACGACGGAAACACGAGTCACCTTAACAACACGCGATGCGCATGCGCACTAAGACCACGAATCGCTATGGGATGATGTCACCTAAGACCACGAATCGCTATGGGATGATGTCACAAGATGGACGCTCACGCGAGCTGCCATGACTACCAAACATGACGTAACTGCGTCACGTGACATGGCGTAACTTCTGGAGTTCCTGGCGGTTTCCCCACAATAGAGCAGGGTCGGTACACGATCGGCTACTTACAATATACCATTTCATCTTCATTGAATGGTACATACAGATTGCTACAACAGTCAATTGACCTGTGTTGTTGTATTCCGTCGAGTTGACGAGATGAGATCGACCAGATCAAACGAGACGCCGCAGGCGTCGAGTTTGATAGACAACGAGACGGAACACAACAACACAGATCAATTGACTGTTGGTGTAATTTGTTTATTATGTGACAATTGGTATTTGAAACTGATCACAACACCTGAAAAATCAAATACAACAAGAATTATATTAGTCAAATAACCGTTAACAATTTATGGAATTGGGGAATCCCAAACGTGTAGTTATATCGAACCTTCGCGTCGAACATGAAACGTCAAAGTCAAAACAATGGAGGCAAGACTTGAATTTCAATCGAAATCGCTTTCGATAACACAGATTCTCCTACATTTTGTCAGATTCGCATCTTGAAAATAGTTGTGAATTGGTATTTTGCAACTGTTCAGCACAATATTTTCAAATAGATCTCGACTGGATTGTTTGTCAATGGAGTATAATGAGGAGACACTCTTGTTTATGTTCTGTGCTTGTGTTCTATATTTATTAATAGGTTACTGGTAGGAATAGTCCGTTCACGCACGCCTCGTTTGAGACAGGCGTGATAATGATCTGGAAAATTTGACACTCTTGTTTTCTGGAGAGTTGGATTTGATGAACAAACTATCTGGTACTGAGGTGCTTTTTGTGGTAGTCATATAATAAAAGTATATACGTATAGCTGATACGAGGGCGAGTGTGATGAACCAATATCTCCCACAGTAATAGATAGAGTGTGCTACTATTGATAATGGCAAAATGTACGCAGTGTGATTCTGCAAAATCAAAGATGGAGTTGGGTGCGAATTGTGTCCTCTTCCCTTCGCTCTATAGAATATGTTCTAGATCAATTAATAAAAATGTTTCACAGCTGCGTCGTCGGACTAATGTATCAATTCATTTTTAACCAATAATATAGAACAAACATTAGCTTTGTTCTAGATACAACGTGACGATGAGGTAGATCGAGTCCCCCCAGTCCGGAATGGATATTACGAACAGGCTGCAGCAACAACTACATCAGTTTGTAGCCTGCGTCCTTCTAGAATGGATTTGACAAAATCGAAACGCTAATTTTCGGCGATTTTGATTTTCACAATGTTTACTGAGAGTTGAGTTAATATCCACAAAATGAACAAAATGTGCGCAAGATGGAGTCAGGTCATCTGGATAATTACATTGTATCCTTTCTATTAAGTATTACACAGTTTGATGGATGAGAATACTAATCAGACACTATTCTTTAGTGCCACGGAGTAATTGACAGATATCTTACAGAAAAGGAGTACGATTATGACATTACGACTGATCCACTCTTCAAAGTTAGCAGCACGGTGCTTCAATTAAAAATGAATGATGGAAACAGAATGGTTTGCGTAGCAAGCTTTATGCCTCAGAAATCTTAAGAAAGGAAGTAAACACTGTTCTAAGGGAATCAAAGACTGTCGCCACACTGATGCCTCCTAAACGCAAGCAATCGTGTTTGGTCTGAGGGGTGGGACCTGGGAAACAGAAAATTTAAGTATGGCGACATCAAACTCAGATATATTAAAGTGGAGGAGACGAGTGTCTTGAATATTTACAGTTTGAGACGAAGACTTTCAACTGGCGAAAATCGTGACCAGAGAAAATTCAGACCAAAACAGTTTGCTGTAACTTAAGAGAAAGAGAATTGCCCAGTTCATGCTTACAAACAGTTGCCGGTTATCCACCAGAATTAGCTACGATATCCCATTATTTTCGGTCGTAAATTACCAGATCCACCCTGTGTCCGAAAATCTACGTGTGCACGCCATCAACATTTCTCCTACTGTTGTTATTCAGCATTTAACCGAACATAAAAAATTTAAAAGGCTACAAATTATGCCAGAAGTTCCAATGAAATGCAAAAGCAAATGAGTAACATTCTCTTTGGGAACGAGTGCGATGCCTTGGAATATCCAATCCCAAGTTAACAAGCCCAGAAATCGCAATGTACTTCCTGATATTATCACCAAAACGTTTTATATTAAATGAGGGAAGACCACCTTGTGATCGTGGTAATATGATAAAAGAAGGTCTAAATCTAACAGGAGCAACAACACTTCAACATTTGGGCAAAATATTTTGAACCGTTTTTTTTTAAATGCGATGACAGGAAATGCAGAACGGACGACGTCCATTACTATATCCCCATATCACCACGGGACGGGGGATAATAAAACAATCAGTCAGCGGCGAAGAACAAGAAAAGGAATGTAGCCGACTCGTTCGAAACTGCTTTTTTGAGGGTTCCCAAACTGGATGCGATACAGCATCACAGAAAACTTCACAGTACTGATAAATACACAGAGTGGCCCGATGTGTGAATGTATTCATCAATACAGCACGATTGTCAACGCAAAACGATAGAACGAGACGCACAACCTCGTGTTCAATCCTCCCGCGGTGGCATGTGTGCCTTATTGGCGAACGCATTCACACATCATGGCCTTCTGTGTTTATTACACGATTGTATAACACACAATACCATAATTTAATTTATTCAAACACTAGACACCTACAATTTCAAACTTTACAACTCTTTGTCATTTATTGTTCGCCTGCTTGAAAGAAAACAACAAAACACAACTCAGGTAAAATGACAGATCGATGAGAAAACCGAAAAAGTCTATATGAAAAACATATCCAAATAGATTATTTATTTGTATTTTTAAGAGATTAGCTGCCCAATTCTGAGAGATATTCCATTATAAGTCAGAACGCGAGTGTCATAAATCACTCCTCATTTACCGAATAAGTTTAATTTCGTTAATTTTAGTGGATTAGAACAAAAACATTTTCCAATTCGATTTATCAGCTGTCATCGCAGCTTTCGAATTGATCTAGGACAGAATGCGACGTTTGGATTGTGGAAATCAAAATCGTACGGAAATGTGCGGAGTTTAGTTCTTTTGATGGATCTATAACGTCAGGTAGAAAAATAGTCCGTCAACGGAAACTCTGTATGGATCACGTGTTCCGTGTAGATTTGTAAATATGGAACTGGATGAAAAGTAACAGGCGTGTGATAATCACTGTTTATCATATGACTCGTCCGTTTTGTCCACTTTAAAACATTTGATATTTTGTTTTCATATTAATCAGTGATAAATAAAGCCTTCCGTCAATTTCATTTGTCAGTTTCAAAACTACACAATTTGATTGGCACCTGGGCCACATTTTCATAATTTGCATAATTAGAGTTGGGAGCTTTCATTGGTCAATTTCAAAACTGGACAATGTGATTGGCTAAACAAAATACAACTGGGTCACATTTGCATAATTTCAGTAGGGAGAATTTACGTCATCTGCCCTGTTTAGGGTGGGTTACATTGTATTAATATTTTACCCACAAGAAAAACGCCATTCCTTTTTTTATAATTTCACTTTTTGCTTCCAAAACATAGGTTATGACCCCTGAGTGGAACGAGCTCGACGACCGCGTTCCAATGGGAGGTCATAACCTATGTTTTGGAAGCAAACAATGAATTTGTTTTAGTTATACGAGGATGTTTTTTTCCAAGTGCCGTCTCCAACTCAAGTTAGGTCATGCGTTAAAAAGTCATACTAAGTGGCTAATTTGTGCGTGTGTGTGTCATATGATAAATATAATATTAAATGATTGTTTTTCTCATATAATATTTATGAAACTCGTCCGAATTTTCCGTTTGGGCTCCCCAGAGGCTCGCCAAAACGGAAAATTCTTAGACTCGTTTCATAAATATTATATGAGAAAAACACTCATTTCATATCCTCTATTTACGACGTTTGCACATTTCTTTTTTGACAGGTGATACTCAACATTGTTGAGTGCGCGATCTAATATCGAGCCAACCAGAATTTGCCATCCGATTTTGTAATGAGAGCATCGTACTTTTTCGAAAGATAATTTAGAGTACTGTAATAACAAAGGGGATAGGGCGCACTGTGGCACAGTAGGTAGAGATGCAAGCTGCAAGCCGAGAGGTCCTCAGTTCGAATCTCACCTGCGGCATTTGCGTTGTGTCCTTGTGCAAGACACTCAATCCCAATTGCCAATGTAGGGGCACGGTGGCATTGTGTACGGAGGCGCACTGATGTTGATGGTGCATTTGTCTTCAACCAATGCTAACCCTGTTGTGTGCAGTTAGTACGTTGGGGAGTCTAGAGTTGCTCCGGGGTACTCCAGCTCCATCCATCCGTGACACTGTCCGACACGAGGTGACCCTGGTTGTCGAAAGTGTCGATAAACCACAATAAATGAACAAGTAAATGAAGGGGATATTTTTCGTTTTCAGATCGCGATTTGACCCTACACACTCAATTAACCTTCTGCACACAGATATCAAAATATAAAAATTTTACGATGGAAGTTAACCAATCTAATCTTGTTTGACATAGCTCATGGAGCTCTTTCAAAGAAGATTGAATTGATTTAATCCCTAGTTGCATCATGGGGAGATTTTACTGCCTGAAATGTTCGTATATTTGCATGCAGAGGCTTAACACCAGATAATATAAATAATAACAAATAAAAAAAAATAAAATACTGCGATAGTAAGACCGGATCAAGGTCGAGCATAAAGGTGCAATTAAGCTATAATTTCTACAGGTGGGCTGTTAGTTTATATTCACGTGTGTTGTCACGTTGGTTTTCTCTCTTAGGTGTACGAGACCGCGTGTATTAATGTTGAAAATAATTAAACGGTCGAGCACACAAAACTTATGATTGCAGTGATGTAAATGACGGAAACGTCGACCGCATAAGATGCATTAACACTTACGCTGCCGAAAGCGACTATCGTCACCTATTTTATGATGATCAGCTGTACTTTCTGGTATATGCAGATCAAACCTACGATGTGATTAATTGTTCGAAAGGGCTCAGAGACCCTTTCCAACAATTAATCAGATGGTGGAGTTCCAAGTATGTCATGAAACTTATTAAACTTCCTCGCATACAGGCGTACATCGTGATCCTCCATATATGGCTAAAGTGGACGTGGCAGCAAAAGGGTTAAAATACAAGTAAACACTCTGAATTAAATTAGAACAATGGAAACGAATTATCTGCCGTCTTATCGAAGTAAGAATGTGGGAGTGGTGTTTTATGTTTTGTATGAAGTGCTAAGAACTTCATACATCTTAACACGATCATCCCACATTCAAACTCCGATGCTACTTATAGATAGATCATTTCAATTCTAAAATCTGTACATTTTTGCGAGAAGAAAAACGTTGCAGTGGGCGAGTTGACAACACAATGGCAGTGAGCATCTGTAATAATTTAATCCCACTGCTCTGCTCTACATACCTGTAGAATTTCATTTTTACAGATCTACCTTACAAAATTTACGCAGAATATATTTCTCCATTTCTTATTCTGTTCTATATCCCACTCTAACTTGCATAGGGCCCGCATGCATATTCCAGTGCGCCAAGCCTCCCGCCCCATGCTTCGTGGGGCGAGTTCGAATGTTGATTGCCGATTTAGATATATACTGCGGTATGAATGAGTCGATAATGTGGCCTTCTCATGCCATCGTCGCGAAAGATATATGGCTAGATCTGGGGCTTCGGGTATGCACTCACAATCCATTACAACCAGAGGATGGCATTAAAAGCTCCACAAAAAGTGTTGGTCCAACTTGGCCGCCACCAGGGTGGAGTACTACAAACATCTAAAGAGGGCTTCGTGTCCGCGTTATCTGCAAAGTAAACTTCAGGCAACCCACCGCACGGAGAATCCGGAAGGCCATCCAGAAAAAAAGCCCATTTACTTCTGAGGCAATGACAAGTGGAAGAACGCTTGGTTTGACCGGACGTTGGGCTACGTCTTGGGGCGGAAGAAAGCTAAAGGAACATTGCACAGCTTGTAACATGGGGATGCTCTGGCTCTTCGAACCCAAGGATACGCAGAAGTTCAGCGTTGTCAGAATGTACAACAGCATCCGACATTGCGAGGGTAATGGAAACATCACCCATCCCGAATGTAAAACAGTAACGACGGATTTAAAAGAGTAGCACGTCATTGAGTGGCAACGCTGTGTCACTGGGAACTAACAGCAGCTCTTCTCGTACAAAACATGAGCAGGCTCATCCTCTCCGTTGGATAAATAATACACGATAGACTCACCTGGCTTCGTGACTAACATCCCAAGCCGGACGATTCGGAGAAAATACACAGGAATAGAAACACGCCACAACTCTCCCTTCGGCACAGCAGACTGGTAGATGTACTGAGCGCCCACGTCAGATTTTTGTCCTCCAAATCAACAGACCTGCCTGCAAAGGTAGGGGGCTTCTGCGTCACCCTCTTAGCTCTTATAGAATCTTTGGACCTTTTACAAGCCGACAACGTCACGTCGTTGTTCAGTGCTGGGACCGACAACTGGGAGCCGACCAACCCTTTGAGGGGACATTTGTCTGGCTGTTCTAATACTCCAAAAGTCGCTTTGCCAATGTCTCTTTTCATCTCATCGGCCTGAGATGCCATGCTTTGCCGGCAGCTAGGACAGATAAGACACCGCAAGGGTGCTCTATTGTGGATGCGTGAGAAGGTGCAACCTACCTCGATTGAATCCTTTGAGATCAGAGACGCGAGCTCTTTGTAGCGACCGGCCACGCCGACCACGGTCAGGGTACACTTTTAGGCATTTCGACCGCGGAGCAGTCAATCGTGGGATAGCTAAAAGGAGTTCGGCCTGGTGGATCTCGTTTGGCACAGAGTCGTCAAATTTCGACCTCGGTATGTGCCGCGGGGCCACAAGTAAATATCGTCCAAATAGCCTATTTTTTATCCACGCTCTGAACATCACTAAAACTGCGAACAACGTGGTCTTGACCCCAGAATTCTTCGTTGATCCAGTCGTTCTGTCCTTGTTTGCAGCCACCTGACCTGGGCAGCCTAGAGCTTTTCAGTGATCTGATAGTGGCGTTTACGCTCGATGTCGATGCCTGGGCTTTCTGACTTTGGAAAGAGGTAGTTTGATCCACTGAAGTCAAAAGCATTCACTGGGCTTTACCAGTATCACAAGCGAAGCCATTTATAACCGTAGTATAGGCTTCTACTTATATCAGCTTTACTAGCTTTACTAGAAAACATCAGCTTTACTAGCAAACAGGTGCTTTAACTCCTCGACCAGGCGTACGTCGATACCAGCCAGACCCAGAACTCTTGATGTTAAATACACTTTCAGAGGCGAACTACCCATCGTCATTTTGCTTAGATACGCATTGGTTTATTTTGGGGTGGCCGGTCTACTTGAGTCTCACACGTCGCCCTCACAGATCTGGAACTGTCTGATCTGCGGGAAGTGGAGCTCCTTAGCCCAGGCCTCGCCATTGTGCACAATGAGTACGATTGGTCTAAACCTTTGCTTGTGGTGCTTCCTAGAGCTGTATATCTACTCGCCCAAAATGCATTTCAGAGTTGCCGACCTCTTGAGGATCCTTTCGAGGTCAGACATATTCTCAACTCTGGTGCGAGTTTCGTGAACCCTCTCTTCTTACCTTTGTATTTTCCAGGCGACCTTGACCCGAGAGCGTCCTCACCCACTCTCCGGTTAATGTGTTTCAGATCGCCAACTTTCAGTGGTGCTAGTTTGGCTGGATCTGACTCTCTGAGAGGATAGGACCCAAAGACCACAGCGGCTTCGGGTAGGCAGTTTGTACCACGGGTCGTCGATCCCGGTTAGTGGGCCTTGCATAGTATCTCGGGTGACCTCTTTCCTCATTTCTGTCTTTGCTTGGTCCAACTTGAATTCCATGACAGAAACCCCATTCAGCCCTAACTCCTAGAATCTAGTTGTCATGATGTACTCATCCTCGGATAGTGGTCTGACCTCTCGTCTGCCATTCGAGTACCGCTGACCATACTGCCTGCCTAAGCTTCGATTCCAGCATGAACGTTTACCCTTAAATCATTTTACAAAACAAAAGCTTACTTTTCCATATGTAGGGTTCATTGATTCTGTCAACAATACAATTTATCTCAAATTAACAACGTTTTCTCCCGTCACAATTTTCACTTACCTATATTTACTAGCACATCCTTCGGCAGTTTGCTTTCAGAAAGTGAGAAACGTCCGAATGATTCACGTAATGAACAATACATTAGCATCTTCTTCCAGGTCTTTTCATCGTTAATCTTTTTGTGCAACCGTCTTCCCACGCGATAACACATTTGCGCTGTCACAAATTCCAAATCAAATCCGACTAGCAATGAAACATTGGCCTTAAACTTTACAATCAGTAACTCCATTCCTTTGTGTACGCATCCCGGGCGGAAGAATGGCATCTCACAAATTGTCTGTCTGGTAGGTTTCGTGACTCAACTATATAGTTTTGTTATGTAACCTGTTCAAATACTTTTCTAGTTCTCAAAGCTCTGGAAGATTGAGAACACTATGACAACAAAACAGAGTTTTTCGCAAAATTCTCCGACAATCTTCCTTCCCACAGCACTGTAGAATCTCGTCTTTCAAAAATGACACGCTATGAGATGATCCACAGGCGCTCCTTGGGTTTGGTTTTCTTGATTTGATTCATATTTGATTAGAATATTCCATTTATAAACTGCGACCCACCGAGAGCTGAAGTTTAATTAAAGTCGGTTTATTTGTCTGGAAGGTGTCTATGGACAACCGGATAGGAACGAGAGTGGGAGGAGAAGGAGGAGGGGAGGAATAGGAAGAGGGCATATAGTCAGTTAATGGCACCATCAATGAGATATTTATTTTCGATAAGTTGCTCACGCGTAATCTTATGCCGAGAGCAACACGGGGAAAACGTTTCTTATATACTCCAAAGGCACGTTCTATTATGCTTCTTGTCGATTTTAAAGCCTTGTTGTATTCGCGTTCCAGTTGTGGTCTAGCGTTCCTCAAAGGCATTAGCATGTATCTGAAAAAGTGGTAGCTCGGATCAGCACTAGTAATCCCCATGCCATTGAGGTCTCCGTCCCCAAGTCGCTTGCGAACCCCGCACATTCCTCGAAGATTATGGAGTAATGAGCAGAACCGTACCACCTGCTAACAACATCCATTAATCGCACTTTTTATCACAGACCATTTGACAATTCAGGCTATGCCACCCTTTTCGAGTCACCAAACACTCTTCATATGGGCCACCTGGATTCGATATTTGCATAATGTGTCCCATCTATGCACCCCAAAATCCTGTCATCCCTTCCATCCTTTCCATTCCATCCACACTTCTGCGGATCTCTTCTCGCATCCCGAGAAACCATATAAAATGTATTTCTCCCCGAAAAATAGCATGGATAACGTCCGCAACAATGCGACTGATTGTCGATTGCGACAATCCATGTAAGTTACCCTTATCTACCTGGAATGATCCGGTAGGAAAAAAACCGCAGATCCACACAGACATGAATGATTACAAGTACAGCGTGCCTGCGCGAAGTTCGTCCCTACAAATCATCAGCCAGATCGGATAATAGATCTGCAGTCGTCTCTTTTGTCAACCGGAATCTCCTAAGACATTTCCAATCATTATACATTTAGAGAGGGTTGGTCCTTTCCGAAAAAAAACAATCGTGGTGGTAGAATGCCGTAGTCATCCTCCTCCCGCTCCATTTCTTCAGTTTCCCAAACTCGCAGGACATCCATTTGCTCTCTGTGTTGAAAGTATCACGGTGAAGGTGCAATAAAAAGTCGTGCATAAAGTTAGACTTCTCCTTGGACATGCCCCCAGGCTTGTTTAGGATTTTAGTCTAAACCGCTTAGTTACGTCTATGCTTAGACATTGTGTAGCGTTAGACAACTGTTGAGAATACTGTTTAAAATGTAGACCTCGCTAAGGGAGCATTCGATGCCAGTCTGCCTTAGACTTTCGTCAGACTTTGTTAATGAATCTCAGCCTTATTGTCAACCCTAGGGCATGTCTATAGTTAGACTTTGTTTATAAATCTCAGCCTGCGTGTATTTATAATTTCATAGCGACAGTCTATGTATCAATTTGTCAAATGCTGAATCTTTGTTGCCGAGGTTAATGTCGTCCCAAATGTCGAGTGAAGCAAACAGCCCCGCGGAGAAAAGGATTACTTCCAGAGAGGCAATTAAAATATCGCAACACTGATAACAAGAATGATAGAAATGGCCGCTATGTGGAAATTGCCAATGACACATCCACCGCCCCACCCCTACCCCCCCCCCCCGCTAAAAAAAACGCAAATATGAAAAAAATAATAAAAGCCAATAGCCATATTATGATATATGGACATAATAGGCACAGTTTTAGCCAGCTGACCTGCGAGGTCACCCCGGAGGTCAATTGGCAGTAGCTCTGCTTATAATTTATTGCTTATTTCCAAGACAATGAGCTTTCGTCTGGATGGAGGCTCTGCTAGGGTGGGGGGGGGGGGGGGGATTAGTAATAATCTACTGTCTATGTACTGTAATCTCGATTCTGAACTCGTAATTGGAGATAGTAATAGATTCTATGGAATGGTGACGACAGCAAGGCTCCCTTTTGGTGTAACATTTATATATACCGGTTATTAATATTATTTCTGTCGTCGCGGCTTTTTGTGAAGACTCCAGAATTCACAAATCTATGTTTTCTTACTCTCCATGACAATTCTGACTTGTTATGCCATGCCAGTCAGTCACTGTAGCTCTATATGTAAAATGTTTACGCAAAGAAATGTCATGTCCAGCTTTTAACTTCAAATTAGTGGAAAACAGTCTGGTTATCTCCCCTGAAATTGTCGTTTCGGGGATTGGAAATTTGCATTACGAAGATAGGTATGTTTTACAATTCCTAAGATTGAATAAAATGATCAAACGTTACATTATGTAAGCGCATGTCAGCGGGAAGTTCAATATACTTTCTTTATAGGGATTGTTGAATGTTGCCAGTTTACCATCTGAGTTTTGTTCTCCCGTCGCTGATAAAAATGTACTGTCTTCTCCAGTGCAATCATGCTGAAAATGTTTAAATTGACTTTTGGTCATCTATGTGCACCTTTTGGTTTGACATATAACTGGGAAAGGCATTAATTCTGAAAATATGATCTTGAGTCTGCTGCCTCGTAAATAATCTGCAAGACACACGTCTTGATATGTGTTCCTTTGATGTCCAAAATTCTGTATAATCTGATTACCTTTCTCCCCACCTCGGCCAATTATGTGAAAAAATTAGCTGATGGGTTCTCAAATCGATAAGGGATAGTCGATCAATGGAGATAACCGTTCACTTGAACCAGTCAGCTCATTGAGCTTCTAGAGAATATTTTATGGCGACGGGACCTGTTTTGGGGATGTGTAGCTGCGAGTCGCGCATACTTGACGAGTAGATATATATCCCCCCAAAACAAGTCGAGTAGCGACAAAAGACTGTACACAAACACAATGAGCACATAACAGTTTTATCTACACTTCAGTCAACAAAACCTCACTACTGGACAAAACTCCACCATTAAAATTCCATTAAAATTAACACCATTAATTGTGACCCCTTTTAACCACAATTAAAGTTACTATTTACCCAATTAATATCATTAATATGTCACTAAAATATAAGAGAATTTAATGGTCATTAATTGTTTGAATGAAATATTTAATGGTCCATTAAGGGGCGCGATGGCTCAGTTGGTACAGGTGCAGGCTGCAAGCTGAGAGGTCCTCGTTCGAATCCCACCTGCGTCAACCACGTTGTGTCCTTGGGCGAGACACTTCCCCCACATTGCCCACGTTGGCGTTGTGTACTAAGGCGTACTGCACGTCGATGGTGCACATGTCTTCAACCAGTGGTCACCCTGCTTGTGTGGAGTTAGTATGTTGGGGAGCTGACAGTTGCTCGCCTTTGCTCTGTGGTTCTCTCGGGGTTCTCCAGCTTCCCCCACCCGTAAAACTGTTGTGGTCATGATTAGCCATTATTCAGAAATATGTGACCTTAAACACCAATAAATTGTCCATTAAAATTTTAAAAATAATAGCCATTATTTCATTTTGACTAAGGGGCATTAAATTATTTTTCCAACAATGGTCATTAAATGATTGGAGTAAAAAAATAATTCCACTTAAAGGGACCATAATTAATGGCAGCATTAATTTTTCCTCATCTTTCTATAAAATAATGGGCATTAAACTTTAAGCTGTCGGTAGATATTATGGACTTTAAAAAAATAAGAGCATTAAAAATAATGAATGGTCCATTAATACCAGAGCTTCAAATAAATAATGCCCCTCAAAGGGGGTCATAATTAATGAGGGCATTATTTTTGTGATATTTCTATAAAAATGATGGCCATTAAATATTTAGGCTATCAATGTAGTACATGGCCTTTAATTTTGTATGGGATAAAAACATGGGTATTAAAATATCCACCAATTAATGCCCATTGATACTAGTGCTTCATAATTAATGGCACCATCAATTTTGTCTGCCTGTCTGGAACGAATGCCCATTAATTTCGGAGGTAAAAATAATGGTTATTAAAAATTTCACCTAAATTAAAGACCCATTAATATATTTTCTCTAGAAATTAATGGCACCATTAATATTGTGCAGGTGGCACAGGTGGCACAGCAAAAGAAGACCACTAGTTTCTAGGAAAATAGATTGGGAAATAAATTAAAACGTCACCGCTCAGTTAGAGGCCCATCAATTTAAGAGGCTGTGTAATTTTAATTGCACCATTAATCCAAAGCACAGGAAAAGACAGTTAATGACCAAACTTATGGCCCAATAAAAACCCATTACTTTAATGAAGTAAAAAAAAATACTGACCATTATTATGGGCATCGTTCGTTTTTGTCATAATTAACCCATGGTCATAGCAATCTCCACCATTCATTGTTGTCTTTTTAACTCCTTACCTAACATGAACAACAGACATCACTAACAAACAATTTTTCGCATAGCTAAACATTTTCATATTTTGCTTCGAAAACATAGCTTATGACACCTCATTGGTACTACTCGATGAGTTCGTTACAGTGGGGCGTTCATAAGCTGTGTGCTTGAAGTAAAAATGCAAACAATAAGACTTTGAATGTCGATTTTAGTGTATAGTCATAGTAGGCTTTAACCGTTACGTTGGATAAAGAAGTAGCGATCTCTCCTGTGTTGGGAAATCTTCTAAAGCTTATCCTGATTTATAAAGCTCAATGGGGACTTACATGAAGTGCCAAATTATGTTATTTGTTATGGAAAATCAACCACAGCTCACCCCGATTGACAGAGATCAATGTGGTCTACGATCAAAATATCTTTGAATAATTTCTAAAGTAATCTACTGTACAAATGCGTTGGTGGTTGCTGCCTGGACATTAGAGTGCTAGCGCCAAGTAACAATGCTTAATAAAGATTGAGGTTTGAGGTCACTTTCAGTGCTAGTAATGTTTATTAAACTTTCAGTATCTAGATCTATATTACAAAAACAACAGAAAAACTAGAGAAACAGAATTTACTGCACCCAGTAAATTGAAGTCTGTGTGAAAAGGCTTAAAGTATCAGGAATGAACTGTAGAGAAAGAGAATTTATGGAGGCTTATTTTCAGGAGTAAAATATTTTTAAACAAATCAGAAATGGATTTTCGTTAATAGTATTTACAGATATGCATACTGGAATCAGAAAAAGTTTTCATAAGAAACCAGAAAAGGCATATATGTGACCAGCATTCAAAGGGTTCGATACACGAATCAGAAATGGACATTTTTGGCTCTGCCCACTAATTTGAGTGATAAAATACGTTCATAAACTTCAGATATGCATTAATAAGGTGTAATAAAATGCATTTCCCAGTCTTTCTGGATAATACGCACTTGATGACGTTGGTGACCTCTTTCAGGCGGACCCCTAGGTGATCTCCATGACCTTGACCCATATTTTGAATCTCCATCAAGTGTCGACTTATTTGGTGTTAGTCCCAGGTCCATGCATCATACCACGATTGAGATATGAGCGTGACCCGCTTTCAAAATGTTTGGCCACGCCCACTTTTTTAACCTAAAAATGCATGTATGACCTCAGGAATGCTTTGGGGTTCAAAAAAAGTGATTTCCAGTAATTACGAGAAATGCACTCAATGACCCTTAGGTAACCACCGTGACCTTGACCCATATTTTGAATCTCCATTGAGTGTCGACTCACTTGGTGTTGGTCCCAGGTCCATACGTCATACCACGCCTGAGATATGGGCGTGACCTACTTTTAAAAATTTTGGCCACGCCCTCTTTTTCAACGTAAAATGCATGTATGAACCTCAGGAATGCTCTGGGGGCTCAAAAAATGTGATTTCCAGCAATTATGAAAAATGCACTCAATGACCCCTAGGTGACCTCCATGACATTGACTCATATTTTGAATCTCCACCAAGTGTCGTCTCATTTGCTGTTAGTCCCAGGTCCATTAATCATACCACGCCTTAGATATGGGCGTGACCCAGTTTCAAAAATTTTGGCCACGCCCACTTTTTTAACTTGAAAATGCATGTGTTTTTGTCAGGAATGCTTTTGGGGTGTCAAAAAATGTGATTTCCAGCAATTATGAAAGATGCACTCAATGACCCCTGGGTGACCTCCGTGACCTTGACCTGTATTTTGAATCTCCATCAAATGTTGACTCATTTGGTGTTGGTCCCACGTCCATACGTCAAACCACGCCTGAGATATGGGCGTAACCCACTTTCAAAAATGTTGGCCACGCCCACGTTTTGGTTACGTCAAAATGCATGTGTGTTCGACAGGGATACTTTAGGCGGTCAAAAAATAAATTGTGATTTCCAGCAATTATGAAAAATGCATTTAATGACCCCTAGGTGACCTCCGTGACCTTAACACATATTTCGAATCTCCACTGAGTGTCGACTCATTTGGTGTTGATCCCAGGTTCATACGTCATACCACGCCTGAGATATGGTCGTGACCCACTTTAAACAATTTGGCCACGCCCACATTTTTAATGTAAAAAATGCATGTGTGTACGTCAGGAAGTCTTTAGGGGGTCAAAAAATGTGATTTCTAGCAATGATGAAAAATGCACTCAATGACCCCTAAGCGACCTCCGTGACTTTGACCCATATTTTGAATCTCCATCGAGTGTCGACTCATTTGGGTTGTTCCCAGATTCTGACGTCATACCATGCATGAGATATGGGTGTGACCCACTTTCAAAAATTTTTGGGCACGCCCACTTTTTAATATAAAAATGCATGTGTTTTTGTCAGGAATGCTTTGGGGGTGTCAAAAAATGTGATTTCCATCAAATATGAAAAATGCACTCAATGCCCCCTAGGTGATCTCCGTGACCTCGACCCATATTTTGAATCTCCATCGAGTGTCGACTCATTTGGGGTTGGTCCCAGGTCTATTCACCATACCACACTTGAGATATGAGCGTGACCCACTTTTAAAAATTTTGGCCACACCGACTTTTTTAATGTTAAAAATGCATGTGTGTACGTCAGGGATGCTTTTGGGGGTCAAACAATGTGATTTCCAGCAATTATGAAAAGTGCACTCAATGACCCCTAGGCGACCTCCGTGACCTTGACCCATATTTTGAATATCCACTGAGTGTTGACTCATTTGGTGTTGATCCCAGGTTCATATGGCATACCACGCCTGAGATAAGGGCGTGACCCACTTTCAAAATTTTTGCCACGCACACTTTTTTAATGTAAAAAATGCATGTGTGTATGTCAGAAATGCTTTAGGGGGTCAAAAAATGTGATTTCCAGCAATTATGAAAAATGCACTCAATGACTCTTAAGTGATCTCCGTGACCGTGACCCATATTTTGAATCTCTATCGAGTGTCGACTCATTTGGAGTTGGTCCCAGATCCATACGTCATACCACACATAAGATATGGGCGTGACCTACTTTCAAAAATTTTGGCCACGCCCACTTTTTTAATGTAAAAATGCATGTGTGTACATCAGGAATGCTTTAGGGGGTCAAAAATGTGATTTCCAGCAATTATGAAAAATGCACTCAATGACCCCTGGGTGACCCCGTGACCTTGACCCATATTTTGAATCTCCGTCGAGTGTCGACTCATTTGGTGTTGGTCCCAGATCCATATGTCATACCACACCCGAGATATGGGCGTGACCCACTTTCAAAACACCACTACAGACACCCCTGATACCCCAGGAATCTGTGGCCAAGAACTTTTGGCTGTCTATCAGCATGCCAAAAATCAACGAGATAGGCCAAATCGTTTTCGAGTTATCTTGCGGACAAAAAAGTGATGAGAAGACAGGAGAAGAAGAAGAAGAAGAAGAAGAAGAAGAAGAAGAAGAAGAAGAAGAAGAAAAGAAGAAGAAGAAGAAGAAGAAGAAGAAGAAGAAGAAGAAGAAGACGAAGAAGAAGAAAAAAAAAGAAGAAAAACTAATAAAGTCAAGTACAGCCAATCAGTTACGGCTGTAGAACACAAAACAGTGGATTCTTACCCTATAGTTAAAACTAGAAGTCCTGTCACGAACTATGCACGTATTTTGACATAATTTCACGAAGGAATTGCGCGAAATTTCCACATCGAGTTGGATCAAAAACATGACAGATTCTCCTGGTTATTCATAGCAAGCAAAAGCAATGTTTCGGCCAATGGACCTCCGAGTGAACATTGGCTGTGCATTGGGCATATGTACAGACTTCGATTACCTTACTATAGCCATTGTACGTAGAGAAACGCGCAGAGCGACGTGCTATTCGTGCGCAATTCATGACTGGACTTCTAGTTTTGACTCTTAGTATCGTGAAATTTAAAATGAGATATGTTCATAATAGCAAATTAATCACAGTCGAGTCATTAATTAAAAGAAAAAGGAAACCTTTTGCACCGTTTTGTTCGAATATATGTAGAGTTGAGGCCAATACATTAAAATGCGCATATTTATTTTAGGCGTTCATTTGCTGACTACATTTTTATTGAATATACTTTGAAAATTCAAGTACTTTTCCAGTACTGAAAGACAAAAAATCTAGTACTTTTCAGTTGCATGTGAATGTTTATTGAACAGGTAGAATACCGAAAACTACACTACACTATTTTCAATACTGATTTGTCCAAACTAAGATGGTGAGCCCATGAAATATTTTTTTGGCGTGGTACATCCTTAAAACCGTATCACAGCAAAATATTATTTTACGGTCTTGCCATCCAGTTTAGTTTTGATGGAGATTAGCAGCTTCAGGTCATGGATGCTGCAAAGAGGACTCGGATTGGGGAGAGTACGGGGGGATGGGGTGTCCACCTCTAGATTTCCAATTCCGATTACCACTATATACTTTCTGAGAGGGAAATTCAACAATTAGCACGGTGTCACCCCCACCTCATCGACATACAATTTTCCCTTGAAACACCTCTTGACTGTAAATTATCTAACTGAGGGTTCATGATAGTCACCAACTACAAGTCAATATTGGTGGACGTTTTTACTACTTTTTAATCAATGTTTGGAGGGCATTTATTACTTTTCTGTCTAAAAACTCCATATTTTAGCCAAACTTTAGACATGCTTGGAAAAATCCCACTTGTACCTTGTCTGAAATTTCCAACTTTTTCAAATTTAGAGCTTTGAATTTACAACTATTGTAAATTTGACGATTGGTGCGGTGGGGTGTGTGGGTGTGTGGGTGTGTGTGTGTGTGTGGGGGGGGGGGAGTATGTTTGTTCTATGATTTAAAAAGAAAATTTCACGACATTTCCAGTTTGCATTCATCACTCATCGAAAAGGAATAGAAACAATGTCACACAAAGAGTGCACTGCGTGCATGCAGGGCAACAGAAATAGTATTTTTCAAGACTTTCAAGTTAAGCCTAAAGAAAACGAGAATATCCCCAGGAATTTTCAAGGCCAGGAAATTGGAAATCATTTTGTTCATTTTCCAGTATTTCACAGTTTCAAGTAGTAGGGTGATAAATCTGCATTGTATCTCACTGCCTTCTGTACTATACATTTATCATAATTGCTGTAATGGCAGCGTACGTTTTGTTGACCACTTCTGAAAAGAAATAGAGAGTAATCGCTTGACTGGACTGGTTACGTGACATAATTCATGACAGGTGAGGGACGTTGTATAAACACGAGTGTGCGATTGCGCACGAGTGTTTTACAATATAGTCCCTCGCCTCGCCTCTCATTACGAACCAAGATAGCCTAATCTTGGTATGGGGTAGCATGCTGCTGAGGAGTACGGCATCCACAATTACTATTTGTGGCAGAGGAATGAATTATCGCTATTTCCTGATTTGGTACCTATGCTGCATCTTAAAATGAACAACAAGTTAAATTGATGTTCAGCTTCAACCATTTATCAGCATATACGTTTACATCTGCCTGAAGTATAGCTGCACAGTTGGCCAATAATTGTGCCCCTTTTGACCCTCCCCCCCCCCCCCCCCGTGGGCATCCTGTGGGCATGGCAACTTTATTTAAACCAGCATAAACTGACATACAATATGGGGGCATGCGTATTACATTTACTACAATTCGGCCCACTGGTTTATGAGAAGTTGAAAATGTAAAGTTCACGCCAGATGGACGACGGGCAGAAAGTGATCAATTCAGTTCCCCCGACTTTCAATCAGGTGATCTAAAAATATCATCACACATTGCCATAGCCTTTAATGCAACTCAAAACTCTTTCAAACCCAAAACAAGTAACAAAATTCACCTCAACATCTATCCCCACCCCCGTGGCCATTCTAAAAAAATGTCTCTCAAAATCGTTGAAAACTCGTTTTGAAGCACCCACACAAAAATTACACTAAGCCCCACCCCCTCCCCTCACCCAACCTTTTATGTTGTGTTTTTGTTTTAGCTGTATAAAATCATTTGAGATCCTTCAAAACTGTTTAAAGCAACAACAAAAAAACAAAAAAAAAACAAAAAAAAACAAACAACAAGCCCCATGGGACCTTAATCCCTCACCTGACAAAGAAGTATTTTGGTGCACAATCACTTGGTCGTGGTTCATAAAAACACAGGAATAAAATCATGAAATTACTTTTTTAATGGTACGGTGCTGCATAGTAGTAAGGGCTAGGGGTGGTCATTGTTTTCCAAAATAAATAATAGTAAAGTGTAGATGATTTTAATACAAGGTGCGATATTTATGAATATCCACCCATGAAATCTGCTTGTCATACACTGAATATATTAGCCTAGGTTGTTCAGAAAAGTTGGACGAATCCACTGAACAAATTACGAGGCATAACATCTAAAAAGATTCAATTTTGCTCGCTGCTGTCTGGCAGTGAGAAACAATACTGCTCCAAATAAGGTTCGTAGAGAGTAGAAACTTTCTGAAAAAATAATAATAGTATGGATATGATTATTTGGAACATGTACCCGTTGGGTGCTGTGGGAGTCGGAGCCCATTTTATCAAACTTTCGATGTTTGGCAGCCTGTAGAGGGTTAACAGACGCTTAGCACATTATCTCGTGTTTTTCAATTGTAGTGTCACAGACAGGTCTAACAGTTTAAATAAAATCCACAAGACGCGTTTTGAGAAAGTGGCGATAAACCCTACTTTTGACAGTTTTTTGCCAATTATGGCAAAGGCATATTATGGCAAAGGCAGGGTTAAACGAAAATTCTGCTTCGGAACATTTTTAGATTTTGTGCCACTCTCTGAGCGAGCAAAATTTCGTGAACATCAATTCGCAAATGGCTTCAGAATCGTGGGGACAAAATGTGTGGAAAAAACAAACAATAAACAAACAAAAAATAATAATCCGTAGAAAACAAATGTCTTTTCCAGAACTAAAAGCCTAATTAGAAATACTAGTTGTAACTAGTTGTACTAGTTGTACGAAGTAACAACTTTCCGGTCATCAGACGTCACAGATGGGAGGAGTTACCTTGTTGAGCTAACGCCATGTTCAGTGGGTGTGGGAAGGGGCAAGCAGATAGAGTTGTGACGCCTTTCGCTAACGTTCTAGCAACTCAGTTGTACAGATACCAGTACGCGGTCGGTTTCCCGTTGTCAAGGGACGTAAAAGGTTAATCATCATCTGCATAGTTCACACAGAGTTCCCTCTAGATAAATGGATAATCTCATATCAGACTGGAGGAATAGACCATGTTTAGGTCTCAGGACTCCACTACCCACTCTTGCACGCCTTTTTAGCATAACCAGTATCAACGGATATGAGGTGAACATAAATTTGATCGACAAGGAAAAACTATATTGTCATAGAAACAAACATCACTTTGTTCATCTATGTATAAAAATAAATTAAATTTACGCCGTAAAGTGGGATAACATACCATTGTACATGTAATATTATAAGTTAAATGACGCGTAGCTGGCTGATACACTTCCATGCAAGACGATGAGAGTTCATATCAGGTGAGGCAAAGCCGAACCTGATATGAACACCCAGAGCCTTGTATGGAAATGTATCAGCCAGCTTCACGCCATGTAACATATTCATTTTGCCGAAAGTCCATTTAAATCAAGGGATTAATGAATTTTCACGAGATACAAAGAACGGTCAGACGTTTTATTTCTAAGAAAACGTTATTGAAGCACTGCGCATACTCATCAAAAGTAACTGGCACCGGTACGTATCCATGGTGATAGAAAACAATCATTGCTGTTCGCAATGCGATATTTGTTTACAAAATAAAACGTACCACAACATGCATATCTGAACCGAAATGCCCTTACATGCATTTACTGTCATTACCACCTCAGAAGGGTTAACAACGCACTTTTAACTGTTCAAAAAATCACCTTTAATCTGTTGAGTAAACTATAAAGAAAATGTTCGCTTCAGCATAAAAAAATGGATAGAATTGTAAAAACAACAAAGAAATTTGGGGACTATCAATAATATTTTCTGTCCATTTTGTTTTAAATATTAATGTTTTTAATAAATAAATACGGTACCTTGAAAATACTTTTGGTACCTAAATTCTCTTATTTTGTTTTAATTCAATTTTTGAAAATTCAAAGCGAGTGGAAAAGCCCCAAAATAGTAATGATGGCTACTCACTCTATATCAAATAGTAATATGCCAGTAATTGTTATTGACCAATGAGCTTCAATATCTAGTGACCGTATATGAGACTGCATCATCTAGCCGACATTTTGTTTTTGACAGAGCCAACACTCCCTTCGATGTTTTTCCTAATTGCGCGTGTTCAACGAACAACAAATAATTTCGCGTGTGTGTCTGTTGAGCAACGTACAACTATAATACGTTTCTTCCAGTCTTTGAGAAATTTTAATAAACAAATGTAAATAAATACAATAAATAAACCACTAAAGCGACATGTAGAGAAGCCAACTGACACTGTCTGAGACGAACTCAAGCGAGAATCCTTACCCGAATAATCTGCCCTTCTCAGTTCATGCAAATATTTTCGAGTTACTCCCCCTGGACTGTAAATTTTATCGCCTGTTTTGTTTTGATTTGAATGAATGAACTTGAAAGTTGATCGATATCGAACATAAATTACACTTATGGCGGTGTCTCTTTCAAAGGTCTGGCATAATAAATACGTTATGGGGATTTCAGGGTGGGGGGGGGGGGGGGCGATATGGTGTGACATAAGGCCTCGACTAATATTCACTCCATATCCGCCCCCTGAAAGCCCCATAACTTATAATATCAGGCGATTTACCTGAACGGCGAAACCTTTAGATGGATGTACACACTAACTTTGAGGCATAATAGTTCGTAAGCTCAGAACACAAACTTTTAACGTTGTCCAATCTTTCTAAAAGATCACCACTCAAACAATTGCCAAATTCAGTATTACTATAGTTAACCGCATCAAACCTAATTTGTTAGTGTGGTAAAGTAGTGAGATTCGAATCGAGATCTGATTCGAAATCCTCTCCATGCTTCGATTCGAAATTCGATTGGACTAGAAATGTGACATTCGCAAAGACGTCAACTTTATCTCACCGACCATCCGTCTGTAGTTTCATGTCCATACCTTTTTCAGATATAGTGTGTGGGAGGCGTGGATATGAACAGAATCATGCCATGAAGTAACGGCTAAACCATTAGGTAAACCATAACACATTGCCGGCAGAGCCATGCTATCATAATCGTTCAAAAACAGTGTCCCAGCCACGAAATTACACAGGAAGTAATACCACACAATTCGCACCGTAAGGAATCACATTGAGTACATTAAAATAAAAACGCACCTTGAGTCATTTCTTTTTCAGTCCACTATTTCATTACAATGGCATTTACCTTATTTTGCACAACCCAACTAAGATGTATGTACATGCACGAGTCACTTTCACGGGTGCGTCGCGAAGATGACCAATTGGGAAGGGAATGAAAACTTGATTTGTCCCCACCGCTTTGCAATATCGGCAGACATGCCGAGAGAACGTTGGTGTTGCAGAGCGCAAATTGCTTTTGCGCTTTGTTTTTTTTTCTGCCACCATAGATGCAGAGCATATTCTCCATTTTGAGATTTTGTAAACAGTATGTTCCCTGAAATGCAATTTTCCTGCAGCTTAGAAGGCAAATTTAATATATTTTCATGTTAAACATTTGTTACTGGAGAGTGCTTACACTGATTACCTAATCGAAATGGGAAGGCAGCAAAATGGGACACCATTGTTCACAAGTTTGGAGGATTTACTTTTATGTGTTCTTTCCCTGCTTCTGCGAATAACATGTGGTGTTTTGTGTAGCCACCATACCAGAAGTGATGGCTCAAGTCCCGCGAGATATATAACGAGGGCATATTGTTATGATATAGTTGGAATACTGAACAGTCAGGATTAACATTCGAAACATAACCAGTTCTTGGAGCGCAGGTGATCCCCGTCTTTGAATTTAATCAGTAAATTCCGTACTCAAAGTCGACGACCCAGGGGCTTCCGAGCTACTTTGAAAGTGTTTGGGTGGGAGGGGGCTATTGCGTAAGCGGGAATTCTCGGTCCTTCTTTAAAATCACGAAGAAAAAAATGTGTCACCAAAAAACAATCCAGTGACTTTAGGGGAGTATTTGACAGTACTCTTCTAAATGTTCAATTAAGAATTGAATGCAATTTTTATAAACTTTATTGGAGTATGAACGTGTGACAATGGGTACAAATTATGTATGAATCCCGAATACATTCCGTAACTGTTTAAACTACTTTTTACCAAATAACAAAGCAGAAAGACGAAACAAAACATGTACGAACGAACGAAGCGAAAAAACACCCTCACACAAAAGACAAAGCGCACAATTCTGAGTTGACCGCCGGTTTTCGGCATTGACCCAAATTTGTCAAATTACCGTCTTTCGCAACGAATCTTGAAATGTTCAAAACAATTTATTTAACATATCAGTAAACTATAATCACCTATGAAAAGACAACAAGTTCAAAGTTCGACCAAATGTATTCATTGGAAAATTAATTACATTTGGTCATGACGTTTTCATCCAGCTGACCAATTGAATATTTGGACCCAAAACGTATAACTACATTAACAATGTAATTATAATCGCGTGGATCGCACAATAGGAATAGAGTGTGTATTCTGACACGCTGATACGGTAGCCGACCCTCGTCTCGGTATTTATTGAATAAAAGTAAGTTACTTGGTATGAAGGATACAAAGTAGAATAACGAACAATTCAGCTCATTATATT
This sequence comes from Pictodentalium vernedei, assembly GCA_031216915.1. NCBI lineage: Eukaryota > Metazoa > Mollusca > Scaphopoda > Dentaliida > Dentaliidae > Pictodentalium > Pictodentalium vernedei. Next base: position 335,272,375 of record CM062295.1, read on the forward strand.
TACTATTTTCAAATATTTTGAGCCTTGTTGGCCAAAAGGGTGAGGGGCTGAAGACCCTCAAGCCACCCCCTCCGGCCCCACCTCCGACTCTGTAGCCCATGATATCAGTCGGGTGTAATTGGCGACCGGAAATGTCTTCATTCTGAATACTTTTCCATTCTAGCACATGAAAGGAAACTTTAAACTTTCTTGCAACTGGTTTGCCCTATAACCCCACCCACCCCCACGACCACCACAATCAAAATTTATGGGACCTTGTCGTCAGCTTCTGTGTGACTCAGTATTCGAAGTGCATTAATCGGACACTCATTGAGTTGAATATCAAATCCATTCTTGTTAGAAAGTGCACGATCACTATGATAGCGATCTAAAATATCTCGAACTTAAATTCAGACGAAAATGTCATGCGTAGAAATTTATTGGAGGTAAGGATGTAAAAGGGATGGCGTGGAATGTCACCTCGTACCCTCTTTTATGTAACCCCTCTCCCGTACACACTTTTACTCAATAACCAACGTACAACTTCCTTCATCAATGTTACAATTACTGCAACAATATAATACTTCATGACCAACATACAGTCTTCTGGATTTTCACACCATTCAAGAGCAAGTCAGCAAAAAAATCAATAATAGTGACAAGCAACTGGATCTACGATGATGCAAAGGCGTCATAACTGTAATGCTCACACCACAACTGAAATCTTCATCAATGAACACTGAATTGGCTGTGAATTCCCGGGTAATGTTATTTGATAATTTGAAAATATCTGTTGATCGTGTGATTTATCCCATGAATGCCAATTGATCATGTGACATTCGAACATCGCGCATTGATATTAACCCTTTACCTAACCTGAAAAACAGACGACACTTGCAAAAATAATTCTCGAATAACTAATTTTTTTTCATTTTCTGTCTCAACAACATAGGCTATGACCCCTCGTTGGAACGAGCTCGACGAGCTCGTTCCATCGAGGGGTCATAACCTATGTTTTTGAGACAAAAAATGAAAAAAATAATGAAAATTAATTGGCGATTTTTGAGAATAGCGCTGGCCGGTTTTTGCCGTTACGTTAGGTAAAGGGTTAAACACTCCATTCGGTTTTCCAGAGTCAATTTATGTCATTTAAAATGTCAACGCAAACCACTTTCAGTTTCCTTGATTGAATGCGATCTCAGAATCAAGTCTCTTCGTTGATGACCCACAAGCAGAAGTGCTTCTGTTCAAATAATGAAATGTTTCGACAAACAGTTTCATTTATTAAATTATTGCGTGTCTGTTCTTGTCAGTTATGATTTTCGGAAATGCAACTTGCTGAAAGTTCAAACGTTTCGTCTGTGCGAAGCGACGATGCAATTATTTCGGCGAAATGGACAACTGGGTACAAGCGCTCGCTTCCATCAAATTTTGAAACAGAAAACTTAACTATTTTCACAAATTTTCAAAATAGGAGCAATGAGAAAAGAAATTCAACAAAACTATATGACGTGACCCCCCCCCCCCCCCCCCAATGCCTTATTGGAATGAGCTCCTTCCCGTAAGGCGTCACGTCATATGACTTTGCTGGAATATTTTAATAAAAAAGAATGTTCAAGTGCTCAATGAGCATCATTCCGTAAATTTTGAGGGCACATGCAGCTGTTTCGTTATTTTAAGGGTTAACAGGTATCTTGGGTTCATGAAATCTATAAAATGTCAAGCATATGAGCAAAGGAAAATTAGACGAATAACAAATCTGTCAGAAAAAAAGGTTTCTTATAAATGAAGAAAATTACAAAATTGAGTGTTGCGATGCTGTGCTTAATATTTAGGCTCTGTTAAAAAAATGGAAACCAATAATTAGGCACAAATACAGTGACAATACATAATTTATTTCATAAACTCCAAAATAAACATTAATATTTGTTTTATTACAATTCACTTCAGAGTGAAAATAATATCTCAATGTATGAAAAACTGGTTAATTCTGAAAATTAAAATTGTGCAAATCTTCACAGAAGGATGTAAGTTTCTCTAAATTCTTGATTATTTATTGTGAACATGTATTATTTAGAGAAAGACGGATTTGGCTCTTTCTTTTTAAAGTTGCAACTTTCACAACTGCTCTTTTCACTTTCACCAATAAATACTTTAGTATTAGTAAATGAGTTATAGAAAATTATACATGTTATATCGGAAATTTATTTGATCTTGTTTGAAAATAACATTCAACTTAATGGAACATAAATAGAAGATGTGTTATGTCTATTGTGGTGAATATGTCATGTATGGAATTATAGTTTATGTTTGCAATTCAGCAGTGGAAGTAGGGTGCTTCCTGTCCCCTTGAATTTGTATTGTGATATGGTATTGATGGAAAAAAGCTATAATGCTGTCCTTTTTAACCCAATTCCAACAACAGTAAAGTGAGAAACATTTATTTATTCCCTCAAATGATGGAGTGGTTGGTAAGAGACATATTTGTTTATTGGTAATGATTTTACCTCCATTTTGCTGAAAACATATTCAAAGTGACCGCCACAGAAAAAAAATAAATTATTAGTTATCCTCCCTTGAAAAAACATCCCATTAACATAATAAGACATTATATTTTTTGCAGTCATACCCCCCCCCCCCCCCCCACATACACACCCACAAATACAAAGGAAAACATCTTCACATAACTGATTATACTTGTTATAGTGTTTCAGGAATTATTACTTATGTGTTTTTTTCAAAACTTTGCAACTCACTGGAAAACAAGAACCTGACAATGCTGACATGTTTGTGAACATTAAGAGTAAAGCAAAAGTTTTAAGTTTAATATCATTCAATTATAGAATAAATTAGGAACAGCCCAACCAATCTTGAACCCAAAGCGTAATGGGTGTAACAGCTGTTAGTTATTTAGTTATTTCATGTTTTGGTGGTGGTGGTGGTGGGGGACGGGGGGGGGGGGGTACTTACAATAGTGTTCTTAAACATGGCGATCAGTTCAGTTTCCAGTATTTTGTGGGCTTATGCGTCCGCATAATACCCTACAAAACAGAATATAATATCATTATCAGGTGAAATATGTTGGAACACAAATGTAAAATGCATGGCAATCATCCCTGTTCTATTTTAGCTTACAACACCAAATGCAATTATTAATATTAATTTTCCGATTTACAACTTATTTAGACTTGTTATATAAGCTCATTCAGCGACATCAATTTCAGTTGGTGTTTCGTGATACTAAATCAATGACTTATTTAGTTGAAACTGATAACGTTTCTGAGAATGTCAAGTCCATATAGAAATCTTGTTTCTTCGAAGTTTGAGTGTCGAACAATGGTGACGGAAGCAGGACAAACTGTTCATAATATTAACGTGAAAACCAACAGTCATCCATGTATAGCATGCGTATGTTCGAGAATGATGCATGGAATGGTTGGAAAGGTTTTAAATTTAACCCTTTACCCAACGAATCACCCGCATCCGCCCGCGTAATATGCAAATTCAGCAGCTGAAAAATACTATTTTTCGATCAATTTCAACAAAACCATATCATGTTACCCCTCTTTGGAACGAGCTGGTCGAGCTCGTTCCAAAGAGGGGTCACATGATATAGTTTTCTTGAATTTTTTTGAAAAAAATTAAAAGAATGATATTTAAAATAATACATTTTGAAATAGTCTGCGTTGTGTAAAGGGTTAAAGTTTGAAAAGTACCTAACCTTTGCAAGCAAGATCTAGATTCGTGGTAGGCTCATTAATGCTAGATGGGGTGATACAATTTACGAATTTTCTCCGATGAAGATTGTTTTGTCAATTCCTGAACATGGACTTCATATAAGCGAACAATACTTCCATTCGTAATCATCATTTCCAGAAAATGTGGTTAATGTCCTTTACAAAAAGAACTTGCTAGAAACTAGCAGAGCCAGAACTTATCGATCTTGATTCTTTGCTTCCAGGCGCAATCAAGACGCAAGTCTATTTCAGGCTCCTGAAATTGCATGGCATACAACCCGTCATCTGAGTAATTGTCACAAACATATATATTTTCCACGGTATACTTTATTATTCAAAATATCTATGTGTCAACGCATGTGTCAATAGAGTATATTTTAAGCATTACACTGACTGTTTGCAGGAACTATTTTAGTCCAGGCACATTAGACATAAAAATGAGAAAGTAAGGAAAAAAATCGGAGAAAGCTGATTTTTTTATATGTTTCCGGGACACACATTGCGGATAAAGTGTGAAAAGTCCCCGCGATTCCGAGTTGAGTTTTTTTAGTTATAGCGTTTTTTTTGATGAAAAAAAAAATCAAAAAAAAAATCGACCCAGCCCCATATTTTTCATTCTTATTCGCCTTAGTAGGGTGAGAATCATAAATATCGTGCTGAATTATATTGAGAATACATATCCCCAACAGAAAATGCCAACTTTGTACCAATCCTCACACTCAATGGTGAAATATTCACGAAAATGTACAAAATTACGAAAAAAAATTTATTGTTTTCATACACACAACGGTACACAACGTCCATTAAATCAAATCTACGACTACTTTGGGAGTTAAATTATATATCAAAAATGCAGAAAAGCAGTGGCTTTATAATGATATATAACAATAGTCATTTATTCCATAATGAACTGGTGAAACGTGTGAAATATTAACCATACCCCCTAAACTCAAATTCAAACGGCATCGATTTTTCTCATTCAAATACCGTATTATAGCATCATTGTTTCAATTTCTGGATAACATAGACTGCACAGAAGTCAATGAAATATTCTGTGGACTTGCCAGAGGTGACTGTACAACAGCTGACGCTGTCAATCAAGAAAGTGTCAACCATCTACTGTCAAAATTACACGAACTGCTCCAGAATGCGTCCGTAGGACGCACAGGAAAGCTTTGGATACAATACTACGAGCAAATAGGTCTTCTCCAGTTGTTCTTGAGAGCAGAGCGCACAGGCGACTGGGAACTCCACACATATTGTGTTCGCAATATGATTCCAGTATTTCACGCAGGTGGTCATACGCAAAAAGTTCTCATCTCTATTTGCAGCAGATGAATGAGCTAACAGAAATAATGCAACAGGATGATTTGAAGTTGTTCACTGAGAAAGGTTACTTTACCATAAGGCTCTCAGATAAATTCTGGGACGGGATATATTCTGATCAGACCATAGAGCAGTGTTTAATGAGAATGTTCAAGCTCCCGGGTGGTCTCACACATGACAGGGGAATAACCGATAGCACTGTTGCGAAATGGGTACATGGGCTACCTCTTTGCCTTCCGATATGTAATGCTCTCGAAAATTTTGTTCATGTTCACACTGGTCATGGCGAACAACATCGGGATCTCCGTCAAAGTTCACAATTGACTGATGCCAATGATATCACCAAATTATTGAACTGGCTCAGAGTGCATTCACCCTTTCAGAATAGAGATCCACTACAATTAGTCTCTATAGCGACCGGGCTTGTGGCCGACGAAACTGCGAACTGTGACCAAGTTCGCAAAATTGGTGAATGTTGCGTATCGAATGTTGTAAGCAAAACGTTCAGCAGCATCAAACTACGACGTGTTGACACTGTGAAGTCTTTCGCATCGATGGCAAATAGCATCAAAGTCCGTGGAAGTAAGGTAGTGATTGACCCCACAATTCTGTTCAACCGCATCACATGTGTTATTCAGTCACAAGCAGAGATGGAAGAGTATCTCAAATATGAACTCGCCCCAAAACCACCAGCATTGTTTGATTCTGCTGGAATGAGGAAGACACAGAAAAGCACGCTCGGTAAGATCCTCAAAACATACGGTTCCGAGCAAACTAAAATCCCAGAACATTCTCTGTTTGTTGTAGATGGTAGATTTTTATTGAGGGCAGTTGTATGGCCTAAACAGTCGTCATATAAGGACATATGTACATCATATTCCAATTATCTAGTGAGACATTTTGGGCGAACGTCATGGTTGTTTTTGATGGTTATGCTTGTACAATGTCGACAAAGGGCATGGAACAAACCCGTAGATCTAAAGACAGGTATTCCATTGATATCAATATCTCACCCGAGTTACCAGCCACCACACCCCAATCCGATTTCCTTGCAAATGCCAAGAACAAAACCCAACTGATCGATCTTCTAATGCAGGAGCTATCTGCTATCAATATTCAGTCCAAGCAGGCCGAGGCTGATGCTGATGTACTGATAGCCGAAACTGCACTTGACATCGCTCAAGATGACCACAATGTTGTCGTTGTGGGAACAGACACAGACTTGTTAGTCATTCTTACCTCTCGAGGTCAACCGGGATGTAATATTCACATGATGTATTCCATTACCCCAAACTTACTAGTTTCAGTTAGTGAAATAGCAACCAAAATGGGTGACCATAGAAGCAACCTCCTTGTAGCACATTCTATAAGTGGTTGTGTATTCAGTACAATTGTCTCCGATGTTACTAGCAACTCACAACAGTATGTCAACACAATTTTGGCGGATGACAGTACACCAAGTGCAGTGGCCGCTGCCGGGGAACAACTTCTCCTGATCTTATACGGGAGTAAAACTGTTTCCTCTCTCGACCAATATAGATATGTCACTTACAAGCGTTATGTAACAAAACCTAAACTGAATAAACCCATCGACCTAGCCTCACTCCCACCAAGCAGCGATGCTGCACAACAACATGTCTACAGATGTTATCTCCAGCTCCAACAATGGCTGGGCACTTCGCTTCCTCCGACGGATTGGGGGTGGCCGCTAGACAATGGACTTCTTGTACCGACTGCAGCCACAAAGCCATGTGCCCCCGATAACCTACTGAATCTGATCAGTTGTGGGGTTGCAAGAGTGCTTGTACAAAAAGGTGTGGGTGTAAGAAGGCAGGACTCTCTTGCTCAGGTTTGTGTAATTGCAGTTCGGATTCTTGTAACAACCACAGAAACACTGTCCTGTCGGAAATTTCTGAGTTCGATGAATAGTATTTATATAGGTCATGTCATTTCTGTATATAGCGTTAATAATAGTCAATGTAACTTAATCCATGTTGATTGATTTGTACATTCTGTAAATATTATTTATTGATCTAATGCTGCCAGACACAGACGTGTCTGTTCGGTCCCAAGCCCGAAAATAGTTGAGTTCTCATGCTGACGAATTTTATGCCAAAAGGGGAACTCGGCCAGAAGCAGAGGGGGTCTTCCATAATGTCTATTTTGTAAGCAATGATAAAAGTCTTCAAATGGTGGTGGATTTTTTATCGTCTGTCCAACTAACATCCAGTTCTGTACTACGACCCTTTGGGCAAATCCGTTAGGAAAATCGTAATTTTTTGCGTAAATCCGATACTTTTTTTGTGAATTTTCAATAATTTTTCGCAGAAATTGTCACAGAATGCACATTTTCCTCTAGGTAAATGTATATTAGACATTATGTAGCTCGAAATACGCGTAAACAAAAAATACAGTTGGATCAATTCGAGGTTACAAAGTTCGTGCGATTTTTTTTTGATTTTTTTCAAACGCGTTTTCGAAAAAAGGCTGTAGAAAAAAAAGCTCAATTGGGATTTTAGGGGACTTTTGTCTAATCGTTCAGTGACATGTACTCGACATTCCCTGAAAAAATCAGCTTTCTCCGATTTTTTTCCCTAGTGAAACCTAATGTTCTTGGGCTATTTTCTATTTTTAAGAACAGACCTTGGCCGAATTATGGTTACCTGAACCGAAGTTTTGCGAATTAGCTCACTAATTATCCTATCCGGGAATAAAATAATTCTGCTTTTATCAAGGGAATTAACATAAGAATTGAATCATGACTGTTCGAAATCCACGGGGTGATGAAACAAATTGCTCACGCGTAAATTCACCATGATCCGCGAATTTGCAAGTGATCAATTTGATTTCGAACAATCATGATTCAAGTCTTAAATGAGAGAGGATGAGACTGTAAGAGTTGAGACGAGCTCTGTTCCTGAAATATTGTTTATTATCAGCTCTGGTACGAATACGGTAGCAGACTTCTAGAAATCATTGTGCCAGATGTTAACCCTGTGAGTTGATGTCATATATTGTTCGTATTCTACATAATGTCACAACCTTCATTTTGATGTTTAATTTGTGTGTATTTAATTTGAATTTATGGAATATCAGAGGTGGGAATTTCAATGTAAACAAATCTCTCTTACTTATATCGCACCTTAAGGGGACATCCAACCTATCCTTGGTCAGATTCCAGGTAGTTTTCTTGAAAGTCTACAAAATGCCAAAAATGAATAACCCCAATAAATTATATACAAAAATGCTTGGAATGAAACATACAACATGTGGAAACTGGAATGTGTCATAGAACTGCTGCCGTGAGAAGATAACACCGCCTTAAAGTCTTCTATGGCATAAGTAAGAGAACAAACTTTTTACAATAAAATACCTTAAAATGAAATTACAATTGTATTCTAGAAAACACTGAAGTACATACTCGAAGAAATCTCCTAATTCTTGAAAGTACAGTAGAACCTGTCTTGAGAGACCGCCCTTTGTGCCACACAAAAGTGGTCTCTCAAGACAGGTGGTCTCTCATAACAGGTTCCATGTTTTGAATAACCAACCACACAATTCAGAAATGGAGAAGAATGGATTCTTGTTATTACTTTGTAGTTATTCTTTTTATGAAGTTGTTGTAACAAATTGAAATGGACTGTTATAAAAATTATAAAAATAAATTAGTGTTGAAAATCTTCATTGAAGATTTTCAACACTAATTTATTTTTTTAATTTTTATAACAGTCCATTTCAATTTGTTACAAAAAGATTTTCAACACAAATTTATTTTTATTCCTATCTGTCACATTTCAGGTATGTATTAAATTGTTTATTCAGCAATAATCCTAATCTTTTCACAGGGGTCTTATAAAAACATCTGAATCTTTAATGAGTTAGCAATTGAAACCCAATTAAGAGCGTTTAATACTTTTAATTATGTTAGTATAACCACAATAGATTTTCCAATTCCAGAACAGGTAAAAAGTTTTTGTCATGGTTTCAGTCTTCAAAGGGGTGGTCTCTCAAGACAGGTCCATTATGGCATAAAAATACAAGTTGGTGCCAGGTCACAGTGGTCTCTCAAGACAGGTGGTCTCTCAAGACCTCAAGACAGGTGGTCTCCCATAGCAGGTCCATTATAGAGTAAAACCAATTGGTGCCTGGTAGATGTGGTCTCTCAAGACAGGTGGTCTCTCAAGACAGTGGTCTCTCAAGACAGGTTTTACTGTAATAAAGAGTGAGACCAAATGTTATGAGTGGAGTCCTCGCTGATTGAAGGCAGACATTTTCTTTTGTTTACAATTTAATTTGGGGATGTTCAAGAAAGGTCAAGTTGAAGGAGTCCACTAGAATAAGTTTGGAAGGGCAAAAGGGTGTCTCCCCATATAAAGATGTATGTGTCACTGTGGTGGTTTGGAAAGAAACCCTCCTGTGCAGAATGTACTGCATAGTCATGCAGTGCCAGTATAGTTGAACAAAATACATTTACAGACCCCTTGCACTGTAGCTCCTTTTATCCCTTTCATCAATTTGATAGTGATGAAATTGTTAAATCAGTCTGGTTTATCAATAAGTAACATAGGTTTTACTCTTGGACACCTATATACTCATGCTATCTGTTGGAGAAGAAATATGAGAAACTTAAACTTTCCACTGCAATACACCATCAAATGTACATAAAAGTACATTGTTATTCCAAAACACATCAAATTAACCTTAATAACCATTATTGCCTGTGCTTTTCCCAAAATTGGCTTATTGACATACTGAGATCAGGAGGACACGTCCAGTAGGTCTCCCATTCATAGGTGTTCACATATTTTTTTAAGAACGCAGTATGAAAAGAAATCCCCAAAAGGCCCCTATAGCGCTCCATGTGCTAAGAAATGTTCCCAGGGAGAGGGAATACTCCGTCCCTTGTATGCCTGTACCTTCGGCACTCATGGCATATGTCTTTTTCATCAAAGTTTAACCCTTTTTGAAAAATCCTGGCGACACACATGCTCCAAACACTATCAAACGGATAACCCTCTAAATAAATGTATCTGAAAAAATCATATTACTTTACAAAACATTCTTTTTACACTTTAAGTTCTGAACCTTTCATCCTTCTTACTTCCAAATATAACACTTAATTTACCGATTAATGGTGTCAGGGTAAAGCCAGTCTAAAAGGGAGGAGGGCCCCTCCCCCTACTTTCAAGTTCAGATATATGTATATATCTCTTCTCTCCGTGTAGTGAGCACACGTGTTTTAATTAGATAATAAGCCTTAGGAGATTCACAATGGGATACTTCTCTGGCATATTACTATTCAGAATAAAGTATCTCCATGCTCGTTAATCTCGCAAAGACAAACACTGATAAACTGACTTCAGTCGTCACGATCTTCAAATATATTATTTCTAGAGATACGCTTGATAGAATATGCATTGGCACGCGGTGATTTTATCTTCAGATATGTCGTGCGCCATGTCTAGGCGTCTTGGAATATTGTTATCTGACCATCCAATACAGATATAAAGTGTGGGGAACTAGCTAGTTCAGTGATGACTTGGGTTCCGGCCGTTTAGGAGAGAGACTTGGGTTCGGCCGAATAGGAGACGCCATATAGGGTCTCGTACGAGTGGAATTGGTGTGCAATCCACGAAGGTCCATTGTACGCCGCTATTGTCAGATTAGGTGGACGTAGGAGGTCCACAAACCCGAATTTAGAGAATAGATTACGAACCCAAGTAAAGGCTAAATTTAGATGTCATTAGCGAGGATCGACTCGCACCTGCCTCAAAGTGTAGGCTATTGTATTGTGGAATTAACCGCTAGGGACGCAGAGGTTGATCAGGTAGTAGCCTGTTTTACTACCAGAGTGCAGTGAATATCGACTCAAGGTCGACAGTGACAATTCGCGCAAGCTCGAAAGCGCATTTTGAAGTTGTGAGTTCTGCATGAACTGTGTGTATTTCAAGATTACAGGATAATTCAAGGAGAGTTCTATCAAAGGACACATATATAAGGTATGTGGCGTAGACTTTCTAAAGTAGTATGTTGTCACAAGGTAATTAACATTGTCAGTCGGAATCCCACGGCAGTCAGAGCAGCAGACGCGCACAGGCGCAAAATATTAAAAGTCGGTGTTTTAAGCTCCCGTTGCGAGCCCGCGACAGTGACATTTAGCGAATGTAATATGGCGCCAGTACAGGGCTATGGATAGACTGAATTGATGAAAAGCTATTTAACCCCTGCGAACAGTCTTTTGATTTGTGTTGATCAAATTGTGAAATGTGTTGAATATGGAATGAGTTTATTTTAAATATACATAAAAGAATCGTTGTTACTTTAATAATTGTTTCCTTTCCTCAGCCTGAAGTGATTAGGAAACACACCTAACGAAGAACTAATCTATAATCATAGTGCGGTCCCAACTCAGCTCTGTGAGTCGAGTTTGACAAGTGTCCGGATTCCGACCCTCCTTGTTGGCTCGTTCCACATTATTTTTAATTGCGAGGCTAAACAGCCCCGTGTCACCCCTCCCGCGTGGATAGAGGTGTTTGACATAAACTGGCGAGGCATACCAGGATTTATTTTAAAGGTAAAAACGGCTGCTCGGAAAATGATTTCGTGACAACGATTCTTTTAAAAAAAATATGACTGCGAGCGATCGTCTGATGCTCTTCAAGGTTTAATATCAGCAATACAATAGCACCCTTGAGGATAGCCCACGAAAACCGCGTTAAGTTTATTCGTTACGTTAATTACATGAACTTATACAGGTAAATTCAGAATTAATTGTCATCGTTTTACGTGTTTTTCTTTCTTTCTTCATTCTATCTCATCAGTGTTGAAAAAAACAAGAGCTACTGCTGTAGGCAATTATACCCCCACTGCAGTGCTGGACCGATGAAGTATAAATGAACAAGAAAGAAAAAAAAATCTGACAACACCGAAAATCATTCTAGTCTTGGGAAATGTTACAATTTAATTACATACCAAGTTCCATAATAATTTACTTATGTTATGAATATTCTCGGACGGACGGACGGACGGACGGACGCACGGACGGACGGACGGACAGACGGACGGACGGACGGACGGACGGACGGACGCATGTAATCCAGTATCCCCCCATTTTCTTCGAAAGTGGGGGTATAAAAATTAAAATGGATAGTGTTTCCCCACTCGCCCAACAGGTATCTTTTGGTAAAGAAATGGGTCTTGAAGGAGCCGAACTACACAAATTTGTTAAGGAGGAATAAAAGAGGGAACAAAAGGAGTTGGCCTCACGTAGAGAGAGAAAGAGAGGTCCAATCAGAAAGGGAGGCTAAGGAGAGAAAGGTCCAACTAGAAAAAAGTGCGGGAGAAAGAGGCAAGGGAGGCTAAGGAGGGATAGGTCCAACTTGAAAGGGAGCACGAGAAAGAGGCAAGGGAGGCTAAGTAGAGAGAGAAAGGTCGAACTTGAAAGGGAGCGCGAGAAAGAGGCAAGTGAGGCTAAGGAGAGAGATCCAACTAGAAAGGGTGCGCGACAGACAGACAGACAGACAGACAGACAGACAGACAGATAGACAGAGTTAGAAACGGAAGCGCGTGACAAGGAAATAGAAATTGAGCGACAGAGGCATGAGCGAGAGTTGGAATTACTGAGAGCACGAGCAGATGCAGTACCCCGTCCTAAGCTCCCTACATTTAATGAGCTCACCGACGATCGTGACTCCTTCATGGAGAGGTTCGAGCGTTTCGCCTCCCGTCAAAGGCGCCAAGAAGACACATGGGCTATGCGCTTGAGTCCTTTGCTGTCGGACAAACCCCTCGAGGCTTATACCAGTATGCCACCTGCCCTTCCTGAAGATTACGATGAGCTGAAGAACGCCATCCTCCGTAGATACCAGCTAACTGAGGATGGATTCCGGACTAAGTTCCGGGAAAGTAAGCAGGAGAAGGGAGAACCCGTACCTCACTTTGGTACCCGTGCTAAGCGGTACTTTGACCGTTGGACAGATCTCGCAGAAGTGAATGGCTCATACTAGGGCCTGCGAGATCCGTTACTCCGGGAGCAGATTATGACAACCTGCTCCACGGCGCTGGGTCTCTTCATAAAGGAAAGGCGACCCCCAAATTTCGATGAAATGGCGACTCTGGCGGCGGTCTACATTGAGGCCCATGGTGGGAGCGTGAGCTTACCCAAAACGGCTAGGGGTGGGGCAAGCGGGTTGGTAACAGCACCCGCAAAGCAGGACCATCCCAATCTACCCAAGGCGAAAGGTAGCCAGAATGGGAGTGCTCCCAAAGAGACAACATGCTTTATATGTAGCTAGCGGGGACGCATGGCCGGAGACTGTTGGAGAAGGGTTGTCACGGGAAGGCAAAGCAGGGTTCCACACAAAGTTGGAGGGAGAGACTCGTCCCCAATTGGTAATAGAAGAGAGGGTAATGCAGCTCGTAGAAAAAAGGCAGACAACGGCAATCTGCCAAACAGTTGGGCTGGAGTGGAGTCCACAGCGCCGAGCTCTCGAGGCTGGGAAACTCCAGTTGGAAGGAGGGTAATATGGCCTATTATTAGTGGGCTTTGCGAGGGATACCGCATACTTGGTAAAAAGGAAGAGATGCCGGTGTACCCAGCGTATGTGGGTGACCGAGCAGTCCGTATGCTACGTGACACCGGGGGCAGTAGCGTAGCAGTAAAAAGGGAAATCGTTGCCGACGCACAGCTAACGGGGCACGATCATGAGAGCGTGAAATAGATGGTACGGTTAGGAGGTTCCCCCTTGCGAGGGTGAGGATGGGTGCATACCCCATTCTATGGCGGGGAAGTATATGCAATGTGCATTGGGGCACCCATCTATGACCTCGTACTTGGGAACATACCTGGGGTATGTTCAGAACCCGATAAGACATGGCTGGAGAGGAAACCCGATCCCAAGCCACGAAGATAAAGCGGCCAGTGAAATCACTGGAGAGGCCCATGGAGTCAAGTAATGCGGCACATGTAAAGTGTACAATTGACGCCCCAAGGTTAACCCTTCTACAAGGAAAGCCAGGGGACTGGCTGAAAGGAAGCAGCCAAGGTATTTTGAAGGGGAGGTGCGAAACGATTGTCGGTGTAGGAGTAAACCAAGGGTTAGGAACTTTTGGGTCGGTCAAAAGGTGGCCGTGCTCCGGCCGACGAAATTAGGTTGACCACGGTGACAGTGGGGGGGGGGGGGGGGGGGGGGGTGCGTGCGCAGTGACGAGAATAATGGGTAACGGTTATTACCGAGTGAGCAAAGATGGAGAATGAGTTTACCACGCAAGGTTTTTGCGGATATGCCAAAATATAAAGAACTAAGCCCACGCTATTGGCTGGGGGGGGGGGGGGGGTACATTATTTATGCCAGGGGAGGTTACGAGAGGTGGCTGGGGTAGTCATAAAGGGGCATCATGAAGGGAGAGTTAGAATGGGCCTGGCAATTGGAGTGGGGCACCCAAGGAAGGATTAGCAGGAGCCATTCAACAGAGCGTTGCATCTGGGACAGCGCAATCTAGTACGGCAGACATCATCCGGGGTCCTGTGGGTGGTGGGTGTGAAGATGAGTGGGGTCCTTGGAAGAACACTCGCCCAAGAAATAGTTCCAGGTGAAGGAGGCTAAGGGAATCTCCAGAAGATGCTAAGGGTCCCACCAGACATGGGAATATTTAAAGGTAGTGCCTAATAGGGCACTTGACTCGCCGACGGGCATGAACCGGGCAGGGGTCCCAGTCACCAGATATAGGGTTTGAAGTACAAAGTGGGGAAAGTTTTGCGTTTTACAGTAGATCGGCGCGATTGGTCCGGCTGAAAGAGTGAAAACAAAATCTCTGCAAATATTCATGGGATATACATAACCGACGCATGTGCGCGGCTGTAGGGCCTGGAATTTTTTTGCCGATTCTATTAACTTCAACACTGATGAGCTAGAGAGAAAGAGAAGGTGTGTGTGTTGCGGGTATGAAAGGAGAGCTATAGTCGTATGGTGACCCATCTGCTGGCGTGTGTTGAGAGAGGACCACACCGTCAACTAAGTGAGTGATGAGTTGTGTACATAGTGAGTCAATTGTAAGTTCGTATGTATGGTGGCTGGACATGGCTTTGCCCTCTTTGTGTTTTCAGAGTAACGTAGGACGTTTCTCTTGGAGGAGGGAGCTGTCAGGGCAAAACCAGTTTAAAAGGGAAGAGGCCCGCCCCCCCCCCCCCCTACTTTGAAGTTCAGATATATGTATATATTTCTTTTCTCCGTGTTGTAAGAACACATGTTTTAATTAGATAATTAGCCTAAGGCGATTCACACTGGGATTGATTAATTTATTTAACGATACACATAGCATACACAAAAAGTACAGAAAAGGGTATAGAATTGTATTATTAACAAAAATATTGTACAAACATTATAAAATTCGGACTAAATATTATGGATATCGTGAGGAGGAAACATCGCCGGATTGGCTGTTTTCCTTTTTCCCCCGAAAAAAAAAACAAAAAAAAAAACAAAAAAAAAAAATACAAAACAAAACAAAGACAAAAAGTAAATAGACAAGAAGGAAAAGAGAAGCTAGAAGTTTAGCAGTAATCTAATTCAGAATTAGTTACGCCTAGAAGGGGCTGTGGTGCATGAATAGAATATTGTTTGTACATTCAGAAATATATAAGTTTTTTTTAACTTTACCAGTTCCGTGTATCTGTGGTCCGTGTAACTATGTCCAGGACTGTTGTCTTAACAGTTGTTCAAGTTGTGTTTCAACGGAGACCGTTGCAAAAATTTATTGATATAAAGGGCAACGAATCGGAGATGTCAGATACTGGTCATGGCTACTAACTGTGCGTACGATTAGTTTGAAGAAACGTATCAGCCGGATAAAATATCATGAGACGTTCAAATTTTGAAATTAAACCAGTTTTGTAAAGAGGCACAACTTTAGCTATTTTTTATTTCATCTGGAACTGTTCCATCCATGAAGGAAGTATTTATAATATGGGTCAATGGGTCGGCTATTTCGTTGATTACTGTTTAAATTAACTTAGACGAGATACCATTGCAGTCTCTGCTTGATTTTCCCTTCATTGATTTTATTAAGAACATCACTTCCACCTTTGTTGTTGGATTAATGAAAACGTTATCAGAATTACTACCGATCAGAAAGTCCGAAGAATGTTTCGATGTAGTACCTATACTGTTATCAATTGTTTGACCAATTTTCGAAGAATATTTATTGAAATGATCGGCTATCTCATTTTGGTCTGATTCTTGTTTACCATTAACGGTAAAGTCTGTAGGGAATATGTTGGGCTGTTGGATCTAATAGCATTTCGGAGAATTTCCCAGTTTTTTCTCAAATTGTTTCAATTTTCAAATAATATGTCTTTATAGAATTTAGCTTTGGCCGCACGTTTTACTTTATTTAATAATCCACAGTATTGTTTATACTTATTAATATTAAGGTCAGAGAGAAATTTTAGTCTTCTGAGATATAATTTACTCTTTTTCAAAGATGACTGCAACAGGCCATTTGTCATCCAGGTTTCGCGCTTAATGACCTTTGGGAGACATTAGTCTTTTTAGTGGGAATGCGCTTTCATACTTGCTCATCAAAATTTCTCAGAAATATTTTATATACAGTATTGGGGCAAGAGGCCTCAAGTACGGGCTCGAAATTGGAATTAGCCAGTTGAGTTGTGAATGAGTTAATATTCTGCAATCCAAAATACCGTTTGGTAGTAGTTTTTGATACCTGGTTTACTTTAATGGCATGTTCTGAATAAAATGTGCCAAAGTGAGTTGATATATCCGTAATAAGAATACCGACTTCTTGATTTGAGGATAACGCATTCGTGTAAATGTGATCAATTATTGTCGCCGAGTATTCAGTTACTCGCGTCGGTTTGGCACTCACAGGAAAGAACCCTCCGTTGAACATGGTATCAACAAAAACTCTCGTTTTGTCATGTTCCCCATACTTCAGTAAGTCAATGTTACAATCACCCATTAAGATGACCTTTGTTTTACTAATGTTTAGTTTATTCATAATTTCAGATATTTCATTTGTGAAATAATTCAAATGCAAACTAGGAGCTGCGTTGGGACGGTATATAATTGCAATAACACAAGGACTCTTACTGTTGCTACATATTTATATACATAATGATTCTAATACGTGTGGGATAAAAACAGCTAGATCTTCATGCTATGTGCTCTTTAACATAGAGTCCAACACCACCTTTACCGTCGTCAGCAGATGGACGTGGTTTGAATAAGAGTCTGTGATACCCACTGAGCTTATAATCAATATCCGGGTGTATACTGAAAACCTCAATTAGGCCTTTTACGTCAAATTTGTTATCTGAGGATTGTAAAGCCTTAAGCAAGTTTACAAAGGAATCCCAGTTGGCATTTAAACTTATACAGTTGATGTTGAATAACTCAACTAGTTATTTTTCGCAGATGATTTTCTAAAGTTATGTGGACTATAGTATTTAGAAGAGTGTTGAATGTTAAAAGGTGATATACTCACTATTTCATTATCTGTTCTTTTACTAAATGGAGCTGTGAAATCAAACTTTTCGACAAATTTAATACTATCTTGTGTTATTTTGTCCTCCATAATTCACTGTGATGGTATGCTATCTGACAGCAAAAGCTCTGGACATAAGATACCCGGAACTGTATACATATACAATTTAATTGTAAGAGTCTTAGGATTTTGTGCAACACTAAAAGTTGGTAAGGTTGAAGAGATGATAAAAGAAGATAAAGAAAGGTGATAGAATAGAGAAGATAGAGACAGACAGAGTAGAGAAGGAAGGACTGACATTTTACCAAAAATCAAAATTAGAGAGGCTGATTGGACGTGTATGACCAATAGCATCAAAGAATTAGCTCAGATGAGTAAACTGTATCCCAGTTTACACTGTTTCACACATTTCTCGAGGAGAATGCGGAATATGCTATGTCAATAAGTGACATCTGCTGAACAGAAGATCCGATTTTTAATAAAAAATTATTGTACAGCAATCAATCTAACTTACACAACGTGTACGTCACTTGCTGGATGAAATTTTTCAATAACTAATAATTTTCATTCTGTGCACCTAAAACAAAGCCCATCTCCAATGACAAGAACGAGCTCAAAGAGCTTACCCAACGAGAGCAAACTAATGATTTTCACTCCTTGACCCCAAAACACAGCTCAAGGTCGACAGTGACAATTCGCGCAAGCTCGAAAGTGCATTTTAAAGTTGTGAGTTCTGCATGAACTGTGTGTATTTCAAAAGGACAGGAATATTCAAGGAGAGGTTCTGCCAAAGGACACGTGAAAAAGGTATGTGACGTAGACTTGCTAAACTAACCGACATAGTGGATAAACTGAATCCAAATCAGAATTATGTTGCCGCAAGGTAATTAACATTGCTAGTCGGAATCCCCCGGCAATCAGAGCTGCAGACGCGCACAGACGCAAAATATTAAAACTCGGTGTTTTAAGCTCCCGTTGCGAGCCCGCGACAGTGACATTTAGCGAAAGTACTATAGCGCCAGTGCAGGGCTATGGATAGACTGAATTGATGAAAAACTATTTAACCCCTGCGAGCAGTCTTTTGATTTGTGTTGATCAAATTGTGAAATGTGTTGAATATGGAATGAGTTTATTTTAAATATACATAAAAGAATCGTTGTTACTTTAATAATTGTTTCCTTTCCTCAGCCTGAAGTGATTAGGAAACAGGCCTAACGAAGAACTAATCTATAATCATAGTGCGGTCCCAACTCAGCTCTGTGAGTCGAGTTTGACCGGTGTCCGGATCACGTCCCTTCTTATTGGCTTGTCCCCCAATATTTTTAATGGCGAGGCTGAATAACCCCCTGTCACCCCTCCCACGTGGATAGAGGTGTTTGACAAATGGGGGAATCGAAAAGCCTTGCTATAACCAACGTTGAGCTCCAGAATCCTGAATAATAGCCACGATAAAAGTGCCAAACACCACATTGGTGGCTTTGTAGAATATTCATTAGCTTGTTGCTTAATAAGTAATAGGAACAAAACATTCACTAAAATTATTTTGTTGCAGTTAATTGGAGGGTGCCAGTGGGCACTTTCCAGCAAATTAACCAATCAACTAGTTATGAACAAACTTTTTTAAGCCGAAAGAGTGAAAAAGGACAATAACTCTGGAAAAAATGTGTGGAAGAAACGCACGTTGAACAGGTATCGTTTCCATATGATACTCGATCACAACACCATATCATTCAATTGGTCGTAACAGTAGTTGAGATACAAGGGAAAATGTTGGTGCGGACGGGCGAAGGCCTTCACGACACTAGATACGCCTTGGACTTTTCAAGTCGGGGGCATAATAATCACAACACACCCACCTTATCAATTCATAATTTGATTATTTCAGTAAAATAAACAGAATTATCAATTCAAATTAATTTATAGATGATGGTAAAATATTTGGCTTCTGTCGCCCTCTCGTACTTTTACCACAAATATCTGCAGACACTGTGATGCTGACAAACGAAACTGAACGCACGTTGTCTGGTGTGTCGTATTTATTTCCTAAGGCTTACCGACAATTTAACAGCCAAGGCCATACCGTATCGGTGACAGTTTTACGGGTAGAGGAAGCCGAAGTACCCAGAGAGAACCGCCGAGCAACGACGAGCAGCTGCCAGCTCCCCAACATCGTAACCTCTACTGCAGCACCGGCAGGGTTAGATAGGTTGAAGACACACGCACCATCGACGTGCAGCACGCCTTATTACACGGCGGCATCGTGTCCCCATGTGGAAAATCAGAGTTAAGTGCCTTGTCCAAGGCCACACCGCGGGAGTTCGAATCGGTCTGGTGTGTCGGGTTAAAAAGCAACTCGGCAGGGATACTGAAGAAATAGGGAATAATTCTGGTATTTCATTTGTTTAAATTTTAAATACGAGTAGTTTTGCCTTTGGATTCGATAATTCGTTTGGGTTTTGACCATCACGGTCACGCTGACCGCTGTTATGTTTATTATGATATGTAAATTGGGAGACAGTTTCCGGAAAAGGTGATTTGTTAATTTGTCCGTCTAAAACGATGACAAAATACACTGATCGACGCTCATGTGGGTATGGTTGTTTGCAAGAAAAACTAAATCCAATCGCACCTTATTTAAAAGCGCGAATGCATCATTTTCAGCCCATCTACCATTGGCCATTTTCGGACATCAACACATTCACGGCAGAGACCCATGGTTACTTAAAAGTCAACAACTTCAAAGCATCGGGGGAAATCAACACGCTCAATATAATTCCTGCTCACTTGGAATATATTTCGAGAAAAGGGAGATTTCTGAAGCATTCAGCTTACTTAGTTTAAACATCATTTTATTTCATGGATAAATACAAGTGCACAAGATATGAAATAGCATGATTTAACAAGAGCTTATGAGTAGGTAATAATTGAGAGATCACGACCACTTTGTACAAGTACGTGTACAAAATACGTATACGATGCGTTTACCAACGTGGGATTCAGTGTTAAATCGCACGCTTGTTCACAAAAATGTTCAGTGGTCTTGAATCCGCTGTTTTTTATGTGACTCCTAGATCGCACTTTTAACGATCAAATACTCGTGGTGAACGTTGAATGTCACGCGTTTTTTAAAAAAAGGTGAAATTGTACATTTTCACTTTTTTTTTCACTTTAAAAATTTTTGTCAACGTTCCCATCGTAGATCAGACCATCGATCCATCGTTGGTGAACGCGAGCAAAATTCTGGGCTAGCATAAAAAAACGGGTCGCGGATTCTGGACCAGTGGTCCAGAATCCGCAATTGTTTTGAGGCGGTGGGTTTTCCCATTTATGACGTAAGTAGGGGAATACCCATAGTGGGATTTTCCAAACTCATCTAATTAACCAATCAGATTGCTTGATTCTCCACTAATTAACCAATCAGATTGCTTGATTCTCATAAACTTAATCATACAGAGTTATCTCCCCTCGTCGTGGGGTGGGGGGAATACCCGGATTTTTTTTTCCAAAAAAACTTAACAGACAACTATTGAACGCTTCCATTTCTGACGTGAGTGGGGGGAATACCCGAGGAAATAAAAAAAAAGTGATCGATATATATAGGAGAGAAAAAAGAAACATAAACATAAAAATAATTATACATTTAATTTTGAAAATAATAAAATAACTCACATTAGCATACTTAAAGGAACATTAACAATTAAAAACGAAAAAATGTTTTTACAGATGGATTCTAGACGCCGAGGTCGAATTTTTGGGGGGTATGGACGTGCTAAGAAGGGCATTCAGTCGGCTGGCAGAAGCAGACGTCTTGGTGAGATGGAACTCAAACGCGAAGCCACAAAAATATTTGAACCCGTGACAGAGGGTCGAGAGCGAAGCAGGAAGGAGATAGTCGAAGAATTGAGACCCATAAAAGAGAGTTCTTTGAGAATGGGTTCGTTGCCTCTTAGTTTTGGAAACCGGCATTCCGTTCAATCTACACCGGATTACGTTCCAACGGGAATTCAAACAGAGAGCGAGAGCGACACCGATACAGCTTCGACTATCACCACTGGTAGCGTCGCATCGTCTGATGATGGCGATAAGAGAGATCTGTTGTATGGATTTTATAAGGATTCGGAGGGGAGAATTTTTGTCGGTGACACAGAAGTAGATATTGGCGATGATGAATTGATCGTTGGTTCGAACAGATACGAATTGACTGATGGACTGCGCAGATTGCAGCTTTACGACAAGCCTAGCGATTACACGGAACAGGATTTCGACAATTACGGCGACATTCTGGTTCAGACCCACGCCATGAAGAGAAATAACGATGCCAGAGAGACGAGACCCAAAGCCAACAGAGGTTACAAGTGGAAGAAAGTGGTGAAACCCATATGGGATATGAACAAGAAGTTCGTCGAATCGGTGACTGGAAAAGGGGTGAAAACCACTTTTCTTCCGAGCGATTCTGACGCTCTGTCTCAGAGATTGAGTTTGTTGATGGCGAGCAGACGGGCTGGTAACACAGGATTAGATAATCAGATAGTTACTATATCTGACGAATTGTTAAGACAGAAGGTTTTGAATAAAAACCGTTATAAAAAGCTGATGAACGAATTGAAGGATTGATGTATATATAATAAGTAGAGAGAAACAAACAAACAAACAAAAATAAAACAGTAAATTTTTACACTAGAATAATAAAAGTATTTAAAAACAACAAAACGATTTACCAGTGAAAAAAACAAAAATATATTATAAAAATAAAATATGTTGGTGATAAAGAACAGGGGATACGTCAGAACTTACGTTCAAGGCGGTTCTGGCATCGTCGATTCTATAATGCGAGCGTTCACGAGCGATGCGGGTAGAAAACTCGCATCGACCGCGTTTGAGGTCGGTAAGAAGACGGCTTTGGATGCTGGTAAGAAAACCGCTTCCGAAGCCAGTGGTAGGATAGCTTCTGTGGCTGGCAAGAGGGCAGCCGACGCCTTGATCGACAAGTTGATCAGTCCGCCGGCGAAGCGAGCTGCGTTAGAGCGAACGCAGAAAAGTTGGAAAGATTTCAAGGATGCTGTGGTACCCATACAAGATTTAGCCAAAATGACGAGTGGATCTGGATTGAAGAGAACTCACAACAGTGTGATATAAATAAATAATAATATTAAAAACTGAGTTTGAAAAACATAAAAAATTGTGTTTGAAAAGAATCTAAAATAACAAACAAACAAAAAAAAAACAAAGATGAACATTAAAGATATGTCTTGGAACGACGCCGCGACCAAGAGGTCGAATAACGAGTTCTTTCCCAAACGCATAAGAGGCTTGATAGTGGGAAAATCGAATTGTGGAAAGACCAATCTGTTGATGAATCTGTTGTTCCGACCCGACTGGTTGGATTACGACAGATTGTTCGTGTTTGACAAGAGCTTGTTTCAACCCGAATACAGATTGCTTCGAGAGTGTATGGATCGTAGATTGCCCAAGGACGTCATAGCCAGAATCTTTGACAGTAGGGAGGAATTCGACAAGAGTGGAGCTTCACTTTCAACCATTTTGGACGGTGCGGCGATGGAACTGATGAAGAGAAATGCATCTTCGAACTTCGAGTGTCGATTTTATGAGAACGCTAGCGACGTTCCGGATCCTAGAAAATTGAAATCGGAAGATAAGAATCTCATGATTTTCGACGATCTGCTTTTGGAGAGACAGAATCGATGCGAATCGTATTACGTTAGAGGTCGACACAGCAACGTGGACTATTTCTACCTGTCGCAGAATTATTTTCGATTGCCCAGACAGACGATAAGGGAGAACGCTAATTTTCTATGTCTCTTTCGCCAAGATCTCAAGAATCTCAATCACATCTACGGCGTTCACGTCGCAAACGATATGAGCGTGGCGGAATTCAGAAGATTCTGCAAGAGGGTTTGGGATGGAGGACTTTACAATTTCGTCGTGATCGATTTGACAAGCGAATTTAATCGCAGAAAATATCGGTGCGGATTCTTCAAGTTTTATGTTTCTGATGATAATAAGATAGAGCGTGAAAATAAAAAAAAATTTTAGAAAATAATAAATCTTCAAATAATTAGTTTTTTAAAAAAAAATAAAATTAAATATAATGTTTGAACATGGAGAATTGTTAGAACGGATAGCCGAGAATACGGCTGCAAAACAATCCATTCAAATCGTGGTGAGTGACATGGCATTTCGACTCGATTCGCTACGAAATTCGAACCTTCCATCGAATTGAATAGAGAGAAAAGATACGAGATGGCGTTGGTGAATCTGAAGACTTATTATTCCTTTCCCAACGTCACCGAAAAGAATAACTCGTTCAAGTATTCTGACGGAGTGGATTGGTTGGAGATTCGAATTCCCAAAGGAAGTAACGACATAGCCGATTTGAACAATTACATTCAGACGCGAATGAAGACAGATGGAAAGGGAAGCAATAAGATCAGACTCGCTCCCAATCCTAATACCTTACAGACGATGTTGGATTTGAAAGATAATTTTCGAGTGGATTTTAACACGGACGATTCTATAGGCAAGATGTTAGGATTCGATCGAAAGATGTATCGAGACCACGCGGCATCTGAAAATATGGTCGACATTCTCGCAGTCAATAGCATTCTGGTGAACGTGGACGTGATTGCTGGAAGCTACGTGAAGGTAGCGCTCAACCGACGATCTATTCCTTCTTTCCAAACGGGTCGCCGGGTTACAAGATCGTGGAGCGACCTCGAAATTTAGTTTATCTACCAGTGATTTTAGACACGTTGTATAGTCTCAAAACCACGTTGACAGATCAAAATGGTGAACTGTTAGATCTTCGCGGAGAGAGGGTGACGATACGATTTCACATAAGAGAAATATAAAAGCAAAAAAAAAAATATTGTGTATATATATAGATAACACAAATAAAATAAACGCAATATTAATTTTACAAAATTATTTTAATATAAATAATTATTATTAAACAAGAAAACAATTGAAGTAAATATATTTAAAAAAAAGAATTATGACAGAATACGTGATTAAAAACGTGAACATATCCGCAGGACAGAGGAAGAAACTTAAGAGAGCGTTAACAACTCGAGGTGAGGCGGTGAGATTCAAATTCACTCACGAAGATCTGACGAGAGGTGGTCAGGATTCGATCGCCTGGACCAGAAGTCAAATTAAAAGGATGGAGAAAGCGATTCGCGATGGAAGAGGGTTGACGGTGAGATTGAGTCCCGCTCAATTGAGATACAATTTGAGAATGAAAGGTGGTTTCCTACCACTATTGGCAGGAATCGCCGTAAAAGCATTACCCTTCGCCGCAAAGGCACTACCCTTTCTCGGAAAGACTCTCGGCGTGGGAGCTCTCACGGGACTCGCGAGTTCGGCAGTTGAGAAATTAATGGGTGGTAGCAGACTGTTTTTGAAGAAGGGAGGAGCCGTGTGTCGCCTCCATGTAGACGACTGTGGTAAAGGATTGTATCTAGAACCCGTTAGAGGTGGCAACTCTTTGAGTGGAAACGGTCTCTATCTGAAGAGTGGACAGAACGTTGAGCGACTCAGCAATGGTTTGTTGCTCGGAGAGAATTCGCCGTTTAAGAATATACCGATTTTGAATATGTTATTATAATATAGAATTATATAATTATATAAAATATAAATCATAGAAAGTATAAAATAATATATTTAAAATGGATAAAAAGGTGGAGAAACAATTAGACGATAATGACGAATATCGCGAGACAGAGTGCGAAAAAAAAAAAGATGTAGAAAAATGGTTAGACGCTAATGATGGATATATAAGGAATGAACTGATGAAAGAGATAGATAAAACGCGGGATAGACCTTTGAAATTGAACAGAATGAGACGCTTTCCACCGTCACCACTACCTTCTGAAGAGAATGGTAATGATGCAAGTGTTACCAAGAGATGCACAACATTCGTTCATAATTATGATTTGGATAAACAAATGTGTTGTTATAGAAACATATCATATTACAAAAAAAAAAGAAAAAAAGAAAAGAAGAATCAACTCTGAAATTTAAGAAAAAAGGAAACGTTATTACATTATATGGGTAATAGTGAAGAAGGAAAACAAAAAAAAAAGTAATGAGATCTAAAAGATGATCTCATTACTTTTTTTTTTCCTTTTTCTTCACTAAAAAGTCAATCTCTCTATTGTTTATATTCCCAAGCCCGTTATTAGCATGTTGACACTCATGTTTTCCAAGATGATCTCATCACGTTTTTTTCCTTCTTCTTCGCTAAAAAATCAATCACTCTGTTGTTTATATTTCCAAGTCCGTTATTAGCATGTTGACACTTGTGTTTTCTCCTTTTTCGAAAATGTGTTGAATGTTTATCTTTACTCTTTTGAGTTTTTTTACATCGGTGAACTCGCTCTCACCACCTGATTTCTCTACGAGTTCGCGTTAGATTTTTGGATATATGTAACTTCCATAGAACAGCTTCAAATCGTCCTTGTCGAATTCTTTATCTTTAGCGATGACGATTTTCTGCAGATCGCTTTGATAGTCGTAAAACAAATCGAGCATGGCTTCGTCCAATTTCAAAGTCATCTTATATCTGTCGTATTTATGCTCTAAATCCTTCATCTCGATCTCGTTCAATTCGATGGGATCGTGTTGTTGTAATCTATAGATTTTATGACCGAATTTCTTATACGTTTCGACTCGTTTCAATTTCAATTCGCATCTTTTAGGTGTTGCTGTCATGATCGATTATTTGTTTTTTTTTGTTTTATGAATTCTTGCAAATAATGTATATTTTAAATTTTGTATTTTAATAATTTGTTTAAAAAAGTTTTGTTTTTTTTTTTTTTTGCTCTTTATATATATAAAAAAAAGAAAGTTTTTAATTTTAATTTCTTTAATGTGGAAATTTTTTTTTAAAAAGTAATGAGATCATCTTTAGATCTCATTACTTTTTTTCCTTCTTTGTCACTAAAAATCAATCTCTCTATTGTTTATATTTCCAAGTCCGTTATTAGCATGTTGACATTCATCATTTTTCCACTTACGAAAATGTTTTGAATGTTTATCTTTACTTGTTTGGTTTTTTTTTTACATCAGTGAATGCGCTCTCACTACCTGATTTGTCCACGAGTTCGAGTGAGATTATTGGATATATGTAACTTCCATAGAACAACAACAAATTATCCTTGTCGAATTCTCTGTCTTCGGCGACGATGATATTATTCAGCAGATCGCTTTGGTACTCGTAAAACAAATCGAGCATGGCTTCATCCAATTTCAAACACATCTGATATTTGTTGTAGTAGCGCTCTAAGCCCTCCATCTCAACCTCGTTCAATTTGATGGTATCGTGTTGTTGTAATGTATAGATATTAAAACCGAATTTCTTATACGCTTCGTCTCGTTTCAATTTTAATTTGCATCTTTTAGATGTTGTTGTCATGATCGATTATTTGTTTTTTATGAATTCTTGCAAATAATGTATATTTTAAATTTTTGTATTTAAATAATAATTTGTTAAAAAAAGTTTCTCTTTATATATAAAAAAAAGTTAAATTTTAACATCCTTTTTTTTCATATTAATTCAATTTTTTTTCACGTTAAGAACATATCATTGATTAATTCTTTTTGAAGGAATTAAAACATATTATAAACAATTTTAAAACTTTTTAACAAATTATCATTGATACAAAATTCAAAAAAAAAATATTCATACAAACTCAATTTTAAGGTAAAAACAATGATCAAGTCCGAACATCCGAATTATAGTTTAGAACGTGCAAGACTTCAAACATTTAAAAATTGGCCTTCGCATCTTGCTCAAAAACACGAGTGACAAAGTTAAATGTTTTTGTTGTAATATACATTTGATGAATTGGGAACCTCACGACAGACCTTTACTAGAACATATAAATAATATTAAAAAAGGTGAATGTGATTATTTGAACAAGATCATAACGTTGGGATTGATTAAAATCGAAGACGAAGAGTGGGATAGAAATAAAAACCAAAAATTATTGATGGATATGTTACAATTAGGGTACACTAAGGAACAATTGTACAATGCGTTAAATAACGCAAGCAAGACCTTATCTCAATTTTTGACTTTAGAACATCTGATTAAATTCATGACACAAGTGGACGAGTTATTGTTGTGTGTTGAAAACGAGTCGAGAAACACGAACACTTGTCTGCTTTGCGAAAATGTCGCAAACATTTTGTTTCTACCGTGCGCACTTTTGTGTTATTGTAAGGAATGTTATTCTAGAGACGATAAAACGTGTTCGTTCTGCAAACAAGAAATAAAAGCGATCGTAAATTGTTTTGAATAAAAATTCACATTAAAGAAAAAAAAGGATGTTAAAATTTAACTTTTTATATATATAAAAAGAGTAAAAAAGCAAAACTTTTTTAACAAATTATTTAAATACAAAATTCAAAAAAAATATTCTTACAAATGAAGCAAACAGATTAAACAATGGTAAATTTAAATCAGAAAACCGTACCTCAGTTAAACGAGATTTGTAACCTATTACAAATTTCACATTTCAGAAATCATAGAACTAAATCAAAAAAAATTGAAGTCATACAAGAATATTTGTGAAACGCTAGAAAGGCAAACGAAATGTCAATAGCAATGACGTCAAAAAATGCATCGGTTGTGAAAAATGAGAAGAAGAAGAAAAATATAGTAAAAGGAATCGAAATGCCGACGTCGAAAAAAAACAAAAACGTTTCGATTGTGAAAAATAAGAAGACGACTAAACGAAAAGCCGTTGAAGAACATCAAGTTTCCAAAGAAAAGAAAAGAAAAACTAAAACGAAAACGAGTGATGCACTTCAGATTCTAGACAAACGAGATATATTGAGCAAAATTCAACGAGCAATCGACGAAGGGAAAGGAGAAGAATATGTAGCACGACTCATTATGGAACTATTCCAATCAAAGCCCGTAGAACAGGAGAGTGCGATCAAAGGCGTTTTTAAAACTTTTGATGTGGTTCCCTCGTTCAAGAAAATCGATCCAAGATTGTTCATGGAACGGGTGAAGAAAAAAGTATTGGATTTGTTTTGCGAATACATAGACGTGGGACTAAAAATTAAGATGATACTCCATTGCGTGATGAATAAAATCAATGTGAAGTCCGGTGAGAGCATTGTGAAAAATGGATATTTCAGATCTAACATCGAACCCGTATTTCAAGGTTCAGATTTATCGGATGTTTTCAAAAAGATGAAAGACAAAATGTTGATGTCTCTCGCAAATTATCAACATGAAGGTAGTAATTGGACGTTTGATGAGGTGTTGAAACTCGAAATTCACATAACTAAAAACGATTCGCTGAAAGGATCTTCCTACTTGGAATTACCGTATTTCTTGGCTAAGAAACACGCCGTGGTCAATGTGAGAAATAAAGATGATCAGTGTTTTAAATGAGCAATCACCTCCGCTTTATACCCTGTCGAAATACACCCCGATAGAGTTTCTCATTACGAGGAAACTTCTAAAAATCTCGATTGGACCAGAGTGACTTTTCCAACAGAGTTAAAACACATCGAACGTTTCGAGGCTCAAAATCCCACCGTAGCGGTGAATGTCTTGGGATACGACGACGAAAAACAAAACAGCTATCCTCTCAGACAGACTTTGTATCTCAGAAGAGAAAAGATGATTATTTTATTATTGATTTCGAATGGTGACAATCGTCATTATTGTTGGGTTAAACATCCGAGCCGATTACTGTCGAAACAAAATAATAAACATAACGGAAAGATATCTTTATGTTGCATTTGCATGAAGGTGTTTCACAGTGAAGACTCATTGGTGAAACATCAGGAATATTGCAATGAAAATCAAGGTGTCGCCATCGAAATGTCCAAACCTAACACTATCGTGAAGTTTGAAAATCACAATAGAATGTTAAAAGTACCATTCGTCGTGTACGCTGATTTCGAATGTTTCACCGTGAAAATGAGTTCCTGTCAACCCAACGCTCTTCAAAGTTACGTCGAAAGATATCAAAAACACATACCTTCAGGCTATTGCATTTACGTGAAATGCGCTTTCGACTCACAACACGACATGGGTCCCTTCACCTACACGAAACAGTATGAAGACGACGACGTGGCTCAAAGGTTCGTGGAAGAGTTAGAATCGAAAATTCAAATGTTATACTACAAATTTAAAACTCCGGCAAAAATGATCATCACGCGAGAGCAGCAGGACGAAAATAACAGAGCCACCGAATGTCACATATGCAGACAATCGTTTGACGAGAGTTCGAAGGAAAAGAAGAAGGTCAGAGACCACGTTCATTACACAGGTCTGTATCGCGGTCCGTCTCACAACAAGTGTAATTTAAAATATCGAGACGCCGTTTTCTATCTGGTGATGTTTCACAATCTCTCAGGTTACGACAGTCATTTGTTCGTGAAAAATCTCGGCACCTCCCATGAAGAATTAAATTGCATCGCGAACAGCGAAGAAAGATACATTTCCTTCACGAAATTGAAGCTCATGGAGAAGAAAAGAGTAATCGACGGAGAGACGTTGAAAGAAAAAACGAAATTCATTCGTAGAGCCAAAAGTTTCATCGACAGTTTTAAATTCATGTTGACCGCTCTGGAAAAATTAGTCGATAACATGAGCAAGGATAAATTTAAAATCACGAGTGAACATTTCAGAGAACGAGTAGACGTCATGTTGAGGAAAGGAGTCTATCCTTACGATTACATGAATGATCTAAAGAGATTAAAGACACCGCACTACCTTCGAAAGAAGATTTTTATTCAAAATTATACGAATCCGACATTTCCGACGAGAATTACGAACACGCCAAAAACGTGTGGAAATCATTCAATATGAAAACCATGAGAGATTATCACAATCTCTATCTGAAGACCGACGTTCTGCTTTTGGCAGACGTGTTCGAAAATTTTCGAGACGTCTGTTGTCGAAATTACGATCTGGATCCCGCTTGGTATTTCACCGCATCTGGTCTGGCGTGGGACGCTCTGTTGAAGACCACTGAAGTCCAATTGGAATTATTATCCGACGTGAACATGTTGCTCATGTTCGAAAGGGCTGCGAGAGGTGGCGTCTCGATGATCTCTCACAGATATTCTGAAGCTAACAATCCCAACATGAAAGAAGGTTTCGATTCGAAACGGTCAACTAAATACATACAGTATTGGGACGCCAATAATCTGTACGGTTGGGCTATGAGTCATCCTTCACCGATTGGAAATTTCGAATGGGTGAAGGAACCGGAAGAGATCCAAAAATGGAGAGACTATCCTTGCATTTTAAAAGTTGATTTGAACTATCTGGAAGAATTACACGATCCACACAATGATTATCCGCTGGCTCCCGAATGAATGGAACCGAACGAAGGAGACGAGGAAAAACTCTTTCCCAATTTATTTAACAAATGTAACTACATCATCTACAGCAAGAATTTGAAACAGTACGTCGATTATGGGATGAAATTAGTCAACATACATCACATCATTCGATTCGATGAAGAGCCTTGGATGAAAAAATACATCGATCTCAACACAAATCTCAGAATTCGAGCTGAGAACGATTTCAAAAAAGATTTCTTCAAACTCATGAACAACTGCGTGTACGGTAAATCGATGGAAAACATCAGGAAGAGAACCGACGTTCGACTCGTCATGTCTGAGAAAAGACCTAAAACATTAGTGGCGAAACCCAATTACAAACACCGAACCATATTCAACGAAAATCTAGTGGCCGTTCACATGCAAAAGATGCACCTGAAGTTCGACAAACCATATTATCTCGGACCGATCATCTTAGATATCAGCAAGCGATTGATGTACGAGTTTCACTGTGATTATGTCAAACGAAAATTTGGTGATAAAGCCAAACTACTGTTCACCAACACAGACAGTTTAGTTTATGAGATAGAGACAAAAGACGTCTACCGAGATATATCTCCGGACGTGGTCGAGTGTTTCGACACGAGCAATTATCCCGTTGATCACCCATCCAACATTCAATCGAACGACAACAAGAAGGTGTTGGGTAAATTTGAGGATGAGAGTGGTGGTAAACAAATCATCGAATTCGTGGGCTTGAGACCCAAACTGTATGCTTATCATCTAGAAGATGAAAAGATCAAGAAGTGCAAAGGAGTTAAAGCATGCGTGGTGAAGAAAAACATCTCTTTCCATGAGTATAAAGATTGTCTGTTAGGAAGTGGTCCGGTGTATAAGACTATGAAATCGATTCGAAGCGAAAATCACGACTTGTAGACCGAAATAGTCAACAAGATTTCGCTGACGACCGAGGACGATAAGAGATTCGTGTTAGATGATAAAATAAGCACTTTGGCACTCGGACATTGGACTTTGGATCTAATTAGAGATGATATGAATGTGGATGATTGGATTCTAGATATGAGTAAGAATGATAGGATTCCAGAAAATCAAGAGGAATTAGACAGATTTGAGATTATGGAAATCGATAGTGACTTCGAGAGTGTTAGTTTAAAAAGAAAAGAAAAAAAGAAAACAAATAACGTCATTTTAGTGAATTATAATAAAATAAATAAATAATAAAAAAAAATACACTTTTATGAATAAGAAAATAAAGATATCCGTAGAAGGTGTTGTCTTACCTAACAAACCCCAATTCTTAAATTCCGAAAACGTTCAAACTAAGAGAGACAAACTACGTTTGATATCTCTTTTTGTGTCGTCTTTTTTCGCAGATAGTGAAAAAGACGTATTTCAATATAATAGATATTTGCAGTTGTTATTCCTGTTCAAAAAATTGTCAACAGATCAAGAGAAATACATTTACGACACGGTATCTAAAAAATTTCATTCGTTAAATCACTACAAAATGATCGAATCTGTTCTACTAAAAGATGGTAATATCAGGATTCCAGAAAATCAAGAGGAATTAGATGGATTCAAGATTATGGAAATTGATAGAGACATCGAGAATGTTAGTTTAAAAAGAAAAATAAAAAAATAATGTCATTTTAGTGAATTATAATAAAATAAATAAATAAAAAAAATATATACGCATTTATGAATAAGAAAATAAAGATATCCATAGAAGGTGTCATCTTACCTAACGAACCCCTATCCAACATCGATCTGTTGAATGTGGCAAAAGATTTGAAAATCAAAGATTTTCTAGGCGTGTTTTCCAGAGATGCCTTGCCGAAGAAAGACCTCGACAATCAGAATGCAGAATTTTAAATCTAGATGATTCATCAGGTGAAGGCACTCACTGGGTGGCGTGGATCAAGAATGGGAAGAAGAAAAAATATTATTTCGACAGCTACGGAATCTCGCCGCCAAAAGAAATAAAGAACTATTTCAACAAAATCGATGGTTCGTTACAACACGGAACAAATGCAATCACCAGATCAAGTGTTTTGCGGTCACCTGTGTCTCTACATTCTCAAGAGATGGTCTGAAAGAGATCGATTTCAAGACATTCTCAATGATTTACATTAGAGAGATTTTTTTTATAGTATATATAAAGATAATTATTTTTAAAAAAATTTCAATCAAATAAAAACGAAAAATAAAAATAAAATAGTTCATTTTTAATAAACTGCGTTTTGAATATATTTTTTCTAAAAACAAAAGAAAAAATCTCACAACAACATGCCAGTCGATAAATTTGGTAGAAGTGATGACGAAAAAGTCAACCTAAGAAAGAAGAGGAAGACATTCGAAGTCGATGATGGTTACGACGTTGCCAACATGGACGAACGTTACGTTCGGAGATACGAACCTCGAGAAGAACCTTTGAACATGAACGATAAGAAGCTTTACAATCTTCCTGAGCCGATAGATTTCGCAGATGCTGCGACTAAAAAATACGTTGACAGGAGGAACGCCGATTTCGAACGAATCCTGCTAGATAATTACGTGGATAAAACAATGACCGACGATCTCGATCTGAAATCCAAACGTTTGGTGAATGTCGTGAATCCCATAGATCCCACCGATGCTGCGACCAAGAAATACGCGGACGACACTCATGCGAGATTCAGTGAACACCTGAGAAATAGATACGTTCAGAAAACGATGCACTCGGAATTGAAAGCCAATTCTAACAAGATAACGCACGTGGCCACTCCCACGAATCCCAAGGACGTGGCGTCCAAACACTACGTAGATCTGGAACAGAGAAAGTCTCACAGACAAGAAATGAAATCAGATCTGAATGCGGGATTCAACAAAATATTGAATCTGTCGAAGATCGACGACACGGATGCAGACTCAACCGCGGTCAACAAGGGCTATGTAGATTGTGCCGTGATACAATCACAAGAATACCTAGAATCGCAAGTGGACGATCTCTACCTGAACAAATAATCTGGCGGATCCATGGAGGGTGGCACCAACATGAACAGTAAGAATTTATTCGGACTCAGTCACGATCCCGAATTCGATTCCAGCGCGGTCAGCAGAAAGTACGTGGACGACAACTCGGTCTGGAGAAAGGGTGATATAATGGAAGGTAAATTAGACATGGGTGTACACGCGCTCACGAATCTACAGGATCCCGTGAACATGACGGATGCCTGCACCCTGATTTCGGTGGTGGAGAAAGTCGAATATGCTAGACAATTGATCACTGTGTGGGCCGAAGAGGCCGGCACCTTAGATGAGGGAAAAGCTGAGTGGTCTTTCGGAAATGGAGGTAGTGGATCGAAACATGGTCAGGTGGGATATCCCATGCCGCTGGGAGGTGAAATCCTTCGAATGAGTCTGGCTTCCTCGGATTTGAATAACAGAGCAGTCGTTAATCTCATGGTGAATGGTGTAGAGAGCGATAAGAGATACAGCGTCGAAAAGACTGAGAATCAACATGCGAATGTTAGCACGTTCGGCACGCCTCTCAAAGTGAACGCCGGAGACAGGATTAATTTCGTTACGAAAACCAATAATCCTGAAGCCGCCACTTACGTGGTGAGTCTACTGATCGAACTAGTTCCTATGAACAAACAGTGAACGCGTGGAAAATAATGAATTAAAAAAAATAATGTGTGATTATTAAAAACAAAAAAAAAGTAATGAGATTTAGAAAGATGTTCAATCTCTCTAGATCACATTACTTTATTTATTGTTTTTTGTTTTTTTTGTTTTTAATAATCACACATTATTGTTTTTTGTTTTTTTATTTTTTTCACACTCGTCTCTCATCGAATAATCGACATCTTATTTCCGTCCGATTCGAATTGTAATTCTCTGTCTGAAAGGACCAGGGCGAAGGCTTCGGTTTTTCTCGGAACATTTCTATCGAATTGCATCTTGATCTGAATGTCTAAGACGCTACTCTTGAGTCGTTCACTCTGTTTACTGACGTCGAATACGAACATGGGATACATCGACTTGTATTCGCCGGGAGATATGTTAGGATTGCTCATCAATTCATCTAGACCATGATACTTCTTTCTAAAATCAGCAACGTTGCCGTACAGTCTGCAGAAATTGTTCATGTTGATCGACGCATTGTAATCGATTGCTGGATATCTCGTGGCGTTCAGAAACACTTGCATGTTTCTCAAACTGCAGTGATTGAACAGCGACGCATTCTTTTCCTGAGACCCGTCCCTATCGGTCTGAAACGCAATCATGATGAAACGCGGTCTCTCGGAAGCGGATTTCACCGTCAATCTCCAATCGAAGTGATTCGTGGAGGGTGGAATGCTAGCCGTGTTACACTGTCTCATTCTAAATCCCACGGGTAATTTACTCTTGGATTCTATGATCTTGTAGAGACGCACTTTTTCCACGATCGAAGGCTCCACGTGCAGAACGAACCACGATATCTTGTGTAGAGTTATCTTACCTGCATTGGTTGCAGTGAGTCTCACTATTGCGTCGTCGTTTCCTTTTCGAATCAACGTCAGATTGTGTTTGAATCCGTACATGATCTTGTTGTAATCGTCCGCAAATCCGAAGATGTGTTTCAAAGGTATCCTGAACGAAAACGTTCCTTTAGGTCTGGACGTCTTGACGACGTAGTCGAATATCAAGGCGGCGCTGGCGCTAGCAGGGCCGACGGTGTCTTTCACCCACAACTGATTAAGTCCTCTGGATTTCGAAAAATCATCAGGATACGTCAAGAGTCCGAACATCGTGGTGGCCTGACCGGGATGAAAAACAGATTATATCTCTTGTCCGGATAGCATGAATTTTATATTACTGAATAGATGCATGATGCCATTATTGGCTAGAGGAACCGTGTCGTCGTCGGCGTAGTCGCTCCCATCTTCCTTGGTGAGACGCCCCTGCACCACTATGTAACTCTCGCTAGGATGTATGAATAGATCTTGAGTTTCAACGTTGATTCTTATCTCTCCCGCATTGTTCAAACTCGTTCCAGTTACCGGTTCGTATTCGTGAACATCATATTCTTGAATACTTTCATCTTTCACTATGCTTTGTGCTATATCTAGTATATTTGTCATTTTAAAGAATTTTTAGTTTTTTGTTTATTAATTAACTTGCTTTCTTTATCTAAAAAATAGTTTTTAATTATTTTTTATTATTATTTTTTTTCTCTCTTATATATATGTGTGTAAACAAGAAAATGTTAAAGAAAGTAAATAAAAAAAAATTTGTTTTCTCTATCAAAACTTTGTCTTCTGTAATTGTTGTTCGGAAAACTTTCCGATGATCTCTTCTCCATCCAAAGCTTCGATTTCGTAAGTCACCAGATCGGTGTGAAATATTTTGCTTATCACGAAGATTTCCGAGGTCCATCGAGGAGTATAACACTTTTCGAAGTGCTTCTTATAAGCGTAAATTCTCACTCTATCACCGACTGTAAATTTCGGCGTTCTAGACTTCTTCCTGATCTTAGATCTCTCAGGATATAGATTCGCGTAGACCTGTTTTTAGTTTCGAGGATCACTAGCTTCCGCGGGAGTCATCTTGATCGATCTGTGTCGGGTGTTGTTGTAATCTTTAACCAGACCGTTCAGAGCGTATATGTATTTCTTGGTCGTATTCGCCGTGAAGTATATGTGAATCTTTTCCTTCATCGTTCAATTCCAACGTTCCACCACGCTGGCTTTCTCTTCGTTTTCGATCGAGTAGAGGTCGACCAATCGATGAACGTGCTTGTTGTAGAATTTCTTTCCCTTATCCAACCACAATTTACTCGGTTTTCGAGAAGACGAGTCGAACACGCTCTTCAGAGCCTCGGCGACGCAAGGTCCCGATTTATTCTTCAAAGCTCTGATCCAACCGTATTTGGAAAACACGTCGATGACCGTCAGTAGATATTTGACGCCCTCGCTCCACCTCGAAAACGATCTCATGTCGACCAAGTCGGCAGACCAAATATCATCCAAACCCTTCACTAACACCCTTCTCTTTCGAAATTTACGCACTACGGGTTTGCGTAACTCCTCAGCCAATTCGCTCGTCATTAATTGTTTCTTCTTCTTTTCAGATGCGCATTTTTTTTTTAACGCCCCATCCGAATCGACGTTTCGCACCGATCAGATTGCCGACCAGCGAACGTTCTATCTTCTCTCTCCTGGTCGGATTCGATATGCCTCTCAATTTCCCCAACATGTTTTTATCGCAGACGTCGTTGCGAGTCTTGGTGTCGGGATGTCCGGCATAGCACAGATCATGATCATACGCGGCCGCGTCCACCCTATTCACAGGTTTGCTCCAAGATTTGGGTGTCAGATCGGCGTTGAGTCTCTTGTTCAATTTCGTTCCGGGTCCCGTGAAACTGTGACTGGGCAGATGCATTTCGAAAGGTAGATTATTGATCATTTTATTCACGATGCCTTTACCTTTGCTCGCGTTCTTTTTTTTTGACGAATCGTGTCTTGACAGAACCACACATGTCGCAAATTCCGCAAAGCATCTGTCTGTCGTTTTTAGTTCGCACTTCTCTAGAATTACTCGTCTCGGTAACTCTCTTACACTTTACGCAATACATTTTTTTAAGAGTTATTTAAATTAATTTCGTTTTTTTTATTTTATATATAAATTTAATAATTAATTAATTCTGTTCTTATTATATATATATTTTTTTTTTCAATCGCTGCTCTTGATTTCTATCATCTTACTGAATTCCTCCCTGGTCTCTTTCCTTCCCTTTTCCACGAGAGAATCCTTCATCTCTTCCTTGATGATCTGACGAGTCTTGATTCTCACGGCTTCTTTCCTGGCATCGTATTTCGTTTTCTCGCTCAATATCGCGAAGTATTCACCGTCCGATATCCTACCGTCTTTCAACGCCATAGAGATCATTTCGGATATCGTGTCGATCTTGGAGACGGCCAAGACGCGAATCTTGTCGTGTTTCCTCGCCTTCAGATATAATTTCCTACTCAAAAAGTTTCCGAGCGTGCTAAACAATCCGGCGGCGAGAGCCACTCCTTCTACGGTCAACACGATCGGAATGCCGACTGCGGTCGACAACAATCCGATGCCAGCCGCGTGTAAACCCATGGAAATCGTGATTTGTGTCGTGTCGATCGCGTTGACAAATTTCACGAAACGCGAATACTTCTTCTTGAGAGAACGACGAGAATCTCTCTCTCGAGTTAGATACTCTTGGATTCTACTGATTTGGTCGATGCGATACCTAACTCCTCTTTCTCTTTCTTCTACCGACGGTGCCGTCGGCAAAACGTCGATCGGCTTCTCATCCTCGTCGTTCACTAACGTCGGATACAATTTATTTCTGGTTCTCATTTTTGATTTTTTGTCTTTCTAATATTAGATAAAAAAAATTATATGTGTATTTATTTTTATTTTCTATTCTCCCTTATTTTATATCAACGAAAAAACTTAGACGTATGCTTCATTAAACAATCATTTCATGATGCATCCCTTGTCTTCTAAAGTCAGACTTCTACGTGCCAATTTCAGTTCTTCCAAAACTGTAGGCTTGTCTTGATTCTTACAGAAGACTAATCACTTCCAAAGCGTGATCACATCGTCGAATCTAACGCGTTCGAACTCCGGTTCGAAATACTTGACGACCATATCTTCCCTTTCCATCGTCAGACACGAATGATTCTCGTGATCGAAGTCTAGATGATCCCGACATCCGACGCATCGTTCTAACAAGATGGGACGTAGTTCTTCGTTCACGCAAATTGCATATGCTCTCATCAGTATGTTTAAAAGAAACCTCGCTCTAATAGTTTGGGAAGCGCACATGATTTACGTATTTTTTTTTATTATCTATTCGATTTGATATATTTATTTTTTAAATAACTATTATTTATCTATTTTTTTTTCTCTCCTATATATATCAATCACTTTTTTTTGGTATACATTGCTCTAGCCATTATATCCACGTTATTAAACGCGATTCACCTTTTTATGATGGGCATGACCCCCACCCCACAACGAGGGGAGATAACTCTGTATGATTAAGTTTATGAGAATCAAGCAATCTGATTGGTTAATTAGCGGATAATCAAGCAATCTGATTGGTTAATTAGCTGAGTTTGGAAAATCCCACTATGGGTATTCCCCTACTAACGTCATAAATGGGAAAAACCCACCGCCTCAAAACAATTGCAGATTCTGGACCACTGGTCCAGAACCCGCAAACCGTTTTTTTTTTTTATGCTAGCCCAGAATTTTGCTCGCGTTCAACAACGATGGATCGATGGTCTGATCTGCGATGGGAACGTTGACAAAAATTTTTAAAGTAAAAAAAAAAGTGAAAATGTACAATTTCACCTTTTTTAAAAAAAACGCGTGACATTCAACATTCACCACGAGTATTTGATCGTTAAAAGTGCGATCTAGGAGTCACAAAAAAAACAGCGGATTCAAGACCACTGGACATTTTTGTGAACAAGCGTGCGATTTAACACTGAATCCCACGTTGGTAAACGCATCGTATACGTATTTTGTACACGTACATGTACAAAGTGGTCGTAAACTCTCAAGTATTACCTACTCTTATGAAATCTAGATTCAGCAGCAAGCCGAAACTTATGTAAGCTGTTTCCAACTGACAACACGCACAGTAAACTTTCATGGCATTTAATACACTTTTATCATCATGAAATTATTTAGAGAATGGTTGTGAAAGAAGGGGTAAAGGACGGAGAATACCCAGGATCAAGGCAGCTGTTTCCCTAAGTGTCGCGGCATTTCAATGATTTCTGTGTTATTTTCTATAGTATACGTTACACATCCATTCAGAAGTATGTCCGTGGTAATTGTGAAAGGAAGGGTAGCCAGTGTATTAACTCTAATATCTGCATAAATCGGACAGTGGAATAAGAAATGGTTGCTTGTTTCACGGGTGCCACATGAACAGTCAGGAGAATCTGATTAGTAATTTCTAAACAAGTGGTCATTTAGATTACTGCAGCCTAAGCGAAGTCTACTTACTTGTTATGAATATTACTTATTTTATGTGTATCGTCCCGATTTCAAACACTCGGTTATTTTTTTACATGTGGTTTAGGTTTTCCTTCTAGTGCACAATGATTCAGATTTTCGTCAACAAAAATGTTAAGACAGCCTGTAAATATTGGATGGTGGTGGAAATAATTTCAATGGATATTTTGCAGTTATGACATTAACAGCTGAAGTATTTGCTGTAATTTGTAGGCAAATCCGCTCATCCCTTGTCTGTGACAAATATAAGGCGTGATCACTTTCCTTGCATTCTTACAATCGCCCAAAATGACCATTCTTCCAACAACCACATTATAATCACGTGACCGGAATAAACATCACTGAAACATGGCCACATCCAGAATATCCAAATTTTGTGTTGGCGGTATTTCATTGTGTGTCACAGAAATACCTTCACTGAGTCTGCAGTACGTTATAATTATATTGAGGACAAGGCTTTCGAATTACCGATCATTTTGTAAATTACGGGTTAGTTGCTTATGCCGTTGGCAAATTAATCTTCTTCAAAATCATAAAATTCACTGTTTTTCCTACAAAAAAGTAATTAAACCTTTTCTTTGCACTTTACCCATTATTAGTCTGTT
Organism: Pictodentalium vernedei; assembly: GCA_031216915.1. Taxonomy (NCBI): domain Eukaryota; kingdom Metazoa; phylum Mollusca; class Scaphopoda; order Dentaliida; family Dentaliidae; genus Pictodentalium; species Pictodentalium vernedei. Next base: position 335,312,912 of record CM062295.1, read on the forward strand.
TGAAACACACAGACTATTGTTTTTGTACGGTTTCTTTTTTTTAAATCTTCTTCTTCTTCTTCTTTTCTTCTTCTTCTTCTCCCATCCTCTGTCTTCTAACCACTTTATTGTCCGCAAGATAAGTCGAAAACAAATTGCCCGATCTCGTTGATTTTTGGCATACTGACAAAGAGTCACAAGTTCTCGGCACCTAATATTTTTCAGATTCCGGGGGTATTAGGGGTCTCCGTGGGGGTGTTTTGAAAGTGGGCCACGCCCATATCTCAGGTGTGGTATGACCTACGGACCTGAGACCAACACCAAATGAGTCGACACTCGATGGAGGTTCAAAATATGGTCAAGGTCACGGAGATCATCTAGGGGTCATTGAGTTCATTTTTTCAGAATTGCTGGAAATCACATTTTTGATCCTCTAATGCATTCCTGAAGTCCATGCATGCATGTTTACACGAAAAAAAAACGTGGGCATGGTCAAAATTTTCGAAAGTGGGTCATTCTCATATCTCAGGCATGGTATGACGCATAGACCTGAGACCAACACCAAATGAGTCGACAATCGATAGAGGTCCAAAATATAGGTCGAGGTCAAGGAGATCACCTAGGGGTCATTGAGTGAATTTTTTTCAGAATTGCTGGAAATCACATTTTTGGACCCCCTAATGCATTCCCAAAGTCCATACATGCATTTTTACATAAAGAAGTGGGCGTGACCAAACTCTTTTGAATGTGGGTCACGCTCATATCTTAAGCATGGTACGATGAATGGACCTAGGTCTAACAACAAATGAGTCGACCCTCAGTGCGTGTGTGTGTGTGTGGGGGGGGGGGGGGGAATATGGATCAAAGCCGCTGAGGTCACCTAGATATCGCAGGAAGCCACCTTTTTCGACCCACTAACGCATTCCAGTTGTTAATTCATACATTTTTACACAAAAAGTGGGTGTCGTCAAAATTTGTGAAAGTGTGTCACGCTCCCATCTCAAACAGGGTAAGATGTATAGACCTGGGACCAACACCAAATTAGTCGACACTCGATAGAGGTTCACAATATGAGGCATGGTCACTGAGGTCAACGGGGATCATCGAGTGAATTTTTAGAATTGCTTCTAATCACGTTGTTGGACCCTTGATGCATTCACTTGACTAAACCCTTTGCACATTGTGTACATATATGCCAGTCTAGTCTCTTGAAATACAATATCCGATTCCTGAATGAATAACTTTGAATACTGTTAATGAAAATTACCATTAAAACTATTTATTCCCAAAAATAAGCCTCCAAAGTGTTCCAGGTACATACATAGAAGGGGCGTCGTGGCTCAGTAGATAGAAGTGAAGGCTGCAAACCGAGAGGTCCTCGGTTCGAAACATAGCTGCTGTAACTGTGTTGTGTCCTTGGGCAATACACTTTACCTCCATTGCCCACGAGGGGGCATGTTGGCATTGTCCACTAACGCCCACTGAAGGAATACTTGTCTTCAACCAATGATGTCAACCATGTGCAGAGTCAGTCTGTTGGGGACCCTGGTAGTTGCCCACCTTTGCTTGATGGTTCTCTCAGGGTAATCTGGCTTCCTCTTCTAGTAAAACTGTCCGACACAAGGTGACACTGGCTGTCAAAAGTGTCATTAAATCCAATATTTATATAAATGAATAACATTCATAGAAGGCATGGCTTGATGGTGTGGTTGTAATATTTCTGTCTTCTATGCTCTGTTTGTGAACACCGATAATGATAATCTCAACACAATCAATCCTATCTTCATGTTTTTGTTATATTGATGGACTGACCTGGTAAATGAGTCCACTGAAACAAATAACCATTATTTAAAGATATCAGAGAGAAAGCTGTAACATAGAATAGCATTGTATGTTTATTTAATGTCATGTTACATATTTGAATGGTCTGTTTTTAACCATCTTAAAACTTCAATGTGAGTGCAAACACTTTCCATATAACTCATGGCTACATAATGTTTTTAAGCTTTCCTTTCTATAACATTTAATTTTATATGGAATCGGACAACTTTTCAGATGTACCTTCCAAAGTAAGGCATCCTTAACCCTTTTACCAAACATAAGGGCTAAAACCAGTAAGCGTCATTCACGGAAATTAAATTTCCATTCAATTTTTATTATTGTTTCATTCTTGTTTCATTCTTGCTTGAAAAAACATTGTTTATGACTCTCCCTGGAATGAGCTCGATCTTAAGGTGTCAAAGTGGAGTATTTAAAAGGATTATGTTAACCCTCTTAATATCTTAACATAGGTCCCCAAACTTTTAATTGTGCAATACAGAAATAATGACAACCTTTCTGTTCTCACACTGTTACTCTAAACACGCATGGGCATCGAAGAGGCCTCATTTTAAGTAGTCTTTGTTGCTCTATTCGCTGAAATATCTTTTAACCCTCAGTGACCAAGTCCAATTTCAAAGCTGAGTACTGTCCGTTAATTTTACCCATAGACATAACTTGAGAATCGGTCCTGATTAACCCCTACAGGTCATTCCCAAACACTTAGGAACTCATGTGCTCTGTTACATTATCGACGGGTTTCAAGAAGCAATGGTGAGTAGATTTCTCAAAACACCTATCACAATTATAATAAAATAGAATATTTAAATGGCCTCTTTTAACTCTCTTAATACTTCAATACGGGTCCAAATACTTTCATTTAACTCACGACAGCAGAACGTTTTGTAAGTGTTCTGTTATATTGCCCCTCTGTTTACAACAGCCATTCTTAAAATCCAACCATCTTCTTATTTCCCGTACGCCTTGTTTAGGACCCTAAATGCGTTTAGGATCTTTTAAATAGATCAGACAGGCGCGAAATGGGGATGAGGTTACGACATTGGACTTTAAACTGAAAAGATTCACGATTCTCACACGACCAGGTGTATCTGCGTTCAGTGCGTTGTGTCCTTGGCAAGACCCATAATCCCGATTGCTTGCGAAGAGGCGAGGTGACGGTGTGTACGTTTTAAATGGTTTGCTTTTAACCCTCTCAGTGAAGCATTCATAACTCTTTACTCAACGTAACAGAGAAAACCGGACAGGGTTATTCACGGAAATTCCCATTCAGTTTTCATCAACTTTTTTTATTTTTGGTTGAAAAAACATAGCTTGCGACCCCTCATTGCAATGAGGTCATTTTTAATGGTTACAATGGAGTATTTAAATCGGAGTATTTTAATCCTCTTCAGGTCTTAATATGGGTCCCAAAAAATTTATTTAATGCAGTGTGAGAGTAATCTCAACCCCTTCCATTCTCACACTGTTGCTCAAAACACACATGGACATCGATGGGATCTCGGTATTTTGCGAATGCCGATAAGCCTACAGAAAGGTTCTTGGGTCCTTTAAGACCTTTTGAAGTCTTTATTCCAGCATTACTGGATTTATTTCACTTGCAATAAATTTTCTAGAGGTACTATGTACCTTAACATTTTCAGCAATATGCTTTAACCCTTTTCATACAGACTTGAATTTACTTATTTATGGCAGTAAATTCTGTTTTTTCTAGTTTTGATATATAATTTACCTTTCCTTACTTCTTCTCTTATCTGTTTCTGGGACACTGGGAAAGATGTCAACAAATTGACCAAAATTAGGTTTGGACGACCCCTCAATAAATGTCAATTCATCAACAGTACTGAAGAGGTCTACTTCTTATACTCTCTGCAAACCGACTCCAGTGTAAACAAAGCATGCCTCCAGATTGTTATGGTGTCAGTTCCAGACCTGTACTCAGCATTGTACTACGCATTTCAAATTCAAAAAGGTATGCATCTCAAAAAGTAAGTTCATACACACTCACGGGTCGAAATAAAACTTCACTCCCACTTTCGGCATGAGTAATTTTTCACCATCGTTCCACAATTCAGTCCTCTGAGTACAAATATAAAACGTGCGTGAAGTGAGAAAATGACACTCAAATACAACTACAGAAACCAAACAAATAAAGGCAGATCAGTAATTGCAGGTAATGCTGAGTACTGAAATTTTTGTATTGTTTTGGGAGCTTTAGTTTAAACAATATTTATTCAAGATGATGTTATATGTATACATTACATAGCAGTACAATATATTAACAAGAAAAAAAAAGAAAAACAAGAAGTTTTGCTAGCAGTATACGAGATAACAGCAACAGTGATAATTAGATTTATTGATAAACTAGGATTCGACAGGAAGCCTTAGGCTTATGTGAGTCGCCTCCTACGTTTTATATAACTTTTCGTAAAGATGATGGCAATGATAGGTAGTAACAGGTGAAACATGTATATCGCAGCCCAATGGGGGTGAGCACTAGCGGGCCAATGAATCTGGTTGAGTCTCTGACCTTGAACAAGCGCACCACCGGCCAGCATCATACTACGTGAGCAACTGTAGTTGCAGGTACAGTCACCTGCAACTACATAATTGCTCAATTTCCTTTACATCAGCAAGTGCAGCTGGGGAGTGCCGACAGCTCTTCATAAAAAAAAAATTGAAAAAAACGATTTACTAATTTCATGATTAGAATAAGTTGACCAACAAGCTCAGTCCCTTATGCAGCGTTATACGCGATTGTCTAAACTACACATACGGGAAATCAGAAGTGGTCTAACCGTTAAAAAAAAATGGATGAATAAAAAGATGAAGTCAGAGAGTAAAAAGATACAAGAAGAAAAAGTAAAATAAAGAAGAGGGAGAAGAAGAAGAAGCCACCCCAAATACATGGTGCATTGTCTTTAGATAAAGTTGAATAGAAAATACAGGTGTCATCACTCGTCAGAGGAACCGTCCACTCTGTAAGATGAAGTCTTGCACTATATCAAAAATTAGCCTGTTCTCCTCGTTACTGAAAAATTCTGAGCCAAAAAGAAGTGTAGTAGTATCTATAGTGAAAGGGAGTAAATTGATGGTTCTATTGCGTGCGTTAGGAAACACTGCACAATGAAGAAGGTAGTGTTCTGGAGTCTCAAGTTCACCACACTGACAACAAAGACTAGGTGCGAGATGATTATCGTATAAATGGGCATTAAGGCTGCTGCAGTGTAACGGCAGTCTACAATGGTAAATTTGAGCTGTGCGAGATTTCGCGCCATTATAAAATGATGGTGGTCGAAGTTTGCCACCATTCAAGAAGGTCTTAAAAATACTCAGTGACAAATTCTCGCGAACAGATAAAGGCAGGTTATTCCAGTGATCAATTACATTAGGAATGAAAGAGGATTGGTATAACTGTGTGCGACAAAATGGAACCCTGAGATTATGGCGCGTTCGAATATTGAGTGATGGGTTTATTGAGGATATGAGAGGTGGAACTTTATTGGCAATATGAGGAGGTGTTAAGTGGTGATGAATTTTAAAAAAAACTGCACGCGCTTATGTTTTCGGCGTCTTTCTTGTAAAGTGTCCCACCATGTTTCGGAGTATAATGAAGATTTACTATCACTAATTGTTGCCCCTGTAACTATTCTTGCTGCACCGATCTGGATTTTTTCCAAGTCTGCTATTTGTCCTAACGAGCAATTATCTCAAACAGTATCACCATATTCCAATAAAGGTCTGACAAAGGCAAAGTATATCTTTTCTAAAACATCTAAGCTCGAATTTGTGTTTCCGCAACAAGTCTAATCGAGACCAGGCTTTGGAACAGATATATTCATTGTGATTAGTCCAAGTACATGTTGTATTTAGTACAACCCCTAGGTGCTTATGAGAATTGACTTCACTTATTTGAGCACCACCTAAAAATAAGGGTGGATGGGCAGTTGGGTTCATTTTGCGCGATATAACCACACTCTCAGTTTTTGGGGGATTAAATTCGACTAACCATGTTTTTGCCCAGTGCTCAATTAAAGCTAGATCATGGTTAATTAAATTCGAGGCTTGGTTTGGATTTTCTACAGATAGATATAACGAAGTATCATCTGCAAAAAGGCGTATGCTACTGAGTAAATTTTCCGTTATGTCCTTAATGTAGATAAGAAATAGTAAGGGTCCTAGTATAGAACCTTGGGGGACTCCGACATTTATGGGGCGCCACGGGGAAGCTTCTTATCCCACAACTACGCGTTGGGATCTATCTGAGAGGTATGATTTTAAGAACAGCAACAAATCACCCGAGACACCAATACTCTCCAACTTATGAACGAGACCAACATGCCATACCTTGTCGAAGGCCTTACTGACATCACAAAAAACAACCTTAACTTATTTTCCTTCATCGAGCGCTTTACAGAATTCATCATATATATCAGTTAGCTGAGAATCACCTGGTGTAAAACCTGGCTGAAATTGGCTAAGAGCGCTCGAGTCTTCCAGGAATTACCATAATCGTTTAAAGATACATTTTTCAAAGACTTTACCATGGCAACTAATCAGAGATATGGGACAATAGTTACTGACTACGTTCGCGGGATGTTTTTTCAAAACCGGTGAATCATTAGCCCTTTTCCACAATGAAGGAAAATACGAATTGTTTAGCAATATATTGAATAAAATCGATAGTGGTTCGCATAAAGAGACTTTACATTCTTTAAGAAGACGTGGGCTGACAAGATCAGGACCCGATGCTTTTGATACCTTCGATGACTGCAGTGCTTCGTACACCTCGCCGCAGTGAAGGGTTATACCATCAATTGTTCGTGTAGGATGGGCTATGACTTCTGGCAAGGAAACGTTTGAGTCGTCAACTGTTGAGATTGAACAAAAGTATTCATTAAGCACTTCGGCTTTATCGACATTCGAGGTGCATACTTCATTCATGTAATTAATAACAGGAATCTCTGCTTGGCGACGGCCACTGAAAAAGGTTTGTAACGTTTTCCACCACTGTGAACTTGGGGTTTCTTTACTTTTTAAAATGGACTGAACTTTGGATAAGTATAAAGTTTGTGCCTTCCTGATAACTGATACAACTTCATTCCTTTTAGTTTTACACTTTGCCCATGCATTCGGATGGCCAGTCCGTTTGGCTGTGCGATATAGCCTTCTTCTTCGTCTTATCAGTAGTTGTATTTGGTTATGCATCCATTTCGGCTGATTCGACCTCGAAGTAATATATTTGTTTGGTATATGTTCGGATGCAATATCGAGTAAATTGTCAGTGAATTTTGAAACTATTGTATCAAAACATGAAATATCAAAAAGAGCATTCCAATCTTCGCGAGAGAGCGTGGCATTTAATGCATCATAATTGCCTTGGGAATACAGCCAAATCCGTCTCTTAACAGTGCGGGATCGTGGCACAATAAGCTCAACTTCCAATGCAGCGGATCATGTCAGAGATAATCGGTTCTAAGACCTCACAAGTTTTTACGTTGACTGTACTGCTGACTGCAAAGAGATCTATCAACGAGGCAGATGACTCAGTGAAGCATGTTGGCTCAGTCACAAGCTGGCTAAGATTAAAATAACTGATTATTTCAGAAAAGGTACTTCTTGCGTGGCCCAGCTGGTTATCGTTAAAATCGCCGGTAACTATTATGTCTTCAACTCGAGTGTCCCTTGCTCTTTCAATAGAGGACGATATGGCATCCTAGGTGTTTTGAGGACTGATGGGTGAACGATACAATACCCGGAACAATAACGACCTGTTACGTTTTATGAATACTTCGGCCCACAAACACTCAGTATTCGACGTCTCAAGGTCTGGTCTGTGTCGGAATGAAATGCCGTCTCTAATGTACAAGGCCACCCCACCACCTCTCGTTGGACGGTCATAACGCAGTGGTTCATGGAACCCATGAATTATGATATCTGTTGTAGAGTCATTGTTTTGTAGCCAAGTCTCGGTGAGAGCAAGAATATCGCTGGATAAAGATTCAAATTGGACAAGATCTATTTTGGGTTTCAAACTCTGAATATTGACATGGGGAAACCTGAAGGTGTTCTGGTCGTGCTCGGAATTAACAGAGTTAGGACCCGGATTTATTTCAATGTCACCCGACAATAATAATAATACAGATAAGTAAAAAATGAATAGAATTACCACAGAGGTTGAAAGTGAATTTTTTTGCGAGAAATTGACATTCGGGGCTTTGGGCTTGTTAGATGGATACTGCTTGACTTTTACACAACTTACCATTCGATGGTTATAAAGTGGCCAATTACAACTTGAGTCGAGAGATACGATGTATTGACAATGAAACAATGCAACCATAATAGTGAAACTTTCGTCCAGCGCAAATCCATAGAGGCGTAGTCGCAGATAATTGAAAACGCAGATAGATTGGTCTTTCAAGAGCTTAAACTTTAAGCGGCAATCATAAACTTTTGTGCTAAAAGTACCTATCCGAGCACGGTATAACTCAAGGCAGCACATCAAGTAATCTGTGAGTGATATGAAAAACTTGCTGCTCGGATATAGGTGCTAGTCAAGATCACATTAGCAACATGGGTTCATAATGAAAGCAAAAGGTATTCGAGATGGTTCTGGAAGATTGATGGTAATGAATTGTAAATTGAGAAGAAGAAATTGCTGAGCTGAAGGATACATGCAAGAAACAGAAAAAAGTTAAAATATAAAGATAACCAATATGTACAAGATGTATGTATAACATCTAAATGTGGCTGGGTTTTCGGTGGCCAGCCCAGAAACTGAGATGTTGTAGGTATCTTCAAATATGATCAGATTCGTTGTCGTTCATATACGTCACGTTTGATTTTGTAAAACATATGTACTCACACAACCGGACAATGATCAACTGACAAGTCGAAAAGCCACCCTACAAATCAATTCATTAAATATATCAGGTAGCCATTCGCCTTGCCGGCAGGTCATCCATTCGCTGAATGATCATGTACCTACGCTAACAAGTAGTCGCTGTTTGTTCAAAGGTGGGTTGGGGGCTTTCATGCAGTACCGGATAGAACATATATTTGTAAGTAAGATTTTGAAATAGAAAGGCAGTGATAAAAGCTCGAACATAACTATTACATTTTGGGTTCTTATAACCCATCGGTGCCACTCCCAATATGGCACTCAACGACACAAGCAAAAGTGTTGTTGAGACGTATCTCCCTACATACATCAATTGTAGTACTGGCTTATGGAGTGGAGAAAAAGGGATAAAAAGAGGAAACCGTTGTGAAACTAATCCCCCATTCGTTATTCATCCTTGCACCTCCCCCCCCCCCCTTTAAAAAGGGAGAATCGAAAGTCGTCAAAGCAGAAGGGAGGGGGGGGGGATTCAGAGGAATTCACAGTTTGGCGTCAATGAATTAATCGCTGTATTCGTTCAGAGTCTTTTGGGGCCATACTTGGGCGCTTACTGGGCAAAGGTGTAACAAAGATGTTAATGAAGTGTAGCACAGCGATCAATGTTGCCTCTGGATATATACAATTTGTAATCCAATCACCACTTCCTTTGAACTTATTCAAAAAGAAAACCATATAATATGCCGGTAAAGCAGTATGTATTTGACAACTATCGGGTATCCCGCACTGAGATACTTTTGCGTGCACGAATATATAAAATTGCTTCAATCGCAGATAGCACAACAACAGAGGTAACTAGAGCCACACGAGTTTCGGAATGGCTACTTATGGCAAAGTAGTATGTCAGGGGCTTTTGAGGGAAAGGTTGGATGACCTCGGTGGATGACCTCGGAAGTGACGTCATGTCACGTGACCCAGTGGCGCCATGTTGTGTTGTCATGGTAACCCGCGTGAGCGGCCATGTTGTGACGTCATCCCCATAGTGATACGTGGTGTTAGTGCGAATGCGCAGCGCGTGTTGTTAGGGTGATACGTGTTTCCGTCGGCCATTTTGTATACTGGAGGCCGCCATCTTGGTTTCTATGATAGCAAGTGATTGCTATCTTACCCAATTGTTCTGTAATAGGACGGGGTATGTTTTGAGGGTATGTTCCTTTGTAGAAGAGTAAATCTAATTACCACAAACAACCCGACAATCCTTCCAAATCACCAAAATCCACCCGAAATCACCGAAATTTACTTTATTTCCCCAATTTATCAGCTTAGCGCGTAGTGCTATAGTACTAAGGGGTACAAGGGGGTGCATTCGATTGAAGTGGAGTAATGTTCTGGATTAGAATTCTCCCAGAATCCTCATTTAATTACCCAAATAAACCCGTCAAGTTGTATTATTTCGAATTCTTTAAGAATCCTTTTTTTTGATCCCAAGACGTTTTTTCCCTATTAAGAGTAGCACGTAATACCGAGGGGGTGTGTTCGTTTGAAGTGGAGTAATGTTCCCATTTTTTTTGATGCCATGACGTTTTATTTCCTTATTAAGAGTAGCACGTAGTGCTATTGGACAAATTTACCCAGAATCCTCTGCTTCTACTTGGAACTATATTTTTATAAATTCTAATTTTAGTAACATCCTTAACTGACCCCCTAACTAATTGTTAGTGTCTATATTTAGCAATTTCTTTAAATGACTCCCCTAACTACATGATTTTAAATAATAAAATTAATGAGGATCAAGATGTTTTTACACTGACCAATCAGAGCGAAGTTAATCCACCAATCAGATTTCTGGATTCCCATTGTGTTTCTTTCCCATTACTTTCTATACTAATTTTCTAAATTTCCCAACTTTAACCTATAATCCTATAGGAAACAAACACAAACACCCATCGAGAATGAAAATATCGATGAAAAAACGTTGTGACGTCGTGACGTTTTCAAAAACGTCCGTCACGTCTAAATAAATTCCGGAGAAGAATAACGTCGCGTCATTCTGTTTCGATCCTTCGAACTGAACACATCGCTAGAGAGTTTTCTACAGCAATTTTGCCTTTGTAAAAAAATTTATGAAGATGTCTGAAGCTGCTACTGCCGTTACAAGAACTGATGTCTACGCATGTGAAGAGTGTGGGAAGACCTTTACTGCAAGAACGAATCGAGATCGCCATGTACGCACCCAGCACGCCACCGGAGAGAAGAAGACCCACGATTGTACCAACTGCAACAAAACCTTTACGAGGAAAGAGTATCTCCTTGACCATCTGAAGACATGTTTGGAGATATATACGTGTATGGAATGCGGCCAGGAGTTCAACCAACTACTCCATTTTAATCGACATAAGAGCGTTGCCTACCGACCAGTTCCTGTACCATCTAAAAGGAAGACTGATGAACCGAAGAGAGGACCACCTAAACAACCACGGACCACGACGACCACCCATTATGATGTTGACCCAATGGAGTTTGAAAAGAATATGATGTCTGAAGAAGAGCCAGATGAGATATTGACCGTGTACGAAGATAACTGGAGTTCTATTAGAACTCGCCACATGATGAACAGAAGAGTCCAAGACCAATATAACTACCGGATCAACGATGTGAATCTGAAGATGATGACTGATGAATTGATGACTACCATATTTCTGCCACAACAGCTAAGATTTAAAATTAATCTGAGTTTTGGTTTTATCCTGCGACACAATGAAACGAATGAACTGAAGTATTACCATCCATCACAAAACAACGCCCGGGTACTTGATGATCCACAACTTGTATGCTGCCAAGAAGACTTTGAAGAATTCCTTGATGATGTCATGGAAGAAGATATCCTGGAATGGGCCAAATTAAAACGACCCAACACCAAATGGCTTGTTGAGAGACTTACCAACGTCACATTTTATTTGAACAAGCTGAAAGACCACCCAATTGGAATGGTAGAAGATCTTCCTGACTACATTCTCCGGAACAAAGCAGTAAATGCTTTGGTGAAAGATAGAGCTCGCCATTTTACCTATGAAGACAACCTGTGTATTTTCCGCTGTTTAGCTTTATGGAGTGGTTCCATAACAGACAACCTCAACTATACAACAGATGCCATGTACAACAAGTATTCAGAGAAGCCAAAGAATGAATTCCGTGGAGTAACTTTAGCCGAATTACCTGACATGGAGAAATGTTTTGAAGTAAATATCCAAGTATATGAACTTGTCAAGAATGCTGATGACCTAATTGTTGCCAAATTAGTACAGAGATCTCACAGAAAGTATGAAGATACCATGTATGTGAACGTTTACAAGAACCATTTTAGCTACATCATCGATATAGACCAATACTGAAAATCCTTTGAATGCCGCAAATGCGGCAAATTATGGAAAAAGGTTTACAGACTCAATCGTCACGAGAAAACCTGTACAGATGAAGTAAATTACCAGTATTGTGGCGGTGTATACCATCCATCCCAGTCCATATTTGATCTGTTAGAAGATGAAGGTATAGAAGTATCTGAAGAGAAGAAGTTTTATCCATACCGTGCAACGTTTGATTTTGAAAGTCACTTTGTCAAATCCAGTCTACCTGCTGACAGTGATAAACTGATATGGGAAGCAGAACAACGACCATTGAGTGTTAGCATATGTAGTAATGTTCCAGAATATCAAGAACCGAAATGTTTCATTACAAATGGAAATTCTCAAGAACTTGTTGAAGAAATGATGACATACCTCACATCTATTTCATCTCATTGCCACCAACTGATGCAGACCTATCATGCTTGGACCTTGTTTAAACTCAGACAGAAAATTGATGAAACGCTGGAAGCGGAAGCCAGAGCTACTGGAGAAGATACATCCAAGATGCACCCTTTACAAAAATTGGAGAAGAAATTTCAAGACTACCTACAAGAGATGCCCGTCATCGGATTCAACTCTGGAAAATATGATATGAATGTAGTCAAGCGTGAACTGATGACATACCGGAAGAGACAGAATCCACTCAAGTTTGCAGTGAAGAAATCAATAACTACATGTGCGTCTCGACAGAATCTTTCAAGTTTGTTGATATTTGCAACCACCTCGCTCCAGGATTCAGCTATGACAAGTTTTTGAAAGCATTTGGATGCTCCGTGACAAAGGGATTTTTACCATATGAATGGATCGACTGCTTGAACAAATTGGATCAAGACCACCTACCAGACCATGAAGCCTTCTACAGTTCTCTCAAGAAAGAAAATATATCCAATGAAGAATACCAGTACTGCCATCATGTATGGAACGACCTGGAGATGACAACTTTCCGTGATTTTCTGATCTGGTATAATAACCGAGATGTAAAACCATTCCTTGAAGCAGTTGACAAGCAGTTTCCTTTCTACCAAGAACGCCACATCGACATGTTTAAAGATGGTATCAGTGTTCCGGGCCTCACGTTGAAATACCTGTTCCAGACCATGAATGATGACACTTACTTCACATTATTTAACCAGAAGAATAAAGACTTGCATCACTTGGTGAAAGATAATATCGTTGGTGGACCTTCAGTTATCTTCAACCGATACCACGAGAAAGATGTTACCCGAATCAGAGAAACAAAATATGGCAATGAAGCAAAACCATGTGGAAGTATTATAGGCTTTGATGCGAATGCATTATATCTTTGGTGCCTAATGCAAGAGATGCCAACGGGTTGGAGTATTAGACGTCGTGAAGAAAACCAGTTTAAACCAGAAGATCCAATGAAGTATGGTAAAATGGCTGAACAATGGTTAGAGTTTTTATCCATGAGAGATGACATCCACATCAGACATCAGTTTAACGGAGCTGAAAAAATGATTGGTCGAAGACAGTTGCCTGTTGATGGTTGGTGCAAAGAGACACAGACTGTATACCAGTTCCATGGCTGCTTCTGGCATGGACATACCTGCATGAAAGATAAGAATGACCTTCCTATCATCCATAATGAAGTCAGAGATAAACCGATGAAAGAACTACTACAAGACACCCGTACCAATGCAAAGTACATCACCGATTTGGGCTATAAACTTATTGAAATCTGGGAGTGTGAGTGGAGAGAGATGAAGAAGACCGATGCCACACTCAAAGCTTTCCTGAAAGAGAACTTTTTAGACAAAATAGATGGTGCGATGACAGAGGAAGAAATACTGAAAAAAGTGAAGTCCGGTGAACTGTTTGGTTTAGTCGAATGTGATATACACGTACCAGATCGCCTGAAAGAGTACTTTGAAGAGATGACACCTATCTTTAAGAATACAGATATTTCCATAGATGATATTGGTGAACACATGAAGGCCTTTGCCGAGAAGAATGGAATCATGAAGAAACCCCGTAGAAGTTTGATCGGAAGCTATGGAGTGGAAAAAATGTTCTTTGCAACCCCTTTACTGCAGTGGTACCTCCAGCATGGTATTGAAGTTGATCACGTCTATCAAGTTATCCAATATAAACCAAGAAGATGTTTTGAAAAATTTGGAGATGAAGTATCTGAAGCAAGAAGAAAAAGGAGATGTTGACCCTGGAAGTCGATCGTTGCCGACACCATGAAGCTGTTGGGAAAATCTGGATATGGCAAAACCGTCACCAACAAAGAGAAGCATCGACGTGTGTGCTATTGCGACGACGAAGAAGTTACCAAAGCTGTAAATGACATGTCCTTCAGAGCCTTGAATCCATTAGATGATACATTATATGAAGTCGAACTCAACAAGAAGACCATCAAGTTGGATCTGCCACTTCACATCGGATTCTTTGTTTACCAGTATGCGAAACTCCGGATGCTTCAGTTCTATTATGATGTCATCGATACTTTTATCAACCGCCAAGATTTCGAATATGCGGAAATGGACACAGATTCTGCATATATATGTACTTCGTCACCATCCATAGATGAATTAGTGAAACCAGAGAAGAGAGTAGAATTTTACAAAGAGAATCACAAGTGGTTTCCATCAGAGTGTTGTGATGTCCACACAGATGATTATGTTAAAACCAAATTAGAAGGCAAAGAATGGCTGTCACCCTCATGCTGCCAAGAAAGAAAGCGTTTTGACAGGAGAACTCCAGGCTTGTTTAAGGTAGAATGGCAAGGAACCGGCATTGTTGGACTGTGTAGTAAAACATATTATTGTTTCAGAGCCACCAATAAATTCAGTTGTAAGGGAATCAGCAAACGCCACAATGATTTGACGAAAGACAGATATTTGCAAGTTTTGAAGACTCAACAAAGTGGATCTGGCATCAACCGAGGATTTGTGATGAATGACAACACTATGTATACCTACCAGCAGAGCAGAGATGGACTATCATATTTCTACCCAAAACGAAGAGTTTTAGAAGATGGAGTTAGTACCATACCACTAGAGATTTAAAGAAGAAACAATTGAGTGAGTGTCATATTTTTCTACAACCTGAACTAAGTCTAGCTTTTGCCTACAAAAAGTTCTATTTAGTTGATCAAAAAAAATTCCTAAAAAAAAAGAAAACCGAAATGGTTTTTAGGTGGTCTACTGAATCATATTAGGCTCATCAAATTTTTAAAGTCCTTTATGGCATTTTCTAAAGTCCTTTATGACAGTCCTCATAATGTCCTATATGGCATTCTCTAAAGTCCTTTATGGCAGTCCTCATAAAGTCCTACATGGCAGTCCTCATAAAGTCATATATGGCATTCTCTAAAGTCCTTTATGGCAGTTTTTCTCTAAAGTCCTTTATAGCAAGTTTTTCTCAAAGTAAAAAGTCCTATATGGCATTCTCTAAAGTCCTTTATGGCAGTCCTCATAAAGTCCTATATGGCATTCTCTAAAGTCATTTGTGGCAGTCCTCATAAAGTCCTATATGGCATTCTCTAAAGTCCTTTATGGCAGTCCTCATAAAGTCATATATGGCAGTTTTTTTCTCTAAAGTCCTTTATGGCAGTCCTCATAAAGTCCTACATAGCAAGTTTTTCTCAAAGTAAAAAGTCATATTTGGCATTCTCTAAAGTCCTATATGGCAGTTTTTTTCTCTAAAGTCCTTTATGGCAGTCCTCATAAAGTCCTACATGGCAAGTTTTTTCTCAAAGTAAAAAGTCCTATATGGCATTCTCTAAAGTCCTTTATGGCAGTCCTCATAAAGTCCTATATGGCAGTCTTCAAAAAAAAATTCTAAATGGCAAGTCTTACAAGGCAATACATTTTTTCTAGTGTAAAGATTTTTTCAATTTTTTTATTTATTCTAATACAGAGAGTTTTTTCATCATTCTCATCATCATCATCATGTTCCTGATATACTTTAGGCTAACCCTATTGGAAGTGGAAGATACTTCTTTAGTTTCATCCAAAACTTAGTTTCATTCAAAACTTTTTAGTTCAATTTATTTTTAAAAAATGTTGATTCATGGTATCTTTTAGGTTACACCTATTGGAACCAAATGATACTTCTTTATTCAAAATTTAGTTTCATTCAAAACTTTTTTGTTCCATTTATTTTAAAAACATGTTGATTCATGGTATCTTTTAGGTTACACCTATTGGAACCAGATGATATTTCTTTACTTTTTAGTTTCATTCAAAACTTTTTAGTTTCATTCAAAACTTTTTAGTTCCATTCATTTTAAAAGACATGTTGATTCATGGTATCTTTTAGGTTACACCTATTGGAACCAGATGATACTTCTTTACTTTTTAGTTTCATTTCATTTTTTTAAAGTTGATTCCTGGTGTCTTTTAGGCTACCCCTATTGTATAACCAAAGGAATAAATCATCATCATCATCATTACTAAGAAATTCTCTGTTGTGAATATTTAAAAGAAATGAGAAATTTTTATGATAGAAAAACTAAATTGCTAAGTTGGACATGTTGTTTTCGTTTTTCTTTTTTGATGAACAAAAAAAAATTCCCTCAAATAGGATACGAACTGTAGGGGGTGGGAATGCACTCGAGCTATTTGACTTATCTCCATTGGACAGAGGTTTGTAGCTTGACCTGTCCCAAGCCAGTATAAAATGCAGAGGGCCATATCTTACAGTTTAAGGATCAAGATTGCAGTTTGATCGCCAAACTGACCAATCAGATCGAAGTTAATCAACCAATCAAATTTCTGTATTCTCATTGTGTTTCTTTCCCATTACTTTCTATACTAATTTTCTAAATTTTCCAACTTTAACCTATATTCCTATAGGAAACAAACACAAACCCCAACCAAGAATCAAAAACTCAATCAAAATTTGTTCAACTGGGGTGATGTTTTCAATCACGTCCGTCAAAGATATATAAGATTAGGCAAAGCATGGACTTGGCATCATTCACGATCGAACCATTGACCAGAGAAGATGTTCCGAATTGGCACCAAGCAGACTTATGCTAACGTCACCCTGTACCAGGGTGAACTGAAGATTCATCTCAGAAGATACTTTGAGGGAAAAGACCAGAAACCTTATCCTACGAAGACTGGTATTGCTCTATCTTTAGAGGAATGGAATGCATTGAAATCTCAAATAGAAGAAGTAGATGCAGCCATCAAAGCCCAACAAACAACTTTAACTGAAGTCTTCATGGTTAGTAGGTTTAGTGTCTTCAGTTAAAGTTGTTTGTTGGGTTTTGATGGCTGCATCTACTTCTTCTATTTGAGATTTCAAGGCATTCCATTCTTATAAAGATAGAGCAATACCAGTCTTCGTAGGATAAGGTTTCTGGTCTTTTCCCTCAAAGTATCTTCTGAGATGAATCTTCAGTTCACCCTGGTACTGGGTGACGTTAGCATAAGTCTGCTTGGTGCCAATTCGGAACATCTTCTCTGGTCAATGGTTCGATCGTGAATGATGCCAAGTCCATGCTTTGCCTAATCTTATATATCTTTGACGGACGTGATTGAAAACATCACCCCAGTTGAACAAATTTTGATTGAGTTTTTGATTCTTGGTTGGGGTTTGTGTTTGTTTCCTATAGGAATATAGGTTAAAGTTGGAAAATTTAGAAAATTAGTATAGAAAGTAATGGGAAAGAAACACAATGAGAATACAGAAATTTGATTAGTTGATTAACTTCGATCTGATTGGTCAGTTTGGCGATCAAACTGCAATCTTGATCCTTAAACTGTAGGATATGGCCCTCTGCATTTTATACTGGCTTGGGACAGGTCAAGCTACAAACCTCTGTCCAATGGAGATAAGTCAAATAGCTCGAGTGCATTCCCACCCCTACAGTTCGTATCCTCTTTGAGGGAATTTTTTTTTTGTTCATCAAAAAAGAAAAACGAAAACAACATGTCCAACTTAGCAATTTAGTTTTTCTATCATAAAAATTTCTCATTTCTTTTAAATATTCACAACAGAGAATTTCTTAGTAATGATGATGATGATGATTTATTCCTTTGGTTATACAATAGGGGTAGCCTAAAAGACACCAGGAATCAACTTTAAAAAAATGAAATGAAACTAAAAAGTAAAGAAGTATCATCTGGTTCCAATAGGTGTAACCTAAAAGATACCATGAATCAACATGTCTTTTAAAATGAATGGAACTAAAAAGTTTTGAATGAAACTAAAAAGTTTTGAATGAAACTAAAAAGTAAAGAAGTATCATCTGGTTCCAATAGGTGTAACCTAAAAGATACCATGAATCAACATGTTTTTAAAATAAATGGAACTAAAAAGTTTTGAATGAAACTAAATTTTGAATAAAGAAGTATCATCTGGTTCCAATAGGTGTAACCTAAAAGATACCATGAATCAACATTTTTTAAAAATAAATTGAACTAAAAAGTTTTGAATGAAACTAAGTTTTGAATGAAACTAAAGAAGTATCCTCCACTTCCAATAGGGTTAGCCTAAAGTATATCAGGAACATGATGATGATGATGATAATGATGAAAAAACTCTCTGTATTAGAATAAATAAAAAAATTGAAAAAATCTTTACACTAGAAAAAATGTATTGCCTTGTAAGACTTGCCATTTAGAATTTTTTTTTGAAGACTGCCATATAGGACTTTATGAGGACTGCCATAAAGGACTTTAGAGAATGCCATATAGGACTTTTTACTTTGAGAAAAAACTTGCCGTGAAGGACTTTATGAGGACTGCCATAAAGGACTTTAGAGAAAAAAACTGCCATATACGACTTTAGAGAATGCCATATAGGACTTTTTACTTTGAGAAAAAACTTGCCATGTAGGACTTTATGAGAACTGCCATAAAGGACTTTAGAGAAAAAAACTGCCATATAGGACTTTATGAGGACTGCCATAAAGGACTTTAGAGAATGCCATATAGGACTTTATGAGGACTGCCACAAATGACTTTAGAGAATGCAATATAGGACTTTATGAGGACTGCCGTAAAGGACTTTAGAGAATGCCATATAGGACTTTTTACTTTGAGAAAAACTTGCCATAACGGACTTTAGAGAAAAAACTGCCATAAAGGACTTTAGAGAATGCCATATAAGACTTTATGAGGACTGCCATGTAGGACTTTATGAGGACTGCCATAAAGGACTTTAGAGAATGCCATATAGGACTTTATGAGGACTGCCATAAAGGACTTTAGAGAATGCCATAAAGGACTTTAAAAATTTTATGAGCCTAATATGATTGAGTAGACCACCTAAAAACCATTTCGGTTTTTTTTTTTTTAGGAATTTTTTTTGATCAACTAAATAGAACTTTTTGTAGGCAAAAGCTAGACTTAGTTCAGGTTGTAGAAAAATATGACACTCAATCAATTGTTTCTTCTTTAAATCTCTAGTGGTATGGTACTAACTCCATCTTCTAAAACTCTTCGTTTTGGGTAGAAATATGATAGTCCATCTCTGCTCTGCTGGTAGGTATACATAGTGTTGTCATTCATCACAAAGCCTCGGTTGATGCCAGATCCACTTTGTTGAGTCTTCAAAACTTGCAAATATCTGTCTTTCGTCAAATCATTGTGGCGTTTGCTGATTCCCTTACAACTGAATTTATTGGTGGCTCCGAAACAATAATATGTTTTACTACACAGTCCAACAATGCCGGTTCCTTGCCATTTTACCTTAAACAAGCCTGGAGGTCTCCTGTCAAAACGCTTTCTTTCTTGGCAGCATGAGGGTGACAGCCATTCTTTGCCTTCTAATTTGGTTTTCACATAATCATCTCTGTGCAAATCACAACACTCTGATGGAAACTACTTGTGATTCTCCTTGTAAAATTCTACTCTCTTCTCTGGTTTCACTAATTCATCTATGGATGGTGACGAAGTACATATATATGCAGAATCTGTGTCCATTTCAGCATATTCGAAATCTTGGCGGTTGATAAAAGTATCGATGACATCATAATAGAACTGAAGCATTCGGAGTTTCGCATACTGGTAAACAAAGAATCCGATGTGAAGTGGCAGATCCAACTTGATGGTCTTCTAGTTGAGTTCGACTTCATATAATGTATCATCTAATGGATTCAAGGCTCTGAAGGACATGTCATTTACAGCTTTGGTAACTTCTTCGTCGTCGCAATAGCACACACGTCGATGCTTCTCTTTGTTGGTGACGGTTTTGCCATATCCAGAATTTCCCAACAGCTTCATGGTGTCGGCAACGATCGACTTGTCAGGGTCAACATCTCCTTGTCTTCTTGCTTCAGATACTTCATCTCCAAATTTTTCAAAACATCTTCTTGGTTTATATTGGATAACTTGATAGACGTGATCAACTTCAATACCATGCTGGAGGTACCACTGCAGTAAAGGGGTTGCAAAGAACATTTTTTCCGCTCCATAGCTTCCGATCAAACTTCTACGGGGTTTCTTCATGATTCCATTCTTCTCGGCAAAGGCCTTCATGTGTTCACCAATATCATCTATGGAAATATCTGTATTCTTAAAGATAGGTGTCATCTCTTCAAAGTACTCTTTCAAGCGATCTGGTACATGTATATCACATTCGACTAAACCAAACAGTTCACCGGACTTCACTTTTTTAAGTATTTCTTCCTCTGTCATCGCACCATCTATTTTGTCTGAAAAGTTCTCTTTCAGGAAAGCTTTGAGTGTGGCATCGGTCTTCTTCATCTCTCTTCACTCACACTCCCAGATTTCAATAAGTTTCTAGCCCAAATCGGTGATGTACTTTGCATTGGTACGGGTGTCTTGTAGTAGTTCTTTCATCGGTTTATCTCTGACTTCATTATGGATGATAGGAAGGCTTTTCTTATCTTTCATGCAGGTATGTCCGTGCCAGAAGCAGCCATGGAACTGGTATACAGTCTGTGTCTCTTTGCACCAACCATCAACAGGCAACTGTCTTCGACCAATCATTTTTTCAGCTCCGTTAAACTGATGTCTGATGTGGATGTCATCTCTCATGGATAAAAACTCTAACCATTGTTCAGCCATTTTACCATACTTCATTGGATGTTCTGGTTTAAACTGGTTTTCTTCACGACGTCTATTACTCCAACCCGTTGGCATCTCTTGCATTAGGCACCAAAGATATAATGCATTCGCATCAAAGGTTATAATACTTCCACATGGTTTTGCTTCATTGCCATATTTTGTTTCTCTGATTCGGGTAACATCTTTCTCGTGGTATCGGTTGAAGATAATTGAAGGTCCACCAACGATATTATCTTTCACCAAGTGATGCAAGTCTTTATTCTTCTGGTTAAATAATGTGAAGTATGTGTCATCATTCATGGTCTGGAACAGGTATTTCAACGTGAGGCCCGGAACACTGATATCATCTTTAAACATGTCGATGTGGCGTTCTTGGTAGAAAGCAAACTGCTTGTCAAGTGCTTCAAGGAATGGTTTTACATCTCGGTTATTATACCAGATCAGAAAATCACGGAAAGTTGTCATCTCCAGGTCGTTCCATACATGATGGCAGTACTGGTATTCTTCATTGGATATATTTTCTTTCTTGAGAGAACTGTAGAAGGCTTCATGGTCTGGTAGGTGGTCTTGATCCAATTTGTTCAAGCTGTCGATCCATTCATATGGTAAAACTCCCTTTGTCACGGAGCAGCCAAATGCTTTCAAAAACTTGTCATAGCTGAATCCTGGAGCGAGGTAGTTGCAAATATCAACAAACTTGAAAGATTCTGTCGAGACGCACATGTAGTTATTCGATTTCTTCACTGCAAAGTTGAGTGGATTCTATCTCTTCAGGTATGTCATCAGTTCACGCTTGACTACATTCGTATCATATTTTCCAGAGTTGAATGCGATGACGGGCATCTCTTGTAGGTAATCTTGAAATTTTTTCTCCAATTTTTGTAAAGGGTGCATCTTGGATGTATCTTCTCCAGTAGCTCTGGTTTCCGCTTCCAGCGTTTCATCAATTTTCTGTCTGAGTTTAAACAAGGTCCAAGCATGATAGGTCTGCATCAGTTGGTGGCAATGAGATGAAATAGCTGTGAGGTATGTCATCATTTCTTCAACAAGTTCTTGAGAATTTCCGTTTGTAATGAAACATTTCGGTTCTTGGTATTCTGGAACATTACTACATATGCTAACACTCAAAGGTCGGTGTTCTGCTTCCCATATCAATTTATCACTGTCAGCAGGTAGACTGGATTTGACAAAGTAACTTTCAAAATCAAACGTTGCACGGTATGGATAAAACTTCTTCTCTTCAGATATTCTATACCTTCATCTTCTAACAGATCAAATATGGACTGGGATGGATGGTATACACCGCCAACATACTGGTAATTTACTTCATCTGTACAGGTTTTCTCGTGACGATTGAGTCTGTAAACCTTTTTCCATAATTTGCCGCATTTGCGGCATTCAAAGGATTTGCAGTATTGGTCTATATCGCTGATGTAGCTAAAATGGTTCTTGTAAAAGTTCACATACATGGTATCTTCATACTTTCTGTGAGATCTCTGTACTAATTTGGCAACAATTTGGTCATCAGCATTCTTGACAAGTTCATATACTTGGATATTTACTTCAAAACATTTCTCCAAGTCAGGTAATTCGGCTAAAGTTACTCCACGGAATTCATTCTTTGGCTTCTCTGAATACTTGTTGTACATCACATCTGTTGTATAGTTGAGGTTGTCGGTTATGGAACCACTCCATAAAGCTAAACAGCGGAAAATACACAGGTTGTCTTCATAGGTAAAATGGCGAGCTCTATCTTTCACCAAAGCATTTACTGCTTTGTTCTGGAGAATGTAGTCAGGAAGATCTTCTACCATTCCAATTGGGTGGTCTTTCAGCTTGTTCACATAAAATGTGACGTTGGTAAGTCTCTCAACAAGCCATTTGGTGTTGGGTCGATTTAATTTGGCCCATTCCAGGATATCTTCTTCCATGACATCATCAAGGAATTCTTCAAAGTCTTCTTGGCAGCATACAAGTTGTGGAACATCAAGTACCCGGGCGTTGTTTTGTGATGGATGGTAATACTTCAGTTCATTCGTTTCATTGTGTCGCAGGATAAAACCAAAACTCAGATTAATTTTAAATCTTAGCTGTTGTGGCAGAAATATGGTAGTCATCAATTCATCAGTCATCATCTTCAGGTTCACATCGTTGATCCGGTAGTTATATTGGTCTTGGACTCTTCTGTTCATCATGCGGTGAGTTCTAATAGAACTCCAGTTATCCTCGTACACGGTCAATATCTCATCTGGCTCTTCTTCAGACATCATATTCTTTTCAAACTCCATTGGGTCAACATCATAATGGGTGGTCGTCGTGGTCCGTGGTTGTTTAGGTGGTCCTCTCTTCGGTTTATCAGTCTTCCTTTTAGATGGTACAGGAACTGGTCGGTGGGCAACGCTCTTATGTCGATTAAAATGGAGTAGTTGGTTGAACTCCTGGCCGCATTCCATACATGTATATATCTCCAAACATGTCTTCAGATGGTCAAGGAGATACTCTTTCCTCGTAAAGGTCTTGTTGCAGTTGGTACAATCGTGGGTCTTCTTCTCTCCGGTGGCGTGCTGGGTGCGTACATGGCGATCTCGATTCGTTCTTGCAGTAAAGGTCTTCCCACACTCTTCACATGCGTAGACATCAGTTCTGGTAACGGCAGTAGCATCTTCAGACATCTTCATAAATTTTTTGCAAAGGCAAAATTGCTATAGAAAACTCTCTAGCGATGTGTTCAGTTCGAAGGATCTAAACAGAATGACGCGACGTTATTCTTCTCCGGAATTTATTTAGACGTGACGGACGTTTTTGAAAACGTCACGACGTCACAACGTTTTTTCATCGATATTTTCATTCGCGATGGGTGTTTGTGTTTGTTTCCTATAGGATTATAGGTTAAAGTTGGGAAATTTAGAAAATTAGTATAGAAAGTAATGGGACAGAAACACAATGGTAATCCAGAAATCTGATTGGTGGATTAACTTCGCTCTGATTGGTCAGTGTAAAAACATCTTGATCCTCATTAATTTTATTATTTAAAATCATGTAGTTAGGGGAGTCATTTAAAGAAATTGCTAAATATAGACACTGACAATTAGTTAGGGGGTCAGTTAAGGATGTTACTAAAAATAGAATTTATAAAAATATAGTTCCAAGTAGAAGCAGAGGATTTCTGGGTAAATTTGTCCTATAGCACTACGTGTTACTCTTAATAAGGAAATAAAACGTCATGGCATCCAAAAAAAAATGGGAACATTACTCCACTTCAAACGAACACACCCCCTCGGTATTACGCGCTACTCTTAATAGGGAAAAAACGTCATGGGATCAAAAAAAAGGATTCTTAAAGAATTCTAAATAATACAACTTGAAGGGTTTATTTGGGCAATTAAATGAGGATTCTGGGAGAATTCTAATACAGAACATTACTCCACTTCAATCGAATGCACCCCATTGTACCCCTTAGTACTATAGCACTACGTGCTAAGCTGATAAATTGGGGAAATAAAGTCAATTTCGGTGATTTCGGGTGGATTTTGGTGATTTGGATGGATTGTCGGGTTGTTTGTGGTAATTAGATTTACTCTTCTACAAAGGAACATACCCTCAAAACATACCCCGTCCTATTACAGAACAATTGGGTAACATAACAATCACGTGCTATCATAGAAAACCAAGATGGCGGCCTCCAGTATACAAAATGGCCGACGGAAACACATATCACCCTAACAACACGCGCTGCGCATGCGCACTAACACCACGTATCACTATGGGGATGACGTCACGACATGGCCGCTCACGCGGGTTACCATGACAACACAACATGGCGCCACTGGGTTACGTGACATGACGACACTTCCGAGGTCATCCACCGAGGTCATCCAACCTTTCCCTCAAAAGCCCCTGACATACTACTATGCAAGATAAAACAATAATTGATAACAGGGATATTCAGGCAATTCATGGCAACCCGCATACAGGTGGATAAGCTCCACCGCCGGGTGTTTTAAATTCATCCATACCTTCAGCTAAAGTTGCTAGAATCAAAACAAAAACATTTTAGAGTCTGCCCTATATACAACTATATACAACTACATCAGTTACCATGGACACTCAGTGGTCTCCATATTATCGAGACGCTTTCTACATAAATATATATAACTATATACACGAGCTTTTTCTGCTTTTCCCGATCTCACATATTCAGAAATCATATATGAGATTGTGAGTTCCACTGACTGCAACTCGTCAGATAGGGTTTAGCGACATCTGTCAGACAAGTTGCAATGAGTCAAACTCGGCGTGCTCAGCATTCAAATAGAAATATGTGCTCGTCACACACACATAAGCACGGTGAATAAATTCCTGGCTCTATAGGCAAGAGAACCAAACGGTAATTACGATTCTCGCGATAAACAAATCAAGGTCGCGCAAGATTACAATAAACTCTTAAGCCGGTACTAGATATACCTAAGTACAACTGCATCAGACACCATGAGGTCTTAGGCATCACCAGTTTATCACATCGACTCGTGATCCAAAGGCATATTGTTAAATTGCTAGATTGACACACCAAAAACTTTCCAGACCGAGTTCAGTGGCCACTGCCAGACAAGATGGAGTGGATCAATCTCACAGTTCTCAATGATTAATATGACATACCCTCCTTACACATTTACATACATAAACACGGGTACAAATACATTCCTAAAAAAGTAAAAAGAAAACAATAATAGCAAAAAAATTATGTTGATTCGGGAAATGAACCATGATATTCCACCCTGGACACTTACCATCTCCATTTTGTCATGATGATCCGTGTTTCAACAGGGAGACTGTCAGTTCCACTAACTGCAATCCATTGGGAAGAGATGAGTGGCCTCTGCCAGACAGGTATGAGTGAGTAAAACTCACGGTTCTCCACATACGCAACCCACACATATGCACAAATGGAAATACAAAAACACAGACATATTACATGATGAACTCTCAGGTCGGTACTATATATGCCTATGTACTACTGAATAAGACGCCACGAGATCTTAGGCATCTCCAGTTAGTCATGATGGTCCATGATCCAAAAATATGTTGTGAGACTGCGAGCTCGACTCACTATAAATTATCGGACCGAATTCGGTGAACGCTGCAGACAAGTTGAAGTGGGTCAATTCTACACAATCTATAGTGACATGCAAAGCTGCATGCATTTGCATTTGTCAAATACCCGGGACACCGCTCTGAGAAGCTTTCGTATTGCACGAATATATAAAATTGCATCAACCGCAGATAGTACAACAACAGAGGTGACAAATGCCACACAAGTTTCCAGAAGGCTACATTCCGATAACTACTTCTGACAAGATAAAGCTTTAATTAATAACCGGGATATTTAGGGAGTTTGTGGCCACCCATATTTAGGTGGAGAAGCTCAACCGCCGGGGTGTTTTATATTCATCCATACCTACAGCTAAGGTCGCGAAAATCAGGACAAAGACTCACAACTGGAATAAATTCTCAGATCTGCCCTACATCCAATTATATGCAACATGCAAATATAGGTCCGCACAGGTTCCCGAGAAACAAAACGAAGAGACACCAATTTGAGTTGACCTCTAGGACCGGTTCAATATACAACTATATCCGGCTACACGAGACGTCATAAACTCTTAGCCATCTTCCGCTTATCCTGCTGGTCTGTTTTCTTATCGGATATTGTGAGATTTCGAGTTTAACTGACTACAACTTGTCAGAGTTCACTGACTTTTGTCAGACAAACTGGAGTGAGCCAAACTTGCGGTTCACGAAATTAAACGATAATAAGCAATCGTCAAACACTCACTATAACACACATTACAGATATAGACAATACTGCACAATGTGAAACAAGGAAAGTGACCCATAAGGCTTCTCGAGGCTTCGCAAATTCCACTTTCAATTAGAGCCTTGTAACAAGTCGTCCCCTGAGTTCCAATGTGTTCTATGTGCCAGTAGGCACATAGAACACATTGGAACTGAGGGGACGAAGTAACAATATGTGATTAGTGACGGGTTTCCAGTGAGTTTCTGGTTGCCTATGGACAAGCAAGCTAAAGCTTACAACCGAAAAGAGTTCGATTATTTCAGTAATAAGCATATCTGCGCGAGAATTATGGCCTTACTCCACAAGATGGAATAAATTTGAAGATTGACGCACGCACGCACGCACGCACGCACGCACGCACGCACGCACGCACGCACGCACGCACGCACGCACGCACGCACGCACGCACGCACGCACGCACACGCACGCACGCACGCACTATGTTTAGAGAATTATAGGTTGTTTGTGTCGTAACGAATTCCAGGTCGGCTGGAGGAGCTTGACCCTTTACCCAATGCACACATTATCAACATTTATTATTTACACTAACATTTTTTTTTAACGTCTTTAGAAAAAATTCAGACCACACCACGAGACCCCTCGTTTGAAAGATCTCGAACGAGGGGCCACATAATACGGTTTGGCTGAACTCTTTTGAGAAATACTATTTTTTCAACTGCCCAACTTGCATATTTCGTGGGCGGATAAGGTCAATCAGTTGGGTAAATAATTAAATATTTGCCTCAATAGTGGCCATTTCAGCCGCGTTGGTAACACGCCGAACTGAGTCATCGCGGAATTTTACAAAGATAACTCGATCATGAGTCCATGTCCCAGTTTTCTTGTCTTTCGCTAAAAGGCGAGCTCTGCGAGCTAGAGATGAACGTTCATTTGTGAGTTGCTCATTTATATAAACATTTGTCATCTTCGTGTCCGCTCTCATTTTTCTTCTCGCCCGATAGAAACTATCCCGCGACCGGTAACTAACAAATTTTGCCAGAATACTTCTATTTTTCCTGCTTGGTGAACCTGATCTGTGACTCCTCTCAATATCGTCGAGTTTGCGAGTAACCCCCATTGACTTGGCAATGTCAAGAACGATCACATCCGTGCTTTCCTCGTTCTACCCCGGAATGCCAGAAATTCTCAGGGAGTTTCTCATCCCATACTGCCGTAAGTCGTCAAGATCTGTTTCGAGCTAAAGTATGGTAGCGGATGTTTCACCAACAGTTCTTTCCAAAGCCTCTACACGGTTTCGAAATTAAACTAGGTGATCTGAAACAGCAGCACTCATCAGTTCTTTCAAAATAGACTGGGCCGATGAGTCTTTAAGAGCCGTAAGGAATGTACTCACCGCATCACAGGCGGGGGGTCGCGGCGTGGAAGTCACAAGTAAATCAGAGGATG
The DNA here is from genome assembly GCA_031216915.1 of Pictodentalium vernedei. Classification (NCBI taxonomy): domain Eukaryota; kingdom Metazoa; phylum Mollusca; class Scaphopoda; order Dentaliida; family Dentaliidae; genus Pictodentalium; species Pictodentalium vernedei. Next base: position 335,341,241 of record CM062295.1, read on the forward strand.
ACATAAAGCTTTGCTCTGAATTATCAAGTTGTTCGGTGTCTAGATCCGTAGAACATGCAAACACTGAGGCAAGGGAATCCGAAATTGATCCTTCCTTTGGCTTCTTAGAATTAAGATTGATAGATAAACTTGAGTCGTTTGATGTTCGGGGTCTTTTGTCGTTTATATTGAGGTTTGCCATGGAAATTGTGATGAGTTCCGGGTTTCTTCAAATTAATTGCAACTTAATAATTAATAATAATTATTAATTAAAAATTATTATTAATGACAGGCTGGGTGGACCACTGTACAATAGAATATGTTGGAAAAATGATCTTCGGAATTCAAAACGTGATGCGTTGACAATAGTTTTGTATCGGTTGACTGATTGTCAATCACTTATTGATCTGCAATGCGAATGATGGAAATACAGTCCACATCAAAATGAATTGCCTTTCAAGTCGGCTATGCACTGTCAAATAGTTTCAAATAATTTCGTTTTAACATTTGTCGCAACACCAATAGATAGTTTTTTGTCCGATAGACTTATGCTATGAGCTGTCTTTTAATGGACACACAGGTACACAAATCATATATGAACATTATAATAAAGTATATGCAAACTGGACAACACTCCAACGGTCGTCAATGTCGTCAATGTAAACAAAGCAGACACGAACTTGAGAAACGAGGTATCAAAGAGGAATCAAATTCATCACTTTTTGTAGACTTACTAGAAGCTTTGGCTATGAACTCCATCAGCCATTGTGTTTGGAAAACACTACACACATACAGAACTCCGATCCTTACATTTTACGCTATTAAAACATTGATTTTTCTCAGTTGCTGAGCGAGCTGAAAACAATGTTGTGTCCTTTGATTTCATCTGGCTTTAATGTTTGAGTCTTCCCCTGTGACGTCACGATATTCTATCTGTGATATTTTTAGTATTTTAGCTGTATGGACGTTTCTGATTGGACTGAAATGATTTGTTGGACGTCCTAGTTATATTGGCGATTTTCATTGGACCGTGAAGCAGAACGGCGGGAAGAGAAGTTGTTTTCATCACTCCATACTTTGATTTATCATCGGCTGGACGTCACCTTGAGATCTGTGAAGATCAGTTAGAGATCTGCGAAGATCAGTTTACCCAAGTCTGTTGGGCTGAGACGGAAGCTTTCGACGCCATTGAGACTAGCAACCTCGACCTTTAGCGGAGCAGCATACTTGGGTAATTATTGAATATTGTAGATTTGTATTCTATTTCGTTATAGAAATGACATTTCACTGGCGACGAGCGATGTTCTTTTGAACCTGCTGGGAGATTATTGTCCCCCACTCGTACGGGTGTATATTTATTCATTATTTTGCTCTCGCAAAATATGATGTGATCGATTTTTTGACGATCGTGTAGGAATTTGATCGAATTGTTGTCGATCAAGTTGATAGATCCAATATTGTTTTGGGTCAAATAGTACGCGTGATTAGATTTCCGTACAAACGGCGAATCACGTGACTTGAAGTGTCAGTTTTCTTTTTGACATTAGGATATCCCACGATTTATCAATCGGGATCTCCTTGCCTTATTGAAAAATTCTGTGTTTTCTTTTTCTTTTCTAAGTTGGAATTATGTTAAATTTCAATTGAGCTTTTTGTAAATAAAATAGGTATATTGCTGATTTCCCAAATAAGGTTTTGAGAATTCAGCAAATTATATAGATAGGTTACAACAGTGAATTTTGTACTCATAGGATTACTTAAATAAATTTATTTATAAAGTATCCAAGTTTAGATAGAAGATGGCTTCTAATTTTCAATTAAAGATCAATAGCTGTACATGGGAAGACTTCCGCCTGCTCCCAGGGGTAGCAACAAAAAGGGCTGACATTATTTTATATTATAGGCATAAATTTAGTTTTCTGACGCCCGAGATATTTGAAGCTCTGCCCCTGAGATTGGATGTTCAATCTCTGACATATATGATAGATTTTTCTATTTGTTCTGACAATATTGAATTTAACTCTTCGCCTAGAATGCAAGACAAGAAGACAATGGAAAGACTTGTACATGTTTTAGACATTTTTGAGAATCATCCCCCCACAACAGATAATTTAGAAAATTTGTGGTCTGCATTTTGTAAGAAAAATAAAAAAGATACAAATTTCACATCAACATTACAAAGTGGAAATTTGCTTGGGTTTTCCCAAGCGAAAGATAAACCAAGAGAGCTTACTTGTGGAAATAGAAACGAATCGGCATTTGGGAACCATAATTCGGAGAGTTCTATAGACTTTAAGACATTAAGTTTGGGATCCATGGTGTCTTCTACACCCAAGAAAAAAGAATCAATGGATTCTAGAATGAGTGATCTTTCGGTCGGTGACCAGTTATCTATGTTAAAAGTAGAAAGGCGTAAGTTGGAATCACTGTTGAAAGATATTGATTCCAAAACTAGATCTTTGGAAAGATCAGAAAGTAGGGGTTCGATTTTAGGTAATAAATCTACAGTTGGTTCTCTATTTGACTCAACAGACAGGTTCCCAGTGGTACCTAAAACAGAACCGGTTTCACGATTGAATATTAATTCCGACTTAAAACATTCAAATCCTCGAAAATATATACCAACACCTAATTCAAAAACATCAGGACCTGTGGTAGCAAAACAGTCGGTACAGAATTCATTTATCCCAATACATGACAGTAGAAAAACCAGGAATTGGCCATCAAAAATTAAATATGATGGTAAATCCAAGTTTTCTGGGTTTATGGCCAAGTTTGATAGAATTATAAACCTGGAGGATATGGATGACAGTGATAAGATCACTGCATTCTGTTTTTGTTTACAAGACAAGGCATTGGATTACTATGCTTTTTTAAACAAGACAAACCCAGATATTCAATTTCATGAATTAATAAAAAAATTTAAAATTAAATATGATTCACAACAACCACCTGAGGCATTGAGTGCTCAGTTTCACTCAATGGTTCAGGAAAAAGATGAAGAAATTACTGATTGGGCTGATAGGGTTCTGGATTTGGCAGTAAAAGTGTGGGTAGGATCTCCCCAGAATATTTTACATGGTCATGCTGTTTCGCGGTTCTGTCAAGGCTTGTATGATAAGGTGACAGGTGACTATGTTAATGGCCTGCAGTTACCTTCTCTAGAGCTGGCTGTTAACAAAGTCCGGTATATTCAAGCCAGTCACAATTTAAATAAGAAGGTCAGAACTGTGAAATTTCAAGACAGTGAATCTGAGGGGAGAATTGGAATACGGGAAGTCAGTAAAAATAATGATAAGTCATCCAATACTGACAATGGTTATAAAGTGCTGATGCAGCAAATACAGGAGTTGAAAAAAGAAGTCCAGAGTTTAAAAACTAGTACTGGAACACACAAACAAAAAATGAAGTTTAGGTACACAAAATCAGGGCAACCCATATGCAATTCTTGTGGTTCTGCTGGGCACATAATGAGATTTTGCCCTAGTTTAAATGCTAAAAACCGAATGTCAAATAAAAATCAAAATGGCAATTCGGGAAACTAGTGAGAGGCGGGCCTGCAGGCCGAGGTTCGGCTCAAAATGGCTATTTACAAGGCCTAAATAAACATCCTTCAAATATTGAAATTAATAATATTCAGGGTGTTTTGGTCCCATCCCATTTGGGAGGGGAACAGCAGCCTGGACTATTCCACACCAATTTTCAAATTGAAAACGAGAAGGGAAATTTGGCTATTGCACCTGTTACTTTAGGCACATCCGATTTGGGGGGCAAGCTTAGTATGTCTAGCAGAACCACAGGTGTGAATATTGTTGCTGAAACTCCTCTGGATACAGTTTGCCCATCCTATTTGGGAGGGGTGCAGTCTTCAGAGAAATCAATCAAGGATTCTGAAAATTTATCGGCTACCTTGCGTCCATCCTGTTTGGGAGGGATGCAGTCGTCTGGTGAATTAATGAATCTTTTTGATTGTAATTTGGATTCTATGCGTTCATCCTGTTCGGGAGGGATGCAGTCTCCACAAAAAGTTACAGAAAATGTTTGTGATCCTTTGGTAAGTCTTCTTGATTTAGCAAATGAGGATTGTTCACCAGTACTAATACCAAAGAATAATGCCATTAAAAACCAGCAGGAAAACACAGAGGTTGAAAATATGTATAAAGCAAAAGAGTGTTCATTCAAGCCTGAAAATAATAGTGTTTTCTTGTTGGATTGTGCATTAGAGGAATTGGCCGAAAAGGGTGTTGTCGATTCGACTCCTGTATTGAATCCTTCCATTGTCAGTGCTGCAGGTAGTATTGAACATTTCCACGATGAGAGTGTCCTTGATTCAAGTTTTAAAGTGTTAAAAATCCATAGGGCTCTTATAACTGTACCCTTGAATTTAAATAACATTAAAATTGACGCTATCATTGACTCTGCAGCAGAAGTGTCGGTAATTTCGGAAGAAATTTATCATGGGTTAAATCCACAACCTGCGATTGTCAAATCCTTGAGTTTGCAACTGGCTGCTAAAGACAGTAGTATGCCTGGGTTATATGTAGGACCTGTGAACTTGGGGTTGGGTGGCCAGGTATTTGAAGAATTCATATATGTTGCTCCCATTATGGACGACATGTTATTGGGATTCAATTTTTTAAGTAAACATGGTATTAAAATAGATTTATCAAAAAATGAACTTTTGTTAAATCATGAAAAGATAACTCTGAGTTGCGGGGAGATTCAGGATTTGATGAATACTGGTGTGGATTTTTCACCCGATTATACTGAAATTCAGTTAAAACCGCAAAAGTCATTGAGTTCTGTTTCTTCCTCGGATTCTTCAGTTCTTTCGGGTATTAGAGACTCGGAAAATAATTCTGAAACATCATTACCTGACCATTTAACTGACTTGTTCAATAGATCAATTAAAAATTTGCCTGAATCTCAGCATGGAAAAATAAAAAAAATGCTTGTTGAGTTTCAGGATGTTTTTGCCAAACATGATTTTGATTTAGGGAATTTTCATGCAGTGGAACATTCCATCCCTACTGGAGATTCAAAGCCTATTAAACTCCGAATGCGAAGGGTCCCCGATGCTTTTGCTGAGGAGGAGGAGGCAATACTGAATAAAATGCTGGAAGCTGGAATTATACAGCCATCCACTTCTGAGTGGGCGGCTGCCCCTGTTTTGATACGAAAAAGGGATCAAACTGTTAGGTGGTGCCTTGATTATAGGAAATTAAATTCTGTGACCGCCAAAGATTCTTTTCCGCTTCCGTTATTGACAGAATGTCTTGATGCCTTGACTGATAATGAATGGTGTTTCAAGTTAGATTGCAATCAGGCATATTATCAAATTAGGATCAAAGAAGAGGATCGTCACAAAACAGCATTTGTGACAAAATATGGGTTGTTTGAGTTTGTTAGAATGAGTATGGGCCTTACTGGGGCAGTTGCTAGTTATTGTCGAGCAATGAATCTTGTTCTACAAGGTCTTCTATGGAAAACCACGTTGGCTTTTGTAGATGATTGTATGGTAATGGGAAAGGGGGTGGAAGGTCATTTAAGTAACCTACGGGAAGTTTTTTTAAGGTTACGAAAATATGGACTGAAATTAAAACCCCGTAAATGCATTTTATTCCAGAAAGAAGTTCAATTTTTAGGCAGATTAGTTAGAGAAAATGGGCTGGAAATTGGGAATAGTGCAATTGATGTTATAAAAAATTGGCCCCGCCCTGAAAATGCCAAACAAGTCGAGAGATTTATGGGTTTAGTAAACTATCATAGAAGTTTTTGTAAAGATTTCGCAGAATATGCTTGACCTTTGTATCAATCAATCAGGAAAAAAACATTTGTTTGGACTGACGAACTGGAAAATTGTTGGCAAAAACTTAAGACTGATTTAATGAATCCCCCAGTGTTAGCCATGCCAAATAAAACAGACCAATTTATTCTGGATACAGATTGTTCCCAATTTTGTATGGGAGCTGAGTTAATTCAAGTCCAGAATAATGAAGAAAAGGTTATTTCTTATGGTAGTCTAGCTCTTTCCAAAGAACAACAAAACTACTGTACAACCCGTAAAGAGTTATTGGCTGTTATTGTATTTACTAGACAGTACAGGCATCATTTATTAGGTAGACCATTCATTTTGCGAACCGATCACAGTAGCTTGACTTGGTTAATGAGTTTCAAGGAACCTGAAGGGCAACTCGCCCGATGGTTCCTAGAGCTCAGTCAGTTCGATATGAAAATTGAATATCGAAAAGGCAATAAGCATTCAAATGCAGATGCATTGAGTAGGATTCCTTGGGAAAATTGTTGTGAACAGAAAAGTAACTTAAAATATTTACCTTGTGGAGGTTGTAAATACTGTGAAAGGGCTGAATTAAAATGGAGGCAGTTTGAAGAAGAGGTTGATGATACCTGTGATCAGAATGGTGTCTGAAGCACCCTCTGCTTTAGATATTGTTACATATTTTCCTGAGGGTCCGTGTGATTTAAACTTCAATAATGAGTGTTGGAATAATTCTTCCTCTGATTGTTCTGTGAGTTCCCTCAAATTTGAGGTGAATTCAGGGCAGTCAGATATAAATCCAGTTTCTTCTGCACTCATTGAGTTAAAAAGTGAACCGGAATTACATACTGAAAACCCTAATTTGCCTGATTGCAAGCCTGATGATATCCAGATAAAATTGGTAGGACAGTTAAAAAATTCAGTAGAAGAATTAATTGAGAAACAAAGCAGAGATCCTGATCTTGAAATAATTCTCAATTGGTTGAAAAACAAAGTTGAACCTACTAACAGTGAATTGTCAATATCCAGTCCTGCTTCGAAATATTATTGGCTTAACAAAGAATTGTGTTCTCTTGATAAGGGGCTTTTATACCGTGCCCGTAAAACGGGAACTAAAGCCTTGGTAGTTCCCTTTTGTTTGAAAAATGAAGTTTTTTATTTATGTCATGACATCCCACTTGCTGGTCACCAAGGTATGTTACGGACACGCCAGAGAGTTAGAGAATCTTTTTATTGGTTTAATTTAGCACGGGATGTAGAAAATTATGTGAGTTCATGTAAAGCTTGTAATGTTTCGAAGAAACGGACTCGAAAAAGTAGGGCTCCTTTAACATCATTTCAGTCAGGTGCACCCATGGAGCGAGTTCATTTAGATTACTTAGGACCACTTCCTAAAACTCATCGTGGAAATGAATATGTTTTGATGATGGTGGACCAATTTTCAAAGTGGGTAGAGTGTATACCCTTACCGTCACAAACAGCTGAGGATACCGCCAGAGCAGCTGTCAATGAATTTTTCTCCAGGTTCGGATTTCCATTTGAAATTCTCACAGACCAGGGTAAGAATTTTGAAAGTGCACTATTCAAGTCAGTATGTGAGCTTACTCAGGTACACAAGGTGAAGACAACTCCGTACCGACCGTCTGCTAATGGACAGGCTGAAGTTTATAATAAGACCCTAATGGGTGCTGTTAGGTGTTTTATTGATAAACAAGATCCAAGGAACTGGGATTTGTATATTCCCCAAATTGCTAGCGCAATTAGGTCCTCTGTCTGTCAGCAGACGAAATGTACTGCTAATAAAGTCATGTTGGGGAGAGAAGTAAATAAACCGGTAGATCTTGTTTTCCCAACTAACCAAGCAGTTGGAATCACTAATCAGACTGTACCTGAGTATGTCACACAGTTAACTGATTCGATTAGAAGTAACTCGGGACAATTTGAAGCAAGCACAAGTGAGAATGAAAAGAAATTATGACCTAAACGTTTTGACGAAATCTTACAAAGTGGGAGATGCAGTATACCTTTTAGATACTGCAATTATTAAAGGTCGATGTACTAAACTTGCTTCAAATTGGAAGGGTCCGGGGGTAATAGTTAAAGTTTTAACTTCCAGTTTGTTCCGTGTTAGGCTACGGACAAACGAAATGACTCTACATCATGACCGATTAAAGTTGTGTCGTGATCGTGAGTTACCTAAATGGGTCACAGCTTTGAAAAAACACCTGGAGAGTCAAACTGATTCAGCTTCACAATCAGATGAGATTTTATATTGTTTATGTAATAGACCTCAATTAAACAAATTTATGATTCAGTGTGACAGCTGTTTAGAATGGTACCACGGGGAATGTGTTAGTGTTACACCGAAAATGGCTAAGAAAATGAAAGATTATTTTTGTCAAGAATGCACAGGCTAATTATAAAATTTATTTTATATTTACAGAACTTAATTATCCTTTGTTAAAGAACTGCAATAATGTATCAGTTGTCAGAGAAGGAACTGAAAGCAGTAGAGGAAATTAACCCTGGTGAGTTTAGGATATTAGAATCCTCAGGGTCTGATTTTGGTGATGTGACTGGGAAACAGTTTGGCCCTGACTTATATAGTCAGGTTCACTGTTTGCCCAGGGAAGAAGTAGAGTCTGGCCCCACCCATCTAGGGAGGGAACACTCAAGCTTCGAGACAGTGGATGATTATGGCCTTCACAGTGGAGTTGAGTTTGGACCAGCCCATTTAGGGATGGAACACTCAAGTTCTAAAAGTGAAATTCATGGCCATAGTCATGATGGAGATTGTTCCACCTCCAGAATAGTGGACAAATGTGATAAAAAATGTGATACAAACATCTCTTTTAACAAACACGCAAAAGTTTTATCTTATTTATTGAGGCACAGCAGTATTGTAAATAAGGATGGTTTTATGGATGTTAGAGATGTTTTTAAACACCATCGATTGAGATCCCTGGACCTTGATATGCTAAAAAAGATAGTGGCTAAAGATAAAAAGCAACGTTTTACCTTGATTGAAACAGTGGGTGGGGAATGTAAAATTAGGGCTAATCAGGGGCATTCGAAACCTGTCCCTAATTTAGAGATTATTTCCATTGTTTGCCCGTCCCACGTTCCGGTGGCGGTTCATGGGACAAGCAGAGCCAGCTGGGCGCGTATCAGGGTCGAAGGACTCAAGCCTATGGGTAGGCAACATATTCATTTTGCCTCTTCCGATGTGGAAGGAGGTCCTGGTGGGTTGAGGCCTGGTTGTGAGGTTAAGTTATTTTTAAACGTTGAAGAATGTTTTAAACGAGGAATTCCTCTTTTTAAAAGTTGTAACGGAGTTATACTTTCTCCAGGTGATGGAAATGGTGTCATTCCTAGTAGCCTTCTTACCACCTCGCCACCAGCCTCAACAAACAAGATTATGACAGCTCCCCAAGTCAGTAGTGTAAAAGCATATCGTCGCCTCGTTAAGAAGCAGAATAGAAAGAAGAAGGGGCTTGGGAAAGCTAAATCATCTTGTTTTCTTTGTAGTTCTCAGGTTTCTCATCTTCGTAATCATTTTATTTTTAACCATGCTCCGGAATTTTTATGGGATATGTCCAAGTTGGATTTGTATATTTCTGCGGTTTTTACTTTGTTGAAATTGTTTAACAATTCTAATAATTTAGGAAAGGAGGAACTTGAGGCTGCAATGAATTTTGTAAATAGTAAATCTTTTATTCCATTCAATGCTACTGTGGATCCTAGTTATATTCCTATAATGCAGGAGTTTTGTGGAAAGTTGAATCTCGACTCCCCTGCCACTTTTGCCCTCCACCCAGTAAATTCACCTGGTTGTTTTGCCCACTGGCGGGTGTACATGGTCTTGATGTCATCGCTGTCAGAGGAGCAGTGTTCTACCCTTCTTGTAGAATGTAAGGGTCCGGGCACCCGTTCTGAAAATTGGGGTTATCTGACTGCAGGAACAGTTGAGGAGAATGATGCTTTGGTCCCATCCCAGTTGGGAGGGGAACAGCGAGAGGTGGTTGAGGAGGATGACGCTTTGGTCCCATCCCAATTGGGAGGGGATCAGCGTATAGTGACTGTGTCCTCGCCATCTAATTTTCCTCTTCTGGAACTGCATGATGATAGCCTTGATGCCTGGAGGAAGGAGGAAGGGTTTGAAACTGAGGCAGAAATGGATTTGATAGAGGATAGTGGTGATGTCGGGGCCATGTCTAGCTCTGGTGGTGCTGTGAAGGTGATTGACAGCCACTTCCACATTGACAGGATTTTAGAGAGAGTTTGGGGTCGTCGAGATGACGAGTATACCTGGGATCAGGTTTTTAATTTTCTCCCTGGTGGTGAAATGGAATGTGAAGTGGTGGGTGGAGTGGCAGTGTTTTGTGATCCCCCCACTTATCCTTCTGTGTTGGAGTTAGGTGAGCGTTGGAAGGTGGCGGTAGGGTTACATCCTAAAAAAGTTAAGTTATTTACTGCTGAGTTGCTGTCAAGATTAGAGGAATTTGTAAATAATCCTTTGGTTTGTGCTATGGGGGAGATTGGGCTGGATCACACGGTGCATTTTAATTCTTTTATATTACAAGAAGAGGTTCTTTTTAATCTTGTGAACATTACTCCTTTAAATAAGGTCATCATTTTACATTTAAGAGGAGCGGATCGGACTGTTTTTTTAGTAAATCGCAGGGCGATGAAGATTTTAAAAGTTGCAAATAGGTGTAGTCAGAAGTTGCATGTTCATTGTTGTGCCTCTGAAGTGGAGACAGTTGAAGCTTGGCTCAAAGACTTTCCCAATGTTTATTTCGGTTTTACTGGATTAGTGAAGTATTTTAACAAGGAACAGAAGGCTGGTTTGAGGGCGGTGCCACATGATAAGCTGTTGCTAGAAACGGATGGGCCGTATTTCGGCGGTAAGGGTGTTGTCACCAACCCCAGGTTTGTTGCCGATGTTGGGGTTGAGGTATCGAAGGTTTTAGGTGTGTCTGAGTCAGAAGTCTTTGAGTTGTCTGTAAGGAATGCTTGCTGTCTCTATGGGTTTTAATCAAATCTCTATTGATCTGTGATAGACAGTGTTTTTAATTGAATAATGTTATCCCGCCTTTTACAAAACGGGGAGGAATGTTGTGTCCTTTGATTTCATCTGGCTTTAATGTTTGAGTCTTCCCCTGTGACGTCACGATATTCTATCTGTGATATTTTTAGTATTTTAGCTGTATGGACGTTTCTGATTGGACTGAAATGATTTGTTGGACGTCCTAGTTATATTGGCGATTTTCATTGGACCGTGAAGCAGAACGGCGGGAAGAGAAGTTGTTTTCATCACTCCATACTTTGATTTATCATCGGCTGGACGTCACCTTGAGATCTGTGAAGATCATTTAGAGATCTGCGAAGATCAGTTTACCCAAGTCTGTTGGGCTGAGACGGAAGCTTTCGACGCCATTGAGACTAGCAACCTCGACCTTTAGCGGAGCAGCATACTTGGGTAATTATTGAATATTGTAGATTTGTATTCTATTTCGTTATAGAAATGACATTTCAACAATTACGTTGCCACCATACCAGGTCACGTGTAGCATTCGAACAGTTAGTGCGTGAGCTGTTCAAAGATCCTGCCTCAAGCTTTGGTTATGAACTCCATCAGCCATTGTGTTTGGAAAACACCACACACATACAGAACTCCGAACCTTACATTTTACGCTATTAAAACATTAATTTTTCTTAGTTGCTGAGCGAGCTGAAAAAAATTGCGTTGCCACCATACCAGGTCACGTGTAACATTCCATTGGGAGCTTTGGTTGGTGTTCAAAATTAAATGTATCTTTAAACGATACAATAACAAATCCTATCTTGGGTGCGACAGTATAAATGCAGTGCGAAACGGCACAAACTTTGGCAGAAACTCGCCAAAAAATTCGATAGTCTACGTCATTTTCAGTAAATATGGCTGTATATTGGCCACAAGATAAGGTTACAGTCAATTTAAGCTTATCGTTTACACCACTGCTATCTACGTTATTGAACTTACCCCGGTGTTGTTGGTCACCATTCTACAAGAAAAACAGAGCTTGTTCGCCACAATAATCGAGGTCTAGTATAGCTCCTATATAGCTCAGTGTAGACCAATTTTAGTCAATGGATAAATCTATTAACGCATCTGATTGTGCATAACGGTATATTGTTCCCAAGATGATACACTTGGGACCAGCTCAATGTATACCTATAAGGTGGTTTAGGTGGAGAAAACATGGAAAGGTTAGATTGAACTCAAGTTAATAAATTTTATGAAGCGTTCCCAGCTTCAAACAAATAAAACTAACAACCTGTACCCCCCCGCCCCCCCCCCCCCCCTTTAAAAAAAAAATAAAATAAAAAAGGAAAGCCTTTCTAACTATTAATTAATGTCCACATCAACAAAGTTGATCCGATATATCATGTTTGAATTTGACTCTCAGTGCAACCACTTTTACTACCACATCCATCACTCATTTATACAAAAGGCGTCCACCATTAATAAGAGGAAATTAGATTTTCCAAGAGTGGTGTGTGGTTTCGCCAGATTGTGACAAAATGAAAAGTTGAGCCAATAAGTTCCACAAGCCACCTCTGGTTGTTTGTCGCACTCATCGCCTGAACGTATTCAAGAGAGAAATCTGTCAAGGCTACTCAATCAAGAATATTTTTTGGATATTTTCTCACAAAATAACCTGCAAGACAGAAGTGTTGAAATCAATATCTTTGAAAAGAGACACATATATTACACCAGACCATCCTTTCCTCTGTATGGCTTGTAAAGTCGGATTGAATGCTCAATTCAGTTTACTACAGCGAATAGAGATAAAAACGGCATCTGAGTGTGGTCCCTTATTCTATCTAACAATCATATAGATTTGGGCTTGAAAATCATGAGAAACGGTACGTATCACATAATGTGTTCCGATTCCGTATCATATAGACGACTCATTCTAATTCCGTATCATTTTGATTCAACTCCCGGTAGACACCGCACTTTGACATATATCAGCATTGTTATTACGCATTAAAATATGAAATTCAAAATTTTGACCAATTCCAACCCAATTTAAACTGAAAAACGGGGAAAACAGGCTTTATGTAACGGGATTGTTAGATAAACGTATTATCATGACCAAATGCATTTCCTGTAATTTGTATCAGATTCTCGGTCGTGTTTACAATCGGATCACAACTCGCCCTGACGGGCTTGTTGCGATCTGATTGTAAACACGATCTCGAATCTGATACAAATTACAGGATATGCACATGGTAATGATAAGGTATATTTATCTGCCTGGTGTATTTTAAAAGCACCAATAATATTGTAGAGATTATATGAGAATGGTCAAAGAACTTTGCTAGAAGGTCATTTAGGGGGTGATAATTATACAGTTTACTCACCGCAATAAATCTTCTGCACCAGGCATGCTTTGTTTACATTACTTTGGTCAAATTACACTGCACGCAATTTTGTGCTGCAAGAGACTAGACATGTAATGGGTGCAAATAAGAAGGAAACCAAGATTGATCTATTCTTTAAACATGCTTTGAGTGTTGTATTTTAACGTTTTCACAAACGTTTGGAGTGGTGATATGTAGACCAAATTATTATTTTTTTTTTTTGTTATAGTCCATATAGGAAGAGTAGAAAATTGAATATTTAAAGCACATATTTAGGCTTACATGCGGAACAAATCCTATCTATGTAATAAAAGGTGAGCGACAAAAAGTTTCGCGTATTTTTGTTTTTTAATTTTTGGGGTGAGCCCTGAAAATGACCGCATGTACATTTTCGCCACAACTTCACCCATCCCCCTTCCCCACCTCCGGATAGCCACGTTATGTACATCTTAACAGCTTTTGTGCCAAAATAAGTAGTCACAACTAACTTCGGCGAGATCGCGGCTTAGTTGCTGCCATTTATTTAGGTGGAATTGTTTTGCTGTGAAGGGCACACAACTCTATTAATATGTGAATGTCGAGCGAAATCTTTCAGAATAGTTTGTCTTGAAAGATTATCAAATCTGTTTTGGCAAAAGATGCAGGATGAAACAGTTAATTTAAGTTGTATTATTCTGGCGTAACCTGCAGTTTGTTCGCATATTTAACAAGCGAAATAATAGTCACGTAATCTAAACTTTCATTTGAGATTTGTTTTCAAGCTTCAACTATCTTCCAAGCCGAGAGCTATCAAGACGCAGCTAAATTCGTTTACATTTTCCAGACAGAATTTAACGGATTTCCCGTCAATTAACATATTCACATATTTTATAATGTTTTCAAAAATGTGTACGATCATGTCGTATGTTCGGAATAATGGAAGAGGAGGGCACGGGTCAAGGGTTCGATTGCCTCTATCAGACACACCCACTAACTCCCCTCTGACATCAGTCATGGCAAATCTACACCAACATTTATTATGAACGGCATCTCACTTAACATATCGAACCGTCAGCTCTGTGGAGTGAAGTGTAAAACTTTCATTCTTTCACTCTTTTATTATAAGGAACATTCTTGACTACTCGCAATCCGTCAAGGATTACCACTACTTATCGACATACTTGTACATAAAGACAGATATGGATATTTTTTTGTTTGTTCGTTTTGTGAGGTTTAACAACACGTTCTGCAGCCTGCGTTCTATCGCATCGGACAATATAACTGACGTAGGAAACATGAATATCCGAAGATAGCCACTGAGCAACGGCGGATAGCTGTCGCACTTGCCAATTTTCCATTCCGGCACATCAGGGTTAGCATTGGTGAAAGGTAAGTGTTCTATTGTGTGCTGCACATTAACCGTAGACACACCACACGTCGATTATATTCTTGTCTTTAAATAGTGCTCCCCTGCTTCTGCGGATATAGTAAATTGGAGAGTCCGACAGCTAATGGTAATTGCCCATGTTCTGTCCGGGTATTGTGAGTGTCCAGATTCATCCGTTCGTAAAAGCGCCCGATATGATTCGTCGCACTTTGTGAAAAGTTTCGTTAATCAGGCCTTTGGATTGTTCTAATTTTGGGACATCGTAGGCGTGCCAAGCCAGTTGTTAAACTCATTTAAAATAATTTGTCCAGGTATTGAATGGCGCTTCAGGATTTCTATCGATCCTTAGGGTCCTAATTCCCATCTTGACCACATTTACTGCAGCAGAACAGGGTTTTCAGTATGCAATACCCGGGTAAACTCAAAGCTATTATATAAGTACCTTTGTAGCTGTTTCTAGACAAGTCTAGGTTGTCTGTATAGTGAGTCGAGACATACCTAAAACAACAGCAAATCCATATGACGTTGTCTATAAATGTATTAAAAACCCCAGGAGTAAATCACTTTTATGCAACAAATGTATAAAAAACAAACAGCACTATAAATTTTTCTCTCTAAATTGAGAACATGCCTGTATTTCGTGCCTCTGGTTACCTGTGTGGGTTTGATGGGATTTAAAGACCCGCGTTAAATGCAGCGATTGAAGAAACTAACTTAAATATGTACAAAATTTACCTTTTGATTCAAATTGGGAGAAGTCTAACTCTTTGAGAAGTCACAACTCTAACTCCGAGATGTAGGGTGTAAGAAAGATTGAATTGGGAGAGAGGGCCAATCTAAAAAAAATCAGTTTATCTTCAATTCCTTTGTCGGTTTGAGATAATATTTTTCATTTTTGCTGTTAAACGAAGAAGACAACTTCCAAAGTCCATCAGGAAGATCACGCCGAACACACAAACTATCGTAGCAATTGCAGTGACACCAATCGAGATACAACTAGCCCTGTCGTCATACGCAGAAGTTTTCTTTCGGACGTTGGCTGATAACGAAGAAACATTAAGTTTCATGTTTTGGTGGATAGAGGTCGCATTGAGATTAATGGATTTCAAATTACATCTCCTACATGGGCAAACCTTATTTGGATACCGATCTGTATGTGCACTCAAATTCCTCGTTGACTGGAGACTTATACTTGAAGTTGATTCATCCATTCGGTTCGTAGCCGTAAAACTCTCGCCATCTGTTGATACAGTTGTTGTTGCCGCTAATGAGGAACCTGTTGCGACAGAAGACGAATCGTCGACGCTATTGATTTCACTGTTTATACTTGCCCTTTATAATAGAGAATGCTGATACTGTATTGGTTTCGGACGGTGGTGTTCCTGTAGTTATTTCTGTAACAAGCAAAAATACAAGGAAGCATGTTAAATACAGCCAAGGATACACGTATCTGTCTTTCCCAACTCCCAACACACCGGCAAATCGCACACCTTCAACAATTATAATATCCAGCAGCGAACTTGCGCACAGTAAGATCTCCCAGTTGTCCAGTCTCCCAGTCGTCCAAAAAACCCCCCAAAACAACAGTTATAGTCGGATTTAGTTTGGTCTTCTCTTTCGATAAATCTTCTCTGTTATGATAAATCGAACCTAAAATGACCTAAATGTACGTGGTAAGGGAAGAGATTAAACCTCTTCCCCTGCCAGAAAAAGTATTTTAGTGCTTGATTACCGTTCACTGTTTACCATTTAGCCGCGTTTATCTTCTCTTTTGAGTAGATGAGTTCGGTTCAGGGAAGATGGTGCTGCAGCACTTGAGCCGGTTGAGATACGATTTTCTTAGGTTGGTGGTTCAAGCCAGTTCATATTAATATTATAACTTATCCACGACTACTATGTGGCTGAATTTGTTTAAAATGTATATAATCGGAGTAACCCTTTACAAACGCAGACGATATCAACATTTATTAATTTCAATATTATTTGGTTCAGATTTTTAAAAAAAAGCACCAAAAACCCCACCATATCACGTGACCCCCTAATGGGAACGAGCTCAATTAGCTCGTCCCCATGAGGGAGTCACATGATACGGTTTTGAAACATTTGTTTGAAAAATAAATGTTCTCCAACAACACCACTCTGTAAATTAGGTGGGTGTGGCCGATTGTTTGGCTAATGTGTTAACTAAAGTTGTCAGACCTTCCCAGTTTTAGTTACATAACACTGAACATTTTAATAATTTTACCATAATAAAAAATAATGTAACGTTGCGAATACTTCAATCGTTCACGATATTGGTTCTGATAATGACGCAGTAGAACGGAACTCATGCCAAATTTGCCTAAATGTACTATTATATGTATATTTACGAACGCGATAGCCTGCAATTGTTGGTGTACTGAATAGTTTGAGAGAGTTGAAGTCACAACGAATACTGACTGTATAAAAGAATAACAACATGGCGCAAAAATACGGAAGCAAAGGTGTTGCGAAATACCACAAATATTTCACCTTTAAAGAAAGTTACTCTTCGCATTTGGCCGCAATTGTCTTCAGTAATAGATCGCTTGTGGGATCAAACATTGATTATGGTTTTGTTGTTTACGGTCCTGCAAGAAAAATATTTACGTACAAAAAACTCAATCGCAAACATCAATATTAGCAGCGATAAAAATTCGTCGATAAGCGATCAGTAAAATTAAAAGACACATGGTGTCGAAGATGTCGAAGAGACGAACGTAGTGATAATCATAAGTCATTATCTTCAATAATGGATAACACTGCAACAAACGAAGTGTCTAGTTCCCTCCAGGATACATTCCATGAGCAGAGAATTTTACGACCCAGTACAAAAACACTCCATCATGCTAAACACCGAAACAAAAAAGAGACGAATTTTCAGTAACTGAGAGTGACAACCAGGCAATTTTGAAAAGTAACGTTAATCTTATTGTATGATAGCTACTTGCCATTGCTCAGTGGTTCTATCTTGGTACTCCAGCTTACTCCACCCGTAAAACCGTTCGACATGAAGTGACGTCGAAAGTGTTGTTAAACCCGAATAAAATAATATTATTGTCATTTGCATGCTTAAAACATTATGAAGTGTCGATGTGTATTCAAATAAATCATTGGGCATTACAGAAAGTGTAATTGTAGTATCCATAAAAAAACATGTGAATCATCATACATCACTCATATCACAAATGTTATTGCAGTTATCACGTTGTTACATGTTATTAAATTGTTTTTTCCTTATGACATTTGTTTAGGAAGCGCGGTGTCTCACGACATTGTACTTCAAATCGAAAGTTTTACGGTTCTTTTACCACCCCTGGTTACTGCCTTATGTCCTTGGGCAATGCACTCAATCCAGATTGCACACGTGGGTGCACGCAGGCGCAGTGTACTAAGAAATACTGCACGTCGATGATACACTTGCCCTCGACCAATGCTAAGCCGCAATTTCAGAATTTGTTTTTCTTTGAGGAATTTGTTGTTATTAGTATAATAAACTTCAGTCTGTTATGTTAGAATTACAGCATAACGTACTTAAATATTTAAATCAGTTAATTCTAATAAGATACGAGAAGAGCATGATCTTGAAAAGATGACGGTAGAGAACAGGTGAACTCACCTGCAAATCAAGCTGCTCCAGTTTAAATTTTCTTCAGTCTGAAGATTTAAGTTTGTACCTCGGGGGTCATGTTACCATTTATTTTTTTCTTCTACTAACAAGCAGAAATAGTCTGTCTTTTGTCCAAGCATCCGTTCGCCAGTCCCCCCCCCCCCCCCCCTTTTGTATTAAGGACATAAATAAGTTTAAAATAAAATTTCAAATTACTGTTTCTCTATTAAAAATGGTGTGATACAACCTTCCAATAGAGACTTCCCACAAAAGCTAAATGTTATCCAAAACATTCACTGTGATCCAGTAATTCACCGTTCTCACCACCTCTTCGCGTATTTATGATTGTTACGTTCATTATGTGTAGTCGTACTTTTCCACGAAACTCATCGTCGCCGATTTTATGTTATAGAAACATCGATAAGCAAAGTTACCTGGATATTTGTGGAAAAAACGGTATACTGAAGGTGCAGGTAATTTTATCCAACTCTTATAAACATCACATTCCTGTGCATGACATTCCCCCAAAACTCCTTAAAAATAGTCTTTTGAATCTCCAACCTTAGGTAACATTTGTTCTTCTTAAAATTTTACAGAAAACAAGTTTACGACTTAAAAGAAAACATTTTGCGGCACCATTCTGTATATTCACTGTTCGCAGCTTCTTACGTTGGACCCTCGAATCAATGCCGAACGTTACTAAACAGGTTCAAAGTCTTATAAATTACATGTTACCTGGAAGGAGTTAGTAGCGCCTTGAATACATTATACTATATGTAGACTGTGAATAAAGAATCTGAATCTGAATCTGACATTAGGCCACACTAAGTGATGGGCAAGCTAAAGTCCTTCAACAGGGCACAGTCGGGGACTACATCCAATCTCAACAACGGAAGTGGGATTATCTACATTGCCTTCTCGGGGAGAACCTTAACATCAACCCCCACATTTTACCCCAACCCACTGTTTCCCTCCAGGCCCCACACCAGAAATGAAACAAATACATTCGTTTAGACAAGTTTACATCTCTCAACTGCGATATTAATTATAATAGCCTTCAGGTGATATATTACACAAATAAAACTAAGGTTTCCCAGATATATATATATCTCGAACGTTTACGATCTAAACGATCTAAACTCTTTCAAGAGAGAGGCCGCTTTTCTGGACAAGGGACATGACACATCATAATTACGACGAAAACACTTATCACTACAATACGCACTACACAAGCGCACGTTCAAGTCGGAGAGATCCATTGAATAGTCCTCTTTTAAATCCCTCTCTGGGAGCGCAGCGGCTCTGTGGCCACTGCATATGATATCAACCCGAAATATCATGGTTCTATCCTCGCAAGGTGAAACTTCGCGGTGTCAATGGACAAGACAGTTAATTCCGACTGCCCACGTGGGGGCACGGTGGCGCTACGCTCTATGGCGTACTGCACGTCGCTGGTGCACTTGTGTTCAACCAATGCTAACCCTGCTTGTGTGGAGTTTGTACTTTGGGGAGTCTGACAGTCGCGCGCCTTAGCTCGGTGGTTCTCTCCAGGTACTCCGGGTTTTTCACCCCTAAACAAATGTCAAACTCGAGGAGACCCAAGTTGTGGAAAGTGTCGTTATCCCCATCCGCAACTCCCCCAAAAGCCTCCCCTGCTTGCTCGATGCACCCTAATCATAACGACATTCACTTTACTCTCCGGAGTCCATAATTTAATCTTCTGTTTCCAGGATTGTCAATTAACGTGATTTTCAGCAGCTAATGCGTCTTTGCCGGAAAGAGAATCTTACGCCCAGTTGAAAAAGACCACTATGGGGTTGGGGGAGCACGAAAGAGCCACTTTGCGCAGCCAATGTGAATACGGAGATAAATAATTTATCTTCGTGTTCAACTTGGTTCTGCAAAGTGGCTTTTTAGTACTTTTCGAATCGTACCTATGTAGAAGATTTCGAATCACATCTAACCTAGAATTAAAGCTTAATGCTCTTCAAACTGTAAATATTACATTTTCTTGTCAGTGTCCATTCAAGTATTTTATTCGTCTGTTTGGAAAAATCAACAAAAATCGGAATATTCAATAATGGAATCAAAATGGCGTCGAAAGCGGAACCTACTTGAACCCTTGTTCTATCACCTGGTCTCCTGTACACTGCAAAAAATATAGGTTCTCTTTAGAACCAAAACTGGTTCTAATCTTGTCCCTGAGATGGAACCAATTCTGTTTAAACAGTATTTGTTTCAAATCAAATAAATTTACCAAGATTAGCATTCAGTTTTAACAGAATATTACATGAACTGAAGTAGATTCAGCAGTAAACTTGGAGCTTATTCAACGCAGTCGCCAAACATTTTGAAACAAAGGAGATATGAACAGTTCGTATAAGGTCTAAACTTACGACTGAAACCTCCCCAATTTATGTTTAATTCTGTTAATATTAAATGTTAATCTTTATAAATTTATTTGGTTTGAAATAAATGCTGTTTAAACAGAACTGGTTCCATCTCAGGGACAAGATTAAAACCAGCTTTGGTTCTAAAGAGAACCTATATTTTTTGCAGTGTACATGGACCGATGTTAGGCGAATAGTTCAAAGGGAAACCTTTGGCAGAATTCCAAGAAGATCTCGGTACTTCAACAATGTGCGAATTGTCACGACCCTAAAAGAATCGAATCTAATTATCAGACGATTTAGATTCAAATGGAAATTCGAAGCTTAGTGGGGCCGTACCATCATTGCAAGAGATATTTTCTTCTTGAGAGGATCAGGTCGCGACGTATATTCACGTGGATCGAGGTTTCCAGAACAAAACATTGTGAAATGAAGACCGTTTCAGGACAAAATGTACGTGAATGGCACGTGAGAGTCAAGTTATTGCTTCTTTTGACATTTAAAATTCTACAATGTCGTCGGGGGATATAAGCGGACAACGAATTTCTTTACCAGATCCTACTGTGTTTCATGTGTTTTTTCATAAATAATAACTCAATATTCACTACTCTCTCTCTCTCTCTCTCTCTCTCTCTCTCTCTCTCTCTCATATTTATACTTGACTATTACCGCACTCATTTTCTTGCCTCATAGACGTTTTTGACGTGACGTCGTTTACTCACCAGCGGCTTTTATCTGGACAGCATCAATTTCAGTCCAATTACCAGCTATTGTGCAATTTAATTCCAATCGAACAGTATCGGATGAATAATCTCTCTGAAACAAGATTATCATAAAACTAGAACATTTGAATTGTTAAAACCTTAAAGTCTTGAACAAATGGCTCTTAAAACTGTACTGTAATAATGAATTTAATGACATTCTAATGTGATTATCCGAGCGGAAGTTCAACACCAGTAAGCAGTATTTAAGGGGCAGATCGTCCCCCATTACCCGTACTTTTGGGGGAGCAGCTAGAGTTAAATTCTGATAGGAACCAGACTTTTAGGTGAGCAACATTTGGGGGAGCAAAAGTACGGCTCCTTGCAGCTAGATTCGCCAAATGGTGTCCCTACTGCCTATATGGTATGTATAGTGATATAGGTAAACACATGGCTATGGGTATATATTATGGGTAAGTGGTGAAAAGATGATGGGAAAATTGGGTTTTCTTGAAAGTTTTCTTTTTCCGCGAAACGGTTGACGTTGCTATTGACGCCGTGACTCCATGATGCGCACGCGACGTCATAGAGATGTTGACCACTGTTGTTGTCCACTATGCAATCTGGCATAACGCTGTTCGGGTCAGGGGGTGTCGGACTTAACGTAAGGGTGGGGGGTGATGATATCGTAGTGGTGGTATATACCATGTTGGTATATTATGCTATGTCTGCTATAGCTCTGTCAAGCAGTATTGTGTGTGTGTGGTGTGTGTGTGTGTGTGTGTGGGGGGGGGGGGGGTGATACGTGTAATAATACATGTGATTTGAGTAAATCTCCCGTGAGGCTGAGTTATGAAACACGTTCTAATAATTTCATCCGCCAAAATTCCAAGTCTTTTTTTTTTCCACGCAGGTCTTCATTGACTGGCGATGATTTACTTTTGAATGGGGAATCAAATTTATTGGAAGGGAGTCCAGAAGGCGATAGCTATTATTCGGTTAAGACGGGTTGCGATATAGCTGTCAGAAATGAGATTACATCAAGGAGTCTATAACATAACATACATGCATGCAATATGATATATACATATACAACCGAGCAAAGCGAGGAAGGAGTGCAACTCCTCGGCTGGTCATATCACATTCACGCCTCGCATTACGATTCAAATCAACTTAACACTTATTTTTCTCTTCACACTTACTCACAAATGATTTATCTATCTAACGGCTGAATGGTTGGATTCACAATTCTCGATTACATACTTTTCTACACGATTTTCCTCCACAAAATGACGGAAAATAAATCTGCCGCGACACCAT
The DNA here is from genome assembly GCA_031216915.1 of Pictodentalium vernedei. NCBI lineage: Eukaryota > Metazoa > Mollusca > Scaphopoda > Dentaliida > Dentaliidae > Pictodentalium > Pictodentalium vernedei. The sequence goes on from CM062295.1 coordinate 335,363,817, forward strand.
ATCACCCTGCGCGAAAACGAAAGTAAACAGTCGACAGTTTTACTTAACGGGACCAACAAAGCGTGTCAGGGCAAAGCCAGCCTAAATATAGGGCCAGGGGGCCTCATATATAAAGATATTGTAAGTTCAAAAGATATTCCGCATCAAGGCGAAAAACCCTACGTGAATTTCACTTCTCTGCGAAGCTGGACATGGAAAAAACACACGTGGTGTATATCCAGCTTCAGCGCAGGGACCCAGGGGAGAAACGGTATGTTAGATAAGGTCTAATCTCATTTAATTTATACAGTAGTCGCGAGTCTTACGAGACGTAATCGGTTGGTGGCAGGATATCGTCACGGCCAATTGAGAAACGAGATTCTAAAAGATAGAAATGTCTGTCGTGTCAGTGAGTGGCAGGAACGAATCGGTTCTCTCGACAAGTGAAATCACCGTTAAGTCACGCGCGAGATGACTTGTATTGATTCTGCCTCGATAAACGTCATCTCCCACCGTTTTGGCAGATGGACAGATGAGCGTCTGCCCACCTGACAGTTTAGGGTAAAAAGTATATATACCTTGAAGAGCAGAGCATTAGACACACACTTGGGATCACACACCCGTTGGTGAAGTCCAGGGCAGGCGGACTCTGTTTCCTGGCATAGGGGTACCTTCGATCACAGGACCATGAAACGGCTGGAATCGCCAGACAGGGCGTTCCACGATTGATTTAGCTTAAGGTTGATTGGCGGCTGCAGTGCCAAATTCGTTGAGAAGGAAAACCCAAGGTGAAACGTTAAAGCTTAGATTGTTGAGTAGCAGGTATCAGCCTGCAATAGTCGCAAGTGTAGGTTAATTGTATTGTGCGTATTAATCCTTTGAAGCGTCAGACTGATTGCGTTGTGAGTAGTTTGTTTTGCTGTCGAAGCATCGTAATACCGACTGGAGATCGGTGTGAGTGACAATTTCGCCCTAGCACAAAAAGGGGCATTTGTGAATCGTGAATTCAACCAGGAACAGTGAACATTTCAATAGGACTTTCCCGGAGGACTTTCAAAAGGCACATAAGGTATGAGAAGACAATATCTGACCCAAATCAGAAGTACGGTGGCTTTATAGATGACAAACATTGCTGGTCGGAACCCTCCGACAGCCAGAGGTACATTTACGCGCAGACGTTGACACTTGAGCCTAAGCGAGTGAAGCTCTTATGGCGAGCTCACGGTAATAACATTTCAGATTTGTGAAGCTCTTATGGCGAGCTCACGGCAGTAACATTTCCAGTGTGTAGACTATAGTGCCCGTACAGGGCTATAGAATGACTATATAATTGTTGAGAATTGTTTAACCCTAGCAACCCATTTTCTGTGAAAAGAATCGAATTGTTGATTGTTGAAATATTGAAACGGTTTTATTTGATTGTGTAAATAAAAGAATCGTTGTTACTTTAAATCATTCTTTCCATTACGCAGCCTGAAGTGATTAGGAATCACACCTAACGAAATCGAACCTAACTTAGGCCAATTTGGCAGAGGAGAAATCGCAGCGCCGGTCGAACTCAGCTCCCAGCGCCGAGTTCGCGGCACCAGGATTCCGACTCTCCGCGTCGGTCTAATTTTCCCTCAATTTCATCAGCGGGACTAAATAACCCCACGTCAGTCCATGCCTTACGGGGCCCCAGGTGTCCTGACAAAGCGAAACGAAACGGGTTTACCGTATGACGAAATCCCCGCAACATTTGAATCTCTTTAACGTGTCTGATGCGAGTGCAATTTTGAAATTATTATTGAACGCCCCCTATTGGCTAAATTTGAGCGCGATAGCTGTTAAATTGTTCATTTGTTCATATCAATCGCGGAGAACTGCAGTATGTCAAGTTTGCGAGACGTTAACCTTCTGCTGGAGGAATGGTAAGCAATAATAGAATATTGTCAATATTATTGATACTTTTCGGAAAGCAATTAAAAATGTTACCGTTCACGTTTTACAAGGAATATTCGTATTCATCAACAAATACACCTCCTATAGTTTGAGTCCTAACACAGGAATCTGGAGCTTGTGATGTGGGCCATATATCAGCCCCTCCAGAGGATATTATATGGCTCGTACGACAAGTTCCCGAATCCTCTGGTCCTATTGGAAAAATATCGACCACAATTTTCAGTCGTCACTCAGAAGCTATATTTTGGAGTGTTGATATTTTTGTGTCGCCGCCCTACGAAGTGGGGAGCGACATATAGGGATTACTTTTGTCGTCTTGCGTCGTCCGCGTCACACTTTCTCTTATCCGCCACTCCTCTTTAACCTATGAATGGATTTTGATGAAACTTTCAGTGATTCTTTATCACATAATGGCATTGTGCACCTCCTATTTTATTTGTTGATCCGCTGTATTTTTTTCCAGAGTTCTGCCCATTTTCCACTTAGAATTCTGTCTGAAACGCCAGGCGACACACGTCTTCCAAGGAAGACTCACATCTAAGTTGTAATTTGGCCCTAAACCATAGCTCATGCCACGATATGGCAGCAGGTGTGTCGAACCTTTTGTTATAAAGACACATAGGCTATAGATATTTGTGGGCCAAATTACTCAAAATGTTCAATTCCTGTGGCATTTTGTCGTCTGTTATTCCACAACCATTTCTCGGGTTGCCATGTGCAAATCAGCTGTGGCATAACCTTTTTCCGAGTTATGCCCCCCACCTCTCCCATAACACCCTCCCAAAATCAAGTCCACGTGGTTTTATTGCGATTTATTTAAAGAAAATAACTTAAATAAGTGCATACAACTGTAATACAACACAACACACCAGGGCCGTAGCCAGGTTTCTATAATTGGGGAACTAGACAGTTTTTTTTTTTTGGGGGGGGGGGGGGGGGGCATTCCATGCACTTCCTATCTGTAAAGTTGTTGTGGGGTTTCGGGGGGGGGGGGTCCTTGCCTAGTCATACCTAGAAAACTCCCGCCTTACCCCCCCCCCCCCCCCCCACACACACACACTTCCATACGTGGAAGTGGGAGGAGAAGGTAACGACCGGAGGGTCCTAATTAGGATAAGGAAGTAGGAGGAGGGGGTGATGTCCAGAGGGTTCTAGTTTGGACAAGGCCTCCCCCGAGAAAATTTTGCCCAAAATGTATTGCTCTAAGATCGAAATTTAGTGCTCCAAGATCGAATCCGAGGCATTTGTAACATGTGTAGCCCTACATTGGAGGGATTTTTTGGGGCTCTAAAGATATTTGAAACTTGCATTGTATATGTTTTTTTTGGGAGGGGGGGGGGGGGGCATGCAAAACCTTTACGCCACTGCAACACACCAGTACATTCCATATTTATTGATGTTTAATGTCATTGTCAACATCTAGGCTATATCATGGCACAACATAAGTGTAAACGCAAGAGTGTTGCTAATCATTTCTGCTTATGTTGCCCCTCAGTCCTCAGTGTCATTCCACAAGTTATGATCGAGGCGTGTAATGTCGAGGTGGTTGTGGGTATGGGAGAATGCCACTCCACCCCCCGCACTGGTGGGGCCCGCCCTGAGACATTTTGAAAAATCCGGTGGCCTAAGACAGAGTCTAAAGCCCCACCCGCATAGGGATGGCGCAAACGTGGAGGGGCCAACTGGAACTACCCCCCCCCCCCCTCCTCAACATTCGGGGAGGCCCCTCAGCCCATCGGGGACATTTGGTAAGTTACGAGGGCTTCTCATTGCAAGCTTGGTTAATGTTTTCACCAGGGTAGCGATAAACTCTTCTTGCTTCAAGTCACTACATATTGGAAAATTGCTGGACAGAAACTTTTTATGCCCTTATTTCTATTTCTTTGGATGAGGAAATAAAGCTTTTCAAAGGCCAATTTTTCAATTTCTCTCACCGGGTCGAAGTTTTTCATATAACACTATAAGACTCAGCCACAGCCCATTCATGTGTTCGCAGGAATTCCTCGCTTTAATGTCTTTCCGTCCCTTGAAGACATTCCCCCACGCGTTGACATTCCACCTCTTCCCTTTTTACGTCAAAACAAAATGTCAAGCTCAGACAATCCAGGTACATTCACTGTTTTTACAACATTAAACAAATAGATATCAGCGGTCTTTCAAGTGTATTATCTTGATGTGGTCATGAACTTAATTCAAACTTCAAAGGGTTATCGGAAAATCAAATCGTTTGTGATATTGCACATCAAACACTCGTCAAACCGTCCATTCATTGACCACATTCAAAGTACTTGAGCGAGGGGCCCTGGATACATCTGGCTGACCGTGGTTTTCTTCCACATTAGTGGGAGAAAAATTTAAAATTCAAAGCAAACAGGCGCAAAAATTCTGTCCTCTAGAGGCCTTTAGACTGTTAAAAAGAGTGGGTCAGTCCCTCATCTCCCGCCTCGTGTTCACCCCCCCCCCCCCCTCTCCAAACAATTTTCAGTTCCATTTCAATGATTATCTTTTTGTAGGGACACGCACAGCTTATACAAATTTTCAATATGTGTAAAAAAAAGTGTGAGCGGGGGGTCGGGAAGGGGTGGGGGCAAGTGTCTAGACTCGGATTGAAAGTGACATCTGGCGACATTCGGCAATTGATGGGCTCTTGATATGTGAGGCCCACGTGAATTAAGTTTGAGCTATAATGTTCCTTGTGTTGTTCGAAATCTTGGGGCCCGGCCGGCCCCGCCATAACACGGCCCTTTGGTGGGTTACTTGTCTGCTCCCAAATGGTGTCTTGTAGACCCAATATAGAAGCTCAGAGCGTTTAGGATGTGATAATAGGGGAAACTCCCTTATGGTGTCATTGGCCTCGGAAGGATGAGACGCTTATAAGGGCCTCGTAAGCGGGTGAGTATTTTAGTGTCTCCTTCTATTTTCTTATTCCTTGTTTTTTCGTCTTCTTCTTTTCTTTTACTTGCTTTAATGGGTCCCCTATGGCCGGGGGGGGGGGACTCACTCCAGACCACTCCCAATGGATGGGCCGCCTCTGACTCTCAGTAAAGTGACGTAGCTACAGGGGGTGCCAGTGTTTTGTTTGTGATATTGTTTGTCAGAATTTTTTCTTGCAATCTTATTTTCAAGATCTGTTTAATTTTTGCTTGTTTTTCTGCCTGCAGATGAACTTGCGTTTACCCCATCGGTTGAACAATGAAAATACCCCGCTGATAACTGATGTTGTCATCAAATCATCAGTTGAACTACATAAATGCCTTTCTACTAATTAGTGCATTTAGTGGAACAGCCATGATGGAAAATTTGAAACTTTCTGTTCAAAAAACATATACTTTTCGCCATTCAATAATCAAGAGGATTTTCACCCCCCAAAAACTACCAGAATGCTCCACTGGATAGCACATTTCAGAATTTTTCTTGAGGAGAACCCGCAGATCCTCCTGTGAATGCTAATGCTTACGGCATCTGCATGTTGTCAATACAGTGATCATGAAGTACTTCGTCGGAAAAAATATATAAGCTCTGCACCCCCGATAAAATATCCTAGCTACGCCAGTGGTCCAGCAGGATGTTATTTATTTCCTCTTGGGCGTTTTTCTTTATATCATTGTAAAAATCACTTGAAAGTCATATTGGACGAAAAAGTGTTGGAGGTCGGTTTGGGCGAAAATGATTTCGGTCGATTCAAGTAAAACTGTGGTTTGGGTCATGTGGAGGCCGGTTCGGGCGAAAATGTTGCGTGTTTGGGCATCTTCCCCCACATTTGACCTGGGCACAGAGAACAAGTCCCATATTTATATGCTTATATTAACTGTAGTGACGATAATGATAATCCATTTTTATTTTAAAAATGTACAAACTGATGTCAAATCAAACGCAGCAATTCCAACAAATGCATAAATCCGTTTTAAAGTTCTCTGCGGTCTGTTTCCAGTTCCGACTTATTCGACAAGTTTACTTTCGTTTTCGCGCAGGGTGAGATGGAGTCGCGGCAGATTTATTTTCCGTCATTTTTGGAGGAAAATCGTGTAATAGAGTATGTAATCGAGAATTGTGAATCCAACCATTCAGCCGTTAGATAGATAGATCACTTGCGAGTAAATGTGAAGAGAAAAATAGGTGGTAAGTTTATTTGAATCGTAATACGAGGCGTGAATGTGATATGACCAGTCGAGGGTGCGTTGCACTCCCTCCTCGCTTCGCTCGGTTGTATATATATATATCATATTGCATGCATGTATGTCATGTTACCGATTCCTGTGATGAATGTAGTGATGGAATCTGTTCTCGGGGAAGGTTTTTCGATTCATCTGTTGGTTATGGAGTAACTGATATATGGTAACTGTTAAGTACACGCGTAGCATTGCTCTCAACACAATTCTTTGGATATTTCACATTAACATACTTTCAGTTTAGTGCAGGATCATGACAATTTTTATAACCCAGGACAGGCAAATTTCGCGAGTCGAAACATTTCTGTTCATTCAAGTATCAATAGTATTTAGACAGTCTTAAATTTTAACTCAAAGTTTGATCAATTATGTACAGACAGGGGACTTCTCCCGTTAAATTTTACAACTGAAAATTTAATATATTAATCAGATTTTTCGCTTTGCGGTGTCTTGGAATTTAAATTGAAGTAATAGTACCTGAATCCAATGTTATACCAAAGCGCACAAAGGAGTTACAGAATGGCAGGAGGCGTGAGATCTTATATTAAGAACGAACAAGAAAATCTTTTTTTCAGACCAAAGTAAAACTATTTAGTGCTATATATACTGTTTCCAAGAAAGGGTCATAAGAGCAAAGAGTTCTTGCAGATTTGAGCTACCCCTCCACCATCCGACATCGAGAAACGAGAGGGTGTCGGCCGAATGCTATCTAGGTGAAAATATAAATCCAAGATATCCAAGAGTTGAAAGCCTTGTTAATATTATTAGGAAGAAGGGTAATGGTTGCTATTTATACTTAATGATACCTTACAAGAACTTAATAACAACTTTCATTAGATATACACTTGTTGCGTCATATGTGGAAAAATAATTTATTTTGACAGTGTTCTTGCCAGAGATTCACGGTTACAGTTATATAAATAACTTCTAGAAGTAATAATGAGATCATCACTTTTTAGATGATTTTGGCGCTGCAGAAATTCCAAATAGGAGCTTAGAAGCTTTTCCATTTTTGAATGATCTTTCGGATTCATGTTGTTTAAAGGAATACCAAGAAAGATCGTGTTCTCCGAAATAAATGGTATTTTCGGGCATTTGGTTAAATGCTGAAACTCCTACTTTAAGTGTAACGCATGAAAGACTGGATAAAATTCCTGCATTTGTTTTAGAATGGCTATCAAAATGGCCATACCAAAACAGGTTCAGTTTTTGCTAGGCAAGGTACAGTTTATTTCTGATTCTGTTTGGCCAACATAATTATTTTTATTTTCAGAACTTTAAAATGCTTGTGGTCATTTGAGAATAGACATCTTTTGCTAAAAGTACCAAATTACATTCAAAAGGATTTTCAGTGGTGGCAAAAGTATCTTCCTTCATACAATGTCCATAGAGATTTGGTCACCACCTGATCAGTTCCTGGCTTCAGATGCTTGCATTACGGCTGTGGTCGCAAAGTAGATTTAAAATGTCACGATGCATGTCAGGGGAATTATTATAGGCATAAATGTGACTTGGCACAATATTCGCATATCATTCACACAAACTGTTCATTTGTTCACTTGATTGAAATTAACAACCCTCTGGAAGACAAAATCATAATTGGAGCAGTATATATTCCACGAAGGAACCGAATATTCATCGAATAAGCTTTTAATGATATTGAAGATGACATCATTTCACGAGATGTCGTTCCAATAAGACTTATATAACAGGTAACCTGACCTCTCCTACATCGAGTGATCTAGATTATGCATCGGTGGATTATGGGAGCGATAAGGATTTAATCAATATAGAAATAGACATTATTGACAGTGCGTCACCGCTTGAATCGTTTGGGTTACCTAGAGAGATATATAACAAGGATAAAGTAAAAAATAACTTCGGTCGGAAACTCCTTACTTTGTGTCGAGACAATGACCTTTTTTATAATAAACGACCGAGTAGGGGACCGACCGTGGAGTTGGGTTCCTAACATGCCGGAACTCCTTGGTTGTCGATTATAACAATATAATAATAATAATAATAATTATCCTATATGCTCTCAGGCTACATTCTATTTCTAATTTTACCGCTAAAGAATTTGGTAATCTTTTTTCAGACGTGCATTGTCCTATTACAACTACTGTTGAAATGAGTGTGCCCTCTTGTGAAACAGACAATCGGGAAACACCAGGAAATGACGACATTTCATACCGGAAATGGGTTCCAAACAACAAGGCAGCAGAGTTTACAAATAATATAGACACACAAGCCCTTTCTAATATCCAAGATTATTTAGACAGTCTGTCCAGTGCATACGTCACTGGACAGCAAATTAATCATGTAGTAAATGTGGTGTCCGATGTTCTTTTGGATTCAGCGAAAAACATATTTGGAGTTAATACTAATAAAAAGAAAGAAAGTGGCAAAGAAAATAAAATAAATAAAGCTTGGTTTACATCAGTCTGTAGACTAGCTAGACAAAAAATATCGTAAATCGGCAAGGGATCATGCGCGTTTATCTAATGGTATTACAAGGCAAATAATGCGGTATCACACAAATATATACAAACGCGAAATTAACCGTTCTATGTCATTACACAGAGAGAAAGTTTCGCATAACTAGCGGTAACAAAACAGTATAACACCAACAAGTTTTGGTCTACAATTAGCGGACGAAGAACACCGTTAAATCCGACTGTTAAATTAAATGATTTAGAATCACATTTTCGTAATTTACACGCCGAACAGCATACGTGCAGTATGTGAATATCATGATCCGGATAACGCCAGTCAACTTAACGCGCCCATAATCTCCGACGAGGTCCTAAAGGCTATGGGCGAAGACTTGATTTTGAAAGAATATCTCAAATCATCTCCTGATATGTTAATTGATATTTATTGTTGCATTTTTAATTATATAATGGATTCTGGATGCATACAGGAGATTTGGGGCATTGGAAATATTATTCCGCTGCACAATAACAAAGGTGATATCAATGACCCTAAACATTATAGACCAATTACTTTATTGAGCTGTTTTGGGAAACTTTTTACTAAAATCCTCTCAAATAGACTTTACTCATATGTGGAGGATAATGCTATCCTTTGTGAAAACCAATCTGGTTTTGGAACAGGACACTCGACAATGGATAACATTTTTGTTATTCATATGTTAACCGATATCACATGTTTTTTGAATACTAAATTATATTGTGCTTTTGTCGATTTCTAGAAAGCTTTTGATAAAATCTCCAGACAGGGTTTATGGCACAAATTACTACTAAGCAATATCAACGGTAAATTTTTTAAAGTTATCCGAAATATGTATTCGAATATTAAGTCTTGGTGTTAGACAGGGTGAAAACATGTCTCCGATATTATTTTCATTATACCTTAATGACTTACATGAATTTATGACGAAAGAAGGTGTTAACGATTTAACAAAAGTGTCAAATCAGATAGCATCTCGTTTACTAGTTTTTATAAAATTGTTTGTTATCTTATATGCCGAGGACACGATTTTAATGTCCAAAACACCAAAGAAACTTCAGAGGTACCTGGATATATGTTCGCAGTATTGTAAAACCTGGAAATTAACTGTTAAGGTTGAAAAAACACAAATTTTACTAATTTTAAAACGTAGTATGCCAAAAATACGGGACTTACGTTTGACGGTCGTGAACTTGAGGTTGTTAAAATTACCTGGGAATCATTCACTCAAAGTCTGGCTCTTTTTCCGATGCTAAGAAAGCGTGAGCAACAAAGGCGGGTAAGGCAATGTACTCAATCATATCAAAAGCTAGAACACATTGCCTGACCGTCAGAAACCAATTTGATTTATTTGATTCCCACGTACTACCAATTCTTTCATACGGATGCGAGATATGAGGATTCGGCAACAATGATATGCTGGAACACATACATAGAAAATTTTGTAAATTTTTTTTTTGAGATTAAAGCCTTCAACACCTAATATGGTATATGGTGAAAGCGGGATTCTAGCTATTAATGTCACTATAAAACACAAAATGGTTAAATACTGTGTAAACATTATGAATATGGCAGAAAACAGATTACGTAACGCAGTCTATAAATTATCACAGACATGGATGACGGACTCACCATCAAGCTCACAATGGATTGTGACAATCCGAGATACACTTACAAGCTGTGGTTTTCTATCCGAAACAACTATTAGAGTATGCGAGATGTGGTCTGTTTTGCCAGTTCAGAGAATCATGGCAATCCAATATTGATAATTCGAGTAGAGGGGCGAATTATAGAATATACAAGCATAACTTCGATTTTAAAACATATCTAGAGCTTATGGGTGAATAAATCGAACTACATTATGTAAATTTCGAACAAGTAACCACAAACTGCCAGTCGTAACTGATCGATGGTTAACCTCCGGTGAGGATGATGAATTATGCCCTCTTTGCAATAGTCGCAAAATAGGAGACGAATACCATTTCATACTTGAATGCGAAAAACTAAATGTTGCGAGAAAACATTACATACTATGTAAATATATAGGTCGTCATAACACAATAATTTTGAGTGAAATAATGAACGCAAATGACATATCGATGAGAAGACTATGTGCATTTATTTGAATTATAAACCGGGAGTTATCCAAAAATATAACTTAAGTTAATTTATCTAAATACATTCGCAATATTTACTTGTATCGGAAACTGTGTTTAGATTACACCTGGATAACATATATAGTGTTTCGGGGTTATTATTATTTATGTATTTGCTCTCACATTAGCTGTATTTTTGTCTATGCATGTACCTGTGTGTATCAAACACCGAACCGACTTACAGTGTGTGGCATTAGCAATCTATCACAACCACAAAGAGCATCGAAGTTATTGGATTTTGATGGGTGAAAAAATATCCGCACGCCACCGGTGTCTTCCTAGCATACCTACCTGTGTTATGCATATGGTTCATGATGTATTCAGAACGTCCGCCCTTATAGACAGTCTTCAGTACAACCCAAGTGTCGGTGACCATATTTGGATGTCGTCTGGTAAGGTAATAGGCCAACATATGGGGGGATGGGGGGGGGGGGGGGTGGCGGACTCCCACATATCGCCGATTTCGTTTTCGAATATCTACCAAGGTTATGACCCTTTTGACTTGAAGCAAAATCGGATATCGAAAGTTTTGTATTACAATGGTCGTATTGTTTTTCAGCTTTTGAACGTCTATACTGACGACATACCAGCATTGGTGAGGGGGGGGGGGGGGGGGGGGCAAGATACCCACAAATGGTGAGCCAGTTGTGAACACGTGAACATCAGGGATTTGGCCCTTGTTGGTTTGAGATAAATAATACAACTAACGTTTTGCATTATAACTGGGACTCCAACTGTCAGATGTTTGTCTCTTTCCGCACGATGATAGACCGACAGGAGGAACATGATATTCTTAAACTTCAGATTTCATCTGTACTTTCCTAAAAGAGCTATGGTCCTTGTATGACCTTAAAAAATAAATAAGTAAATGAACAAATAAACTGCCACTACCGAGGCCACATACCGACGTTGAGTGTTCCTTTTGATGTGATATACAAGATGTAACCCTCTCTGTACATATGTAAATACTTTTATATATATCTCAATATTCATTTACTAATTATACATATGAATTCGAGAAATAAACTATATAGATATAGACGAATATTTGGGAAAGAGTGTTGTCAATCCGAATTTAGAGAGTTCTTTGTCAATTAAAAACTGCACATCAACGAATTGGAATATTTAACCATCAGTTTGTTTGCCATTCCTCGGCAGAACACTTAAATCGACACAATGTAATAGATGTTATTTGAGTTGAATCAAGAACTTTTATAAACGTTTAGCTTTTGTTTTTTTTTTTTTTTTGCTTTATGAAATGTTTGAGTTAAAGTTATTGCATAAAGACTCAGCCAGGAATAAGCAACATTGTCCTCGACGAGCGATTCCCGTAGCACCTAACATTCTGTTAGAAATACATCGACACATATAATTTTACAATCCCATTCATACGCCTTCTGGTGTCTGGTAGATTTCTAAAAGTTCGGGCATCTTTCAGTCTAATCACCCAGCTGCGCTTATCCAGTTAACTTGTGACTTGGCTAGTAATGCCCATAAAGTGTGTACCTTAATTTCACCATAAAAGATACTTTGCTGGTTTTGTCAAAGCAGAAAGATGTAATTATATCTTCAACCTAATCTTTTTGTTATTTTTTTTTGCGGCCATGCCACAGCGTAGAGTTCTCCTAATTCATTCGATTTATAAGCACAGCAAATTAATTTTTGATCTGGGTGTTAGGTTCTATCCAGTTTATAATGTGTCTAAAACGACTTATCCCATTAACCACTCTAAAGCCAGTGTACAATATTTATCTCATAATGTCTTTCACCTTGGACAAAATATCAAAACAGCTCGGGTAAGACAGCCTTAAAAGTTAACTCTAAGTTTAATCAATTATGCAAAGAAAGGGAACTCCTCTCGTTAAATTTTACAAGTCCTTTGTTTCCAAATGGTTCCAAAAAGACAATTATTAAAAACTGATGGATTACACCTGAACTTAGAAGTCTCCAGGTGATTGTGACACATGTTTACTTCAAGTAAATGTAGATTGTACTATTTCATAGTTTATTCTCATTAAAAACTTTATTCTATTTTACCAAACCGAATTAACACAACTGCTATTGTCTCATTTTTTTCTACGCGCTTCGCCCCATTGAGGACCATAAGCTCTATGTGTTGTAGTGCAGAGTTTGGAGGCTTCAGTTTGCAAATCTCTTGCGTTCTCACTATACAGTTTCTTGAGAGGTAAGAGTTATGTTTCTTTTGTGTGCATAACATGTTTTTATTTGTTTTCACTTGAAATTTTCTTTAGCAATTTTTGACTTGGCGGCGATTTCACTATTGAGCTATATGGTTTAATTACCATGTACATTTGGGTTTTGGAAAAATTTGAATGAAATTAGTTTGGAAATTTTCTCCCTTAAAAAAATGTGAGAGGTGAAATCGCTCGACAAGATAATTCCAATGCGCCACCTTGATGGAGATTAGATCTAGTTTGTTTGGCAGTTATTTTATTATAAAATATTTCAACTGAGACTTAGAAGTTTTCTCTCTTGGGGGTTTCATTATTTGTAAGAGATAGGATCTCTCGACATTGATTATTTGATCAAGTTGTGATATTTTTTAACTGACACATGTCATGGCCGTCATTTGCCAATTACCTCCTATACCACTTAGCATGATTTTTGTCTTCTATAAAGCGTGTATTACATTTATCAAGTGATAACTGCATGTTACTAAATGTAGTACAACTTGTTTTTTTTTCATGTTCACATTTGCTGCAATGATATTTCAATATAGCCATGAATTACTGAACCTGTTAGTCCAATTCCTTATTTACAATTTGTTCCGTAATGTAAATTACTAGCCATGTCTACCTGGGCTGTGAATGGATTCAGGCCAAAGGTACGGCGTATTTGTTTCCAGCGACTATCACACATGTAATTTCTAGCACTGGGTCATGTCACTTACTTGCAGATAAGCGTATAATCTGCTTACTGTTACGAGTATGCATTCGTGTAAAGAAAATAATTTCCAAAATGCCTTCCCTGCGTATCATAGTTTACAAATGCAGCTCCCCTAACAGCGAATCTTCATTCAATTAAGTCTTGGTTTGTATTTGCTTTGTGTTGACAGAAATGTACCACCAGGTAAAGGAATGCCACACCAAAAGATGCGACAACACTGATCTCAGTACAACTGGATTGCTCATTGGTGACATATATATCCTCAACCTCCGCCTTATTGGGGCGGGGTTGGCCCGGTGTTACAATAAATAACAATGCACAGCAACAACAAAAATTTTCAAACATATTCATTTTGTCGACGGCTAAGGATATATTAACCTTATCTCTGTCCCCATGGCCGATTCGAACCCTTTCTGTCTGTGTCTACATCTCCGTCCATCTCACTAACCCTACGTCTCTGTCTCTGCATGCCCCCCCCCTCCCCCGATACCCCTTCTCTCACTCTCCCCTATCTCTCTCTGTCTTGAGAGATGGAGAGAGGGACACAGATAGACAGACAGACACAGAGATAGACAGAGACAGATATAGAGATAGAGAGAGAAAATTGCAAAGAATCAAAATGTTTCCACCTGTGAACAATAAAACAAAAAAGACCCATGAACTCATTGCAGGCAGGCAGGAAGCAGGCGCAGAGATATAGGGTGATAATTCCGAACAAATGCTTCGTAGTATAATCAACAAATCAAAATCCGAGGCGACACTCCCACCTAGCATATCTCATAATAATGTTCAAATAACTGACCCTGATAAAATCGCCTCCAGTTTTAATGATTACTTTTCAAAAATTGGTCAGACTATGAACGATCACGTTATATTTATTTATTGATGTTTAAGGTCACATATTTATACACAATGGCTAATCATAACCGTGACAGTTTTACGGGTGGAGGAAGCCGGAGTACCCGGAGAGAACCACCGAGCAACGACGAGCAGCTGCCAGCTCCCCAACATCGTAACTCCGCACTGCAGCACAGGCAGGGTTAGATTGTTTGAAGACATGCGTACCATCGACGTGCAGTACGCCTTAGTAAACGGCGTCATCGTGCCTCCACATGGGCAATGGGGGTGAAGTGTCTTGCCCAAGGACACAACGCGGTTGACGCATGTGGGATTCGAACCGAGGACTTCTCGGTTTGCAGCCTGCACCTCTACCTACTGAGCCACCGCGCCCCCGAACGATCACGTTACTGCCTCCATTAACAACTTTGGTGATTTTATGAATGGAAATTACCCTGACTTTTTTTTATAACCCTAACAAACGAGTAAGAAATTATATTGACAGCCGAAAAAACTGAAAGGAAAGTGAGTACCGATGCTTTCAATTTATCCACGAGAATTATGAAAGGGACAGTTTTTTGGGTCGCTAAACCCTTGGTTCATATTTTCAATCAATCATTTATCCCAGGAAAAGTCCCCGATAAAATGAAAATAGCAAGGTAATACCAGTCTTCAGAGAGGGCATAAATTCCCGCGAGCTAGTTAACCACAGACGGATTAGCTTATTACCAGCTTTTTCCTAAATTCTGGTGAAAATAATGAAGAAGAGACTCTCTAATTTTCAAATGATTTTAATATACTGTACGAACATCAGTACGCCTTTGGCAAAAAACACTCCACTTTCCATCCCATCATGCAAGTTTTGCTGTATGTTGCTGAATGTAACGACAAGCCAACAAAAGACTCTACTCTAGCCGTCTTCATAGATTTGTCCAAGGCATTTGATTCGATCAGCCATGACCTATTGCTTAGTAAACTCGAATTTTACGGAATAAGAGGGATAAATAAATTTTGGTTCCAAAGTTATTTATCAGACAGAGAACATTATGTGGAGTATAACTCGAACCGATCTCCAAACTGACATGCAATTTTCGGGGTCCCACAGGGGTCTGTGTTGGGACCTATTCTCTTCTTACTTTACGTCAATGATATGATATATTCCACTGAGCTTAACCCACTGTCCTTTGATGATGTCACAACGCCGTTTACTGCTGGACATGACCGGAATACTCGGGAGACTAAAGTGAATACTGAGCTGAATAAAATATGCGACTGATGCTGCTGTAACAAACTTCAGGTAAACGCCAATAAGTGTAAATAAATCATGGTTCACCCACCAAACAGTCCGCACGAATATAATTTGCTAAACATTTTTAACGACACCAAGCTCTCACCCGTAGGTAACTCCCAACAAGATAAAGTGGTTAAGTTCTTAGGAGTATACCTTTAAGAAAATATCAACTTTAAGTAATACACTTCCACAATATGTTCTAAGACACAATATGTTCTAAGCTGTCAGGCGCAATTTATTGTTTGAACAAAGTAAAAAACGTGCTGTCCAAGAAATCATTGAAATCATTGTACTATACGTTAGTTCATGGTCACTTGCTGTATGCAATCCCAATCTGGGGTCACGGATCAAGTAACAGTAAGATGAATTTCTGCAAAAACGCGCCATGCGAGTAATTAGTTGTAAGAAGTTTAATAGCCACACTGATCCCCTTTTCAAGACCAATAACAGTTTGAAACGATCTCTATAAACTGAACGTTTCCCTATCTATGCATGATTGGAAGAATGATAATTTACCCGATTCTTTCAAAACATTTTCCAATTTCCAATATACATTCTTCAGCTGGAAGTCGAACAATATACGTTGGCATGATACAGTCGTACAAAGCTAGAACCCGATTATGTGCTAACCTGCCAAAACATAGTTTCCCAAATATATGGAATGAAACTGATACAAATTTACGGGTCCTACCCTCCAGACACGGCTTCAAGAAACGGTTTGTTAATAAATGCACAGAAAGCTACTCCTTACATGTCAACTGTCCGTATCATATGTGTTCAGACTGTAGGCCTAACGCTCAAAGAAACATGCACGCTTCCATACTTACCTGTGGGATCCTAGACACCGCGAGAGAGAGAGAGAGAGAGAGAGAGAGATGTGCATGATATTGATGGAGATGGGAAGGTCAAGGCCAGTTCCACTTTGAAACAGATGCTTTCACTTCCCCCATCGCCCTCATGTCCGATTTGGAGAGCCTCTGCTCAAGGCGCCGACGTTTTGGGTCCTTTTCATCAAGGAAAAGGAAACCGCTTGCCGCAGGGCTCCATCTGCCAGACCACAGCTGGGATTTCACCTGCTATCTCATCCCAACCGAACTCGATTTAATCACCTTCAATGCGTTTTGACCCTTCACCTCAGGTAGTTGCCAAAATAATCAGCGCTGAATATTACCTTGTCATTCAATAGTGACGTGACGTTTGGCTCTGATTGGAACTATCTTGTGGAGCGCGTTCCAGTGGGGGTCTTGGGCTTTGTTCCATCAACAATGCAATGCAATCTTTCACTCAGTGGGTGGAGGGCCGAATTACAGATTCGAGGTTTTTCTTTTTTCATCAGCTATTCTACTGTTGAGCCATAGGCAGTGGTAATTGCAGACATAATCCAGTCCACTCCATGACAGTGTACTTTGATTTACATATTTTCCGGGGACAACAGGAAGACACACAATGTGGATATGTTGTCTTCTAACAATGTACCACTATACCTTATATATGTAAATTTATTTGTACAAATCTAACATGTGAATTTGGTATATTGTTGAATAAACTTTATTCATTCATTCATTCATTCAACCAACCAGTCAGACGGATGGACGGACGGACTGTCGGACAGACAGACAGACAGACAGACAGAGACAGTTCGAATCGACCACTGTGAAAAAGACAGCGTTAGTTTGATATCTGTGAAAAATGAATATGATTTTAGCGACAATAAAAATTTACAATTTCCAAAATGTTTTCATTCTTATTGACAAAAAACAAGTGCCGATATTGGGAAGCTGATGATGTGTAACTAGTTTCGTGTTAGGTAAACACCATAACTGTTGATAAAATGAAACCTGTTCCGCTCTGACTGTAGTTTCAGCATAACAACTTTCACGTCAACAAACAGTCTACGCTACCATTTCAATAATAACACATCTGTGTTGCACATAGACAGAGTACCCTAGCAGGTTTATTAATTTACAAAAATAAATAGAGGATATTCACGAAAATTTGATGAATACCGAAAATATCTCGTGAGTGGCTACAAAGAAATATGAGGATCTTCACGAGCGTTCTTACAAAAATAAATAGAGGATATTCACGAAAATTTGATGAATACCGAAAATATCTCGTGAGTGGCTACAAAGAAATATGAGGATCTTCACGAGCGACGCTCTTGTAGCCACGAACGAGATATTTTCAAATTTTCGTGAATTTTCTTTTTATTTAATGCTCTACGACTACAAACTCTCCAATTTGTGGCCTTTATTTGCCATTAAGGCGCAAAATTTATGTGCCGAACCGGCGTCCATACAAAAATTACAACAACCAAACTCCAACCATTGGAATGTGTGAATATCCGCACAAAAAGTAGTCCCGTCTTATTTCTCCCCTAACTTTACGATTTACCAAGGCTGGCGAATTGAAATAATCGCAATGTGTTTCGAAGAAATAGAACAATAACAAAAAACACCACTTTCTTATTTTCAATAACAAGACACGTCATTTTATTTTTTTTGAACTCAATGCACTGAAGACGTGTGAAGTTGAACTGAAGAAATTTGAAAGTGATTTCGGCTTTTCGCTGGAAGGTGAATGAGAAAGTCAAACTTTGAAACCGCTGATTTAATGAATTGATTTAGTCACTGTCACTATCAATTATTCGAATTCGTTTGTATTTGGGACTCTGGAATTCATTACTGATGTGCTGACTCGTTTAAAGTACATGTGATTCGTCATCCGAACCTACGATGAAATATCGATTTCTAAATATCATTTTGATATTTCGTTTTGCCGACCGACAGGGGAATATGACTTAATTTTTCAGCGTGAATTGATGCCTGAGCATTAAATAAAACACACTTTTTTAACTCCCCCGTGACGCCGACATCGCTGGCCAGGAAAAACCATAGACAAAAACCATTTAAGGTCGAAAACACTGTGGAAACCTGTGTTCCACATCCAAATGCAAATGCCGACTGCGGGGTAAGCCGTGAAACAGAGCCTATCTGTTAGCGCTAAAAGCAAAACAGACGAATACAACATTTGAAAATATGGAAAAGGAATTAAACGTCAACCTGCTGAAAGAACTGGCTAAAGTGAATAGGACCTCAGAACCCCGTTCACACTTCGGAAATATAAGTCGCAGACCGTTGGTACTTTTAATTGTCAATTAACCAATGGCTATAAAGGTTGGACTGTCACTGAAATAACCTGATATTTTCCCTGTCGCCAAAACAAAAGTTTCGCGCTGTTCTATCGAAACGCGCGAAACTAAAGACATCGATGGAAGGAGGTATTGCATTGTTTGATCTGTCGCCAAATTGTTGCGAAGTTTTTTCGATGAAGTTCGAGCAGTAGAAGTAAGGCATGTGGTTTTCGATATCGATTGACCGGAGGTAGTTTGTAGGTGGTTCAACCACCGCCAGATAGAGGAATCGAAACAGAGGGGGCGATGGAGACAACGGTGCGGTCATATTTTTGAAAAAAATATTTTTTTTATTTCAATAATTTTAATAATTCTAATTGCTTTAACGTAGTCCGCGTAACAATTGAAAAAAAGAGGCAGCATATAATTTTAATTGCCATGACGTCATACCTATTTAATGTAATATATTAATAATTTTCGTTAAAGAATCTAACAAACTGAAAATTAATTTTAAATTAAATTTAAATGGCGTAACATTTATAAATATTTATAACGTATGTTCATTTAAATGAAATCTTAAATCATTTAAATGGCATAATAAGTCAGTGTTTTCGTTAAAGAATCTATAATTAATTTTAAATTAAATTTAAATGGCGTAACATATAACGATTGAAAAGCGGTTGATCTTCAATAATTTTCATTCAAAAATCTATAATTAAATCAAATTTAAATTTATTTACAGAAACTTCTCGAAATTTCTCGAAAAACAAAATGGTCCGTCAGTTTGAGAGAAATTCATGTATATGGCATCCTTTGATAAAGCAACTTATTCATGGCGGTCTGTCGATTATCAAAGCACCCTGAAGCTAAACTGTTGTTACAAACAATACCATTTGGATTAAACAATGTACAGAACCGGTTCAGTTGTATTAAACAAGTCCCACTGCGTTCTTATAAAAATTACAAAATCAAGTAAAAATAATGTTCACGCTCTAATTGTCTTAAAGTTGATGACAATAATCGCTTTTAATTGTTAAACTCAACTAAAAATGGAAAGATGCCACGCTTGAGGTAACAACATTCAATTGTTCATCGATGAAGTGAATCATAAAAAAAAATCGCATCGTGGTATCGTCTTTCACAGACATATATCAAATGTTTATTTTTGGATGTTTACTGAAGAATAAGCCAGCCATCTTACGGGCAAGTAACACATGAAAGAACTACCATTCTCCAAGTGCCCACGCGGGGGCGCGGTAGCGTTGTGTACTAAGGCGCCCTGTACGTCAAGGGTGCACTTGCATTCAACCAATGATAACCCTCTGTGGAGTTGGGGTGTCTATCAGTTGCTGGTCCTTGCTCGGTGGTTCTCTTCGGCTTCCTCCACCTGCCCGACGCGAGGTGACCCTGACTGTAAGTTCCCTTAAAACCCCGATAAATAAATAACAACCATTCTATCATAAACGTGTTGACATTTATCCAAACGTTTATCATAACAGGCCAAGCCCCCTTCCGTCGTACAGGTTGTGTGCAGACAACCAGAAGTTCTTCTGAACCCTCCTTTACCTACACCCTCCCACAGTAAAATGGGTATGAACGCTGTTGTCCGATTAACCACAAAAATGCCCCATGGGAAGGGTATTCGCGACTCTTATTTCCCACCTATAAATGCGAGATAAGCGCAGATTTAAGAGAAAAAATAACTTCCCAGAGCAACTTGAAAAGTTTCAGCACGCCGAAGGCAGAGACAATGGTGAATTTGAAATCCACTGCGAACCGAATAATTTATGATTCGACGAGAGTCAGAGGCAAGTATCAGTAATGTTAATTTGTTCGAGTGTGCTGTGGGGCAGTGGGTTTAGGACCTCGATCTACAAGATGACAAGGAATTGTGCATAACGGGAAAAATTCTCTGTTTTATTTAGAAACGTGGCATATTTATGGTAGTATCGAAATCGTAATTTGATGGTTGTTTTAGACCCTTCATTCTGATCAAACTGCCCGCTTTCACCCCATATCGATAGTACAGCACGGAATGGAATTAATTATGTTCAAACTATTTTTGCATCGCATTACAGCACAAACCATTCTACAATCTAAATTGAAAGTCAAAATTAATTCCCGTATACATTTGTTTTATGTCCCTATGCATCCCTATCGGCTGCTATGACTATAACGTAACATTGAGGGAAATAAATTGTAGGTACAGAACGGATCGGAATTAATTGTGTTCAAGCTATTTTGCATCACATTACAGCAAAAATCGAAATGAAACTGATTCATTGAAAAATTCTACCGCGCATGTCAAAATTCATTCCCGTACACAATTTTTTCAAGCATGTCCCTATGTGTCACTATCAACAAAAGCTTTGACTATAGCGTAACTTTGAGGTAAAAAAATCGAGACCCTTCTGTGGCAAATGCCGATATAAAAACAAGATTATGCACAAGAACAACTTGTGTACCTGCTTTTTGTTGTTAAAATATGTATTTGTATAAGGATGGGAGGAATCATTTGGAAGGAAACTCTCACAAACAATTAGTATTCCCTCAAAAACAGTGGGTATTCCCTCACAAACAATGTGTATTCCCTCACAAGCAAAGAGTATTCCCCACAAACGAGGAGTATCTCCTCAGAAACAATGAGTATTCCCTCAGAAACAATGAGGAGTCACTCACAGAGAATGAAAGTCCCCTCCCAAATGATTCCTCCAATCCTCATTGAAGAAACTCTGATACTTCAAACATAATGTATTTAAATGACCGGGGCGGGAGAAGAGGGAAACTAACCTCTCTCACAGCTACCCCATAATACATCATTTCCTCATAACGCTTTTTTCCCCTCAATATCATTAAACCTACTTCGAACATGCCTACGGGTCAGGGACAGCGGCCCACGTTTTTCGTAGCCCTAGTCGAATAAAGCATATGCCCTTGATTTTAAATGAATAACGCCACAATTCGTGTTCAGTCATCCAATAACGCGATTATAAAAAATAAACGAATTACTTTCAACGATATGAGTTTAATTTCAGCTATACAAAAATATTACATGTTTTTGACATTTTTATTTGACAACAAACATGGTACATTCCTTTTCACAATACCACAGCATAATAGGGTTTTTTCCTGAGCGTCACCTGTTTCTACCGATACGTCTAAAAACGTATATTTTCTTAATAAAGGATCAAAAATATATTTTCATTACTCAATTGCGAATTTTTCTGCTTCCCTCAATCCGAAACCCTCATCGCGGAAATACGAATTGCTTGTGATGGAATACTCATTGTTTGTGACTGAATATTCTTCATTGTTTGTTAGGGAGTACTCAATGTTTGTGAGGGAATACTCATTATTTGTGGACAAAAACTCGTTGTTTGTGAGGGAATACTAATTGTTTGTGATGGAATACTCATTGTTTGTGATGGAATACTCATTGTTTGTTAGAGTTCCATCCCACATGATTCCTCCATCCTCATACGAGAAGATACACTATGTTGAAGTACCGGATTTAATGTTCTGGAATGTTGTCCAATAAAAGACTATTTTAGCAACAAAAAGCAGATGCATAAGTTGTTCTCGTGTATTATCTTGTTTTTATATCGGCATTTGCCACAGAAAGGTCTCGAGTTTTTTACTTCAAAGTTACGTTATAGTCATAGCTGCTGATAGTGACACATAGGGGCATGCTTGAAACAAACTGTATACGGGAATTAATTTTGCCATGCGCTGTAGAATGGTTCAATGAATCAGATTTCATTTCAATTTGTGCTGTAATGTGATGCAAAATAGCTTGAACATAATTAATTCCGACCCGTGCTGTACCTAAAGTTTCTTTCCCTCAAAGTTACGTAAAAGTCATAGCAGCCGATAGTGACGCATAGGGACATGTTTAAAAAAATTGTATATGGGAATTAATTTTGACATGCACTTTTGATTGTAGAATGGTTCAATGGATCAGATTTCATTTCGACTTGTGCATCAATGTGATGCAAAAACAGTTTGAGCATAATTAAATCTGACCCTTGTTGTACCATCGATATAGGCAGTGAGGGTTGAGTGAGGGGTGTGGGCCATATAGGTGGGGCTCATTGTTTGTGAGGGCCTTGTCTTTCTTTTAAAGCAACCATCATATTGCGATTTTGTCACGTTTCTAAATAAAACAGAATGTTTGCAGTTATGCACAATTCCAAGTCCCCTTCCCGCTCGAGGTTCCGAACCCACTGCCCCACCACACACTCGAACCAAATAGACTTACCGAAACTTTTCAAGTTCCTCTTGGAGGATAATTTTCCCAAGTCTTCACCTATCGCCCAATTTCGGATGAGTAATACAGAGTAGTGTATCCCCTTCCAATGGGGCATTTTTGCGGTTAATCGGGTAACAGCGTTTATGCCTCTTTTACAGTGGGAGAAGGAGAGTACTGAAGAACTAATAATTTTCTCAAAAAAAGAAAAAACATTTACAACGGAAGGGGATTAGGCCTGTTATGATAATGTTTTGGATAAAGGACAAAACGTTTATGATAGAATGGTAGTTATTGATTTATTAGGGTTTTAACAACACTTACGACAGTCAGGGTTACCTCGTGTCGGACAGTTGGGGGAAGCTGAAGAGAACCACCGAGCAAGTGCAAGCAACTGTCAGACTCCCCAACTCCACACAGGGTTAGCATTAGTAGAAGACAAGTGCACCCTCGACGTGCAGTACGCCTTCGTACACAACGCTACGGCGGCCCCAGGTGGTCAACTGGAGAAATGCAGTTATTTCATGTCTTCACTTCCTCCGTTAGATGGTTGGCTTATTATTCAGAAAACATCCAAAAATAAACATTTGGCATAGGATAGTAAAAGACGATACCGCAGGGTGATTTTTTTTTATGATTCACTTCTTCGATAAACAATTGAATGCTATCACCTCAAGGTTAGCATCTTTCCATTTTTACTTGAGTTTAACAATTAAAATTAAAAGCAATTATTGCCGTCAACTTTGAGACAAATGGTGGCTGGGCATTATTTTTATTTTTTTTTGTCAATTTTTATAAGAACTCAGTAGAACTTGTTTAATTCAATTGAACAGTTTCAGTCCATTGTTTAACACAATTGGTATTGTTCACAACAACAGTTTAGCCTCAGGGTATTTTGATAAGCGACAGACCACCATGAATAAGTTGATTTATCGAAGCATGCTTCTTACATGTATTTCTCTCAAACTGACGCGCCATTTTGTTTTTCGATAAATTTTGAAAAGTTTGTATAAATAAATTTCAATTTGATTTAATTATAGATTTTTT
Organism: Pictodentalium vernedei; assembly: GCA_031216915.1. Classification (NCBI taxonomy): domain Eukaryota; kingdom Metazoa; phylum Mollusca; class Scaphopoda; order Dentaliida; family Dentaliidae; genus Pictodentalium; species Pictodentalium vernedei. The sequence continues at coordinate 335,387,995 of CM062295.1, forward strand.
ATCGAAAATTATTGAAAATCAACAGTTTTTCAATTGTTATAAATGTTACTCCGTTTAAATTTAATTTAAAATTAATTATAAATTCTTTAAGGAAAAGACCAACTTGTTACGCCATTTAAATGCTATAAAATTTCTTTTAAATGAACATACGCCATACATGTTTATAAAAGTAACGCCATTTAAATTTAATTTAGAATTAATTATCCATTTGTAAGATTCTTTAACGAAAATGATTAATCTATTTTATTAAATGACCATAGGCCATTCAAATTAATAGGGGGACTACGTCATTACAATTAACATTTAAGAGATGGGAGGGGGATGGGAATAATGCATCATGTCACTGTTCGACATTAAGACGGGAGGGGAATTACGTCATAGCAATTAAATGTATATGCTACCTCCTTTCAATGGTTAGGCGGACTACGTCATAGCAATTAAAATTATTAAAATAAAAAAAATATGACCGTACCCTTCTCTCCTTCGCCCCTCCCTCTTTCGTGTCCCCTACCCGGAGTTGGTTCACCTCCGAACCACCTCCGGTCAACCGACAACGAAACGCGCATGCCTTACAACTTGCAATCCATTTGTATAATGATCAGTGTGTGAAAATATGAGCCTTGAGAAAACTCACCAAAGGGAAAATATCTGTTGTGAATATTCTTGATGTTTGAATACGTTCAGGATGTGCCGTCGTCCAGACTTCGTCCCATGTTCCGTCTGGTTTCCTCAATTTAACACTTGTTATGGCGCCTCCGTTATATGTCTCGTAAATATCTATAGATGATATAACAATGGCAACACAAAAGTTGAGCTGGAACAAATGGGAGACATAATTAATGTGAAAAGAATGAACTGAAATGTTACGTGCTTCTATTGAACTACCACAGACGATAAAATCAAATCTTTGTGTTGTCTCAGACACATTAAATATGTATTTTCACCACACCACAAGAAACACTACCCAAACTACTGTGAACTAGCACACATAGATCCAGAGGGGAAGGGATATGTTACCCCTTTCGATCACTCGTCATCACAAAAGGGACATGAATAAGCTGAGAAACACATTTTATGTCAGAGGAGTGCATTTTCCCAACGATTCGATAAAACAGATGACTTGAAACAAATCCATATCTTCTGTTTGCATTTGTATGTTACGGTTTTTTGACTTCTAGTTAATCCTCTATACACAGGAATATGAATAGATTATTACAGCATTCTTTTGGCCTGGCTTGATGTGTTCGAGCGACTGAGACCAGATCATGTAGATCAAACAAGGTGTCTCAAATCGTGTTTGATACTTTGGTCTGACTTCGACACCGAGGCGAACATTTGCATTCTTTTGTTGTTTAACTGTGGAAATAGTTTTTTTTATTATTACATGGCAATGGCTTATTAAAAATTGAATACGACATATGCAATTTATAAAAACAAAATGAAGTCTATAAACCAGATAATAGTTTTACATCCCGAGACTGTAAATATTAATCTTGCAGTAACATCTTACACCTTAGGCGACCTAAAATCGGCTTGGTTGCGAATCGCATTTAAGGACACAAATTTTTTCCCACCACCATCTAATTGTGATACGCGTGACGTGGGTAGGATACATGGATTAGATAGATCTATCTAACCCACCCCGGGAAACCATCTTTCTTCGAAAATGTAATGATCACCAGACCAGTTTATCATCGTCTGCATTATGTAAACAAATATGGCGCCTGCTTTTCTTCAGTCGCGTCACCTACCCCACACTAGGATGATTTTTATCTGTATCACACGAAGAATCGAACATCTCTCTTTATGCTATCCAATATACCACCAAACTTATGGATACCACCAAACTTATCGATACAATATTGTTCAACTGTACGCCATTTTGTACTTTCTGAAAGGCCACTGAACATTTTAGTTATCATCAGAATGCATGTCACGATTTAAGCGTGTTTCTAAATGAAGTTCCGATTTGTTATTGTCCCGTGATCACCTTACGCTTGTCCTGCGTATAAACGGAAGTGAACGGAAGGAAACGGTAAACATTTTAGAGGCGAAGATAGGTTTTCTGAAATATACAGTGTGTGTTTTTTCGCTTCATAGTATGTCCACGTCATTAGATCGCATGTATCATCGCATCTCATCTCACACTGGTGTGTCATTCCTATCCAACTTTTTTCGGAAAATGTTAATGCTTTCATTATAAATCGCATCAGAACCGACATAGATCGCTTCCTAAATGCAACGGAATTTTGAAAAAATGCTTATTTTTCTGTTCTTAAAATACCGAATCGAACTTGCAAAGGTGGTATTAGATTCACCCATACATCTGTAATAATTGGTATGCTATTTAAGTCACTGTAAACTTTGTGCATCTGATAGAAACATCCCGATTTCCCATTTTCATTTTGAATGGAAGGTAGACCCAGCAGTTCCGAATGGAAGGTAGACCCAGCTCCGGTTCTCACTTCAGGTGACCACGTTGAACAAACAGTGGACGCACAGAGTTCCTCACTTTGTATTGAAATTAAGCAATTCTGAACTGCATATCAGTTTTCGCCGCTATGTCTTGTTTCAGTCTCATTGTACAATGTAACATTTAATACATTACTATGTGATGACGATTTTTTTCCGAATCTAGACCTCTAAAATGACACCGGGCTATCATAAGTAACAAACATTGTGCATTGTGATAGTAAATTACTGTGCTTTTTGAGTGCATCAGGGCATTCTTTTTCTCAACATTGTCACACCCCCACACCCCCACACCCCACACCCTCATTATCCCTTCCCTCCATCCTCTCCATATCCCTCCCTCAATCCCTCCCTCCCATTCATCCACACCCACCCCTTCCCTCCCTCCCTCCCTCCCTCAAATACACATACACACTCCCTCACTGAAGCTCGCACACTTTAAGAAGTACATCCCACTGGAAAATGGATTAACCCCTGAGGATCGATGGATATAAACAATTATCAAGTGTTTTTTTTTTAATTATTAAGATAAATGATGGTGGAAACAGCAAACCTGATTTCAGACCTATGCGCTCGGAGATCCTGTCCGAGATCGCATTCTCTGAAGGGAGAAGTGATTAGGATCTTCGACATCCCACAAACCAAAAATAAAAATAAAAACACACAAAAAATAAAATACAACTTGCCGCGACGGTTATTTATTTATCTGTTTATCTATTTATTGGGGTTTAAGGTCACATACTTATTCACAATGGCCAATCGTTACCGTGAAAGTTTTACGGGCGGAGGAGCCGGAGTACCCGGAGAAAACCACCGAACTTCGACGAGCAACTGTCAGCTCCTCAACATTCTAACTCTGTTCAAGCCCTGCTCAAGCAGGGTTACAGTGGTTGAAGACATGTGCACCATCGACGTGCTGTACGCTTTAGTACACGGCGTCATCGTGCCCCCATGTAGGCAACCGGGATAAAGTGCCTTGCCCAAGAACACAACACGGGTCGTCCCGGACGGGGATCGAACTCAGGACCTCTAGCATAGAAGTCCAACAGTCTACCACTGAGCCGCCGCGCCCCGGCCGCGACGGTATCAACAACCGCAGACTCAGTCATATTTTTAAAGAAACAAAAAAAAAAAAACACAATATGCAAGCCATTGGTTCAGTTATTTCCGTTCTTCTTCAGCTCACGTATCTACACATCAGAAATGAAGATGACAACAGTCGCACCACTTCATGAAAAGGGAGTTGCACACGATTCCCACAACTACAGACCAGTTTCTCTTCTCAGCTGTGTCGACAAAGTAATCGAGATGATTGTCTTTAACCAAATGTATGAACATTGCTGTGTTATTAATTTATTTTTTTAAATATCTGTCCGGCTTCCTGGCCGAACATAGAACCTGTCCGTCGGCTTATGGAAACGTATCATAATCTTTGCTTAGCTTTTGATAGTAACTAATTTTCTCTTGGGGCATTCTGTTACATATTAAAAGCATTTGATAGCGTATGGCACAAAGGTTTAATTTATAAACTGAAACAATATGGTATGTCTGGACCACCCATCGAGTGGACCAGTAGCTATTTGACCGAACGTAAACAAAGGGTAACTTTAACATTGCTCTCCCAGAATACCTATTAATTGTGGTGTTCTTCAGGGATCTGTACTGTGACCATTTTGTTCTTAAATACATCAATGACATTTCTGAAACTTAACCTCGCCGGATGTGTGAAGCCTATTTCCGGATGATACCGGTGAAATAAAAAAATGGAAACGAACTACATGACACTGTGGCAAAGTCTAACGAAAACCTTAGGGCCGCTTCACTTGAGGAAACGTAAGTATGTACTTGGAAGAAAAAGCAAAGAAACTTTGTAAAAGTCATTCATATTCCCTATCTTAAAATATGCTGATGATGTATGGGCCGGCCCACTGGATTACTTGCTTTCTAAATTGGATGGAATCGACATTGATGCTGCTAGAATGGTACCCGGTTTTACGAGATTAATCCAGTATCTGCTATACACGCAGAACCTGGTTGGGAAACTCCCAGACAGCGACGCCATGTGCACAAAATGATTACGGTTTTCAAAATTTTGAACGCCCAGGCCTCCACATATCTCTCTGACTTACTACTTTGGACGTTTGAAGATATTTCCTCGAAATCACTCAGTTCCTCCCCAACGTTCGGTTGCAACTTGCCCAAACGGAATCATTTAAGTGTTCTTTTATACGCCCGTGTATCTCGGAATCGAATGCACTACCTTTCGAAGTTAGCAAGTCGAGTTTACTACACAATGTTGTTACATATTTCAATAGAGGCGTGTGTAGACCCCCAAAGCACTTTAACAGCGGCTGCAAAAGGCTGTCAGTTCAATGCATTGCTGACTCCGGAGCCTTGCAGCGATCTAAATTTTGAAAAGTACACTAATCGCATACACAACATGTGGTTACGAGTCTGAAGACGCCAACCACTACTTATTTGACTGTAGTAACTATGCAGATGAAAGACGTATCCTACGAAGAAATCTTGCACAGCTAACATTAAGATGTTCTTTGAAGTATCCCCACCCTATCGGACCCCGTTAACATCCACTTTTTGGGACTGTACAAATATTCATCAAAGCAACGAACCGTTTTTAAGAGAGGACCGCTAGCCAAGCGGACAGGTCCCAGTCCTCTGTCCAAGGTGGATAAGTGACAACTAAGGCAGAAAGTACTAAATAACTAGATTTGTTCAACTCTTGCATCCAGAAAATAGTCTGTCACCCCTCGTCAGTGTGAACTCATTGACTTGAGGACTGTGTTTTAAGACAGGAAATTGAAAACATAAAATATTTGAATGGCGATTCCAGTGACCAGCGCAGATCGCTTTGGGCCGTTATGTGGGGTAGAGGGTTAAAACAACTTACTCTTAACCTTTTCAACCCGAACGGTTTTTTTCCGGTCCAGGAAGATGTCACATCATAATTTCATAAAGTTGGATGGCTGCTAAGTGAGCGTGATGGGTAGACCAATCAATGCTTCAACATGCAGCCCCAAGGCTGCGCGTTGGAAATATTAATTGGCCTGCCCCAGATAATGAATATGGACTCTTCGAATTGCTTCCATTGAACTGACAGGGAAGATACCACCAGATTTCAAAGGGTTAAGTTATTGACTTATAAAATTAATGGCCATCTGCATTTACTTCATACATAGCTTGCGCTTCCCCATGCCTGCCCTGTTAGTCCTCGCTACAGCAGTGGCATGGGACTCCGTCGGAGTCGCTGAGGTGTTAAACTGAAGTAATCACCCCAATAGTTTTGCTGATCCGAACCAGCAGTGTTGCAATGTGACGTTTCACTTCTCCTTTTTACACCCTCTCTTACTTATGTTCTGACTTTTTGAGAGTTGATCAGCCATCAGCATTGTTCCGGGCCGTGTACATTTTGAATTATTTTCGAAATACATATGCGTTTACTATGCCATTGCACACACACTCATGTATAACTGCTTTAAACATATGTAAACATACTCTGTAATGTTCAACTGTATTTTAGGGAAGGGATTTTATCTAAGTGCTGGGCACTTGTCAATCAATCCTTTTATTAATTATAAAAAATAAAATAGGTTTCATTTAATCTACTTCTTAACGCTTGTGTGCTTCCTTCCGTGAGGGTGTGTACCCGTATGTGGATGAGGAGGGGTGTGACTGTGTGTATGGGGTGAGGTACACTTGACATTGTTGGAAAGAGGATACCTTGCTTCACTCACAAAGCACAGGACATTAATATCACAATATACCTTTTTTCTACTTATAATATCCCTGTGTCAATTTTGCGGCCAGGCTTTCAGAAAAAAATGAGATTATATAGTATTGAATTAAATGTTATATTGTACAATGAATGCACCACTAGAGTCGGAAACAAGATGTGTTGTTTAGAATTGCTTAATTTCAACACAAAATGTGTAACTCGATGCGTCTACCGTCCGTTCAGCGTGGTCACCTGAAATGAGAACCGGCCGTTCAAAAGCTTTCGGAGATGGGTTTAATGTTCATTCAAACTGAAAATTAGGAAACCGGGATTGTTCTGTCAGATGCAAAAAAAAACAAAAAAAAAACGGTGATTTAGGTAACAGATCAATTCTTACGGATGTATGGACCAATCATCAACCACCTTTACAAGTTCGATTCGGTATTGTAAGAACTGAAATATATCTTTTCACTTTTGTATCTTTTCCTAATTTCGTTGCATTTCGGAAGCGACATATGTCGGTTCTGATGCGATTTATAATGAAAACATAAACATTTTCCATAAAGGGTTGAGTAGGAATGACACTTTGGTGTAGGATGAGTCAGGATATAATGCGATGATACGTGAGAGCTAGTGACGTGGACAAGCCTCAAGGCGAAAATACGCACACCGTGTATTTCCGAAAACCCTTCTCCGACTCAAAAAAAACATTTTCCGGTTTCTTCCGTGTACTTCCGTTTATACACAGTGGTTTCGCAGAGGTAATATCTGACTTTAATTGGCATGTAACACGAATACAACTCACCTAGCCAATTCATATCCATTGTGAAGTGAGTATGGAGTTTGAATATTTTGTTGCCTTTGGCGTTTCGTGTGTTGCTCGTAGTGCGTTGATAAGTTGGAGATTTACATTAAAAACATAAAGATCTACCGCACTGTGCCTCCATGTATGAATAATTACTGCTAGCTATAAATGTTTTCAAATTAAAGGTTAGCGAGCAGCAATTTGATGACAGAACAAGTGTCACAAATGCTTCACTTCAGTACGGAGAATGCTTTCATTTGTTATGTTTATATGGGGAAGGCAAAAGAGCAATGCCAAAGACACCTACTGATATGAAGTAATTTAATTTAACTGGGCCCACTGGTAGATGAAATGCAGTTTGCACCTCAGGTTGGCGGATTTCGACGGAGGATCTCGGAAGTGACGTTACGTCACGTCACGTCACCCGGTGGTGTCATGTTGGGTTGGCATGATAGCCCGCGTGAACGGCCATGTTTTCACATCATTACCATAGTGATACATGGTCTCAGTGCGCATGCGCAGAGCTTGTTCTTAGGTGACACTTGTTTTCGTCATCCAATTTGTATAAAGGTGGCTACAGTCTTGTTTTTATAGGGCATGGCTGTTATGTGACCCGAAACCCTCTAATAGGACAGGGTTGGTTTTCGGAGGGCGTGTTCGATTCAACGGAGATAAATCTAATTCTCAGAATAGACCCAACAATTTCTCCAAATGACTTAAAGACACCCACATCACCGAAACAGACTTGGCGAAGCACAGAATTTTCCCAAATCCTGGGTTTCTTCGTAGAATTAGCACAAATTACACGGCAATTGTTTTACTAGATTGTATTCCTACGAAATATCCTGCTCCTATCTATTCTGGTCTATCCTTTTACTTATTATCTCTGTTCCGTGGCTTGTCCTGTCTTTGTTGTTACTTCCTATAAAGTAGTCTGGCTTCCCCAGAGGTGTTTGCGTGCTAGTGCTCAATTTGAACACACCACATGCAGCACATAGGTGAATGCTATGTGTGATGATATATGCTTTGTGTGCTAGTGCACAATGTGCGCACAACACATAAACACATGCGAGTATTTGATGATACCCAAAACATGGTGATGTACTATTTGAGGATTCCTTTTGAGGATACCTTTCGATGATGTTATCTGGATAATATCTATCTGAAGACAGTTATGGCTGCTAGACCTTTTCAGTTCCGGACTTCTAGACCAATCCCTTCTCCCTTCATAGCTCCAAGGCCACCATTGCTGACTTGCTCATTGTCACTACCATCTCTCTTGTAATCCAATGCTGCTGTCGTCACTCAATACTGTTGTCTTCTGTCACCTTTGCAGTCTTGTTCAATTACTACCTTGTACGATTACCAATGGCTCCCACTATACTACCCTGAGCAGAGTGTCTCATCATTACTGACTTCCAGCCCTACTACCAGTTTAGTAGCTACCCACAATTCTGCCTCGATCTCTGCCCTTGGGGATATCTTTGATAGGCCCAATCAGATCGCACCATTCAGCTAAGCCTTATCAGCCTATACAATGTCTCGACCTAGTGTAAGCTAGGGTATCTTACATATAAGCAACTGCATGTCGATCGTTCCGTGATGTTCTCACCTGATAGTACACAATGTGTAACACTGTACAGATCACATGTAGCACATGCTGGATGTGTCGACATCTGCTTGTGTGCCAGTGCACAATGTGTGCACAATACATGAAACATATGTAGGATTCTAGAAGTATAGACGGATTCCACGGTTCGTAGCCTGGTGTTTGGTGCATTGTGCTTATGGTCTGCTGCACAGTATCGGCACAACATAGGCACATATGGAAGTTCTGATATCTGCACCTGTTCACAACGTCCTCACAACACGCGCAGCACAGGCACATACGGTTATTTGTTGATACTTATGCCATGGCAAGGTATCATTTGAGGGTACCTTTGACTGATTCTTTTTAGATGATACTTATATAACCATACCTGGTTAACCCATTTAGCAGTTTATTCCGCTTTCCCGCTAATATGAAAAAGCAAGAAGAAATGTTATACAGTTACAAAATGTATTTAGTTCAAAAGTGTGACAGATAACATCCTGCTGAAGTTCGTTGTTGAGAGTTCTGTTCATTTTTCGTTGTTTTTCAATTCCGTTCTGAAGTCTTCAGTCGTATCTGTCTTTGTTCTGTTTGTTCCATTCAGTTATCTCTGATCTCGATTATGTTTGATCTTCGTTCTGTTCAGTTCGTTTCGTCTTTCTCTGTATATATTCTGGTCTTTTTCGTCTTCTCCGATCTTCATTCACTTTCTTCTCTCCGGTGTCATTACTGGTTTTGTATCTTGATCGGTATCGGCTGCGAAGCTTTGTTATAAAATTATCTGTGTCATTGTAAGACCTGGTCGTATTGACGAATCTTCTCGTTCTTGATTTTTGATTCTGTGACATCTCTCATATCTTTATCCAGGACCATCGCAACCTGTTCGTTTTGGGTCTCTGCGCACTGAATGCTGTCGTTCAAGTAAGCTTTCCAGTAATGTTGGTTCGACCAATACGTACTTGTTCTCTTCGTGCGCCATCGTTCTTGAATTATGTTGGTTGGGTGGTTTCATCAGTCGTTTATTCTCCGTTACTGTACGAATTATTCCTTTGAAGGCATTGGTATCCATGGGTGTTTAGTTAGTTATGATTATTCACCTGGTACAGTTTTGACAATTCCATTGGTTCCAATTGGTTTATTATTCCCGTTGTTCTCTTTTGCATTAGTGCCGTAGTGCCTGTGGTGAGTGTTACACCCGGTGTCTTCTTTCATTGTCTTTTCTATTAACCGTTTTTGGACATCTAGTGCATTGGTAGATTCCGGATCTGTTGGTAGTCTTCTTATGTCGATAAAGATTACATTTCTCTGTGGCACCCTTCATAAGTGCGATGTGAAGCCATTGCTGGTCTGAAGCAAACTGATGAAGTTGTGGTGGTATCATCAGATAAGAATCATCTCAAATGGATCCTCAAAAGGTATCTTCAAATGATATATTGCCATGTCCTCAAATACCAGTATGTGCCAATGTGCTGCATGTGTTGTCTGCTCGTTGTGCACTAGTATATAAGCATATATCAGCACACCCAAGAGATGCCTATGTGATGCATGTTTTGAGCGCATGTTTTGCAATAGCACACACGCACCTGTTAGCTCACTAAACATATGTCCATGTGTTGCATGCGATGTGCACACTTTCTAACACATTACGCACTAGCACACAAGCCCATTCCATCAACTACCCGCCTCATATTCCATGGTATTGAATTCCTTTCTGACTGTTCTACTAGAATCACCAACCATCATATGTGCGCATGTGCTGCGTGTGGTGTGCGCACATTGTGAATTAGCACATATCAGCACATCGATCATGTGACTATGTGCTACAAACCAGGTGTACGTAATACGACACTTTGTGTACTAGCACACAAGCACATCCAACCAAACATCAGTCCTTTGTTCCGTGGAATCCTATTCCGTCTATATTTCTAAACTCCATTTCCATCGTATGTTCCTATGCGTTGCACGTATTGTGCACACGTTGTGCACTAACACACAAGCATATGTTGGCACATGCAGTATGTGTTGCATGTGTTCTATTCAGTGTTACACATTGTACCCTAGAAAATAAACACATCTCGGTTCGGTGAGCATACAAGTTCTTATATGTAAGGTATATTAGCTTGCACTAAGTCAAGGCATTGTATAGACTGATACAGTCTTAGGTCACTGGGGTGATCTGACTAAGCTTGTCAAATATTTGGCCAGGGACAGATGTTGAGACAGAATCAGGGGTAGCTACGAAGTAATGTCACTAATGGCCAGACACTCTAGCTCAAGACAGAATACTGGTAGCTAATAGTAACGGTACTATGTAGTAGTGGTGAAGAATGAAATGGCGATGGAAGACTGCAGTATTAGGTGAATACAGTAGCGTTAGATCACACGACAGATGGTGGTGGCCATGGGCAAGTCAACTGCGGAGCCGTGGTGTTACTGGGGGTGAGGGGCTGGTCTAGAAGCCAGGAGCTGAATTGGGGTATGAACCTTCAGATAGATATCCTCCAGAAGGCTTCCTCAAACGGTATCCTCAGATAGTATATCACCATGTTATGAGTATTTTCAAGTACCCGTATGTGCATACCTGCTGCATATTTTGTGCGCACATTCGGCTCTAGTACACCTTCACATCACAGCACAGCCAGCATGTGCTGTAATGCTGTGTGTACACACTGTACCCTAGCATACAAATACATCTTGGGAAGTCAAAATACTTTATAGAATTCATGACAAAGACAGGACAGGCCATGGAAGTGCAAGAGGAATCGTCTTATAAAGGTCATATGCCCACTATCTTAGAACTTTCCATCCTCGGGCTTTCGTAGAGAAAATCAACAGGTTCAGTGTCAAGTCCTTTCTCTTTCTGAGTCCAGACCGCATTACTTGGATACCTGTTTCAACAACATACATTTTAATTGTAAATAGTGTAAATCTCGAGTCATTTTTGTATCCATCAATATATCTTATAGAAGCTCCTATGTATTGAGTTATTATTGTATTTGTTGTGTGCGGGGTGGGGGTGGGGGTTAACATTTGTTGTAAAACGTTTACTCCACTCATTTTTGCAAATTTATGGCAAATAAAATATGTTTAAACTAACTAAACCCGCCCACTTCCACGTTGTTATCTGATACAAGGATTCTTAAAAATAAGTCCAGAAGTCAATCGAGCAGGGGGAGGTATCACTTGAACGGCTCGAATCTTATCGAGCAAATTAGCTATCCAGTTGTGATTCAAATATGCATCAATCGAACCACTCGAACCCCATCGAGCAAATAAGCTATCGAGCATTTCAAATATCTTTCCTATGATTTGCGTCTATTGTAGTCACCCAACACTACAGTCTTCTACCACCCTAACAGCTTTGCACCATTACTATTTACTTGTAGCACAACTTCATACTTACATGCTAAGCCTGACTATCTAGGTAACTAAAGTCCCTTATATCCTTATTTAGGTATTTTAGAACACGGGCCATGGGGTCATAGGAAAGTTCCACAACCAAGTATAACATGTCAACCCTCATATACTCATCTGGGCATTGGAAAGTCAGAAACCATGGTGTCCCACTTCAAGCATCCCAACATAATAACCTGACTTTTAGACCCCATCACCGACATAGCTCCAAGGACACAACCGATTAGTGTTTTGGGGAGACATTAACCCTTTACCCAACGCAGACGATATCAAAATTTATTATTTTAAATATCATTTTTTAAATTTTTCAAAAATTTTCAACAAAACCATATCATGTGACCCCTCGCTGAAACGAGCTCGACGAGCTCGTTCCAACGAGGAGTCACATGATATGGTTTTGTTGAAATTTTCTGTAAAATATTATATTTTCAACTGCTGAATCTGCATATTACGCGGGCGAATGCGGGCGACTCGTTAGGTAAAGGGTTAAGATCAAGCTGGAGTATGGTGCGTATGGTGCGTGTTAAATAAATAAAACAATCACGACTATTACATGTGCCTTTTATTTATTCACTAATAAATTCCCGGAAAGTTTTTTCTAAACAAAAATCTAGACTAATTAATATTCCAACTGCATCATCAAGGCATGCATTCGACGATGGCATGTCTTGGTGATGTAGTTGGACTATTTGTCAATCGGGACTGGAGCCGTCACAAATCACATTTGCCTCGCGACAGACCTGACCAACGAAAACAAAACAAAAAACATTTGTGTTTTGCGAGATCTCTACAAACACTTGTGGTGTATAATTAGTTCAACTATTGATGAAACTGCAGAAATATTCTCTGAAACTGTAATTTTTAATTAATCTGGGACAAAAATTAGAAACCACCATTCTAATGTATACTCTTACCACAATATACTGGTTGCTGTCAAGTACTTGTTGTGCCCAGGCAAGTTTCTCGTCCCCGTAAATCGGAAATACATTTGGAGCTCCTGTTATTTGATCTGCAGAAAACCTGTCGTTAAAAATATAATGGAATTCATCACCTTGCTTCATGGTTCCAAGGATAAAATAGAGTTCAATTACTGTAAGCCCTCGTTTGATGGATGAAATATAGTTTGCTTTGAAGCAAGAGATTTTCAAAATTTTATCTTTTGAAATCCAATTGATGCCCATATTCGTAAATTTAAAGAAGGCAAACGTCATTCTCATGTCTGCTGATGACAATCCTCCAAATGAATATGAATATTCAGACGTATACATACTTTCTCACTCTAAAAAACTGGAACATTTTATTTTGTGTGATACAATCTGACCAAATGTAATGGCATAGTTCACGATACACACCGCATCACTGCAAATAAAACGTGCGTCATAACTTTTGTAATGTGATATAATTTATTTGACATACCATAGAAAGTCCACAAACAATTCTATTAAATAAGGGCTACATTTACAAAACAAACATTCTGGGTTGTTTAGTAATCCACTGAATACGATATGCAATAATGTTTTGTGATAAGAAGGGTGGGGTGGCCAACGTCTTGTGTTTCAAGTTTTCCATTTTTTTGGAAAACGGTACCGGGAAGTTTTCAGACCCACAACCTGGAAACGTGGAAATTTCCCGATTTTTTTTTTCCGGTCCGTAATTAACCAACTCTAATGAAGACTAAATGGTCCTGGGAAGGCGATCTTTTTCGGCAAAGTTTTAGCGACGTTTAGACATGCTGTGAGGCAATAAATGGTGTTTTATTGAACGAATGTGAGCGAAAAAGAAACTGAATTTGCAATACTTCGACTTCAGTACCAGTATTTTATCTGGCAATTGTCTCGGACAGAAATATATCGGCTGGTTAATGAATCGCGAGACACGTCACACATAGTGAATCAAGTTCGAAGGAAATGTCACACAGTTCAATTCGATTGTCAAAAGCGTACATATATAAATCATAGAATTCAGACAGAGGTCACACTCACTCTGAGTCTCTGACTTGCAGCTTAGCTGATCTAGGCTCTGTCTGAACTCTATGTTTTATACTTTTGGGTTTTTCAAAAAATAGGTTGACCAATTATCAAAACCACAATTTTCGATATGCAAAATGCCCTCATGTTCTGTTGTTTTGTTTGTGTGTGTGTGTGTCTGGGGGTGGGAGATTCTTTATATCGTTCGCATGGAAGCCTATGAGTCGATTAAATAAATTATCTTCAAGGCAAGAATTTATCGAGAATATGAAAAAACGCAGCCATGCGTTCATGCAACTTAATCAGGATTGTCTTTGTTGGTTAATGGGGTGTGAATTTTATTGGAAGTCTTAAGTGTACTTTATTAAACATGATACTAAGTTGTTAATGTAATAATGATAATTATTGCTAAAATAATGTCCAATTGTTGTTCGTGAAGGGCATTCATTTGGGACAACATCGAAGGTACAATTCAAGACCATGTGCATTCAGAAATTATATTAAGTTCTTGTTTATCTCCGATGATTTCGAAGAATTTCGCTTTTATCTATGCAATGTCGAATCTTTGATTGATTGATTGATTGATTGATTGATTATTTTATTTAACGGTATAGACAGCAAGTAACATACGGAGTGATACAAACTTTGCTGCACAAAAAAGCATTTGTAAAATATGAGAATATAAGTAATATTTATACCGTAGGGAGATGACATAGCCAGATTGGCTGTCTTCCTGTCATCCCCCACTGGAATTGAATCCAGAGTTAGCATTGTACACTGACTACGGTTGTTAATAATGTTGTTAGAAATAAATTATCGGAGTTAAATTTATTGTTAGGTATCAAAAGTTTCAGACTTGACAGTTGAATCAGACTGTTTTGTCGGACGAGATGAACAGACGGAGTATATTACCTGATGTTGTCACGTACGAAGTATACTCGTTTTGGAAAATAACCAAAGTATATTGAAGTGTCATTTGGTGGCTGTACAGGAACTTAGCTATGTATATGGACTTCTTTAACACTTTTGAATTATCTGCTGGTATTAAAACTACAATCTTGACAATAGGGATTGTCACATTCTACACTATTTGGGTATTGAGACATTAATTTTCGTGTCAATGATCGTTTGAAGAGTTTTCTGTTTGTGATTGACCTTAAATCTTGATCCAGTTCATTCCATAATTTAGGGAAAGCATGAACTGGTAACCTATCAAGTGCTTTAGTGTGAGTTTTATTTATAGATAGTAACTCTGCTTGTCTCGTTACTCTTTGTGAGGTATTTTGTGTTAGGTTGAAAAAGTCATCGAATGATGATGGAAGTTTTCCCATTTTCCAATCAAATATGAAGAGATAGGCTTGAACTTTGAACAAGTCGTTGATTTTCAGTATTTTATCTTTTGCAAATAAGGGATCAGTATGGGCATTATAATTTGAATTATTAATAATACGAAGAGAGCGTTTTTGCATAATGTAGATTTTTCTAATTGCTCGAACGTTACCCCAAACTTGGATACCATATAACAAGTGACTGTGAATAAGGGCAAAGTACAGAGTTTTCATAGCCTCATGCGGCAAGATTTTTTTTACCTTGTTCAAAGCATAATTTACTCGTCCTATTTTAGAGCACACTTGTGAAATATGAGCACTGTACGAGAGATTATCGTCAATGGTAATACCTAGGAATTTTAATGATTTTTCCGGTTCATGACAACCGATTCTTTTTATCGTTTGATTCTGTATTGCTATAGATAAGTTTTCTGGGACTATCGTGCTACGGGTTGGATTCATAAGAACATATTTTGTTTTACTTGCGTTTAGAACAAGCTGGTTAGCTGAGCACCATTCATTCAATTTGCCTAATTCATGATTTATGTATTCAGCTAGTCTACTTGCATTTGAGCCAGAAGCGTAGGCTGTTGTGTCATCTGCGAACGATAGGAGTTTTAATAAAGTTGAGTGACGAATATCGTTAATATAGAGCAAAAATAAGATTGGCCCAAGTATAGAACCCTGTGGAACTCCACACGTTATTTGGGCCTGGTTCGAATCGTGTTCACCAAATTTTACATATTGGGTTCTGTTGGATAAATAACTTTTGAACCAATCAATACTGATTCCTCTGAACCCATATCTTTCTAATTTGCTTATCAGAATACTGTGGTTAATCGTATCAAAGGCTTTCGAAAAATCTATAAATACCGCTAAGGTTAAATCTTTTGTTGGTTTGTTGTTTTCTAAAGCAATATGTTTAAGAAACTGCATCACAGGATGTGTGGTACTGTGATTTTTTCTAAAGCCGTATTGGTGCTGATAGAGTATATCGAATGTATCCAGATAATTAATCATTCTATTTGCCATTAATTTTTCTAAGATTTTGGAGAAGGCTGGTAAAATACTTATCGGTCTATAGTTGTTAAATTGGTTTTCATATCCCGTTTTAAAAATTGGGATGACTTTCGCAATTTTCATTCTGTTTGGCACAACACCACTGATGAAAGATTGGTTGGCAATGTGGGCAAATGGACGGGCTAATATATCTATAGTATTTTTCATGAGGTATGTTGTGGTGCCGTCACAGTCTTCGGAACATTTAGCTTTCATGCGTTTGGCTATATCCACCACTTCACAAGGGTTAGCAGGTGTTATATAAAAGTTATTTGTGGAGGATGAACCCATGAAGTCCAAGAAGGATTTATCTGTGTGCGTCAATTCCTCACTAGTGCGTCTTCCTATATTTACGAAAAAGTCATTAAATGCACATGCTATTTCATGTGGGTCGTTTATTTCGTAGTTATCTTTGGTAAAAGTGGAGGGTAAACTGGCAGTACGTTTTGCTTTGTTTATTGTTTCATTTAATATTCTCCAAGTTTCTCTTAAGTTGTTTTTGTTATCGTTTAAAATCTTATTATAATACATGGCTTTACTTTGTTTTTTAATCCTATTGAATATTTTGCAATAGCTTTTGTAGTTTTTTATATTTTGCTCCGTTGGGGATTTAATTTTTTTGTTGTAAAACTTTGTCTTATTGATAGATGAGGTCATGAGTCCCTTAGATATCCACGGTTGTTTTCTGATAAATTTGTTCTGCAGTTGGATATTTACTATAGGAAATGCCTTTTCAAAAGCTGTTGAATAGATATTCATAAAGTTTTCATATGCTGTATCCGGACAGCTTGATTCAAGAATGGAAGAAAAATCGCTTTCTGTTAAAAGTAGCCTAAATGTAGCCATGTTGGCTTCGCCAAAATTGCGTTTGCGGATAACTTTTGGACTATCCTTCTCGGTGGTATTATTTTCCATATAATATATACCAAAGTGATCGGAGACATCTGTAATAATTATTCCAGACGAGCAAGTAGAGGTAATATTATTTGTAAAGAGATGATCTATTAACGTTGCTGAATGACTGGTTATCCGAGTCGGCTTGGTGATACGCGGTAAAAAACCTTGACTAATCATAAGATCTAGAAAGATTTGGGTTTTGGAATGGTAATTGGTTTTCAGTAGGTCAATATTGAAGTCTCCCATAATATAGGCCTCCTCGCCTTCGTGATTAATTACATCAGTTATTTCGTTTAGTTTTGTAAGAAAAAGATCTATGTCTGCCTTGGGCTGTGTGTTCGGTCTATATATGACCCCAATTAATTTTTTGGTGTTATTTACCTTCATTTCGATGAACAGGGACTCAATTATATGAGGAATAAAAACAGATAAGTCATTTCGTATTTTAGGCGCCAGACCCTCCTTAACATATAGACCCACCCCACCCCTCCCGTCATCCCCCTCAGGGCGTGTCTTTTTAATGAGTGGATAATAGCCATCTAAATAGTACGACATGTTCGTTGGTATACGAAAAATTTCGGTTAACCCTATAATCGCAAAGGCATTTTTCGAACCATGTAAGCTTGTCAACAGTTCATTTAGGGAATCCCAGTGTGCATTTAGACTTTGGCAGTTTAAATGAAACATTGAGAATTGATCACTTCGTTTGGCGTTGTTTGATTGAAATTCATTCGGGGAATAATAATTACAATCACTTCCCGTATCTTTGTATAAGGAATCTTGGTCATCAGTCATTTCACATGTTCTGTCATTATAGACCTTAATGAGGTCAAATTCTGAATTCGTCTGTATCTCATCCAGACTAACATTACCCGCCATTATTCACAAAAATACTGCCAAGTCGTGAAACTTCGAACCAATTTAAAATCACAGAAACACATTTTAATTTTAAACTATCAAACTCTTCAGTAAATCTGTGGACTTTCACGTCTATATCTATGTTGTTTGTTCGGCGTATGCCACATGTACTCAAATAATCAGTTAAAGTCGTGTACAATGCTGGAATTTTTGTATGCACAATGCACAGAGAAATAAACACAAATATCAACAAAAACACATATACAAATTCCATTAATGGCTGGATGTTGGATTCTTGAGGCGGAACGGTGGAATGCTGGGTGACTGAGACGGTGACTATTACCTACGGGAACAATTTTTAAAGTATATTGGGTTTTTATTGGATTGGTGGATCCATTTAACGTGAGATCCATACAACAGTACACATTGAGCCGGGAGACATCAAAGATCAGATTTGGATTTCTGGAATAAAAAGCTGAGTTATATTATATGACCCCACAATTTAATGTCCAGATGAAGGAGATGAGAAGGGTGACAGGAAATACTGGTTCATACACATGTATGTGACACAACAAGAGGACCCGCTCATTGTGTCATATTATTTGATGAAGGTTGAAGTGCCATTCAACAGACTTGTTTTCGGTACGTAGCCTATTTTAAACTCGTCTTTATTCTGTCAACATGGATGAAATTATGGAAGTTTCCCATTTACGGGGTACATAGCAGTTAAACTATTATGTTGGATGATACTGTTTGATTTGTTTGTTTCTGAGGTCCATTGAGTCAGTAATGAATTGCATTCAATGGGGGATGGTATTCTCATTAATCTGATTGACACAATTTGTATGCCAAGTAACTGTTTCTCATGGGATCTATCCCACTCGCAATGTGATATCTCAGGTGATCATTGACAATGTATACCAAGGATTGGTCATAAAATATTGACCCATTATCACCACTCAACAAAAGTATAAAGTTATCCATCCATCATCCACTCACTGTAAGATTGCACTGCAGCAGTATGAGTTAACTAGTCCTATTTTGCAAATGGCGAGAGAGAAAAACCAACCTCAATAGACATGCAAGCCTTTACTTTCCGTGCATCTGGGGAGGGGGGGGGGGGAGGGGGGGCATATTGACACATCTATTACCACATACAAATTCATTTCACCACAACTTATACCCTACATTTTTTATTTACTTTTTGTGGATCCAGATACCATGGATTGGTCATAATATATTGACCCATTATCACCCCTCAACAAAAGTATAAAGTCTACATTGCCAATCGTTTATGCTTAAGTTGTCCACTCACTGAATTATTGACCCATTATCTCCACTCAACAAAAGTATAAAGTCAAGATTGCCAATCGTTTATGCTTAAGTTGTCCACTCACTGAATTATTGACCCATTATCTCAACTCAACAAAAGTATAAAGTCAAGATTGCCAATCGATTATGCTTAAGTTTTCCACTCACTGAATTATTGACCCATTATCACCACTCAACAAAAGTATAAAGTCAAGATTACCAATCGTTTATGCCTAGGTTGTCCACTCACTGAATTATTGACCCATTATCACCACTCAACAAAAGTATAAAGTCAAGATTGCCAATCGTTTATGCTTGAGTTGTCCACTCACTGAAAGATTGCACCCCAGCAGTATAGGTTAATAAGTCCTATTTAGCAAACGGCGAGAGAGAAAAAACAACCACAATAGACATGCTAGCCTTTACTTTCCGCGCATCTCACTGGGTATATGTGATGGTGGGGGGGGGGGGGGGGGGCATATTAACACATCTATTCCCACATACCTATTACAAATGACGAGAGAGAAAACCAACCTCAAAAGACATGCATCCCTTTACTTTTCGCGCATCTCACTGGATGTGTGTGTGTGGGGGTGGGGGTGGGGGTGGGGGAGCATATTAACACATCTGTTACCACATACCAATTCATTTCACCACAACTTATACCCTAGATTTTTTATTTACTTTTTGCGGATCCAAATACCATGGATTGGTCATAAAATATTGACCCATTATCACTACTCAACAAAAGTATAAAGTCAAGGTTGCCAATTGTTTATGCCTAAGTTGTCCACTCACTGTAAGATTGCACCCCAACAGTATAGGTTAACGGTCCTGTTTTGCAAATGGCGGGAGAGAAACTCAACTTCAATAGACATGCAGGCCTTTACTCCCGCGCATCTCACTGGTTGTGTGTGTGTTGGTTGGGGAGGGGGGGGGGGGGGGCATATTAACACATCTGTTACCACATACCAATTCATTTCAGCACAACTTATACCCTACATTTTTTATTTACTTTTTGAGGATCCAGATATCATGGATTGGTCATAATATATTGACCCATTATCACACTCAACAAAGGTATAAAGTCAAGATTGCCAATCGTTTATGCTTAAGTCCTCCACTCACTGTAAGATTGCACTACAGCAGTATAAGTTAACCAGTCATATTTTGCAAATGGCGAGAGAGAAAAACCAACCTCAATAGACATGCAGGCCTTTACTTTCCGCACATCTGAGGGGGGGGGGGGGAGCATATTGACACATCTATTACCACATACAAATTCATTACACCACAGCTTATACCCTACATTTTTTATTTACTTTTTGTGTATCCAGATACCATTGATTGGTCATAATATATTGGCCCATTATCACCACTCCACAAAAGTATAAAGTCAAGATTGCCAATCGTTTATGCTTAAGTTGTCCACTCACTAAATTATTGACCCATTATCACCACTCGAACAAAAATATAAAGTCAAGATTGCCAATCGTTTATGCTTAGGTTGTCCACTCACTGAATTATTGACCCATTATCACCACTCAACAAAAGTATAAAGTCAAGATTGCCAATCGTTTATGCTTGAGTTGTCCACTCACTGAAAGATTGCACCCCAGCAGTATAGGTTAATAAGTCCTATTTAGCAAACGGCGAGAGAGAAAAAACAACTTCAATAGACATGCTAGCCTTTACTTTCCGCGCATCTCACTGGGTATATGTGTTGGAGGGGGGAGGAGGGCATATTAACACATCTATTCCCACATACCTATTGCACATGGCGAGAGAGAAAACCAACTTCAATAGACATGCAGCCCTTTACATTTCGCGCATCTCACTGGATGTGTGTGTGTTTGTGGGGGGGTGGGGGGCATATTAATACATCTGTTACCACATACCAATTCATTTCACACAACTTATACCCTACATTTTTTATTTACTTTTTGCGGATCCAAACTCAACAAAAGTATAAAGTCAAGATTGCCAATCGTTTATGCTTAAGTTGTCCACTCACTGGATTATTGACCCATTATCACCACTTAAAAAAAGTATAAAGTCAAGATTGCCAATCGTTTATACTTAAGTTGTCCACTCACTGTAAGATTGCACTACAGCAGTGTAAGTTAACAAGTCCTATTTTGCAAATGGCGAGAGAGAAAAACCAACCTCAGTAGACAGGTAGGCCTTTACTTTCCACGCATCTGGGAATGAGGGGGGGGGGGGGGGGCATATTGACACATATATTACCACATACAAATACAAATTCATTTCACCACAACTTATACCCTACATTTTTTATTTACTTTTTGAGGATCCAGATATCATGGATTGGTCATAATATATTGACCCATTATCACCACTCAACAAAAGTATAAAGTCAAGATTGCCAATGGTTTATGCTTAAGTTGTCCACTCACTGAGTTATTGACCCATTATCTCCACTCAATAAAGGTATAAAGTCAAGATTGCCAATCGTTTATGCTTAAGTTGTCCACTCACTGAATTATTGACCCATTATCTACACTCAACAAAAGTATAAAGTCAAGATTGCCAATCGTTTATGCTTAAGTTTTCCACTCACTGAATTATTGACCCATTATCACCACTCAACAAAAGTATAAAGTCAAGATTGTCAATCGTTTATGCTTAGGTTGTCCACTCATTGAATTATTAACCCATTATCACCACTCAACAAAAGTATAAAGTCAAGATTGCCAATCGTTTATGCTTGAGTTGTCCACTCACTGAAAGATTGCACCCCAAAAGTATATGTTAATAAGTCCTATTTAGCAAACGGCGAGAGAGAAAAAAAACAACCTCAATAGACATGCTAGCCTTTACTCTCCGCGCATCTCACTGGGTATATGTGTTGGTGGGGGGGGGGGGGGGCATATTAACACATGTATTTCCACATACCTATTGCAAATGGCGAGAGAGAAAACCAACCTCAATAGACATGCAGGCCTTTACTTTTCGCGCATCTCACTGGATGTGTGTGTGTTGGTGGGGGTGGGGAGTGGGAGTGGGGGAGCATATTAACACATCTGTTACCACATACCATTCATTTCACCACAACTTATACCCTAGATTTTTTATTTACTTTTTGCGGATCCAAATACCATGGATTGGTCATAAAATATTGACTCATTATCACTACTCAACAAAAGTATAAAGTCAAGGTTGCCAATTGTTTATGCCTAAGTTGTCCACTCACTGTAAGATTGCACTCCAACAGTATAGGTTAACAGGTCCTGCTTTGCAAATGCAAATGGCGGGAGAGAAACTCAACGTCAATAGACATGCAGGCCTTTACTCCCGCGCATCTCACTGGTTGTATGTGTGTTGGTTGGGGAGGGGGGGCATATTAACACATCTGTTACCACATACCAATTCATTTCAGCACAACTTATACCCTACATTTTTTATTTACTTTTTGCGGATCCAGATACCAAGGATTGGTCATAAAATATTGACCCATTATCACCACTCAACAAAAGTATAAAGTCAAGATTGCCAATCGTTTATGCTTAAGTTGCCCACTCACTGAATTATTGACCCATTATCTCCAATCAACAAAAGTATAAAGTCAAGATTGCCAATCGTTTATGCTTAAGTTGTCCACTCACTAAATTATTGACCCATTATCACCACTCGAACAAAAATATAAAGTCAAGATTGCCAATCGTTTATGCTTAAGTTTTCCACTCACTGAAATTATTGACCCATTATCACACTCAACAAAAGTATAAAGTCAAGATTGCCAATCGTTTATGCTTAAAGTCATCCACTCACTGTAAGATTGCACTACAGCAGTATAAGTTAACCAGTCCTATCTTGCAAATGGCGAGAGACAAAAACCAACCTCAATAGACATGCAGACCTTTACTTTCCGCACATCTGGGGGGGGGGGGGGGGGGGCATATTGACACATCTATTACCACATACAAATTCATTTCACCACAACTTATACCCTACATTTTTTATTTACTTTTTGTGTATCCAGATACCATGGATTGGTCATAATATATTGACCCATTATCACCACTCCACAAAAGTATAAAGTCAAGATTGCCAATCGTTTATGCTTAAGTTGTCCACTCACTGAATTATTAACCCATTATCTCCACTCAACAAAAGTATAAAGTCAAGATTGCCAATCGTTTATGCTTAAGTTGTCCACTCACTGAATTATTGACCCATTTTCACCACTCAACAAAAGTGTAAAGTCAAGATTGCTAATCGTTTATGCTTGGGTTGTCCACTCACTGAATTATTGACCCATTATCTTCACTCAACAAAGGTTTAAAGTCAAGATTGCCAATCGTTTATGCTTAAGTTGTCCACTCACTGAATTATTGACCCATTATCTCCACTCAACAAAAGTATAAAGTCAAGATTGCCAATCGTTTATGCTTAGGTTGTCCACTCACTGAATTATTGACCCATTATCACCACTCAACAAAATTATAAAGTCAAGATTGCCAATCGTTTATGCTTGAGTTGTCCACTCACTGAAAGATTGCACCCCAGCAGTATAGGTTAATAAGTCCTATTTAGCAAACGGCGAGAGAGAAAAAACAACCACAATAGACATGCTAGCCTTTACTTTCCGCGCATCTCACTGGGTATATGTGATGGTGGGGGGGGGGGGGGGGGGGCATATTAACACATCTATTCCCACATACCTATTACAAATGGCGAGAGAGAAAACCAACCTCAAAAGACATGCATCCCTTTACTTTTCGCGCATCTCACTGGATGTGTGTGTGTGTTGGTGGGGGTGGGGGTGGGGGAGCATATTAACACATCTGTTACCACATACCAATTCATTTCACCACAACTTATACCCTAGATTTTTTATTTACTTTTTGCGGATCCAAATACCATGGATTGGTCATAAAATATTGACCCATTATCACTACTCAACAAAAGTATAAAGTCAAGGTTGCCAATTGTTTATGCCTAAGTTGTCCACTCACTGTAAGATTGCACCCCAACAGTATAGGTTAACGGTCCTGTTTTGCAAATGGCGGGAGAGAAACTCAACTTCAATAGACATGCAGGCCTTTACTCCCGCGCATCTCACTGGTTGTGTGTGTGTTGGTTGGGGAGGGGGGGGGGCATATTAACACATCTGTTACCACATACCAATTCATTTCAGCACAACTTATACCCTACATTTTTTATTTACTTTTTGAGGATCCAGATATCATGGATTGGTCATAATATATTGACCCATTATCACACTCAACAAAGGTATAAAGTCAAGATTGCCAATCGTTTATGCTTAAGTCCTCCACTCACTGTAAGATTGCACTACAGCAGTATAAGTTAACCAGTCATATTTTGCAAATGGCGAGAGAGAAAAAACAACCTCAATAGACATGCAGGCCTTTACTTTCCGCACATCTGAGGGGGGGGGGGGGGGGGAGCATATTGACACATCTATTACCACATACAAATTCATTACACCACAGCTTATACCCTACATTTTTTATTTACTTTTTGTGTATCCAGATACCATTGATTGGTCATAATATATTGGCCCATTATCACCACTCCACAAAAGTATAAAGTCAAGATTGCCAATCGTTTATGCTTAAGTTGTCCACTCACTAAATTATTGACCCATTATCACCACTCGAACAAAAATATAAAGTCAAGATTGCCAATCGTTTATGCTTAGGTTGTCCACTCACTGAATTATTGACCCATTATCACCACTCAACAAAAGTATAAAGTCAAGATTGCCAATCGTTTATGCTTGAGTTGTCCACTCACTGAAAGATTGCACCCCAGCAGTATAGGTTAATAAGTCCTATTTAGCAAACGGCGAGAGAGAAAAAACAACTTCAATAGACATGCTAGCCTTTACTTTCCGCGCATCTCACTGGGTATATGTGTTGGAGGGGGGAGGAGGGCATATTAACACATCTATTCCCACATACCTATTGCACATGGCGAGAGAGAAAACCAACTTCAATAGACATGCAGCCCTTTACATTTCGCGCATCTCACTGGATGTGTGTGTGTTTGTGGGGGGTGGGGGGCATATTAATACATCTGTTACCACATACCAATTCATTTCACACAACTTATACCCTACATTTTTTATTTACTTTTTGCGGATCCAAACTCAACAAAAGTATAAAGTCAAGATTGCCAATCGTTTATGCTTAAGTTGTCCACTCACTGGATTATTGACCCATTATCACCACTTAAAAAAATTATAAAGTCAAGATTGCCAATCGTTTATACTTAAGTTGTCCACTCACTGTAAGATTGCACTACAGCAGTGTAAGTTAACAAGTCCTATTTTGCAAATGGCGAGAGAGAAAAACCAACCTCAGTAGACAGGTAGGCCTTTACTTTCCACGCATCTGGGAATGAGGGGGGGGGGGGGGGGGCATATTGACACATATATTACCACATACAAATACAAATTCATTTCACCACAACTTATACCCTACATTTTTTATTTACTTTTTGAGGATCCAGATATCATGGATTGGTCATAATATATTGACCCATTATCACCACTCAACAAAAGTATAAAGTCAAGATTGCCAATAGTTTATGCTTAAGTTGTCCACTCACTGAGTTATTGACCCATTATCTCCACTCAATAAAGGTATAAAGTCAAGATTGCCAATCGTTTATGCTTAAGTTGTCCACTCACTGAATTATTGACCCATTATCTACACTCAACAAAAGTATAAAGTCAAGATTGCCAATCGTTTATGCTTAAGTTTTCCACTCACTGAATTATTGACCCATTATCACCACTCAACAAAAGTATAAAGTCAAGATTGCCAATCGTTTATGCTTAGGTTGTCCACTCATTGAATTATTAACCCATTATCACCACTCAACAAAAGTATAAAGTCAAGATTGCCAATCGTTTATGCTTGAGTTGTCCACTCACTGAAAGATTGCACCCCAAAAGTATATGTTAATAAGTCCTATTTAGCAAACGGCGAGAGAGAAAAAAAACAACCTCAATAGACATGCTAGCCTTTACTCTCCGCGCATCTCACTGGGTATATGTGTTGGTGGGGGGGGGGGGGGGGGGGCATATTAACACATGTATTTCCACATACCTATTGCAAATGGCGAGAGAGAAAACCAACCTCAATAGACATGCAGGCCTTTACTTTTCGCGCATCTCACTGGATGTGTGTGTGTTGGTGGGGGTGGGGAGTGGGAGTGGGGGAGCATATTAACACATCTGTTACCACATACCATTCATTTCACCACAACTTATACCCTAGATTTTTTATTTACTTTTTGCGGATCCAAATACCATGGATTGGTCATAAAATATTGACTCATTATCACTACTCAACAAAAGTATAAAGTCAAGGTTGCCAATTGTTTATGCCTAAGTTGTCCACTCACTGTAAGATTGCACTCCAACAGTATAGGTTAACAGGTCCTGCTTTGCAAATGCAAATGGCGGGAGAGAAACTCAACGTCAATAGACATGCAGGCCTTTACTCCCGCGCATCTCACTGGTTGTATGTGTGTTGGTTGGGGAGAGGGGGCATATTAACACATCTGTTACCACATACCAATTCATTTCAGCACAACTTATACCCTACATTTTTTATTTACTTTTTGCGGATCCAGATACCAAGGATTGGTCATAAAATATTGACCCATTATCACCACTCAACAAAAGTATAAAGTCAAGATTGCCAATCGTTTATGCTTAAGTTGCCCACTCACTGAATTATTGACCCATTATCTCCAATCAACAAAAGTATAAAGTCAAGATTGCCAATCGTTTATGCTTAAGTTGTCCACTCACTAAATTATTGACCCATTATCACCACTCGAACAAAAATATAAAGTCAAGATTGCCAATCGTTTATGCTTAAGTTTTCCACTCACTGAAATTATTGACCCATTATCACACTCAACAAAAGTATAAAGTCAAGATTGCCAATCGTTTATGCTTAAAGTCATCCACTCACTGTAAGATTGCACTACAGCAGTATAAGTTAACCAGTCCTATCTTGCAAATGGCGAGAGAGAAAAACCAACCTCAATAGACATGCAGACCTTTACTTTCCGCACATCTGGGGGGGGGGGGCATATTGACACATCTATTACCACATACAAATTCATTTCACCACAACTTATACCCTACATTTTTTATTTACTTTTTGTGTATCCAGATACCATGGATTGGTCATAATATATTGACCCATTATCACCACTCCACAAAAGTATAAAGTCAAGATTGCCAATCGTTTATGCTTAAGTTGTCCACTCACTGAATTATTAACCCATTATCTCCACTCAACAAAAGTATAAAGTCAAGATTTCCAATCGTTTATGCTTAAGTTGTCCACTCACTGAATTATTGACCCATTTTCACCACTCAACAAAAGTATAAAGTCAAGATTGCTAATCGTTTATGCTTGGGTTGTCCACTCACTGAATTATTGACCCATTATCTTCACTCAACAAAGGTATAAAGTCAAGATTGCCAATCGTTTATGCTTAAGTTGTCCACTCACTGAATTATTGACCCATTATCTCCACTCAACAAAAGTATAAAGTCAAGATTGCCAATCGTTTATGCTTAGGTTGTCCACTCACTGAATTATTGACCCATTATCACCACTCAACAAAATTATAAAGTCAAGATTGCCAATCGCTTATGCTTGAGTTGTCCACTCACTGAATTATTGACCCACTATCACCACTCAACAAAAGTATAAAGTCAAGATTGCCAGTCGTTTATGCTTAAGTTGTCCACTCACTGAATTATTGACCCATTATCTCCACTCAACAAGAGTATAAAGTCAAGATTGTCAATCGTTTATACTTAAGTTGTTCACTCACTATAAGATTGGATTGTAACATTGATTGAATCCTTTGACACTTGTTGTCATATATAAATATGTCAACACATGTCAAGCAATCTATGTATCATTAGCATGGATTGAATCCTTTGTCACAACTAAAATCTACACACGAGATATATGTATATCTACATATACATGGGTATAAAACTAGCTGGCCTACACATGATTTTTTGTTAGGATTATCTGTTAAAACTAACTTACACATATGATTTATAGTTCACAGGCCAATTTACCATGAATTGACTGTCAAAAACTAATCTACACATACAATTTGCCATTCACAGGCCAAATTACCATTATTTACCCATTTTTTCAGGTCTTTTACTAGTTGTCAATCCAGTTCGACCAGAGTAGGGTAGTAACTGAAGCGGTATATTGATACCTCAATAGATATGCATCAATTTATCTACAAGTATATCTACAAGTATATTTACAAGTACCTACAATTCGACGTTCAATATTCGGACATTAATTGCCCTTCTGAGACTATTATTAGCATCTAACAGCATTTATTTCGTGAAAGGGGGCGGGGGGGGGGGGGGCTGAGGGTACACAAAATAGAAGTTATCCTTCGGTAATTGAACATTAAGTACCCCATTTGGGCTATCATTCTCTTAAAATAGAAACTCATTTATTCGGCAATGTGGAGGGGGGGGGGATATAAAAGACAACGTGGTAAGAGAC
This sequence comes from Pictodentalium vernedei, assembly GCA_031216915.1. NCBI lineage: Eukaryota > Metazoa > Mollusca > Scaphopoda > Dentaliida > Dentaliidae > Pictodentalium > Pictodentalium vernedei. Next base: position 335,416,990 of record CM062295.1, read on the forward strand.
TATGTGATTAATTCCATAATAATTGCCCCATTTGGGCTGTTTTAAGTATTTAAATAACATCTCTTTTCTTTAACAAGCAATTTGGGTTGTGGAGAATGATGGGGGGGGGGGGGGAGACAAGAGGAGGGTCAAAATAATGGAATGTACATATAATTCTGCATTAGGGAAATTCACATTAATTGCTCCAGTTGGACTATTGCTGACATATAAGTTGTATTTCTTTAGTGAAATGAGGGGGGGGGGGGGGGGGTCACAATAATTTGCCCTATTACTGGGATTTACTGACATTTATATAGTACTAAATGGAAGGAGCACCTCCTTTCCTCAACAATCAATTTGGGAATTGGAAAACATTGGAAAAAGGGGGGGGGGGGGGGGGCAAGATAAGGATCACAAATAAAGAATGTACCAACAACCCTGCATTAGAGTATTTGACATTACTTTGATATTAATTGCCCCAGTTGGACTGTTGCTAGCATATAAATGGCATTTCTTTGTAATTTTTTTTTTTTTTTTTTTTTTTAGGGGGGGGGGGGGTCACAAATAGTAACAATTGTAGTGCCTTTTTACCGGCATTTGTGTAGTATTAAATTAAATTTGTGTAGTATTAAATGGAAGGAGCACCATACACAGGTGCATGCGCACTTGTATATACATATGCTTATACGGATACCAGTGAGCAAACTAGATCTTCTCTAGGTCCAACCTTGACCTGACTGATACAATCTGGCCACTGAGTAACTTTATGAACAGTTTACCATCAACCGTCCAGCAGTTCTCCACCTTTTTGGATTTTCTCAAGGACAGTGCCTCTTTGAAGAGGCCTAATTTAAACTTGGTCAGATCTTCATTGATGAAGCACCTCTCGAATCCTGAAACTTTGTTTTTTAATTTGCTCTTGTCTTTAAATAATCTCCTCCTTGCCCTATAATTAGTAAATCGAACAATTATTTGACGTGTGGTACCCTCTCGTTTAGGCCCCACCCGATGTGATCTATCGATGTCACTTATGTTTAATTCTGTCTGTATTTTATCAGCAAGTGTTAAAATGATCTGATCTGTATTTTCATGCTCTGTTTCTTTAACTCCACTGACTCTTAAACTTACCTACGGGTATATTGTTCCAGCTCATCTACCCTCAATTCGAGATCACTGTTCCGCTCGTTTAGTTTTAAATTTTCAGCTTTTAGCATAACAACATCCTCTCTTACGTCTTTCGTTGCTTCCTTCACGGCCGCGCCAATAAGAGACTTGAAGTCATTATATAAGACTTTCTTGAGTTGATCAGCCAGAGCCACAACATCAACAGAACTGCCCGATACGACAGGGGTACGCGGACTTATACCTGTTGCCATTATATCGTCTGGAGTATCCACTTCGCTCTCGGTAGCCCACTCCGTTTCTTCAATCACTTCAGCTAATTTACGAATAGCTTTGGCACGAATATACTTTTGAGGGCTCGATCGTTTTCTTTTCCCTTTGATGACAGGTTTGGGCATTACTTCAGGAGAATTAGCCGGTACATCAAACTCAAAATAAGAAGACTACTGACTACAGACTGACAACACCTTATTATGTAAACAAGACTGAGTGTGAATGATTGTGTGAATGTTTATCTGTTACCAAGGCGACGATACATCGAAGTTGGGGAAGTTTTTGGACTTCGCTCACAAAAATCTAATTACAAGTCAATACCGACCAGGCAATAACCACATTTCCATTTCATGCCGGTATTTCCCTTCATCACCTACAGAATAAACACTTCAGTTTTACAACAACATCACCGTTCCAACTCAAAAACTAGCTTTTAAGAGCAGAGGTTTACATTGTGTCTTCCTCCTCCGACATTAAACCGACCCGCATTTTTTTTTCTTTAATCCGCAAATTTAATGATTCATTTTAGTCAGTTATATTAATAGGTAGAAAATACAATTCTAGAACATAGAATTGTAAACGTTTTCTATTATACGCTCCTGGTGAAAAAGAAACAGGATAAAAATGCATCTCGGATGGTATTTTTTATGTTTGTTCCGTTCATTCTTTTGACGCAATGTCGTATTTGGGGATTCCCGGATTCCCACATGTGACTCCAACACGGTCTCATATTGTCCATCCAAGAAATACATATTTCTGTTGTAATTGTGAACAGAATGTGTTCCTTGCCTGCATACGTTTACAGTGGAGCACATTCTTTCTCATTGTACATATTTCAATCCTGTCAGGGACGAATATGTTCCTGTCGGACTCTTCGAGATCTATTTTATCAAACTAGCCAATATGAAGTTTTGTCATTTCCTAAAGAGATAAATCTTTTAATAAATTTTAAAACTGCTTTTAATCTTTTATAGTAGACTCTTTAGGTCTCATAAGAACAGGATGATTTCTATGTTATCATTCACTACATTATGTACATCATCACTCATTGCTGTCCAAACAACTCATGTCTTTTGTCGTTATATTATTATTGTTTGTTGTTTTTAAGCAACCACTTTACTTCATAACTGATAATGGCATGTTTCATGTTATTGCCGTATTTTCCTTGATATAACCTTAGACGTTGATGTGGCGTTAAATACCGATAATTAAACAGCAACACTCGACCCCGCCGATAGAAATGACGCGATCTGATTGATGAAAATACCACTTCTGCGAACATAGTAGTGCATAACACAAGGACAAACTACACTTATTGACTAAGATGTTCCATCTCCACTCCTTAATTTCCTTTTGTTTTTTCCTTTTCTCTTGTGACATAATGCTTTTGTCTACTGAGATATTCTCACACACCTTCAATAACAATTACAGCTAAGAACCCTAAGAATCGGAATTTCTATCTTCGAACGAATCTCGGGTGTCCAATGTCGAAATGGAGTTCCAATCGAATCGGAAACACCGCAAGCAATTTTCGTGAGATCACATCTTTCTCCAAATAACCTAATTATCATTCATAAATAAGTACCCGAGAGCAGGGGTCACAACGTACATTGCTACACCACTACTTTTAATTCTCTACGCACAGGTGTCATAATAACAAAATTTCGACCTTCTGATTTTGTCCCATAATGCAACTGGGTATTTGACCAATTCAGTCTTGTTTGACAGAGCTCATCAACCTCTGTCAAATAAAATTTAGTTGGTTAAATTTCGTTTCTTGGTGAATTATAGGAAAACTTAGCTGCTCAGAATTTCAAGGTTAAGGTGGAACGCGGGATTCCCGCACTTCACTTCATAAGTACAATAATAACAATGTGACGTGCCAGGCAGACAGGCACGAGCGTCGAAAAATCGATTCAACCGAAAACTCAACTAGCAATTATTCTTTCATTTCTGTTGTATGCTTCCACCGGCAGCGCACATTTCTCTATCTTCGTCCTTCAAGAAACACGTATGGGTTATTGGATTCAAAAATATATTAATCGGGAAGTCGGTGCAATGTTAATCCAGAATAAGGCATTGGATGTCAGCATCGAATCGAATCTTCGAAGTTTCGTTGAGCCTTATCACATATTGACACTTTTGAAAAGTGCTTGGAAATAATAAGCAAATAGCTAAATGTGCTGCATCTCAACTACAAGTCAACAAAAAGTGTGTTTATTTTACTGATAATAACATAACCGTAAAACGCATACCTGTCTTTCGCCTTTTGGGAGGAGTATTCCTCCACAGTTGCTACCCACTGATCGCCATGTAAACCTGCAATGTTAAATACACACAACCTGAATTCAAACCCAGTTTTTTATACAAACTTACATCGGGCCAACATTTACAATAGTATTTCTAGAATTATATATATTTTCTAGTTATGACTTTAAATGGGTTGAAATGATCCACTAGCACTTTCAATGATGTGGCAATTTGTCAGTTGGCAAATTTCCACGTGTTTTAAAATGTTAATGATTCATTTTTATTCAGGTATATTAATAGGAAGAAAATGCAGTTCTAGAAAATACATTTATAAACGTTTTATAGTGATAGATCTGTTTTGTTTTATACCTAAGAAAAGGGTGTCCACATTCCTGACACATTATGTTTGCTAAACCCCCCATTCCACCCAATGCGTAATGCTATAAAACATTCGCAATTGTGTTTTACAGAAATGTGTTCTCTGCACGTTATCGTATTTGAACGAAGTGAGTCACTTGCGTTTCAAAAGATATCGGCCGGTACATAGCCACGTTTTCAGAACGCTAACGAGTCACTGCAGTCGTCAGTTATCAGGAACAGAATATGCACTTCAGACAAATACAATTGCTAAATGTTTATAGTACCGGCCCATGGTCGTAACTGTACTCTTGAATAGGGGGTTTTCCGGTCTTCCCAGCCGCCATTGTTCCCGTAGAAGTCGTCACCTGTCCATCTGGAACCAACAGGGAGTATTTTCGATTCAGTTGTCAAAAGTTAGCTCACTTATCCATACTTTTCTTCCAGGTGTTATTGTAGATATATATATTATTTTAGTGTTGTAGAGATGTGATTTTTAATAAACGAAAGTTATATTGGTGTTTAGTTTAGTTTTTTCTATCGGATATAAGTGGCGTGTACCCTATCTTCGCGCGGGTTCCTTTCGGCGTTTTGTTTTGTTTACGATTTCGACCAGTTTTTTTCAAAATTTTAAATTTCTCATTCTAATTTTGGCTATGGTGGCTATGGTCGGCAAGTGTTTCTCGACGCGAAAGGTTCAGGCTAGCAGTGAACAGACGGTTAGGTGTACAGGTGGGGGCTAGTGAGATATCGACGGACGGCCAGCAGTCGGTTGTGTGTAAGCATTGTGATATAGTGTATGTGGATGGGCGTGAGCTGGGGGAGTTGAGGATGTGCGCTATCTGCGTTGAGTTAATGCAGCTGTTGGAGACGTATGTAAAGTTGGAGGGAGAGGTGCAGGAGATGAAGGGTAAACAGGCAGGGGAAGGCAAGAGAGGCTGGTGTGACCCCAGTTAGGGTGGCATTCGATAGGGAATGGAAGGTTGTGGGTAGCAGGAAGCGGACTTCTGGTGTGGATAGTGGGTCTTTTGGGAATAGGAAGGTGCGCGTCGGGCAGAGGGTAGGGGAGAGGTAGAGGCGAGAGTGTCAAATCCCCAGGCTAGTAGTGTGAGTCGGGGGGGGGGGGGGCGCATTCGTTTAGTGTCGGATACTAAGGGGGATAGCGAGGACCATGCGGCGTTTGACAGGGCAGGTGTCAGAGGGAAGGTTAAGAAGGAGATAACGAGGACAAAGAGGCTTGTAGTGGGAGTTGGCCAAAAGCGGAGTGCAATGTCCAAAATAGATTCAGTGTGTTAGGTAGTTTCGAGAATTCTGAGGAGCAGGTGGGGGTCTGAAGAGGTGGAGATAGGCATGGATAGTGCGGCGGAGTGCAAGACTGCGAGCCGATTCAGTTGGAACAGAGGTGGTAACATGGGTAGTTGGTCAGGAAAGAAGCAGTTGGAGGTTGCAGGGAGCAGTAAAGTGCGGAGGTTAAATAGGGTGCTGTGTGGGCCCGACAGTGTCATCAGGACCAATGTGTGCTTTCTGGAGCTAGGGTGGCGGACCTAAGGGACAGAGTGGGTGGATTAGTAAAGGTGTCAGGCCCAGACCCAATGGCTGTGTACACGTGGGGACCAACAACATCAGGGAGATGAAATCAGTTCAACTTATTGAGACTTACAAGGACTTGATAACTCAACTGAATGCTAAGAATGCACAGGTAGTGGTTTCGGGGCTTCCCCCAGTACTAGGTGGCGGGGGCGAGCGTAATTCACGGATCATTGTGGTCAACGAGGAATTGGGGGGAGGGAGGGTATTGTAAGGAACTTGGAATACTTTTTGTAGACAATTGGGGATCATTTTTGGGGAGAAAGGACCTATATGGACAGGATAGTCTCCATCTTAGCCCAAGGAATACAGAGATTTTAGGAAGAAACATGTTGCAAGTGATGAAACCTTTTTTGTTATAGGGAGGTGGGGGGGACAGAGAAGGGGGAATGAATACAGGAAATGCATTATGAGCCATAGTTGTAAAAAATGGGATAAGGGGGATAAGGAAACGGGACCAAAAACTCACTTCGATAGGAAGAGCATCCCAAGGAAAGCACAAGTATACAAAATAGGATATACAAACATACATTGACTAAATAACAATGGGATCAGTAGGCGGAAGCCAATGAATCTCGGTACCCTGGAAGTGGGTTATAGCAACATCCAGGGTCTCCAACGAAAAGTAAGTGAAATTGCTACAGTGATCGATGCAGAGGAGTTTGATGTCATGGGCTTAACCGAGACGTGGGTAAGACACGAGGAACGGGTAGACCAAGTAAGGAGGTGCGTGTAGATAGGTGTAGGGCGAACTGAAGGCCAGAGAAAGGGGGAGGGGGGTAGACATGTACATTAAAGAGGTTTTAAAACCGTCGCTGATCACAGACCTGGAAGATGTCAGCAGCTCGGCTGAGGTATCGAATGAAATTAGATGGGTAATGATCAATCTGAGAAACAAAGGTATTGCCCTTGTGATTGTGTACTGTACGGAGGAGGGAGGCAAACCCGAGTGGAATGACTCGATGTACTCAACATCAAAGTCCAATATCACAGAACTAGAAAACAGGGGGCTCGGTATAATTCTGATGGTGACTTTAATGGACACATAGGTGATAAGGAAGAAGGCATAGAGGGTGCGTACAAGAAAGTCAACAGGAATAAAAGGAAGCTGTTGAACTTCACAAATGAGCTCGGTCTGAAGATTCTGAATAGGGATGCGAGGTGTAAGGGGAAATGGATCTGAGAGAGGAACGACAGAAAATCAATAATCGACTACATTCTCACAGATATTAATTAATGGAGGGAGGTGATAGGGGTAGAAGTGGATGATGAGGGTAAAATGGAGGTGGATGGTGATCACAACTTGATTACAGTGACGATCAGGGCCAAAAACCTAGTAAAAAGGAAAGAAAGCTTAAAGGAGATTTGGGAACTCAAAAAGGATGATGACTGGGCGAAGTTCGAAGAAAAACTGAAACCAAACCTTGCAACCGTACACAAGGAGGGCAGTGTCCAGACGATGGCCGACGCCATAGTTGCTAGCCTAGTGGAGGCAGGGGAGGAAAGTGTAGGAAAGATCAGGGTGCCAACACGGGAACTTGGGTACAGAGTGAACGAAGAACTGAAAGGGTCATAGAGGGAAGAAAAACTAAATGTGCCGCATACAGGAGAAGTAGAAAACTTAAGTGGGCGGAAAGCAACGAGGTCACAGTAGCAAAGGAAGAATACCAACAAGCACGAAATAAAGTAAATAAGATTAAAGACGATAATCGGAGAGTGCGACATAGCAGTCTTATTAGGACGATAAGAACGACAGGGGGTCGAGCTCGAACGTATTTTAGAAATGAGTGAATAAGCGTAACAAAGGAAGTAACCCACAGAGTATTAAAGTAGATGGCAGAGTTACAGAAGAGCAAGATCAAATCGCATCAGAACTAACTGAGCACTGAGAAAAGGTAAACGACAGGCGATGGGGCATGAGGATCCAACCGGAGTGTCCGAATCAGGTCGAGGAAAATCTATCGAACTTCGTGTGCAGCGAAATTAAAACGGAGGAGGTGCGAAAGGTGATCTCAGAATTAAGGGATGGAAAAGCGGGAGGGGTGGATGAAAATCCTAACGAGTTTATCAAAAAAGGGGGAGAGGAACTAGTGGAAAGCCTAACTGCCCTATTCAATTTAGCCATACAAAATCAAGAGGTCCCAAAGGAGTGGAGAGAAAGCAAAGTGACATTTATTCAAAAAAGTGTGAACAAAACGTTTTGGATAACTATCGATGGATCTCTGTCAGTAGCGACATTGGAAAAGTTTTTTATAAAGTCCCGTGTGGGAGACTAGAGGGGGTGATTGAAGAGAAGGGTTTTTTTGGAGAAAACCAGAATGGCTTCAGGAAGGGAAGGAGAGTCACTGATCATCTTTTCCCGCTACCCCAAATGATAGAATTCGAGAAAGCAAAAAATAAAAAGATGTTGATGGCATTTTTGGACGTTAAAAAGGCATACGATAGAGTATGGAGAGAGGGTATATGGCGGCAGCTGGAGGCTGGGCTTGGGAGGCTAGTTTGTTGGAATTATGAAAGCATTATATAAAGACGTACATAGTGAATTTATCCTGGGAAACAACAAAACGTGTGCCGATGGGCTGTATCCTTTCGCCAATTCTTTTTGCATTGTACATTAAAGGTTTTGTAGGAGATGAACTCCTGCATAGCGACGGGGGGGGGGGGGGGGGGGAGGGGGGGGGGGGGGGGTAGCAGATGGGGACTTGATGATCCCAGGGCTATTTTTCAGACAATGTGGCTAGTGTCAGAAAGCGAAGACGGGCTAGCGAAAATGCTGGGAATTGGTGGGAAATGTGGGAACAAATGGGGACCCGAACATAATGAAAGCAAGCGGACCAAAGTTATACCTGTGGGCCGCAAAGAGGACCCCACTCGAAGATGGAGAGTGGGAGAGTTCTGCATTCCAGAAGGTAGCAGCAAACTTCTTAGTGTAGGAGATACAGGTGACTACGAGTATTTGGAGGGGTGGGGGGGGGGGGGGGGTAAATATAAACATCACAGGAAGAGACATCTACCGAAACCACACAAATAAATTGATTCTGAATGGGATGCGAATCCTTAACTAAATGAAACTAATAGGGAGAAACAGTTTTAATGTTTTCGTGGGGAAAACCATTTGGAAAATGGTGGGTCTGCCAAGTATATCATACGGTACGGAAGTAGTACCCCTAAATCAGACCGCTTGGGAATTCTGTAGAACAAGGCAGGCCGATGGAGAACGGGGTCGAGTAATGCCGCAGCGCTAGAAGCAATCAGGGGTGAGCTTGGGTGGATGAGGATCAAGAACAGGATAGATCTATTGAAACTCGGTTATCTTAATTATTTAGTAAATCTCCCCGACAGCCGATGGTGTCAAGTAATGCTTCGGAGAAATTTCAACTCAAATATCTGGACTGGATGGATGGTCGAAGTAAGAGAGCTAGTAGACAACTACTCATTGGAGATCTCCGACCTAGACTTTGGGACAAACCAGGGTAAAAAATCGTCAGAGAAAGGTCATGGAGGATTGTAACCGTAATCGGAGAGAGAGGCCAAATCAAAGAGGTATTTGGGTTACCTGTGTGATAAAGAGAAGCCTGGTTTTGAAAAGTACCTTGATGGCACCTTTGAGGAGTCACTGTTGTTCAAGCTGAGCTCGCGGTCCTTGAAGCTGAGGCGAAAATTGGGGAAAACAGTGAAAATGAAAGCCAGATGTGTAATTTGGGCGTGGTGGAGACCCTGGAACACTATTTTCTAGAATGCCCAAAATACCAGTCTAACCGAATAAGATTCACTGGGAGTATAATGGGGAAGTGGGATGGGAGAATAAAGGACATGTGGTTGGGGTGAGATTCAAAGGAGAGGGTTAATATGTTAATCGGAGAGATTGGGAAGACTGGGGCAAGGGATGTCATCAAGCAGTTCGTCCCCGGGTGTTGAGAGGAGAGAAGAAGCGTGGGAATAGGAAGGGAGTTGGGAGAATAGGGGTAATCAAGGCCTTCTCACGTGACCTAGTTACGTCATATTTGGTCGTCATGGTAACTCGCGTGAACGGCCATCTTGTGACATCATCTTCATAGTGATAAATGGTGTGAGTGCGGATACGCAGCGCGTGTTGTTAGGGTGATACGTGTTTCCGTCGTCCATGTTCTATACTGGAGGCCGCCATCTTGGTTTCTATGGTAGCACGTTGTTGCTCTGTGACCCAAGGGTCTATAACAAGACAGGGGTATGTACGAAGGGTATGTTCGATTAAATAGGAGTAATTTCCCGATTCGTAGAATTACCCAAATGAACCCGCCAATCCCCCCAAATCACCAAAATTGACTTTATTTACTGGGGATTCCCCATTTTATCGGTTTAGCATTTAGTGCTATAGTACCAAGGGGTACAGGGGGTGTGTTCGATAGAATAGGGGTATTTTTCTGGCTTATAATTTGCCCCAGAATCCTCATTTATTTACCACAAACAACCCCCAACACGTTGTTTTACTAGTTCGGATTTCCCACTAAATCCTCGGTTTTCTATTTGTTGTCCACTAGAATTCTTTTGAGAACCGCTATACTTTTGGTTTATAATAGTACTGAGGGGGGCCCGTGGGTATGCTCCTTTTGGACTACAGTATACGCCAGTAGAGTAGACGAGCCTATAAGCTGGAACAGCTTAGCTTATTGTTACAAAATTTAGCGTTTTCTGGTCTATTTTTATTAGTTCTGATCCTATTCCGAGTACTCTTGTTGTTTTATTTATCTAGATCATTTATATAAAGTATAACTAACCAATCAGCTTGCTTGATTTCCCGTAATCTCTATGCAGAGTTATCTCCCTTGTGTATATCAAAAACATTCCCAAAGCCAATAAGCAATCGAACAGTTACTGAAAAGTCATTGCTAGAATGACTCGAAGCCTATCGAGCAAATGAGCTTTAAAGTATCGATCGAGTGACTCGGCATATTGCTCGAACGACTCGAAGTCCATCGAGCAAATGAGCAATCGAGTAATTGCTCGTTCGAGTGACTCCTCCAACGACTCATTTCAGTATTTGAGGATACCTGTGGCCTGGTATTGTATTAGTATTTGAGGATATTTTTTATAGGATACTTATCTGAGAATACAATTACCTATTTGGCCTAACCTTCTAGGCCACCACAAGACATATCTATCCCAATTTTTCCCAATAAGCTATTGAAAGGTAACTGACAAGTCATTGCTCAATGACTCGAAGCTCATCGAGCAAATGAGCTATGGAGCAATTGCTCGATCGAGTGACTCAACATGCTGCTCGAACGACTCGAAGTCTATCGAGCAAATGATCCAACGAGCAACGTATTTGTTGGTGTGCGACCCAGCTAACCCCAGCTGCAGCTTTCAATGCCAGCCTTCTATATGGTTAGTTAATCGTAATAGTTTTTCAGTTTTTTGTCCGTGATTTCCCTCCAACAAGTTCTCTGTAACATAGTCTGTAAATTTTGTCAAGCTGTTCTTGAGTGCTGTGTACATCTGTCACTGGGGCATGTTCTGAAGAAAACAAAATGATGCATCACTCACATGGTTGACTTGAACAAGTGAAAGGGCTGTAGCACGGCGAGTCAGGGCTTCAATTTCTTCGTTCTCGTGATGTTGTAACTGAAGCTGCGCAACCATAATATAAAAAAAAACATCCTCTGAGTGTAGCTCTTAGGAAAGAGGTAGCTAAGGCATTCTGGGTCGCTGCCCATAGTCGGTGAAGATTGTGTTTGTGTAGTGTTGGAAGAAGATAATAATTGATGTGGAAATTATAAGCACAATATTACATAATTGGGCATTGTTGCGGTAAGGGCAACGTAGTGTGATTTTAACCAGAAAGTGCTCAAAATACATATAATTTGATCTTCAGTCAATATAAATAGCAGATTGTAATTATTCAGGAAAATTACAAAGAATCTTGATTACTATTTACCAACCTATTCTTGTATTAGAGCGACAGAACTGGGTGTTTTTTTTTTGGTTTTCCAGTTCGAAAAACAAAACATTAAAACCCGGCACAAACCTGCCGAACCATTTTACTGTGTCCATGCTCAGACAGATCTATGTAACTTACTGGGAGGGAACTGGATTAGTGGACTCTCGTCACTTAGTCTATCTGGAAAAGGGGCGAATACGCCTGATTCTCATTGTCTCATTTTCTCCCTTAACCCTTTACCTAACCTGAAAAGCAGACGACACTTGCAAAAATAATTCTTGAATAACTAATTTTCTTCATTTTTTGTCTCAAAAACATAGGTTATGTCCCCTCGTTGGAACGAGCTCGACGAGCTCGTTCCAACGAGGGGTCATAACCTATGTTTTTGAGACAAAAAATGAGAAAAAATAATGAAATTTAATTGGCGATTTTTGAGAATAGCGCTGGCCGGTTTGGGCCGTTACGTTAGGTAAAGGGTTAATGGCTCGTCCACCTGATGAATCAATAAGGGAGAAAGTGTGCCAATGAGAAAACATATATTAGATATACTTGGAATGACATGTCGTCGCCTGATTGCTAGAATGTCCTATGTCCCATATGAGGCATAGGATATTTTGCACTCAGGCGACGATATAGCAATCAACAGCCTTTTTAATTCTTTTTTTCTGCCACGATTTAGGGTATTTCCTGTAAAGCAATCCTGATGAAATTTGGCAAACTAAAAGACCTTTCTTTTTAGTTCTTAACTAAGGCTGCGATTTCTGTTATCGCCCCTTGATCTCGAAGATCGCCCAATTTCGGTTTTTTTCTTTAACTTTTAATATGACCGCCTGCATCAAGCCTCCCACTTTCAACCTTTGTAAATCCCCTTTCTGACAAATAAAGGTATCTAAAAATGTGGGTACCGACCTGGGCAATTCTTAATGGTTATGGACGAATTTTCCGGTGACGTTATTGACATCGCCCTCACCAAAAATTAAATGTCGGCCGATTTTAATAACATTTAAATATACCGTAGAGTGTTTTTTAGTTTTTTCGGTTCATCGCCTTTTTAATGCCTTTTTAACGTTACTTCAAATTTCGAATTCCTCATGAACATTTTTCATTAAAACACCGATTTTCCAATACGAATAAGTGTTTAGTAACAATACACACAGCTATGAAATTTCACACACTACAACAATAATTATAATTATGCCTCTATTCAATACACTTGTTATAACTTGAAATTACAAAATGTCCCCAAAATAACGTCATATTGATCTTATTTTCATGAACGTTTAATATTGACCATGCTACTGAATTCTCCTTTTTTATTAGAAATATGAAAGTATACTCTCAAACAATAAGCATATCTGAAAATTCAACCTGGTTTTATCCGTCAAAACATTCGTCAGGGGATGCAGTTGTGGTAACTGTCGGACGTCAACTTCGGAAAAATTAAAGTTCCTCCGATTTTCATGAAATTTTAGTGCGTTGCAGTTTCATCGATGAAAAAGTTGCAGTTTTTATTTTTCTTTATTTAACCTCATTTTCGGCGTTTTTTTTTTTTTTTTGTCAAGTGATGCTCTTGGTGCTCAAAACACGGGTATCATGTCTGCGGCTACTCCCACAGCACTAACAGAGACAAAACGTCCTATGTGGGCATTGCCATGTCTTTTTCTCATTAATGCAAACCTTTTCTAGTAACAACGTAAATAATGCAAAATAGGCAAAACGACACTTCATAGTGTGACACAAGTACAACTATTATCATAGCACTTACCGAGTCCACAATTGATATGTCGGCGAAACAGTGACTGCTCGGAGGCATTGTCAAGGGTATTGTAGATTGACGCGAAAGTTCAGAAGCTTCAATGTCAATATCGCCAATAAATACAACAATACAACTTCAGCCTTGTATCATGCCTGCAGCCGTTAAATGACGTCTAATTCTCAGGACATTTTAGCATGTTGTTGGGCTCAAACAATTATGAGATAGCTGTATTTTTTTTTAGTTTTTTCACATTTTTGACGCTTTCACGTCAATTGAAGTTTTATTGAAGTTTTTATTCCTTAAAAGACCAAAAACGACGACACGCATTACTCCGTTGTTACAATATCTACATCCAAAGATCTTCGTGACCTTGTTTACGCTTGCGAAATCTAGTACATACCATTTTAATAGTTTCAAAATTCAACTTTATCCACAACAAATTTTGAATATATCAACTCCAATAAAAAAACATATCTAAATATTTGGTACCGACCAGGGGAATTCCTGACTATTAAGGCCGAATTTAGAGTGACGCTATTAACGTCAACGTCATTAAAAATTAAATGATTTTACGTTGTAATCAATTTTAGTATGTTGTAGAGGTAAAAAAAAATAGGAAATAACTAATTTTTAGTTTTTCGATTCAGTCTTATTTTGACGTTTTTACGTCAATTGAACTATTTTTGCTTTTATAACCTAAACGACCGAAACGGAGACACGCATATCTCCTTTGCAACATCTGTAGCTACAAAATCTCGTGACCTTGTTAACACTTGGATTTTAGCATTTTCCAACGTTAACCTTTATCCAAAACAAAATAAGTTTTACCATTTTTTCTTGTTCTTTCAATAGCAAGGCATGTTTCACCACACCCCCCTCCGACCACTTTCACATTTTCGATATTTCAATTCCAACAATTACCATATCTAGAAATTCGGTACCGGCTTGGACAATTTCCAACAGTTACGGTCGAAATGGTTACGTTGTTTACGTAAACGTAAAAAATAAAATGACGTTGGATTCGGATGAACTTTTAGTATGATTTTGTGCTCAGGAAAGTAGGTTTCGTCCTGTAATCGAACTCGAATCTGAAAAATCTCCCACCTGATCCACAGAATTGTACTCAAAAATCTATACAAAAGCTTTACTCATTGGTAAGCGTTGGGTAGTGGCGTCGGATGAAATTTTAGTATGGAATGATCAGAGATTTCTGTCCTAACACAACCTTTTAAACGGCTGGATAGTCAATAGCCCACCTATTCACTGGCATTTGAGCATTGCATTATGCTATGATGAATGAGGTGAGTGTGCTCAATTCCTCTGCAGTATAATATAGAATGGATGCATATTTCACATGGAATTGACTTCGTGATTACTGAAAGGTAGTTGATAACACCCCCCCCCCCCTGCCGTTGTGAACTTTGACCTTTGACCTGGTACCTTTGGCATGCGATGTTACACTTCCCCCACCCCGCATGGCGTCATAGCCATATCAGGAAAGGAATGTCGCTCCGCATCATATGTCATCGAAATGTGGGCAATCCGTGTGTTATGTCAGGCATTCCAACACCCACCCTCGCATGAGGTCACGCCCTTATGAGAAAAGGAATGTCTCCCGGTGGGAAGGTTTGTTTTCTCTAATAGCTCATGATCTCATAGCCTTATAAGGAAATGATTGTATCCCCAATGGGAAGGTATGCGTCTTACAATAGCCCTACACGTGACGCAGAAAGGAATGTTTCCTATAATAGCTTACAAAGTCACAGCCGTTTAGGAAATGAATTTCAACCCCGCATCATTCGTCATTGGAGTTTGGACAATCCCCGTGTTATGTCAGGCATAGCAACACCCAACCTCGCATGACATCACGGCCATATAAGGAAAGGAATGTCACCCCCCGTGGGAAGGTATATTTCCTATAATAGCCCTACATGTGTCGCGGAAAGGAATGTTTCCTGTTATAGCTCACGAAGTCACAACCTTATAAGGAAAGGAATGTCGCTCCACACCATCCGTGCGACATCAGGCATTCCAAGATCCTCCCTCGCATGAGGTCAGGCCTTATAGGGATAGGAATGTCGCTCCGTGGGAAGGTAGGCGTCGTATAATAGCTCACGAAATCACGAATGCATGAAAGTTATGTTTTGTAACGTCCGTAGTATAAATGCTGGCGAAACGTGAATCGCCACTCATTTAGAAATTTGAAAATGGCAAGCACAGATTGGTTAAGGAAAAGTCTTGGAGGTAATGATGTGGAGAAAGTAACAGAATGGCACGATGAGCTGAGAGTCAATATACGGAAACGGTAACATGGGCAAATATCAACACAGAAATGAGTTAGCCTATCACTGATAAGGTGGAACGTATTGTGTGAAAATGTGAGAGGCATT
Organism: Pictodentalium vernedei; assembly: GCA_031216915.1. NCBI lineage: Eukaryota > Metazoa > Mollusca > Scaphopoda > Dentaliida > Dentaliidae > Pictodentalium > Pictodentalium vernedei. The sequence goes on from CM062295.1 coordinate 335,432,624, forward strand.
ACCGTTACCATTAATAATATTAAAGACGGCTTCAGAGTAGAATTGCGAGTGCCCTTGTGACACAATGTATACGTTTCCAAGCAGCCTAGATATCGTCATGTGGATATAAGACAACATGCGCTATCCGAAGGCTCTGGCGATACCCATGAAGAAGGAAGTATGTTTAAAATGGGATAGCCTGTGCTTAATGCCAGAAATTGCTATGTGCTTACCCGAACTTGATGCAGTTGTTCCGTGGTATGCAGCTTCGGATCTCATGAATCGGTACTCTACGATGTAAAGAATGTCAGCGCAACAACGATTATTTCTTTCAAATGAACAGGGTATCAGTGCGCTTCATGTATATTTTTGATACCCGTTGTACAAAATCTACACGCGAGAAATAAATGTGTTTCCTGATGTAATAAAAAGTATATCTATCTAATATGTCCGTCTGTTATTACTTTATAACAACACATTCCGCGGACTCGTAACGGATATGAAGCATGGAGACCCAATCTCAATCCTCGGACTTGGAAAAGTGGTACTTTTTGGGACAAAACTTTCCCAAAGCTGAAATCGTGTATTTCTGTCAAATGGCAATAATATACATTTATCATCATGGTGAATTTAGGAACAAATAATGGAAATACGCAATTATGGACAAGTCTTTTCGGCAGCGCTATTAGATACGTCCTTTCTTATCCCTCAGTATCCAAACAGAAATCCCGACGAACAGCGTTATGGTTATGCCCTCTCTAATCCCTCACTATCCAATCAGAATGCCTGATGGGACTATTATAAGGCCCCTGCACGACCACATGACGAACAAAATAGTTCGTATCACTAATGTCGTGTGTTTGGCTGAATCGCAGTGCAAATTTGACCTGAAAGCATTTTCCGCAATATGTTGGATGTCAAGTATTAGCCCAAATGTTTCATTGCTGCCATATGGACTCGCAAGCAAGTCAGAGGATGTTGTTGGGTGCATCCTTTAGGGAGTTGAAAGTGTAATGGTGGTTTGTTTAGTGTTGAGGTTGGGAAAAAAAGGCTTAGGCGTTATGCCGGACTGTTACAGAAGGGTGGCTATAATGTTACTTTTAAAACCATTTCTAGAGTGACAATATCGGCTTGCCATTCTCTTAATGGAGTCCTTAATATACTGAAGCGCTGGAGTATTTTGAAGGAGAATATGAGCACAAATTATTCTGTGCACTGAACTTGAAAAGGGGGTGGATACATTTTCTTGCTTCGCAAGCGTCAAAATGATAATTGTGGGTATCGGGGATGTTCAGAACATTGACAATGTTGTATGTCCCACTTCAAAGGAACTAGAGAACAAAAAAGTATGAGGCGGTGGAGGAAGATAAGTAAGGAGGGGAATTAGAAGGTGAAGTGAGGAGGGGAAAGGTGAGGATTGAGGAGCAGAGAGGAGGAGGAGTGAGGAGGAGGAGTGCGAAGGAGTGGGTAGGAGGAGGAATGACAGGGGGTGAGGAGGGCTGAGTTGAGAAGAAGTGATGAGGAGTGAGAAGGAGGGAGTTAGGAGGGGATGAGGAGTGGGGAGGAGGAAGATGAGTGAGAAGGACGACTGAAGAGTGAAGAGGATGAAGAAGAAGAGGAGGAGTAGGGCTGAGGAGTGAGGAGGAGTGAAGTGTAGTGAGTAAGAAGAAGAGGAGTGGGAAAGAGGAGTGATGAAGAAGATGAGGAAGGAAGGATGAATGGGGAAGAGAAGAGAGGAGGAGGAGGGGAGGCAGTGGTGAGTAAATCTTTACGTCACAAGCATAATGAATTATTTCGAACATATTAATTCACATGCCTGAATTTTTATGTTAGCCACATGTACGGTCTGTAATCCTGACTACTCATGACAGGCCAGGATATTTTGGAAAGGCACTTGAGAACACAACATGGGTCAAGACACTCCTTCAAAACAGAAATATTCTCATCCATCCTTCTGTGACCAGGATAATATGGAGAGACAAAATATGGCAGCATACATACAATGAATTGAAATTAACCATATCTCATATCAAATTCATCCAAGGTCTGACCAGGATAATATGGATAGACAAAAGATGGCAGCACACATACAATGAACTGAAATTAACCATATCTCAAATATAATTCAGCCAAGGTTTGACAGGAGATATCCAAAACGATTATTTTATAGACCCACATGATTAGGCAATAATCGTGATTGATGATCTCATGAAAGATGCGGCAAAAGACTCAGATGTTCGCGAACTTTTTACGGAAAGAGTGCATCATAGAAACATGAGTGTAGTGTGTCTTGTCTAATGCAAAATTTATTCCACAGACGGCGAGAGAGCAGAACTATGAACTTGAAAACTCAATGTATCAGGCTGTTTAAAAACCCACCCGATCAACAATAAATTAGAAAACTGGCTAAGCAAATACATCCAATTAAATCGCTGAATATTTTTTAAACCTATCAGAAGGACACAGAAAAACGCTATGGATATTTAGTCATCGATTTGAAATAAACAGAAGGATACTCGAAGACTGCACACTGATATTTTCGACTTTGATTTGCATAAGACGGAACCTCTCATGCGTGATGACAGCTCTGGGAATTGTTTAGTAAAAACAGCAATGAGCAATCTATCGCCACATATCTGCAAACCGGCGGCGGTGGTGATGACGACACCTCGCACGTGCAGCAAAATAATCTGTCTTCTCTACGCTCATATGATATCGGATAAACTATACAACCGACACAACTTCTATCTGTTGTGACTGCGGGATTGAGTTATCAACATGATACGCAAAACGTGGATGCCCAATTGACGATGATAGATCCGAATCAGAGAGAGATTGGCAAAATGGTAATTGTGATTACGATGGAAACAGCTTTAATTCGATAGTCAGTTTTGTTTATGACGACCACAACGAGCGATTTCAAAAGAAAGCGAAACAGCTCATAAGTGACGGTAGTATATCTGAAAAACAAGCTCCGAAGGAAACTAAAGTGCTTATGCTACCCATAGACAGAAGGTCAGTTTTACAGAAATGCAAGAAAATATTGTTTGATGTATCATATGAGTAGGTGTAAAATGGGGCTCCGAACTCACTTTTTCACATGTACATGTACATGTACCCGTACACGTACGTGTACCCATAGAGTTCAGTGTTAAAATGTGCAAGAAATGTACAAAAACATGTTTTTGTACATCTGAGTTGGAATCCGCAATCGCCGTCATCGTGAGTTAGACGGTTCAATAAGCCATTGGCGAACGAGTGCGGATGCCAACTCAGATTGCGCCCGAGAAATCGACACTCGAATTTCCCCAACGTTCGCCATCGTGAGTTAGACGGTTCAATCAGCCATTGGCGAACGAGTGCGGATGCCAACTCAGATTGCGCTCGATAAATCGACCCTCGAATTTCCCCAACGTTCGCCATCGTGAGTTAGACGGTTCAATCAGTCGTTGGCAAACGTTGAGCGATTTCCAACTCAGAATTAAAATGCCGAAAAAAATTAGAATCGACGAAAATTTTCCCACCGTTCATGATCGCGTTCTAGAGTGTGGTGGGTGCGATCCAGTCGCCGGCAGACGATTGCGGATTCCAACTCAGAAGAAATTGGAGTTTGAAAATCCTCGATCGTTCGTCATTGCGTTCAAGACGGTGCGATCGATCATTGATGAATGCGTGGGGGTTTTCCAGGACAGAAAAACGAACCATTAAGAAAATGTCGAAAAAAAATTAGAATCGACGAAATTTTCTCTCTACGTTTTGTCATCGAGGCCCTAGACGACGCGATCGATCGTGGACGAAAAAAACGGCGAAGGTTTCTAGTGGAGGGAACAGATGAAAAAAAAATCGCGAGGACTTTGAGATAATTTGTAACAGAATCGTGAGATTCGCGAGAGTGAATAAAAAAAGTGATTGATATATATATATATATATATAGAAGAAAAAAAAATAAATAAATAGTTATTTAAAAATATATAAAATATCGAATCGAATAGATAATAAAATATACGTAAATCATGAACGATTCCACGATTGTGAGAGCGTCGTTTCTTCTAAAGGCACTGATGGTCTCCTATGCATTCTGTGTGAACAAACAATTACTTCGTGTCATGTTCAAATGATGCATCGGGTGTCGGGATCATCTAGACTTTGATCACGAGGATCATTCGTGTCGGCGATAGAAAGAGAAGATGTCGTCATCAAGTATTTCGAACTGGCGTTCGAATACGTTCGAATTGACGACGTGGTCAAGTCTTGGAGGAGATTAGTCTTCTGTAGCAGGCGAGACAAGCCCACCGGTTCAGAAGAAATGAAATTGGTGCATAGATGTCTGACTTTAGAAGACAAGGGAAGCGTCTTGAAATTATTGCTGGAAGGGCTATACGGTGCGAGTTGTTGTTGTTGATATAAATAAGGGGGAGAATAAAAAAAATAAAAATAAATAAACGCGTAAATAATATAGATAAAAATTAGAAAAAAAACACAAAAAAATGAAAACGAGAAATAAATTGTATCCGTCGTTAGATGATGACGAGGATGAGAAGCAAAATGGCGTTTTGCCAACGGTGCTATCGCTAGAAGAAAAAAGAAAGATGAGAGAGATATCGCATCGATCAAATCAGTAGAATCCAATTCTATCTGACTCGAGAGAGACACTCTCGTCGTTCTCTCAAGAAGAAGTATGCGCGCCTCATGAAATTCGCCAATGCGGTCAACATGACACTCATCATGATTTCCATGGATTTACATGCAGCCGGCATCGGATTGTTGTTGACCGCGGCTGGTGTTGTGATTGTGTTGACAAGGGAGGAGTGGCTATCACTGCCAGATTGTATAGCATGGTCGACAACTTTTTGAGTAGGAAATTATATCTGAAGGCTAGGAAACACGAAAAGATTCGCATCTTGGCCAACTCCAATATCGACACGATATCCGAAATGATCTTGATGGCATTGGAAGATGATAGGATATCAGATGGTGAATACTTCATGATATTGGGCGAGAAAACTAAATACGACGCCATGAAAGAAGCAGTGAGAATGAAGACTCATAAGATCATCAAGGAAGAGATGAAGGATTCTCTTGTGGAAAGGGGGGGGGGGGGGGAAAGAGGATAGGGAGGAATTCAGTAAGTTGATAGAACTCAAGAGCAACGATTATAATAATACATATATAATTGGAATAGAATTTTTAAAGAAAAAAAATATTAAATTTAAAAAAAAAAAATAAATAAATAAATACGAAATTATTTAAATAACCCTAAAAAATGTGTTACGTAAAGTGTAAGAGAGTTACTGAGACGGGTAATTCTCGAGAAGTATGAACTAAATACGACAGACAGGTGCTTCGCAGAATTTGCAAGGCATGTGGTTTGATCAAGACTCGATTCATCAAAAAAAAAAAAAAAATGACGGGCAAAGGCGTCGCAAATAAAATGATCAATAATCTACCTTTTGAAATGCATCTGAGGGTCACAGTTTCACGGGACCCAGAACGAAATTGAACAAGAAACTCAATACTGATCTGACTCCTAAATCTTGGAGCAAACCCATGAATAGGGTGGACGCGAATGCATACGATCACGACCTGTGGTACGCTAGACATCCCGACAACAAGACTCTCAATGACGTCTGCGATAAAAACATGTTGGCGAAATTGAGAGACATATTGAATGCGACCAGGAGAGAGAAGTTCAAACGTTCGCTGGTCGGCAAAGTAATAGGTACGAAACGTCGATTCGGACCGGGGTAAAAAAGCGTCTCAGAAAATAAGAAGAAGCGATTATTGATGAGCGAATTGGTCGAAGAGCTACACAAGCCCATCGTGTGTAAATTTCGAAGGAGAAGGGTGTTCGTGAAGGGTCTGGACGGCATTTGGTCCGCCTACTTGGTCGACATGAGATCGTTTTCGAGGTGGAACGAGGGCTCAAATATCTATTGACGGTCATCGACGTGTTTTCCAAATATGATTGGATCAGAGCCTTGAAGAATAAATCGGGACCGTGCGTCGCCGAGGCTCTGAAGGGCGTGTTCGACTCGTCTTCTCGAAAACTAATGGGTGGACAAGAGAAAGGAATTCTACAACAAGAACGTTCGTCAGTTGGTCGACCTCTATTTGATCGAAAATGAAGAGAAAGCCACCGTCGTGGAACATTGGAATTGAACAATGAAGGAAAAGATGCACAGGTACTTCACGGCGAATTCAACCAAGAAATACATATACGCTCTGAACGGTCTGGTTGAAGATTACAACAACACGCGACACAGATCGATCAAGATGACTCCTGTGGAAGCTAGCGATCCTCAAAACGAAAAACGGGTCTACGCGAATCTATATCCCAAAAGATCTAAGATCAGGAAGGAGTTTAGACTGCCGAAATTTGCGGTCGGCGATCGAGTGAGAATCTACGCTCATAAGAAACACTTTGAAAAGGGTTTCACTCCTCGATGGACCACGGAAATCTCTGTGATCATCAGAATATTTCACACCGATCCGGTGACTTACGAAATCGAAGCTTTGGATGGTGAAGAGATCGTCAGAAAGTTTTACGAACAGCAACTGCGGAAGACGAAGTATTAATAAAAAAAAATACATATATTTACTCCCTTTAACATTTTCATGTTTACACACATATATATAAAGGAAAAATAATAATAATAATAAAAATAATTAAAACTATTTTTAGAAAAATATAAACGAACTAATAAACAAAAAAAGGAAGCAAAACCTTAAAAAAATGACAAATATATTAGATATCGCACAAGGCATACCGAAACTCGAAAGTTTTGAGGAATACGAGGTTCACGAATATGAGCCGATAACTGGAACGAGTTTGAACAATGCAGGAGAGATAAGAATCAACGTCGAAACCCAAGATATATTCGTTCATCCTAGCGAGAGTTACATAGTGGTGCAGGGACGTTTCACCTAGGAAGATGGGAGTGAATACGCCGCCGACGACACGGTCTCTCTAGCCAATAATGGCATCATGCATATATTCAGTAATATAAATACTTGCTATCCAGACAAGAGATAGAATCCATGTTTCATCCTGGTCAGGCGAAGACGATGTTCAGACTCTTGACATATCCGGTTGATTTTTCGAAATCCAGGGGACTTAATCAATTGTGGGTGAAAAACAACGTCGGCCCTGCTAACGCCGGCACCGTCACGATATTCGACTACATCGTCAAGACGTCCAGACCCAAAGGGACGTTTTCATTCAGGATACCTTTGAAACACATCATCGGATTCGCAGACAATTACAACAAGACCATGTATGGATTCAAACACAATCTGACATTAATTTGAAAGGGAAACGACAACGCGATAGTGAGATTCTCCGCAACCGATGTGGGTAAGTTAACTCTACACAAAATGTCATGGTTCGTTTTGCATGTGCAGCCTTCGACCGTTGAAAAAATGCATCTCTACAAGATCATAGAATCCAAGAGTAAATTACCTGTGGGATTTAGAATGAGACAGTGCAACACGGCTTGCATTCCACCTTCAACAAATCACTTCAATTGGAGAATGACCATGAAATCCCCTTCTGAGAGACCATGTTTCATCATGGTCGTGTTTCAGACCGACAGAGGCGGGTCTCAAGAAAAGAATTCGTCGCTGTTCGATCACTGCAATTTGAGAAACATGCAAGTGTTTCTGAACGCCACGAGATATCCAGCAATCGATTACAACATGTTGTTCGACAAGAACGATTTCTGCAGACTGTATGGCAATGCCGCAGATTTCAGAAAGAAGTATCACAGTTTGGACGAATTGATGAGCAACCCTAATATATCTCCCGGCGAATACAAGTCAATGTATCCCATGGTCATATTCAACGTCAGTAAACAGAGCAAACGATTCAAGTGTAGCATCTTAGGCATTCAGATCAAGATGCAGTTCGATAGGAACATGCCGAGAAAATCTGACGCCTTTGCCCTGGTCCTGTCAGATAGAGAATTACAATTCGAATCAGATGGAAATAAGATGTTGATCGTTCGCTGAGAGACATGTGTGCGAAGAAAAGAAAAAAGAAAGAATATAAAAATAAAAATTAAAAAAAAAAATAATTATAAAAAATGAATGATAAAGAAAGAGAATACTTGAGAAGGAACAAACGTGGTTTGATTAAAAATATATTGCAAGATTCGCTAGCAATAATTCTTGACACTTTAGTCGGATCAGAACCTTTGATATTGACTGATTATATGAGACGCAAAATCAAAAGTAAAATCTTGATAGAAGATAAGACCAGAAAACTTTTAGACACGTTGACTTATGGAGGACCAACTGCTTTTCGAGAATTTATAAAAACTCTCCGAAATGCCAAAATGGATGTCAATGTCTGTTTCGAGATAGGCGATCCAATTTCATGAGATGAAACATTACAAGAAATAACGTATTAAAAACAACAAAAAAATATGTAAATAAAAATTAAAAAAAAAAATAAATAAATAAAAACAATTTAATACAGTGATTATGAAAGAAGAAAAGTCAGATATAATCAAAAGAAAATCACAAATATTTACAGATGTGGAGTTGGGATTTGAAGATCTTATAAATTTAGGAATGATTATTGTTGTTATTATTGACGATATCTATTTAACCGTCTCTTTGGAAAGGCACGACGAGAAAACTGAGTCATTAATAGAGATGTGTCAGAAGATTTTTAAAAAGGTGAAAGAAGTTGAGAAGATATCGAGTGAAGATAGATTCAGAGTGTTTTACGCTGAAGGAAATATACTTCTCATAATCGTGAGAGATTGAGATTCGAAAGAAAGAATAGTGGGAACCGTTGGAAGAGTTGCAAAACTGGCCACACTAAAATTACGTGATGTATTGTTAAGTGTCACCGATACAGATCGTTCTCATCATCTAGATTTTCACTTAGAATTGAGAGATATAATATTTTGAGGATTCGTCATTTAAAACCAAACAAAAAAAATAAAATAAAAAGTAATGAAATCTAGAGAGGTTGGACATCTTTCTAAATCTCATTACTTTTCATTTTTTGTTTTTTTTTTTCGTTTTTAATAATTGCTCATTATTTTTAATTATTTCCACGAACTCACTGTTTGTTCAGAGAATCTAGTTCGATCGGTATGCTCATCACGGAAGTTGCGGCTTTGGGATTATTGGTTTTCGTCTTGAAATTAATCCTGTCTCTGGTGTTCACTTTGAGAGGTCTTCCAAACGTGATGATGTTTGAGTATTGGTTCTCGGCCTTTTCGATGCTGTATCTCCTATTGCTCTCTACTTCATTCCCCGTGATATTGACGACCACTCTGTTATTAAAATCCGTGGAAGCCAGAGACATTCAAATGATTTCGCCTCCTAATAGCATGGCATATCCTACCCGACCGTGTGACACTCCGCTACCTCCGTTTTTGAAAGACCATTCGGCTTTCCCTCGTCTAACGCACCACTCTCCTCGGCCCACATGGTGATCAATTGCTTGGCGTATTTGACTTTCTCCACCACCGAAATTAGAGTGCAGGCGTCCGACATGTGCACGGGATCTGGCAGATTCGTGGGCGCGTGTCTGCCCATGTCTAGTTTACCTTCCATCATGTCGCCCTTTCTCCAGACCGAGTTGTCGTCCACGTACTGCCTTCTGACCATGCTGGAATCGAATTCGGGATCGTGATCGAGACCGAATAAATTCTGACCGTTCATGTTGATGCCGCCCTTCATGGTTCTGCCAGATTGTTTGTTCAGGTAGAAATCATCTATTTGCGATTGTATGTATTCCTGAGATCACGTCATGGCAGAATCCACGTAGCCCTTGTTGACCATGGTGGTGTCCTCGTCCGCATTATCGATCTTCGACAGATTCAATATCTTGTTGAATACCGCATTCGGATCCGATTTCATTTCTCGTTTGGCATACTTTCTCTGTTCCAGGTCTACGTAGTGTTTGGTCGCCGCGTTCTTGGGATTTGCGGGAGTGGCCACGTTCGTTATCTTGTTAAAATTGGCATTCAATTCCGATTGCATCGTTTTCTGAACGTATCTACCTCTCAGGTGTTCGCTGAATCGCGCGTGAGAGTCATCTGCGTATTTCTTAGTTGCGGCATTAGTGGAATCTATGGGATTTGCAACATTTACCAAATGTTTGGATTTCAGATCGAGATCGTCGCTCATGGCTTTATCCACTTAATTATCTCTCGTGATTTGTTCGAAATCCGCGTTCCCCCTGTCAACATATTTTTTAGTCGCCTCATCTGCGAGATCTTCGGCTCGGGAAGATTGTAGAGCTTGTTATCATTCATGTTCAAAGGTTCGTCTCGAGGTTCGTATCTTCGAACGTAACATTCATCCAAGTTGACGATGTCATAACCATCGCCGATTTCGAGCGTCTTCCTCTTATTTTAGGCCGACTTTCGTCGTCACTCCTACCAAATTTATCAACTGGTATGTTTTTTTTTCTTTTTTTTTGTTTTAAAAAATATATTTCAACGCAGTTTTTAAGAATGAATTATTTTTCACTTATTTTATTTTTTGTTCTATTCGATTAAGTTTTTTTAAATAATTTTTTTACCTTTATATATATACTGTAAAAAAAATATCTCCAATGTAAATCATTGAGAATGTCTTGAAACCAATCTCCTTCCGACCACCTCTTGACAACAAAGAGACACAGGTGACCGCAAAACACTTGACCCGGCAATTGCACTCATTCCGTGTTATAACGAACCACTGATACATCGAAATAGTTCTTTATTTCTTTCGGCGGCGAGATTTCGTTGCTGTCAAAATAATAATTCTTATTCCCGTTCGTGAACCACGCCACCCAGTGAGTGCTTTTGCCCAATAAACCGTCCTGATTTAAAATTCCGCATTCCGATTGTCGTCGTCAATGTCTTCTCTTCGGCAAGGCATCTCTGGAAAACACACCTCGAAAATCTTTGATTTTCAAGGCCTTCGCCACATTTGACAGATCAATGTTGGATAGGGGTTCGTTAGGTAAGATGACACCTTCTACGGATATCCGTATTTTCCTATTCATAAATGTGTATTTTTTTTTATTTATTTTATTATATTTCATTAATGGTGTAATTTTTATTTTTTTTATTTTTTTATTTTTTTTTTAAACCAAATCTCTCAATGTCTCTATCGATTTCCATAGTCTTGAATTCTTCTAATTCCTCTTGATTTTCTGGAATCCTCCCGTCATTAATTATATCCAAAACACAATGCCCGAGCGCCAAAGTGCTTATTTTATCATCTCTTATTATCGTCAGCCATCAGTAAAATCTTGTTGTTTATTTCGGTATACAAGTCGTGAATGTCACTTCGAATCAATTTCATATTCTTGTATACTGGCCCACTTCCGAACAGACAATCTTTATACTCTTGGAAAGATATGTTTTTCTTCGCCATGCACGCTTGACCCCCTTTGCACTTCTTGATCTCTTCGCCTTCTAGGTGATAAGCATACAGTTTGAGTCTCAAACCCACGAATTCGACGATTTGTTTACCATTGCTCTCGTTCTTAAATTTACCCAACACCTTCTTGTTGTCGTTCGATTGAATGTTAGATGGGTGATCGACGGGATAATTGCTCTTGTCCAACCACGTGGCCACGTCTCGAGATATATCCTGGTGGACGTCTTTCGTCTCTATCTCGTAAACCAAACTGTTCGTGTCAATGAACAGTAGTTTGGCTTTATCACCAAATTTCCATTTGATGTAATCGTAGTGAAACCCGTACATCAATTGCTTGCTGATATCGAGGATGATCGCTCTGAGATAATAGGGTTTGTCAAACTTCAGGTGCGTCTTTTGCATGTGAACAGTCACTAGATTTTCGTCGAATATGATTTGGTGTCTGTAATTGGGTTTTGACACTAATTTTTTAGCTCTTTTCTCGGACGTAACGAGTCGGATGTCAGTTCTCTTCCTGATGTTTTCCTTCGACTTACCGTACACGCAGTTGTTCAGGAGTTTACAGAAATCTTTTTCAAAATCGTTCTCAGCTCGAATTCTGAGATTCATGTTGAGATCGATGTATTTTTTCATCCAAGGCTCTTCGACGAATCGAATGTATGTCGAGTAATTTCATCCCGTGATCGACGTATTGTTTCAAATTCTTGCTGTAGGCTATTCAATTACATTTGTTATATAAATTGGGAACGACTTTTTCGTCGTCTCATTCAACCGGTTCCATTCGTTCGGGAGCCAGCGGATAATCATTGTGCAGGTTGTGTAACTCTTCCGGATAGTTCAAATTGGCTTCTAAAATGCAAGGATAGTCTCTCCATTTTTGCATCTCTTCCATCACCTATTCGAAATTTCCAATTGGTAAAGGATGATTCATGGTCCAACTGTACAAATTATTAGCGTCCCAATACTGTTTGTATTTATTTGGTCGTTCCAAATCGAAACCTTCTTTCATGTAGGGATTGTTGGCTTCAGAATACCTGTGGGAGATCATTGAAACCCCACCTCTCATGTCCTTTTCGAACATGAGCAACATGTCCACGTCAGATAATAATTCCAATTGGACTTCAGTGGTCTTCAACAGAGTGTCCCACGCCAGGCCGGGTGCGGTGTAATACCAAGCCGGATCCAGATCGTAATTTCGAAGACAGACGTCTTGAAAATTTTCGAACATGTCTGCCAGGAGTAGAACGTCGGTCTTCAAATAGAGATTGTGATAATCTCTCATGGTTTTCATATCGAATGATTTCCACACGTTTTCGGCACGTTCGTAATCCTCGTCGGATATGTCGAATTCATGTAATTTCAAATAAAAATCTTCTTTTGAAGGTAGTGCAGTGTTGTCAAATCTCTTTAGATCGTTCATGTAATCGTAAGGATAGACTCCTTTCCTCAACATGACGTCTACTCGTTCTCTGAAGTGTTTGGTCATGATTTTAAATTTATCCTCCCTCATGTTATCGACTAATTCTTCCAGACGGGTCGACATGAATTTAAAACTGTCGATGAAACGTATGGCTCTACGAATGGATTTTGTTTCTTCTTCCAACGTCTCTTCATCGATTACTCTTTTCTTCTCCAGGACCTTAATTTCACGAAGTAAATGTATCTTTCTTCACTGTTCGTGATGCAGTTTGATTCTTCAGAACAGATGACTGCCGTAACCCGAGAGATTGTGAAATATCACTGGATAGAAAGTGGCATTTCGATATCTTAAATTACACTTGCTGTGGGCTGGACTGCGATGCAGACCCGTGTAATGATCCTAGTCTCAGACCTTCTTATTTTCCTACAAATTCTCATGAAACGATTGTCTGCATATGTGACATTCAGTGGCTCTGTTATTTTTGTCCTGGTGTTCTCGCGTGTTGATTATTTTCGCCAGAGTTTTGAATTTGTTGTATAAAATTTGAATTTTCGATTCTAACTCTTCCACGAATCTTCGAGCCACGTCGTCGTCTTCAGTCTATTTCGTGTAGGTGAAGGGATCCATGTCGTGTTGCTAGTCAAAAGCGCATTCCACATAAATGCAATAGTCTGAAGGCACGTGTTTTTGATATCTTTTAGTGTAACTTCGAAGAGTGTTGGAGTGGCAGGAAATCATCTTCACGATGAAGCTTTCGAAATTAGCGTACACGATGCATGGCACTTTTAACTGTCTATTGTGATTGCGAATGTTCACAATGGTGTTGGGTTTGGGCATTTCGACGGCGACGCCTTGATTTTCGTTGAAATATTCCTGATGTTTTGCTAATGATTTTTTGCTGTGAAACATGTTCATGCAGTTACAACATAAACATATCTTTTCTTTATGTTTTTTATTCTGTCTCAACAGTAATCAGCTCGGATATATGAACCAACAATAATGACGATTGTCACCATTCGGAATTAATATCAAAATAATCGTCTTTTCTCTTCCGAGATATGAAGTCTGTCTGAGAGGATAGATCCTTAATTTTTCTTCGTCGTATCCCAAGACGTTCACCGCTATGGTGGGATTTTGAGCTTCGAAATGTCTGATGTCTTTTAACGGCATTGGAAAAGTCACTCCGGTTCAATCAAGATTTTTACAAGTCTCCTCCTAACGAGAAACTCTCTCAGAGTTGGTTTTGATGGGGTATAAAGCGGGGGTGACTGCCCATTTAAAACACAAATCATCTTTATTTCTCACGTTGACCGCAGCATTTTTTTTTAGCTACGACATATGGTAATTCCACGTAGGAAGACGCTTTCAATGGATCATTTGTGTTCATGTGAATTTCGTGATTCAACACCTCTTCAAACGTCCAATTACTACCTCCCCATTGATAATTTGCGAGAGACATCAACATCTTGTCTTCATCGTTTCAAAAACGTCCGATAAATCAGAACCTCAAAATACGTTCTGAACTCTGGATCTGAAATATGCATTTCTCACGATGCTCTCGCCGGAGTTCACGTCGATTTTATTCATCACGCAATGGAGTATCATCACAATTTTTAGTTCCACAATCGATTGGAATGCTTTTGTAACATATTCTCCTCCTTTTCCGTCGTTGATGGCTTACTGAATTTCGTTCAATATATGTTGTCCGTCTCAATTCTGAACCGCATTACTCATTTTTGTTTTTTTAATTTTTGGGGGGAAACATGCAGTTCTTCAATGGCTTTTCGTTTGGTCGTCTTCTTAGTTTTCACAACTGGAATGTTTTTTTTTTAATGTCGGCAATTCAATTCATTTGCCACCATTTTCTTCTTATTTTTCGCAACCGGAGCATTTCCTTTTTCATGGAGCAAACTATGTAACTACTTATGTATGATCTCTCTAAGTTTTAAATCATTCTGAACTACTACTGCATTTCATTTTCTATTGTCAGGTGTTACTACCATCGGCTTATTTTTCGCAATTCGAGTTTGTTTAAGTTTGTTTACTTTCGATCTTTCGATTTCCTTTCTATCGGCTCACAAATGATACTCCTGTATGGCTTTAATTTTTTTTTTATTTGGTTCTATGATTTGTGAAATTTGGAATTTTTAATTCTTTACAAATCTCGTTTAACCGGGGTACAGTATACTTATCTAAATTTTCCATTTGTTATTTTTTATTTGTAAGAATATATTTTGAATTTTGTGTTTTTTTGTTAAATAATAATATTTGTAAAAAGTTTTTTAAAATAGTGTCTAATATATTTGTTTTTAGTTCCCCTCAAAACAACAAAAAAAAATTGTGAGATTGATCGATTTTTATTTCCTTGACATGGAAAAAAATGAATTGATATGACAAAAATAAAGGAAATTAAAAATTTAAACTTTTGTATATGTATAGAGAGAGAAAAAACAAAATTCATATATATTATTATTTGCAATAATTCATAAAACAAACAAAAAATAATCAATCATGAGAATAACACCTAAAAGATGTGAATTGAAATTAAAACGAGTCGAAACATGCAAGAAACTCGGTTGTAAAATTTATAGATTACAACGACACGACGGTATCAAATTGAATGGGCTCGAGACGAAGGGCTTACAGTACAAATACAACAAATATAGCATGCCTTTGACATTGGACAAAGCCGCACTTGATTTGTTTTATGAGTACCACAGCAATCTGCAGAATATCGTTATCACTGAAGACAAAGAATTTGGTAAGAGCCATTTGTCATTAACCTACGGAAGTTACATATATCCAAAAATCTCTCACGAACTCGTAGACAAATTGGGTTGTGAGAGCATGTTGACCAAAGTAAAAAACCTTGCAAAAGTAAAGATAAACATTCAATGCATATGCGGAAAAAGAGAAGACACGACAGTTAACATGTTAATAATGGACTTGGAAATATAAAAAAGCCAATAGAGAGAGCAATAGTGAAGAAGGGGAAAAAATAAAAAGTAATGAGATCTAGAGAGATTGAACATCTTTCTAAATCTCATTACTTTTTATTTTTTTTTTTTTTTAGTTTATTTATTTTTTGTTTCCTTCTTCTTCTTCACTATCGCTCATATATATTGTAATAACGATTCCCTTTTTCTTCAGTTTCATTATTGATTCTTCTTTTCTTTTTTTTTGATATATTACGTTTTTTTTATAATAACACATTTCATTCTCTTTATCATATTTATGGACGAATGTGGTGCATCTATTGACAACACTCACATCATTATTCTATTCAAAAGGTGGTGATGGGGGAAAACAACTCATTCTTCTTCTTTTTAATTTCCACAATCGATCCCTATTTTTTCACTTCTTTTTCCAGTTCTTTCCTGAAATATCCATCATTATCATTCAAAAAAGCCTTGTAATCCTTTTTATCCATTTTTATATAATTTTATTTATACTTTTTATAATTTATATTTTTATACTTTATATAATTATATATTTTTTTTTTTACTTTATAATAACATACTCAAAAGTGGTATATTCTTAAACGATGAATTCGGACCAAACAGCAAACCCCTACTGAGTCGCTCCACGTTCTGTCCTCTCTTCAGGTAGAGACCGTTTCCATCGAAAATGTTGCCACCTCTCATGGGTTTTAGATGCTTTACCGCCATCTGTGTTGACGCGACACACGACTCCTCCCTTCTTCAAAAACAATCTGCCACCCATTAATTTTTGAGCTCCCGAACTCGCGAGTCCCGAGAGAGCTTCCATGCAGAGAGGCGGCAACACGATGTTCATGAGAATGGGTAATGCTTTTGTGGCGAGTGTCCCCAACACCGGTAGGAAACCGCCTTTCATTCTCTTTTTATAATCCGCTCGAGCGGGACTCAATCTCACGTCAACCATGAATCGCTTTCTCCATCGTTTTAATATGAGTTCTGGTCCAGGCGATCGGATCGAATCTCACCGTCTCGCCTTGAGTTAACACTTTCTGTAGTGTGTCCCTATGTCCTTCGTATATGTTCACGTTTTTAACCATGTATCGAGTCATATTTCTATTCTTTTTTTTAAATATATTTTGTTCAAACACGGTTGTTGAGAAGTCAATTGTTTTTTTTTTTGTTTTAATGATAATTATATATTAAATAATTTGTGTAATTAATATTGCGTTTCTTTTGTTTTGTTATTTATATATATATACACAATATTTTTATTTTTTTTTTTGCTTTTATATTTCTCTTATTTGAAATCGTATCGTCACCCACTCTCCGCGAAGATCTAGCATTTTGATCCACCAACGTAGTTTTGAGGCTATACAACATGTCTAAAATCACGGGGAGATAAACTAAATTTCGACGTCGTTCCACGATCTTATAACCTGGCGACACATTTGGAAAGAAGGAATAGATCTCCGGTTGCATGCTACCATTCACGTAGCTTCCAGCAATCACGTCCACGTTCACCAGAATACTATTAACGGCGAGAATGTCGACCGTATTTTCAGACGCCACGTGGCCTCGATACATCTTTTGATCGCATCCCAGCATCTTGCCAATCAAACTGTCCATGTTGAAATCCACTCGGAATTTATCTTCCAAATCCAACATCGTCAGTAGGGTATTAGAGTTGGGAGCGAGTCTGATCTTGTTGCTTCCCTTTCCATCTGTCTTCCTTCGCGTCTGAATGTACTTGTTCAAATTGTCTATGTTGTAACTTCCTTTGGGAAATCGAATCTCCAACCAATCCACTCCGTCGGAATACTTGAACGAGTTATTCTTTTCGGTGACATTGGGAAAGGAATAATAAGTCTCCAGATTCACCAACGCCATCACATATCTTTTCTCCATATTCAATTCGATGGAAGGTTCGAATTTCGTTGTGAATCGAGTCGAATCGCCACTCACCACGATTCGAATGGACTGTTTTGGAGCCGTATTCACGGCTATCCGTTCTAACAATTCTCCTTGTTCGAACATTATTTTTATTTTTATTATTTTTTAAAAGTAAATTAATGATGATTTATTATGTTTAATATTTGTTTTCACTCTCTATTTTATTATCATCTGAAATATAAAACTTGTCGAATCCACTCCAATATTTTCTGTGATTAAATTCGCTAGTCACAACAAAATCGTGAAGTCCTCCATCCCAAACCCTCTTGCAGAATCTCCTGAATTCTTCTTTGCTCATGTCGTTTGTGATGTGATCTCCGCAGATGTGATTGAGATTCTTGAGATCCTGGCGAAAAAGACACAGGAAATTAGCTTTCTCCCTTATCGTCTCTCTGATGCATTCGAAAATAATTCTGAGACAGGTAGAAACAGTCCACATTGCTGTGACGACCCCTAACATAATACGATTCGCATCGGTTCTGTCCCTCCAAAAGCATATCGTCGAAAATTATGAGATTCTTATTTTCCGATTTCAATTCCCTGGGATCCGGAACGTCCCTCGCGTTCTCGTAAAATTGACACTCAACGTTCGAAGACGCTTTTCTCTTCGTCGATTCCATCGCCGCACCGTCCAAATTGGTCGAAAAAGAAGCTCCACTTTCGTTGAATTCCTCCCTCCTGTCGAAGATTCTGGCTATGATGTCCTTGGGCAATCTACAATCCATGCACTCTCGAAGTAATCTGAATTCGGGTTGAAACAGGCTCTTGCCAAACATGAATAATCTGTCGTAATCCAACCAGCTGGGTCGCGACAACAGATTCATCAACAGATTGGTCTTTCTGCAATTCAGTTTTCCCACTATCAAACCCCTTATGCTCTTGGGAAAGAACTCGTTGTTTGACCTCTTTGTCGCGGCGTCATTCCAAGACATATCTTTGACGTTCAACTTTTTTTTTTTCATTTAGGTTTTCAAACTCAATTTTTTTCTATGTTTTTCAAACTCGGTTTGTTCATGTTTTTCAAACTCGGTTTACAAATATATATTTATAATTATTTATTTATATTGCACCGTCGCGGATTCTCTTCAATCCAGATCCACTCGTCATTTTGGCCTGATCTTGTATGGGTATCACAGCATCCTTAACATCTTTCCAACTATTCGCCGATCGCTCTAACGTAGCTCACTTCGCCAGTGGACTGATCAATTTATCGATCAATGCATCCGCCACCCTCTTGCCAGCCACCGAAGCGACCCTACCCCTAGCTTCAGAAGCGGCTTTCTTACCAGCATCCAAAGCCATCATTCTTACCGACCTCAAGCACGGTCAATGTGAGTTTTCTACTGGCATTGCTCGTGAACGCTCGCATTATAGAATCCACGATACCAGAACCACCTTGGACATAAGTTCTGACGTATCCCCTGTTCTGTATCACCAACATATTTTATTTTATATATATATTTTGTTTTTCGCTCGTAAATCGTTTATTTTTTGTTGTTTTAAATACTTTTATTATTTTTAGTACAGATTTACTATTATTTATCTATTTTGTTTTTTCTCTACTTACTATATATCAATCCTTCATTTCGTCCATCAACCTTTCATAATATCGTCTATCCAAGACCTTCTGCCTCAACAATTCGTCGCATATCCTCACTATCTGATTATCCACCCCAGTATTACCGGCGTGCCGACTAGCCATCAACAATTTCATTCTCTCGAACAGAGCGTTGGAATCGCGTGGAAGAAAAGTGGTCGTCACTCACTTTCCCACCAACAATTCAACGAATTTTTTATTCATATCCCAATTGGGTTTCACCACCTTCATCCACTTGTAACCTCTGTTAGCCTTTGGTCTCGTCTATCTGGCGTCGTTATTCCTCTTCATGGCGTGGGTCTGAACCAGAATGTCGCCGTAATTGTCGAAATCCTGATCCATGTAATCTCTGGGCTTGTCGAAAAGGAGCAATTTGCACAGTCCAAGAGTTAATTCATACCTATTCGAACCGATGATTAAATCCTCATCATCCTCTCGCACTTCAGTGTCGCCCACGAAAGTCCTACCGCTCGAATCCTCGCGAATTCCATACAACAGATCTCTCTTATCGTCGGACGACGTGACACTACTAGTGGTAGTAGTCAAAGCTGTATCATCGCTCTCGCTCACATCAGTTTCAATTCCCGCGGGAACGTAATCCGACGGAGATCTTTGAAGGGAAAGCTGTGTTGTAAAACTACAAGGCAACGAACCCATTCTCAAAGAACTCTCTTTTATGGGTCTCAGTTCCTCAACGATCTCCTTCTTGCTTCGTTCCCGAACCTCTGCCACGGGTGTGAATAGTTTGGTGGTCTCTCGTCTCAATTCCATCTCCCCCCAGTCGTCTGCTTCTGTCGGCAGATCGAATGCTTTTCTTGACCCGCTCATATTCGTCGAGAAGCTCGTCCCTTCGCTTGGAATATTTGATGTGCAAAAACATTTTTTCTCTCGATTATTAATATTTCTTTTTAGAGTGTGGTAACGTCGATTATTTATTATTCTCAAAATTAAATGTGATTATTTTTATGTTTTTAAATAAATACAATTTTATGTCTTTAATATATATAACTAAACCAGTTGGAAAGAAAAGAAAAACATACAAATGAAACGTCGATAATGCATCACTTCAAAACACGTTAAATCACATCAGCACTTATTTCCCACAGTGAGAAACTCAGAGTTAATCTCAAATTACATTGATAATACATCGCTTCAAAACGCGTTAATTCACATCGGCGGTTATTTTCCCCACAGTGAGAGTTCGGAGTTAATCTCAAAATAAAACATCGATAATGCATCGCTTCAAACGCGTTAAATCACATCGGTGGTTATTTTCTCACAGTGAGAAACTCAGAGTTAATCTCAAATAAAACATCGATAATGATAATATCCAAATTTTAAGGACTCGGCTAGGAATCTCAATTACGGAATGCCTTATATGTATACAGGGAAAATCTGATTGAATATTTTGAAGTCATATAGCTAGGAAGTATTGATACAAGTCAATATTAATGGATGGTAGTTTAGTCAATAGTACCGGTACAAGGCCGCAATGGGACAAGACTGTTGTAGAAGCTAATGATAGGACAGATAGACCATAGACCAGTAGTGGTCTTGGAGCTTTGGCGACAAGATGGAAGCCGTTGGTAAGACTACATTAGACCTCATTGAGGGATTACTCATGGTCCTCATGACAAAAGAGGGGGGCCGAAGGCCAGTTTTCCAAAAAGGGGTCCCTGGGGACATAGCTGTTAAATACTGAAATGAGGCTAAGAGTCGTAGTAAATTATACCTCACTGAGGGATTTTTAATGGTCCTCATAACCTCAAAATTCAATGAGGCTATGAGGGATAATAAATGTGGACTCACTGAGGGCTTTTACAAAACCCCCATGGCCTCATACGACAAAGAAGGGATTCTCCAAAAGGTAACCTCGATAGGTATCCTCGAATAATACAATACCAGGCCATAGGTATCCTCAAATACTGAAATGAGGCTAAAAGTCGTAGTAAATTATACCCCATTGAGGGATTTTAATGGTCCTCATAACCTCAAAATTCAATGAGGCTATGAGGCATAATAAATGAGAACTCATTGAGGGTTTTTACATAGCCCTCATACGACAAAAGGGATTCTCCAAAAGGTATCCTCGATAGGTATCCCCGAAAAATACAATACCAGGTCATAGGTATCCTAAAATACTGAAATGCGGCTAAGAGTCGTAGTAAATTATAACTCAATGAGGGATTTTTAATGGCCTTCATAGCATCAAAATTCAATGAGGCTATGAGGCGTAATATATGAGGACTCATTGAGGGTTTTTACATAGCCCTCATGGCCTCATATGACAAAAAAGGGATTCCATAACCAGAAACGTTTCACAATAAGGGATTCAGTGGGATATGGCTATTGGATATAGAGGTGATGAGAATCGTTGTCATAAGGGGAGATAACTCGGCATAAAGATTATGGGAAATCAAGCAATCTGATTGGTTAGTTATAATTATATAAATGATTTAGATATATGAAACAACAAGAGTACTCGGAATAGGGTCAGAACTAGCAAGAATTGACCAGAATATAAGCCGATAAAATGGGAAATCAAATAAAGTCAATTTCGATGATTTGGGGTGGATTTTGGTGATTTGGAGGGATTTTCGGGTTGCTTGTGGTAATTAGATTTACTCCGATTCAATCGAACGTACCCTCCAAACATACCCCGTCCCATTGCAAAAAAATGGGTAACATGGCAACCACATGCTACCATAGAAACCAAGATGGCGGTCCCAATATACAAAATGGACGACGGAAACACGTGTCACCCTAACAACACGCGCTGCGCATGCGCACTCACACCGTGTATCACTGTGGGGATGACATCACAACATGGCCGCTCACGCGGGTTACCATGACAACACAACATGGCGCCACTGGTTCACGTAACATGACGTCACTTCCGGGGCCCGCCAACGGGGTCCGGCAAACCAGGACTCAAAAGCCCGAGACATGCTACTATTGTCACACTGGATCACATCAATTATATGAGAAAGAATAAAGCATGCCAGTTGCGTTCTGACATACTTGTTCACTTGCATGATCATTATACTGTATCAGTAGCTGGAAGTAGTCATTCTCAGCCCTTCAACAAATATGCGTGTAGCAGACGATACTTGCAAAGAAATTATAGAATTACTAAAGAGTTTCAATGATTGTCTAAAAAATATAGCTTATGACCCCTCATTTGAACGAGCGCATTCCATTGGGGGACCATATGCTATGTTTTGAGACAAACATTGAAAACATAATACAATTTGAATGGACATTTTTGTATATGGCGCTGTCCAGTTCTGTCCGTTACGTTAAATAAAGTTTTAATTATATAAATCCTCAACGGTACGTCAGTTATTCAGCTACCTATTAGGGCAAGTGATTAATCGGTTATCCAAGGTCAATCCATGTGATTAATCGATCAAGAAAACCATTTACATGTAACCGTTTCAGTGTTAAAGGGAGTGCCTGTTGGACTGGCCTTAAATATAGCGATAATCCCCTCCACGATTTGGGGGAGGTCCCTTTCATTTTATGGCGTTCATAGGGCCTACGGACGAACCCGTGGTAGCTAATCACTTGCCATTGCTGTTTACAGTGAAATGCTAGTCTTTGTCTAAGAGTTCTGACCACTGAGGCGAATTACGAAAATGAATTATCTGTATAACAAATATCAACGTTTACCAATTGATGTTGTAACATCTGTTGTTAATAATATCACACTTGCTATCTGACTGGCAGGTATGAAGTGAATTTTTTCGGGCACAAGCCTAGAATTGCAGATTTTAATTACAGATTTGATGAACGTGCCTCTATAAATACTTTTAGCTAAGTGCATGTTCATGCATGAATGGAGTTACTTATGTATTCAGACATACAATATCACTCGCTGCTAAAACAGAAGTAGGGGATTTCAAGCGATTATTTACTTATTTATTGGTGTTTAAGGTCACATATTTCTGCGCAATGGCTAATCATGACCACAATATGGAGATAACGCCAACTTTAGTCAACCGTTTAAAACCCAATTTCAAGTGATCGGATTTTATCAGTTCAACAACTGCTGTAATCCCACTATGCATACATTTTACTCTCTTAAAACCACCGATTTAGATATACCTTTTAATAAGAGGGTATCCGCGGATGAGTGTCCTCGTCCCCATGTAATATGAACAAGTGGCGATGGCAACATTTCGATTTAGGGGGTGGGGAGGGCTGAGTAAGATATTGGGGTCTAAGGTCGAGATGCCTAAGGCATCTGCCAAAAGCTGCTGGCCTGAGCTGGGGAAGGATATGGGGGCGGGGGGGGGGGGGGGTTGTCCCTCTTCTGTTATTGAGTGTCTGGTGAATTTCCCCCAGGAAAATGTTCATATTTGAATGCTTTAGGGGCGATATCTGAGCGTTTCTACAACACCTAACCTGATCCTCAGAGACAATATCTGTTAGATATTGTAACAGCAATTAACGGGACATGATGTGTATTGGTATGTGCCGTTTGCGGGTGTAATATTGGGTGGAAACAACCACTGTCAGATAGATATTCGAAGTTTGATGTTGTGGGAGGAGACCCAAGGGAAAAGTGGAATCCATATGACGCCGCCACCGACGTGAACAGCCGAAATATCATTGATCGACGTCTCCATGTTCTTGTGGTCCCAATTACATGTAGCTGTCGGCAGCGTTGTTAATTCTGACACGTGTAGCAAATAGTAGTCGCACCGCCTGCTTTTAAAGTCAAAAGGTGCGAGTATTACAGGGGACACGCCTTCCAAAAATCAAAGTCTTCACACTCTTATGGTCTCAATTAATTAGCTTTTGACAATGATACTACTGCGTGCTTTAAAAACCACGTGGTGCAAGTATTACACAACACACACCTTCCGAAAATCATTGGCCTCCGTCTTCTCACTTTTATGGCCTCAATTAACTTTCGACAGCGTTGTTAATTCTGACACATATTTTTAAAACCACGGGATCAGTTGGGTTCATTTTCACTCAACGCAGTTGATTTGGGTTAACTTTTAACTGATTTTAGAGAGTAAAAACAATAGAGCATTCTTCCCTGTAATCACATGGAGATGCATCGATCAGGAAGAGTATGTTACACACATGGACGCGCCAAATACTGTGAATACGGTGTAATTACATAAATATCGGTTTTTGGTCATTGTCTATTTACCCACAATTTAATTTTGAAGATGTCACGAGTTGTTTAACTGTAGCATCGAATGAATAATATAATCCTATTATCCAAGGAATTGTCTACTTTTGCCACCATAATATACAAATTCAGCAATTGAAAAAATAATTTTCAAACATTTCAACAAAACTATATCATGTGACCCCTCATTGAGCTCGTTCCAATGAGGGGCCACATGATATAGTCTTGTTGAAATCTTTGGGAAAAATCTGGTAAACTAATTTTGAAAATAATAAATTTTGATATCGTTTGCGTTGGGTAAAGGTTTTTCGAACCGCATTATCAAGGCATGCTAATTCGTTCCGACTGTGATGCCTAGAGTCTCGATTGTGGTACTTGTGTGCATATATCTGAACAGTTTTCTTTATACATGTACCAATGAAACATTTAAAAATACGAAAACAAATTCCAATTCATTGTGGCGTGTCGGGACTTAGTTTCTGATCATAATCAGTGATCCAATTCTTTTTCAAGTTACAAAATTTGTATCCGCTCGTTGTGGTACTTTTGAACTCTTTCTTAATCAAAAGCAAAACAGGATAGTTTTTTTCCGATGTTAAATTAAAAAAGCCGTATACAGATATGCCCTTTTTATTACATTATATTACATTGGATGAGTGCACTGCAGCTCAGTGGTTAAGGCATTGGACTTTAAACCGAAATGTAGCGGTTCGATTCTCGCTAGTGCTAACTGCCTTGTGTCCCTTGGCAAAGCAGGTGGGAGCACGGAGCGCTGTGTTCTAACGGGTACTGCACGTCGATGGTGCACTTGTCTATAACCAGTGCTAACCCTGCTTGTGTTGCGTGAGGACGTTCTGAAGTCTGTCAGTTGTTCGCCGCTGCTCGAAGGATATTCTCTCCGGGCACTTCGGCTTCCACTACTGTCTGCTGTCGAAAATGTCATTAAATTTAAATAAATTTAAATAAATAAATAAATAAATAAATAAATAAATAAATTAATTAATTAATTAATTAATTAATTAATTAATTAATTAATTAATAAAAAAAAAAAAAAATAAATAAATTCCTTTGGATGAATACACAACCACTGATAGTAGTAGGAGATGGCCTTTCCATGCTGGTTTTGGGGGACCTCGTTAGGGGACTCGCGCAGAAAGCACCAGGCACTTTTCAGGCCCCCTCACCCCTCCCTGTGCCCAAGCCCGTTAAGGCCCCTCAACCTCCCCGTGCCCAGAGCCCCGTAGGCACCCTCCCAGCATCCAAAAGCTGTTAGGCCCTCCCGTGTCCAGAACCTTGTTGGGCCCCCTTTACCCCTTCTTGTACCCAAAGCCCATTGGGCGCTGTGCCCAAGGTGGTGTCTTCCCCCATGATATCTGTGACGTGGCTACCACAATGCATAAAGTGGGAGGGCTCCCCTCCCTCCCTCCCTGTACCCAAAGCCTATTGGGACCCAAGATGGCGTATGACAAGATGGTGGCTTCCCCCATGATATCTGTGACGTGCCTACCATAATACACAAAGTGGGAGGGCTCCCCATCCCTCCCTGTACCCAATGCTTATTGGACCCAAGATGACGGTCCAAGATGGCGGCTTCCCCCATGATATCTGTGACCTCGTTGGGGGACTCGCGCCCAAAGCACCCAGGCACTTTTCAGGCCCCCTCACCCCTCCCTGTGCCCAAGCCCGTTAAGGCCCCTCACCCTCCCCGTGCCCAGAGCCCCTTAGGCACCCTCCCAGCATCCAAAAGCTGTTAGGCCCTCCCCGTGCCCAGAACCTTGTTGGGCCCCCTTTACCCCTTCTTGTACACAAAGCCCATTGGGCGCTGTGCCCAAGATGGTGTCTTCCCCATGATATCTGTGACGTGGCTACCACAATGCATAGAGTGGGAGGGCTCCCCCTCCCTCCCTGTACCCAAATCCTATTGGGACCCAAGATGGCGTATGACAAGATGGCGGCTTCTCCATGATATCTGTGACGTGGCTACCATAATACACAAAGTGAGAGGGCCCCTTCCCTCCCTGTACCCAAAGTTCATTGGTGCCCAAGATGGCGGATGACAAGATGGCGTCTTCTCCCGTGATATCTATGACGTGCCATAATACGCAAAGTGGGAGGGCTCCCCTTCCCTCCCTGTACGGCCCAAGATGGCGGCGTCGTTAATACGCAGGCCATCAACAAGATAGCTGCGCCCTTTTTGCGCAATAACACTTTTCAAGATGGTGGTGCCCATGATATGTACGACATCAACAAGATGGCTGCGCCCATATTGGGCATGCGCAATAAGGATGGTGTCCATGATATGCATGACGTCAACAAGATGGCGGCCCATATATCTTTTAGTTTAGAGATGCACTCACGTAAAAGAATACAACATAGCGGTCACTGATTTGGGAACATAGCGGTCACTGATGGAGGACTTGGGTAAGGGGAGGGGGAGGGGTAATGTGAGCTTCAAAAGGCATGGACGCTTTGTGCTCTTAGTTTTTAATAGGTTTTGGGGAAATCAGTCAGTACTTTTTATGTCACAAACAAAGTATTAGATTACATAAACTTTAATTAAAATTGAAGTTTAATTTAAAACATGGTTTCCCTCATCTAACACAGAATGGGAATGCTTTCAAATACATCTATACATACATCTATGTATGTATGCATCTGGTAACGTTATCAACAATCATAAAGGGTCTCGAGTTATTCCTCTTACGATTGCGTTGTAAATAAACTGTGTCTGAAGGTTTATCTTCATTCATGTAACCTTTATTGACAAAATTACCCTAACTTGGCTTTATCAAACGTTGTTATTGTCGAGAGCGTATCTGGACAATAAGAAGAGTAGTAATCTCTTATACACGTAATCAGTTTTCTTCTGTTGGGTATAGAGTTACATGATGCCGGCTAAAGCCAAATCGGAATGGACAACTCTAATTTTTTCTGTCTATTCAGTTTTTTTTTTATTTTGGCATAAAATCAGTTTTTACAAAGTAGTTAATTGGTTTTACAAGCAGTTAAAATGGATTTTCAATCAGTTTTAAAAAGTGATTTTACAAATGCACTATAAGTAATTTTTACAACAATAAGTAGTTTTACAATAATTTTACTGGTAATCATACAAAAACACATAATTAAATGTTTTGTTGTTTTTCTGGACTTTCTCTAGTTATCATCTAAAGCTGTCTGCACATCCAAAAACGTGTATTTTCTTAATAATGGATCAAAAAAGTATTTTCGTTTCTCAATTGAGAAATTTTCAGCTTCGTTTATTCCGGAACATTCCTCATCTCGAAGTCGCTGAACAGTTTTTCTAATTTTTCCATAGACCTGATGTTGTCTGAAGTGCCTTACTCGACTCATGGCCTTAAATAATTTCTTACAGAGGGAAGCTCTCAAGCTGTTTCTAAGATCTTCCTCGGCCGCTTTGGTAGCCTTATGTCTGGGCATGCCATTTTCTACGTACGACACTTTCAATCTCTGAAATTTAGCTGTATTATCTTCATATGCGCTTGTGATTAAAGTGTCTATTACACTCGTTTCGTCATCTTCCTCCTTCTCTGAATATTCACTTTCAGAGATTGTATTACTATCGTCTGACTCCGGATATGTGCTCTCGTTACAATCAGACAAGTTATACACTTCGTTTGACTCCGAGTATAAAACGATAAAAACCGATGTGCACATGCGTAAAACCTATGTGCACATGTGTAAAACCGATGGGCACATGTTTAAAACCGATAAAAACCTGATGACAACTGATGAAAACTGATGAAAACTGATAAAAACCGATAGAAAAACGATGAAAACCTATGCCCACATGTGTAAGACCGATGTGCGCATGTGTAAAACCGATGTGCGCAGAGATTTTTGAATTTTATTTTTTTTTTTAATTTTAATAAATAAATCACTGGCAGAGTAGCTTGTTCAAGTCACAGATATCAAGGGGAAGACGCCATCTTGTCATCCGCCATCTTGGGCTCCAATGAGCTTTGGGTACAGGGAGGGAGGGGGAGCCTTCCCACTTTGTGTATTATGGTAGCGACGTCACAGATATTGTGGGGGAAGACGCCATCTTTGACCGCCATCTTGGGCACAAAGAGGGTGCATATGGCCTAAAGGGGCTCTGGGCATGGAGAGGGGTGACAGGCGCCTAACAGCTTTGGGTACAGGGAGGAGTAAAACAATTTTTCAGTTAAGTTCGACTAAAATTAGTTTTTGTCAAGTATTGAAATGCGAGACTCAGGCGAGTTATCTACCCTCCACCGCCTTAAATTTTTGCTCAAACTATCCCAAAATCTGACTTTCATCTTGGCGAACTAGCTAAAAGAGCCATTCTGTCCTAAGTGTACTTTTTGAAACACCAATAAATTTCGAGCAACCTATAGTTAAATAGTCAAAGTATTGCATGTCAGTTTTAATGAAAACTGTAGGTAAAATAATTGCGGGGCTTGAATCGGGGCCA
Organism: Pictodentalium vernedei; assembly: GCA_031216915.1. Taxonomy (NCBI): domain Eukaryota; kingdom Metazoa; phylum Mollusca; class Scaphopoda; order Dentaliida; family Dentaliidae; genus Pictodentalium; species Pictodentalium vernedei. The sequence continues at coordinate 335,461,502 of CM062295.1, forward strand.
TACCCCTTGCCCCCCGGGGTATCCTCCACCCATAAACCAGTACGGCATAACCCCGTTTGTTAAAATTGGTGTAATAGTTTATCATAACCTATTATACGTGTAGACATACAAACTCATCCCTTTCGCTAACAAAACTCCAACGACTTGCATATTTTGACCAAACTATCCCCAAATCTGACTTCATCTTGGTAGATGTGTAGACTAAATTGAGCCGTTCTGTCCAAAGTCTACTTTCTTGTACCCCAATAAATTTCGTTCAATTTACAGTTAAATAGCCCAATTATTGCGTATGGGTTTTAATAGAAATTGAAGGTGAAAAACTTGTGGGGTTTGAGTAGGCGGCCATACCCCGCCTCCTATTCCCAACCCATAAACCAACACGGTATAATCCTGGTTGTTGGAATCGATTTTCCACTAAATACCGTTTATATCATACGTTTAGCGAAACAGTTTGTCGTAACCTATTATACATGTAGAAATACAAGTTCATCCCTTTCGCTAACAAAACTCCAACGTCGTGCATACAAATTATCAATTTTTCTCATTTTTTCAGTGAAAACAAAACCTACAATATACATTGGTGACTTTAAATATCGAACAAATTTCAAATAAAAACTTGAATTTTCATTATTTCGGGGACGGGGACGCCTCTTTCTCCCTATATTTTATGAGGAAAAGCCATGTAACTTTCAAATAAATTTTATAAAATACTTTATTAAATTCACCTAAGGGGTACTAAAGTGGGGAAATTCGGCATCTTATTGACATCGCGCGGATGTAGAGTATTGGATTCGCCAATGCGCCATATTATAACACATCGGACAGCCGTCTTGTTGTGTTATATGAAGAAATTTTCATTATTTTGGTATGGGGAAGCCTCCTTGTATTTTATGAGGGACGCCATATTTTTCATTAACTTTTATAAAATACACAATGCCACTAAGTCAAGGTGAGTTGTTTATATCACAAACTTTTAATTTATAAAAAAAAAAAATATAGAAATATATGACTTTAAACACCCAATAATGCTCAGCTCGTCCCTCACTGCGTACAAGCGCGTTAGACCTTCATCACAAAAATTCCATCATGCAAAGTATAGAAAAATATGGCTGCTGCACATAAAAGCATATTTCGAGAAACAAGTTCAGACAGGTCCTGAAGATAACGCACACCTGTGGGGCTTATGTAATCTATTTATCAATTAAGTGTTTACACAAACAAGATAACCCTCTTAACTGAGTACTTTGGAAAATATCTCGGTACAATATTAACCCAAACACATTGTATATTTCGGAAACAGGAACGAGATTTTTGAGTGTGGATTTTTTAATTTTAAAATTTAAATCGCTGAAAGAGTAGCTTGTTTACGTCACAGATATCTTGCGGGAAGACGCCATCTTGTCATCCGCCATCTTGTCATCCGCCATCTTGGGCCGCCATCTTGGGTCCCAATAGGCTTTGGGTCCAGGGAGGGAGGAGGAGCCCTCCCACTTTATGTATTTTAGTAGCCACATCACAGATATCATAGGGAAGCCGCCATCTTGGACCGCCATCTTAGGCGCAACGAAAAGGCGTATGGCCTAAAGGGGCTCTGGGCATGGGGATGGGCGTCTAGCAGGTTTTAGACACGAAGGAGGGACTAATTTGCTTTGGGCGTGGGGAGGGTGAAGGTGGCCTAATGGGCTTGGGCACATGGAGGTGTGAGGGGAACCTTAAAAATGCCTGGGCGTTTTGGGCGCAGGGTCAGGTGTCAGAGTGGGGTCCGGGTAAACCAGCATGGTTGGTGCAACTCCTACTACTACTTATTATTAACCCAGCACAACTGTTTTGCACCAAGTTTTTAAATAGCAGAAAATAATTATGTTTTGAATCAATGTTCTGCCTAATTTCTAGAACGATTCAGGACGAAAGTGAAAATTAAGAGGCTGTAGAATATTCAGCTATTCGGATAAATGACAATGCCATATATATTGTGTGCATATGGTGTATTTAGAGGTGTACTGTGCACAAATCACCACTTTTACACCTTACCTAGTATTTCCGGTCCTAATGATCTTTGTCATGATTGTTTTTTAATGTTGTTAATGAATGCTCGCTAGTGATGTTACGGTTGCTGCTACTGCAATGTGCTGCAACAACAGTTACAGGTGAACATTTGAACCCCTTGATTGCGTATTCGTAGTTGAATAACCACGTTAATTGTATAAAACATCCCAATACCTAATTATTTACCATTCCTTTGGTGGAAATTTGGCCCGTCGATTGCAGACAGGTAGAGTAACATCCTCTTTATTCAAAAATAAATCTTGTGATTTGTCTAAGTATTGATCTTATAGTTTCTGAATTTCCCTTGCTTGCCTATTCGGCATCAGTAATAACGATATTTGTATTTAATCTTTTATATCTAGTTCGACAGAGCTCCTTGAGATCTGCCGAACTAGGTATTTACATAACTGTTCACTTTATCGCCATAATGCATGAAGATGATCAAAGTTTGCTTGATTGATTACTCCTGTTAACTGAATATTTTTCATTAGCAGGTTTTCACTGTACTAATATAATAGTTTATTAACCTGGAAGAGTGTGAATAATATAAATATTTTATAAAACTTTTCTCGGCCAAATAGTGTGTCATAAGGAAATCTAGAATTTGTTGAGGTGCTCCCACATTTCGTTGAGGACCGTTATGTCATTTTTGATCTCCTGCAAGAACACATTCGAAATATTAATTAGTTTGAGAGTTAGACTATGCAGCACTGCGTTTGCTAACTTGGACAGTCTGTAGCGTATTCGTTGGGTCCGATGTATAAAAACAGCATGCCTTTTTTATATTGTCCAGTCGGTATCGGCTTGAACTGTAACAGTTTAAGCATGTAATGTGTAAGGCATAATTTCTAGTATAACCCTTTGATCTCTAGTGGTATGTTCCATGCCAGTTCAATGGCACCAATCAGAAGAGTTCATATTCATTATTTTGGGTAGACTAATCAATATTTTCAACGTGCAGCCGCCCTGTGAAAATATTGATGGTGTACCCCACACATTTACGGAACACCCAAACTATTTAATGACGTTACGACGTATCATGTTCCTGGTCGGAGAAACAGCCTGCAGGGTTCAAAGGGTTAAGATTAACCGTTTTCTTCGTGTCTCAACTCCATTTTCTAATTTACCTGTTCAAAAAATTTAATGTTAATAAAAAGTATGATATTGATTAAATACAGATGACAATTTCGGATCAACTCCTGCAATTCATCAACAGGTTTCTGGTCAGACTAAAAGGCTTTGTGTCATTGCCATTTTCGATGGTTTTAATAAATCGATTCCAGTGTTTGATTTTTTTTTTCTCCATTGAGTCAGTATTGTCATGTTAGCAAACTTTCGGTTACTTCAAATATCTATCATGCCCCCTTGTTTTGCATATTTAAAGAGAATAGCTGGAACAAATGTCTCTGTACCTATATCCCGATAAATTCAGTCTTCTAATGGGTCAGAATGCATAGGACAAATCGCCATGGCAAAGGGCGCACCCAACATCCAAGTTATAGGAAAGCTCGCAACATCCAGGGTATAAAGACACGCGAAAAATCGGGAGTATATGGTTGAAATGAAAGTTTTTCACATTCGCGCGCCTCGGTATAAAAATCGAACAACCAAAAATTGTAAATAGTCACAAACATCATCAGATTTCCGACAATTCGATCATATTTTGATGTTATTAATTAAACAGTCGAATAATTAAATCAAACAACTTGAGAAAAAAATAACAGCAAATGTGTCAACGAACATTTAGTTTCCGATATGTTTACGTTTCCAATAACAACCCAAGAGACATAACTCTATCTGTTGTCTTCTGCGTTTGTAAAAACAAAACAAGTATTGCTGAGTTTGGTCCAACTGATTGAGGAGCGTGAGAAACGCCTCCACAAATTTGTGTCCACTAATTTTCTATTGTGTTCCAAATGGGACAAAAACGTTTTCTCTGCCAACATATATGGTACATGTAGATTTAATATCTTGATGTCTCATTTAAACACCTCGCTTGCTGCTCGATGTTTAAAAACTAAAAACCGGCATACAGGTATTAAATCTCCATATACCAATTTGTTGGAGCGGAGATATCCAGTGTGCCAAGAGCGGCCAAGGCATAATAAATGTTATGTCGTCAAATGGACGGCACGTGCAGAAAACGGCAATAATGGATGTATCAACTTAATAGTTAATCTTAATAAATTAGCTTTTCTGCCCTATCTTCAACAAAATAATAGTTAATATGTCATTGGTTGCTCAATGTTTGTATTGGCATAATACGAGGCATATATAACCTTTTCTGGTGCTAGTAATTTATGGCATTGATCACTGCCCTCCTTCATATCAAAGGATGTTGCATCGTAACATACCGTGGGGAATTTATTAAAAGATCCAGTTTCCTATATTTTTACTGGAGGCTGCATCGGCACAAGAATAAAGGTGTCTGGCCTGCATAAACCCCATCGCTCATCCACGGCTAACCATTCTTCATGAGTTTTATATAGACCAATACCTAACAAGAGTCCAGGCCAGAAAGCATTCTGACAAATTCTACGGGTATTTTGACTCATCCCACACAATACGCTAGTTGATCTTCCCTTTTCTTGAACATATTCCCCGTCCTATATCCCCAGTTACATTGATTTGAACATACAGGGCAATAATAAAATGTAATATTTCAGAATAATAGGAGGAAAGAGAATATATAATGTTTGAATGTTACCGTAGAATAGAGGGACTATCTCCTTTACGCCCTCCGGGAGGTGGAGTAGTGCTTGTTTACTATGGTAAACGAGTTCAGTTTTAATGGTAAAATAAGTCCCCGTAACCAACACATTGGTAGTTCTTCGACGTTTGCAGCATAGATATGACCCAATGGTTAAACTTGTCTTCATACTCGTTAACTAATATTTTTCATTTTTTTGTCTAAACAACATAGGTTATGACAACGCGTTGGAACGAGCTCGACGAGCTCGTTCCAACGGGAATCATAACCTATGTTTATGAGACAAAAAATGAAAAAAATAATGGAAATTATTTGACGATTTTTGAGAATAGCACTGGCCGGTTTTGGCCGTTACGTTGGGTAAAGGGTTAACAATCAACAAATAAAATAAATGATAAGATAATCCAGGATATCAATAGTTGTACAGTACGGTCCTCGTGGGATGGTCATTTTCCACAGGAGGGCAATATTTTCACGGAAATAATATTAGATTTCAAACACTAATTACAGCAATAATCATCAACAATTTAATTAATGAATCAATGGTGATTTATTAATTAAAATTTTGCTAATGATGATTTGTATTGCCTGGTAAACGCATGCGTGGGCACCACTGCCCACCTTTGGATTACGATTAGTCCACGGCGGCTGTACTGTACAGTTTGACTCAGCGATGGGTTGCAGTTTCTATACCTTCACACCTGCCTACACATTTTACGAATACCAATTTTATTACAACTGTTATTCACTAAACGAAGACGGATGTGTCTATTGCATGGGAAGTTAAGCAACGTAGAGCCCAGTTAGTCCTCGGATGGGTGACCGTCTGAGCGATCGATTCGACCTGCCGCGTTGAGTGGATGAGCAAGGCACTTAACCCCGAGTGTCCACATGGGGGCACGACGACGATGTGTACTAAGACGTACTGCACGTCGATGGTGCGCATGTCTTCAACCAATCTAACCCTGCCTGAGCTGCAGTGCGGAGTTACGATGTTGGGGACCTGGAAGCTGCTCGTCGTTGTTCGGTGGTTCTCTCCGGGTACTCCGGCTTCCTCCACCCGTAAATCTGTCACGGTAATGATTAGCCATTGTGCATAAGTATGTGACCTTAAACACCAATAAATAAATAAATATAAAATAAATAAATTGCAAGGAAAAGGAAAGAGGGAGGGGCGATTGAGTGATGTTCAGACCTACCATCTTGGTATACCGGCACCACACATATTGTTCTAGTATATTGTGTAGTCTGAACTAAATGTAATCCTTAACTTGTCTCACCAGAGAATACATATGCCTCAGTTTTTCTTAATTAACTCTTTACCCAACGTGACGGACAAACTAAGTGTTATTATTTTTTCGTATTTTGACTCAAAAACATAGGTTATGACCCCTCTTTGGAACTAGCTCGCTGAGCTCGTTCCGATGAGGGGTCATAACCTATGTTTTTGAGACAAAAAATGAAAAAAATTAGTTATTCAAGAATTTTGTTTGCAAGTGTCGTCAGATTTCATGTTAGGTAAATGGTCAAAGATAACCGTTCTATTGCCCATCTTATATTGTATGCGCATATTTGTCATTTGTTTTATTCTATGTAATCATATGGTGTTACATCGTGCGTCAGCAGGCTCAACATGTATTCCCATGATATCCGAGAAACCCTTATATTATCTTGGACTTACAATATTCAAAAAAATAAAAACTGAGACAATCTTTCTGCAGCCCAAACAGAATGAAACATGCTGAAATAAAAATTACAGTATTGGAAACATGAAAGGTACTATGCAGAGAGATGCAAAGATAATCCTAAAGTATCATCCATTATTGTTCGTATTGTTCAGGCCGCTCCAATTAGAACATTTTATACCAATTTCATTTCCCACAGCTGAAGTTAAAGTTATACAACATGCGTCTGACCACCCGAAAATAGCCGGGAAAACGGTCCATTATGCTACAAGTTTCTCAAATCGAAGCTTCTTATCAAGCTGTATGTAACAATGCCGGACCAATATGATGTTGTGTTTGTCTTGTTACCTGGGCATGTTAGTACTTCCGGAAGCATCAAAGAGACAGTGCATATGCAAACAGACCTTAAGCAAGCCAATCGCTAGTTTTAAGATGCCAATCAGTGATTTCAAACAGACATAAAAAATATACAAATATACGTGGCAGACTGAGTGCGATGTGTCGACAAATACCTAGCTTTATCGCATTTCTACCCCTTATTACTTATCTCTTAATATACTACACAAAGTTTGCTAAGCACCAAATAGTTGACACATTATTGTGAAATTGGCTTGTGACATATTTGCGATATTTTTGGTGGTTGTGATTGGGGAATGTTTTGAGATGGTTCCCAGTGTTTTCATTAGCTCTCTTGACAGGCAGACTTTTCTTGACAGTCATGAAAAGCACGTACCGCTTGATTTTCAAGATGTTTTCGTGTACTGTCTACATATACATAACATGTGTTGGGTATTCAATCTTCATTTCAACACAAACCCTTGTGATATAATTACTGAATATGGCAAATGTAAGAAGACATTTGCCGGAAGCAGAAGTGTGGCGGGCTGTAGGGATGGTGGAGCAAGGGGCTACCCATCGTTAGGTTGGTGAAGCCCTTGGTGTGCACCATACAGTGAACACCAGAGCCTGGGCAAGATTTCAGCAATATGATACACCAGTAAGACGGCATGCTGATGGCAGAGACAGGGCAACATGTACAGCTGAAGACCGGTTTTGGATCATTCAAGCACGTAGGAACCGCTTTGCCACAGCAACCCAGCTTCGCAGTGACCTTCAGAATGCATCCGGAGTAAATGTTTCGATGCAGACTATCCAGGCAAGGTTGCACGAAGGTGGTCTCCGATCGAGAAGACAATGCATTCGCATTCCGCTGTCACAGAACCACCGCCAGACACGATCTGAAGGGGCCATGTAGCACGTTGGATGGACCAGTGAAGATTGGTGACCTGTTCATTTTACAGATGAGTCAAGGTACTGCCTAAACCACACAGATAGGCGTTCTAGGGTATGGGGAAGATCAGGAGAGCGATTCCATGCTGCCAACATTGCTGCGCATGACCGCTATGGTGGAGGGGCAATCATGGTCTGGGCGGCATCAGCTGGGCTGGACGTCGTATAGAGCTCTGTGTCCTTAAACGTGGTGCATTGACTGCACAACGGTATATTGATGAGATTCGGGATGTCCACGTCAGATTGTATGCAGATGCAGTGAGTGATAGATTTATTCTGATGGACGATAATGCCAGTCCTCATGTTGCCCATGCTGTCGGGGAGTACCAACAGAGCGAGGGGATTGAGCGTATGGACTGGCCAGCAAGATCCCCTGACATCAATCCAATCGAACATGTCTGGAATGAGTTGCAGCTTCCAATTTCAGCCCGTCCAGTCCAGCCAAGAGGTGTCCAGGAGCATGGTGCCATGCTGACCCAAGAATGGAACAACATCCCACAAAGGACCACCAGGAGCCTGAGTGGGGGACTGAGGAGGCGTAGTCAAGCTGTAAGTAACAGTAATGGGTTCGCTCTGTCAACTTTTTGGCATATTGAAATATTTCCTCTTTTACAAAATTATCCATTTACCATGGTTATCGTATTCAAAAGCTAAAAAATAATGTTAAACACAAATACAATCTTAATTTCTGTACTTAAATCATTAAAGATAATTAAATAAAAAATATATACACTTTTCATTACAATATTTCAACTAAAACGTAAAACAGGTGGTTGGATATACTTAGTGCTTTGTAATCTTTGAGTAGTATATATTCCTTTGCAGGAAAATTCCAGTTGTTTCGACATGACGTCATTTTGGTCATACATAAATTATTCGAGCAATAAAGAGGTAAAAAAGAATAAAGGAATGTTGACAAATTATAGACATGACAGATACTTCGGTTTGTCTACTCCATATTCTCAAATCCACTTTCTCCCGAAATTATTCTAATTGCAAAAGATTCATGTCAAACACGTAAGAATTCTAGTATTTATTATTTATCACAATTTCTGATTGAGCATATAGTAAAATTAGTCAGTGAGATATTTCCGTTACAGAGTTACACAGTGACCTCATCCAAAGTTTAATTAAATGTCATTTAAATGCATGTAAACCATATTAGATTCCAAGCAAACCGAGCAGAAAATAATGTCTAACCTCCTCCAATATTCTGATAATTCAGTTTTATTTAGGACGTCACTAGCCTCGTATACACCAGTATGCAGTCTTTTCTTTTCAAATCTACGCATGGGTTACAGTCAGATTGATCTCATCTTTTTTCATACACTAAAACGGTGGTAAATAATAATCGCTTCGCGTTAACCCTTTACCTAACGTGAAAAGCAGACGACACTTGCAAAAATAATTCTTGAATAACTAATTTTTTTCATTTTTTGTCTCAAAAACATAGGTTATGACCCCTCGTTGGAACGAGCTCGACGAGCTCGTTCCAACGAGGGGTCATAACCTATGTTTTTGAGACAAAAAATGAAAAAAATAATGAAAATTAATTGGCGATTTTTGAGAATAGCGCTGGCCGGTTTTGGCCGTTACGTTAGGTAAAGGGTTAAACAACTAACAACTGTTTCCATTTCCCATTCCTTGTAACTGTTAGTTCAATATATAGGGAAAGTTAATCAGTAAGAAATATTCGCCACTCAGTGTGTTGGTGACAAGTGATACAAGTGGTGTCATTCCATTCAATATTGATAGAAAACAAAGCTTCAGCCCATGGATATGGGTTAACTAATACGGTCGTAAAAGTCTCAAAACTTCACTGTCAAACATTGCACTCATCAGTCTTTCACAGAATTTCAATAAAGTCTTCTTCTTAGCATGAACTTACACCCTTTGGGGAACCCATTGTGGAAACCTGTGTTCGAAGTTATTCACTAGCAAACAGTGTAACGGATAAAATATCCCATGCACTAACCAACATTTAAAGCATTGTTTTGTTTTGTTTTTATTGTACGAAATGTGTAATTTCCCAGTCCCTGTGCAACACTATGCAAGAACACCCATCAAACGGACAAAATTGAGGTTAAAGTTTGATGATACACCCTAAAAACAGTTGGGGTAAAAACAAACCCAAATCAACTGGGTTGAGTAAATATGACCCAACTGGGTTCATATCCACTCAACCCAGTTGATTTGGGTTGATTTTTAACCAAACTGATTTTAGCGTATACTGTATGCGACAGTCCATTCCGTAAATACAGCCATTTTGAGAATGAAGACGATGGGTGAGCACAACGCACTGTTGTGTCCTGTCCGTCTGTCATTCTGTCTATTTTCTCTGGCCATCTGAAAAAGCCTTAAAACTTTACTATCAAACATTACAGTCACCAGTCTTTCATAGATTGCCAACACATAAGGGCATCTTGTGTTTTTGAGTGAATACCGAAAATTATCTCATGAGTGACCGAGACAAACGTTTATTTTTGACTCGGTCACGAGTGAGATAATATTCCGTATCCACTCAAAACACTACATCTTCTTTTCATAATACGCTTTTTATAAGAATCTGATCATTCCTATCGATACTTCCACTCGTTTCAACCTTGAATTCATGCATGAAATTAAACAGCTGATCGCTGCCTCTTACAGTCCGACCTCCGTCGCGTATTGATATGCGTGAGATATTTGCTCGAGAGTCGGAGAAGGTAGCGTTTTGCGATCCGATTCAGCTGGCGGGTTTAGTGGATCACTTCGCGGTGAATACGTGTTGAATTATTGCTGGAAATGACCGGAATTCACTCCAAAAACACTAGACTTTTTTTTCATTATACGTTTTTAGAACAAATTGATCATTTCCAGTGATAATTTGACTGGAATTCATCTTGAAGTGATGCTTTAAAAGACGCCACATTGATTGATACCGTGAAGGTGAACATTTCTATATCTTCACAGTGGGGGATAAGATTTCTCTCTTTTCCGAAATTGTTTCGATAATCTATCGTTCAGCCTGTAATAAATTCTTATTCTTAGCAACATACTCCCATTGTGAAACCATCAATGTTGAAAATTATTTTACTTACTATTGAACTACCATGGGTTTGAAATTGATGTAATTATAGTACTGTAGATAGCAAGATACCTACCACAAGCGTTTTTTTATGTTTCCGCCTTCTATAGTTTGTTCTGCAAAATATGAATTTCATTTCTATCGTTTATTTATGGCACGTATTTACTTTAAACCTCTCACAGATTTCTATCATAATTCAGTTCCAAGTTTACTCTCAGCTTTCATTCACAATGATGTCATCACAGACTCGATAAAATAAAGATCAATTGAGAATCATTGATTGATTCTTTGATTCCAGTGAAATGATTTTTTTAGATTAAGTCGTTTGGAATTTTTGAGGTGGTCCGAAAAGCTTTACCGACCAACTGAAATATTACAAATTATGAAATCTAAACACAGAAGGTGCACTATTTAGGTACGTTACTGGTTCCAGGAAATAACAAAGTTGAATTCCTTTAAAACATGCCACTGATGGCTTGATAGCTTGGCACTTGTTTTACCTACTGTGGAGTATAACAAAAAAACATTAAATACCTTTTCCTCTAATTTGCACAGCATCGATTTCAACCCATGTGGAAGCAACCGTGCAGTCAACATCTAAACGCACAACGTTCGTCATGTAAGGTCTCTGAAACATATGATACATGCTTTTTTTGAAATAAGAAAACAAATTATGATTACGTTGAAATATTTCCTTTTAACAACATTTGCAAATTTTATATTTTCTTCAAACCATAAATCTTAATAATGTTTTGCAATTAACCCTGTACTTAACGAATCGGCCGATTCCGCCCAGGTAATTTGCAAATGAGCCATTGGAAAACAACCATTGTTTCCAAAAAAAACAACAAGACCATACAGTATGGCCCCCTGTTGGAACGAGGTCCCCGAACGAGGTCCCCGAACTCATGCAGCGGAGTTCCCCAATTTTGTTACCATCTTCTTGTTTATAAGGCGAATTAAATACTTATGGACTGGAATATCTATAATTAGGCCAAGAAAGAATATATGTATATATTTGTGAGTAAGAGGACACAGCTTTACCTCAACGGTTGTCTGCTCATGGTTTCCATGGAAACGGGGTAAACAAATGGACTATTTCAGCATCTGATTTCGAGAAAAATGCCCGGGTAACCCTTCCTCCTCTACAGCTTGACTGCATTATATTAAATATGTCATTTGCGTTAGCTCCGCATTTCTTATCAGGAAGATGTAGTACTGTGATTGCAAAATTGTTCTTTTGTTGGACCAGATCGCTATTAGATAGATACATTTAGGTCGGTAGATGCAAATAAAAAAACAAGAAAACATTTAATTCTTTACCCAACGTAACGGCCAAAACCGGCCAGCGCTACACACATAAATCGCCAATTATTTTTCATTATTTTTTTCATTTGTTGTCTCAGAAACATAGGTTATGACCCCTCTTTGGAACGAGCTCATCGAGCACGTTCCAATCAGGGGTCATAACCTATGTCTTTGAAACCAAAAAAATTAAAAAAAAAAGTTTTTCAAGAAATTTGTTTGCAACTGTCGTCTGCTTTTCGTGTTAAGTAAAGGGTTAAAATAGTATTCGGAATGCAGAGTCTTGGCGTTTCTTTGTCTTCATTTCAGATTCTACAGTGTTTGTGTTGTCAGAAAAGGAGAGCAAGTGTTCTGCTCATAAGAGAGCGCCTACCATATATTTTGAGAAAATGAATTGAAACTGAACTCTTACTCCAAGTTCTCAAGTCAGCAATCAAATTTTGTAAGGAATTAACTGTTTATTAGTCTGAAATCAGTCTAGGCCTCGAATAATCCATCGCCTATTCTTATAATCAATCGTCTCGAATATTTCAGTTCGGTGAAAAGTGAACCGTAGGTTCTCTTTTCCGATTAACTGCAATATTCCATCCAATTTACTCTAAAAATATAAGAAACATTCATTTTCTGCATCCACACAAAATAATGTTTCTTAATCGAGACTTGATCAGGTAGAGACTTTATATGCCCTACAAAAACTATTAGACGTATATGTTTACAAAATACTTGTGGATGAAGTATTCCCATGGCTGTAGTTTTATTATTACGCTGCGTAGTTCCACTTGTGAAAAAGAAGACCTTCGAAGAGTTCGAAAACCAATATTGATCCGATCTAAACTCTATGTCTGCTTTTGTGATAGTAGTGTGAGGTACAATAGGACATTTTCGAGGACACTGTACTTTCCAAAAGGGGAAAAACGTTCAAATTATCAGAACATGCATTAATATTATTATCCCTCATGGGGTGGGTGTGTGAAGGAAAATCTCACCCGTGGACAAGATGTTAGGGTCAGACACGATGATTACCGAGTGACTGGAGATTTTCCCATCTCATACCCACCTCCATCAGGGATAGTTTCCTCCTCTCCAAAACACTTTGACGTCATCAAGAGTAATTCAGGAGCACGTGCAGCTATATCAAACAAATTTGTTGTCAATTTCAGAAAAAAATGATTGGCTCATCGGAAAGATCGCACACATTTTATGTATATACCACAGGTAAGACAGCACGCAAGACGGGGGTTAAAGAATTGTTGTGAAATGAATATTCACACATTCCGATGAATTCTGCAGTGTGTTCGCATAATTTTTCGAGGGGAATCTCGTGCAACTACTATATTAACTCATAATTGTGTTCGCCCAGAAATTCATATAAAATGGTCAAGTGTCCTTTTGTTTTTGCGCGGCGGCCTGTGTTTTTATTTTTGTTTTCTTCGACAAACGTTCGTCTGTTAATATTTCCGAAACGTTACGCCATTTTGTTTGTTGTTGTTTGTGCGATGATTATATACTCCGTTCACTCATTAAATATGCTAATAAGCCGACCACATCAGTGATAGATATTTATCTCACATGGTCGTCTCACGTGAGACATGGATATCTTGAGTAGGATGTAGTTGGGGGAGAAATGACAGATCTCAGCCAGGAGTCCCTTTACAGAAACTTGAATTACCTTCCTCTTGTCTTTTCATTGAATTCAACATATTACCCAGAAGACAACTCTACCCTTCGAGCGGTGTACTGCAGCAAACGACTGTTCCTACAGCACATGTCTGTTCTACTAAATAAACTTACAATTGGGTCAACAGTCACGTTGAATATCCTAGCTTGTGTAATATCTTTAACAGAAACGTTGCTCCACACCACGTCCCAGGTGGCGTCGGGCTTCAACAACTTCACTGCTTTCACACCTCCGCCGTGGAATGTTTCATATATTTCTATTGAAGAAATGTTCGTAATGTTGATGTACTGAAGCTACAAAAGAATTATTTGCCTGTTAACTACTTCGTCAACATAATGTGGATGATACCCTGCGTGGAATACTGTGACAAAATATGCGTTTTTGTGATCTTTTCGAGAAGTGATCGCGACACTGTTACACTATTGTGTCGAACTAGCGCAAATAATAAGACAGAACGCAACGATGATGAAGTACGGGAAACTGGGATCAAAGATCCGGGTAGAAGTTTTTCTTGTATTTCCCGGGCGCCGAATGCACACGTAAAATAAAAAGACTTCAACAATGATCGTTGATTTCTGTTCCTCTGTCTTTCTTATCTATCTATCCTCATACTCTTCCTACGTAGTGTTCCATTTATGAACCACAATTCATCCTAGATTAAATGAAGGAAGGTGATCCTCTTTTTTATAAATCATCTGTTTACATTCTTGCCTAAAACAGTTTCCTGTCGATGCATTTCATTCACCTCATAACGTAATTCAGGCGCGTAACGACCTATCATATGCGTTTTTACATGACGTTCTTACACGTAGCCCAGGGTCCACATATGATGTACCCAGTCATTTCCAAAGTGTGTATTGCATTGAGTAACGTTGAATACACAGCAATCGCTGCATGATATTGTGCAACCACTATCGCTATTAAAACTAGATTATTTTGAAATCGGAAGTTAATTTCCGGGACGTCCCTTAATGAGTTGGCCCAGCAACGAGAAAAAGGTGTAAACTGGCTTTTGACGAACTGAGCCGCTGGGTAATACGTTCCTCGATTGAAAGCCAAGTGTATCTCATACCGGAGTAGCAGTGCCATCCGTTGACAATGTACTGTGGCCAGACTTCTGGGGGACTAGCTTCTCAGAAATGTCACTGTTATTTGCAGGACATCTGCCGAAAATGGACATGACATCTTGAACCCCTGAATATGCTTTTTAAGCTTAAAATACTTTGCATTTTTAATAAATATGTAATGAATGAGCAATGTTTGAAGCGACGTAAAAACGTCAAAATAGCGATAAATCGAAAACCTAGAAAAACAGCTATGGCCTATTGTCTTAACAGTACAACATACGAACATTTCGCGAGAATCCGACCTCATTTCCATTTATATGACATTCACATCAATAACGTCATCCAATGTTAAAATGAGACTAAAATTCTCCTCCTGTGATTGGACGAGAGCTCGCTTAGTATATTCTATGTTTACGACTCAAGTGGCAAATGTTACCATCCGACGTCACAACGCGAAATATTTGAAATGACGTCACCCGTTTCGTAATTGCTTGATCAACCGAGTGACACGCAAGCCGCTTCATTTTTTTCTGGATTTTTCACACGTGCAACAGAGAGTGTTCCGGATAAAGTGTGCAGAAGGCAAATTTTAATGATCACAGATTTAGTAAATAAATCTCTGGTGTTTCTCAATGTAGGTTTTGAGCTATCGGTAGTGTCTTATTGGAACATTCCCGGCTCGGTTGAACATAAGCTCCGAGCCGCAAACCTCAGACCATGTTACCGTCAACTCATCACAAAAACTTATATTGATTCAGCCATAAACGTTACGAATTCCCCTAGTCGGTACTGTATTCCAGATGTGGTTTTCAGTATATGTTCTTCCTTGTGTGGCGCCTCAGTTGAAAATGAATTTCATGTGGGGAACGTAAGAAGATGTTCTTTGTAAACATACACATTAACCCTCATGTCTATATGCAACAATAGACAGTCTGTGTTTATATTGTTCTGGAAAGCTTTCCCTGAGTGTATTCTTCCTCGAGAACTCGACTGGTAAGATGCATTTATCTTGACAGTGCTTTTACATTATTATCGGCTGTCTGTACAGGCAGCCAACAATACACAGAAACACTGTTAAGTAATCTGCAGCTGTAAACATGTATATATGGTAATTGTTATCGTAAAATTAATCTGAGAATCTAAGAGTTAAATTAGAATGCTATTTCGTTTGACTTATTTCGCTGAAATGCACATTCCCATCCTGTTGTTTTACAGTGTGAAAAAAGTGGTCTAGTTTCCATTAGCAGGCAAAATGCAGACACACTTGTAAAAGATGTTAAGTTTGCAGCATGCAAGTAGTGTATTGTACGTTTATATGTCTAGCCAGGTTTTAAATTTCGACGAGAGTGCAATGAGCAATGAGCCTCGATTTGAATCCCTTGGAACACACCCGGGGCTTTCTTGGACGCCGTGTGAAAGAAATGGATCCGCCTGTAGGTAATTTGGCCGATTTGGAAGTTGCATTGCATGAGTAGTGGCAGCACAGGAGGTTCACTGGTAGAATTAGGTGCAGGGTTCAGGTTGTCATCCAGGCACGTAGTGGATACATCCAGGCACGTGGTGGATACACTCGCTACTGATGTCAGACACTGCTATTGTGTTCTGGAGATCACAAGTCTCATTTTTGTCAGTAAAAATGGGTATTTTTTCCTCATGGACCGTTCCAGCACAATACTTGTCGAGAGAACATTTATTCATCAAAAACATTAGTGACAGATATGTATAATTAGCGCCATTAAAATACTGCATATTTTCATTATTGTGTTGTCTTTCATTTGTCAATAGACCCTTCCTTCCGCAAACAATCACTTTTGGCCATCTGAAAGGTAGAATGACAGTAATGACAGTATATGTTAATACCACTGCGAAAAACAGGGAGTGCTTAATTAGTTTCAGGTGTATGCTACAAGAACTGTCCCTGCTCTATTCCTGCTTCCCATACTACCCCCCCCCCCTCCCTCATACTAATATTACCACTAGCACACAATTGCCCCTTCTATTATAATTGTTTATTACATTCTGCCATGACGTTTGTTTTTGTTAACCAAAATAACCACAAGCGTTAACACCAGACTACAAAATCCGATGCTCATCATGAACACATCGAGATTCCTATCCACATATGCTTCGGATGTACAGCCGTACTCCATTAACGAGGTCTTGGCTACATCCTCCATACTCTCATCCATGTATTGGACGAACAATAGCGCGTGAATGAGGCCTTTCCCTCAGACTCTAATGCCCTCATGCGAGAAAACTACCAGTACGAACCGCCCAAAACAAAGGATGACCTTTTACAATGCGTTATTTCAACATTTGTGCTGAGAAATTCTCGTGAGATACAGTTTCCCTTTAAATTTACCTACCTCAATAAACTGACTGCCATCGATATTCTTTTGAGCCCATGTCCCTGCTATGTCGCCATATTCAGGAAAAACAACAGGCTTGCCTATCACTTTGGTAGCTGGAAACCTGGAACATTTAAAAGTTACACATGAACCATTATCTGTTACACCTTTATTACTCAACAATATTGCGCAGAACAAATATATGCTCAAGCAGACCACTGTTTGTAAAGTACTGTAATCCAAAACTGATATTCTTCTCGATTAAATCGCGATTTAAATTAAATAATTTCGAAAAGTGTTGAATTGTCTAGTGGATGAATATTTTTTTTTACCTCATTGTCTGAGAATGACCATAATGTATTAGATTTTTTTAACCCTTTAGCCAATGCACAAATGAAGTTTCTGCCTCGTTAATTAACTGGGCAGCACCCTGCCTAAGATTTTAAATGCCATTCACAATCTGCGCGGTTCGTGAACTGGGCAACGAATTGTACATTTTTTCAAACTATAAAATCTTTATATTTTTCCAAATTGTTCCCTTCTAACCATTATGGAACTTTCGAGGGTGATCTGTCACCAATGCGAATGCGAGTGTTGGTGTTTCGACTCACCCATGACTTTATTCGTATGTTAATTGTTTAACCCCTGCCAGTGGCAATTATGGTATACACAGAATGCTCGGGTTGGTTCAATCCACCAGGTGGTGTTGAAGGATAATGGAATGTCAATCCCGAAGAATCCGCATCAGCTGCTATTCTTTCTCTATCAGGACAGAAATCATTTGATTTTAGTCCAAAATTTTTAACTTTATTGTCAAAATATTCAAAACGGACTGATCTGTCCCGGTAGCGTCCATGAGCGCGTTCGGTGCATGCAAAACATTATCTTCACGTTCGCCCACACGGCATAGTACTTTAGATGGTAGAGAATACTCGCCAGACGAGTCAACTCGTCAGGACCAACGTGCCGAGCCCTGCCCCCTCCATTCCCACGGATGGATTAGATATTTTTCGCTCTTCTTTTTTTCGTCAGAAGTTAACCCTTTACCCAACGAAACGGCCAAACCGATCAAAAATCGCCAGTTAATTTTCATTATTTTTTTTCATTTTTGTCTCAAAAACATAGGTTATGACCAATCGTTTTGAGACAAAAAAAATGAAAAAAAAAATAGTTATTCAAGACGTTTTTTGCAAGTGTCGTCTGCTTTTCATGTTAGGTAAAGGGTTAATCATAGAGATTACACAAATCGAAAGTCTAATCGGTTCCAGCCTCATCCTTGAGCGCCTTAGGCGCGCACAACCCCAACCTCCACTGCTGTTCAGTTAATCAAAATTCACTCATGTGTATGGATTCGCCTGCCGATAACGCACACTCTTCGTTCTGGTCTAATGATTATGAAACAATCGCTACTGATGTGCAGAAATGTGACCAAATCGCAAGAGCACGAATCACCTGTTACCGCTGACCTAGCATTCCTACCACTGCTAGTATTGGACAAAAGGCCCATAACATAGGTTAAAATGGAATGGCAGACACCTCTGAAGAAGTAACTGGTTTGTGAAGGGATGCCCATATCTTAAGCAAGGATTTAACATTCATGCAAGTCAATTTATTATGAAGGCTCTTCTGTATGTATACTTCTGGCCATCAAGATAAAAACATTTTTTTTCTTTTTATTTGCAGTCTCAATTTATTTTTGTGAAGATATGAATGGAAAATAAAAGTCAACATAAAACTGCATAATTCTCTTGTCCAGAACTTAAAGCAACATGTGTCCAGTTCAGGAACTGGGCATTCTCAGATACGGGGTGTGACAGTGATACCACAGTTTTTGTGGTGTATGATGAAATAATTGTACAGATTTGCAGGTGCCCTGTGCAGTTAGACTCGGTTTTCTATCTTCGGTCTCATTCAATTTGAAGAACACCTTCAAACCCATGCTATCAATACGTAACAAAAAACAACTATCGATAGCATGAGGCAATGAGAGGTAAGTACTCCGTTGTTCCCCAAACAAATCCAAATGCATGCTTCACGATAGCGCAATTGGTTTAAAACGAGCATGCAATTGAGTCAACATGAGCTACGGGACGTTTCTTTCGCATGCCGGGAAACGGTATCACATCAGGCGAAGTGAGAACAACATTAGGCGCGGCCTTAGCCGAGCCTAATATTGCTCTCGCTGAGCTTCATGTGACACCGTACTCGCCAACTAAACGCCCCGTAACGTATTTATAATGCCAGCCTACGAAGTGTTTGCAAACCGTTTCGTGTTTTGTTACATTTTCATTTGAAGAGCCAGTGATTCGATTTGTTTACAAAAGAAGACGAGCAGTGAAGCAATGCAGGAGGAGATGTAGTAACTTGTGGTGGTATACTCAACCGGTGATTTAATATTAACTGGCATTGTAATGGAAATCAAACAGTAGTGTTATAATGAACCAGTAGACTCATACAAATCAACCAAAAGTGTAATAACCGGTAAGGCAATTAACTTGACCAGTAATAAACGAAGGTGAAAATCAACAATTTTCGATGAAAATTTCCAAAAGTTTTCGGATGGCTGAAATGTTAATTTTTGGTAGATTGTTTCGATTTTGATAACTGAGTCATGAGTCTAAAGACCTTTTTAAAATCAATATTATTAATGCCACGGAATGTACTTTCGTGTTTTTTATGTGCGCACATACTGGTGTTTAAGGGCACTTTCAGCATCTGATGTGATATCGCAATCGCAAGTTTAACATAACCCCAAAGATATAGCAAACCAATTATTTATGGCAAGGCCACATTTCTTAGAGGATGCTTACCTCGGACAGGTAGGGCCCAGTGATACCACGAGAATGTTTCCAGGGTAACTCGTAGGTGATAAAGTTCATGGTTCTGGGACTGGGGTTTCCTGGTCGCTTGCGTTGTCAACATTGATAAATATTAATACGCACCTGGAGGATCTCTAAAGATCTCCCCACCATCCCATTCAGTCGCTGTATCGCAATACATGACTTTCTTTCTTGGCAGCTGATCACTTTCAAAGATATCATTAAAGACTGTTTTCGACTGAGAGTGGCGCTTATGGTCCTTAACCCTTTACCTAACATGAAAAGCAGACGACACTCGCAAAAAATTCTTAAATAACTAACTTTTTTCATTTTTTGTCTCAAAAACATAGGTTATGTCCCCTCGTTGGAACGAGCTCGACGAGCTCATTCCAACGAGGGGTCATAACCTATGTTTTTGAGACAAAAAATTAAAAAATAATGAAAATTAATTTGCGATTTTTGAGAGTAGCGCTGGCCGGTTTTTGCCGTTACGTTGAGTAAAGGGTTAAAGGGAGGCGTCCATCCATTAAGAGGCGGGTGGTGGGTATGGTCTGACTATTGACAATTCCATTTTGATACTTATGATTGAAGTGCACAGCCCCAGCTTAACGCAATCGAAACATGGTAATCACCTCAATCCTTCTCTCGATTTGTTGGAACCACCCGTATCTCTGGCCGAAACCAGCTTACTTTGGAGTATAAGAAATTTATAGAGAGTAACGTCAAATATAGTATTTTCTACAACTTGAATGTGTCCTAACATTTTAATTATGCAAGATGCAGATAGCTGTTTACAAATCAAGTGATCTTCTGTTCACCACCGAAAGCAATTACTTGGTTCCGGACCTTAAAATAATTGCCCAATCTTCAGGAAATGAGAGCAACGTCTCCAAACCACTCGCCCTACTAGCGCGATGTGCTACACTCTAGTTGAAAGAATAATCGTCCCTTCTTTTTATTTGGGAATGAAAATGGCCGAACTGAAATGGAATGTGTTGTGTACACTCACAATCCTCTCTCCCTCCAAGGAAACCGTGCGCACCTCCTCTTAAGAAACACGAACACCACCCCCAGAAGGTCATAATCTCTAACAATGCATTCCAAAGTATCGAACCGGACCACAAAAGCTATGCCTCTCGTTATTTCGACGCGGGGTGGAGTGAGGGAGATCTTTAACAATTCATCGGGGAGTATTACATATTATAAGTGTAGACGAGAAATCAGAAAGTGCGACTTCCTCACAATAATACTTCGTCAATTACCGTGAAAACATTTTGTTGTATCATATGATCCGACATCTTATGCCCGAGTTAAGCTCTCTCTGGCAAGCTCTGCATTACTATGCAAGGCAGATTAATTTTGAATTTGTATTATCTTGGGCAGCGATATAGCCACTGATGTGAAAGCGATCCTGGGCAGCAGAGTATATGAACATAAAAAACATGAAAACACCTCCCGCCACAGCATTGAAGCAAACAAATGACATTTGATCTCGTAAACATATTTGACCCCGAACACATATTTAGACTTATAAAATGATTATAACTCAAGAAGTACAAAAAGAATAGTTTTAGTCCGCCCGAAAACTTGTTTGAACTTTGCTGAACAAGTGTCTTCACTGACTTTTTTTACACTACTGGTCAAGTTCATAACGTTATAGGTTATTATACCACAGGTTGTTTTGTATTACATTACTGGTGGTTTTTGACCTTATTGGTTAAATTTTATTACATTACTGGCAAATTTTCCATTAATGGCTGATTATCACATAACTTGTTGTTGCAGAAGTAATCCAACATCTCACTGATCGCCATTTTTTCGATTAATTACCTCCGACATCTTTGGGCATATTTTCAATTCTGCTTCTTTTTCGATGCTTTAACCCTTTACCTAACATAGAAAGCAGAGGACACTTGCAAACAAAATTCTTGAATAACTAACTGTTTTCATGTTTTGTCTCAAAACAGAGGTTATGACTCCTCATTGGGACGAGCTCAACGAGTTCGTTCCAAAGAGGGTTCATAACCTATGTTTTTGAGACAGAAAATGAAAAAATAATGAAAATTAATTTTCGATTTTTGTGAATAGCGCTGGTCGGTTTTGACCGTTTCTTTGGTTAAAGGGTTAAACTATAAATTTTCTAAAGTGCCATTTAGCCGACTTCAGACTGCGATTTTTGAGATATAAGAACATGGCGAGCAATGGAACTTCGTACACCACCGTGCTAGGTCATCTTTCACAATTATTGTCTGAGTATTCCTCACTAGTTACGACAGTTCATTGGTTAGTCTATTGGGCGTGAGTAATAAACAGATGTGCTGACAGTCCTGTTATATATTACATACAGATGTGAACAAATTTAATTGCATTTGACCACTGAATGCACATTCCGCAAGTGTGTTCTACATCTGTATTTTTTTTCTATTTCGACTATCGTCCAACTTGAAACCAGCCTTCAGATGAAAGACGGGGTGTTCTAGAAGAAATCACGACCAGTTGTTGTGAAATTGCATTGACGATACGGCCGATCACCTTTCACCGGATGGAAGCATCGTGAGGAATCCGGAGTTCGCCGAGAACGCACGAGAATAAGCGAGGAGTTGGCGAAGATTGGTCGAACCGCTCTCTTGTTGAGTGGATTTGAAGCGAATAAGACGTGTCTTTTCTACTGAGCCAGAAACAAGTGATAGTGTTGTCTTTTTAGAGAACTGAATAGATTATTAAGTGAGTATCCTAAAGTACAAATAACCTTTAGACCAATTGTACTTTACAGTGTCGAAACTTTTAAAACAAGAAACGCCCAAACTGCAACACACCGGTGGTAGTGGTCAGAGGAGGATGTCGTAATACTCACGGAGACAGCGTGTTCACCCATATATTCTTGAATACAATATGAATGAATCTGTATGGCGGATGTTATTTACGCATGCCTTTGATTCTCGGCGTTTATCCAGATCAGGAGTATACAGCCACCGAAATTAGCCACGACAATCGACAATGTCACTGCAAAAGTCGTAAACACTTTTTTATCACGCCATTGCCAATTGCCGAGGTTAATTGATCTTTATGCAGCTGGTTTGCT
This sequence comes from Pictodentalium vernedei, assembly GCA_031216915.1. Lineage (NCBI taxonomy): Eukaryota > Metazoa > Mollusca > Scaphopoda > Dentaliida > Dentaliidae > Pictodentalium > Pictodentalium vernedei. The sequence continues at coordinate 335,484,599 of CM062295.1, forward strand.
GAAACGACAGCGAAAAACATCACCCCTCAAACTGCTTTCCACGATGGCGTCAAGTTAACCAACACGGTGACTAATCCAAACGTACGACGTTTGATGAAGTAAACGATGTTACGCTGTGTTGTAGTCAAAAAGAAAAATATTTCAGTTCATCAAATGACATGTTTACTGAACACGAAAACTAATAAAAGTATACAGCCTCCCAATCTCGACACTTGTTTTGTCAATAGTAACTTAAGGTATGTTGTAAATGTTTAATGTGCATTACATACGCCCCCTCCCCCGACCTCCCCCATCCACGCACCCCTCCCCACCCCCAAAAAGTGTATGTGCACATCATTAACATTCATTTTCCACAGAAACTAATGTAGTGTTGGAAATATTGAATCTGCATACATCCCACTCAGATACCCAGCCCCCTCCCCTCCCCTCAGCCTCCCAGCCCCCCCCCCCCCCCAGACATAAACAAAAAGTGCACATCATCAACGTCCAATTTTGAGGGGCATTAACCTTTTACCCAGAGCAGACGATATCGAAATTTATTACTTTAAATATAATTTTTGCAAATTTTTCACAAAATTTCAACAAAACCATATCATGTGACCCCTCATTGGAACGAGCTCTATGAGATCGTTCCAATGAGGGGGTCACGTGATATGGTTTTGTTGAAATAGTTTGAAAACTTTAATTATTTTTTCAACTGCTCAAATTGCATATTACGCAGGCGGATGCGGGCGATTCGTTAGGTAAAGGGTTAAAAAATGGTCGATGATTGCGAAACATCTGAATCTCAAAACCGTTATTTGTTGTTGAGCATTGTTTATTTATAACAAAGTCCGCCACTCCCACCCCATAAGATTTTGAGCATTGTTTATTTATAACAAAGTCCGCCACTCCCACCCCCTAAGATTTTAGCGATGGCGACATTTTTTTCTATATGTGACCAATGCGCGTTCCGCAATGCAGTTGTATAGAGATCCGTGGGATTGTTTGATGACTTAAAAGCTGTTTCGCTGTGATTGCAGTCAGAGATAGTAACTTAGGTATGCTGTAAATGTTTAATGTGCATTGCACCCGCCCATATGCCCTCACCCACGCACTCCACCCCACCCCCACCCACATCATGAGCGTTCCGCAATGCCGTTGTATAGAGATTCGTGGGATGGTTCGGCTCGCATAACTCACCAAACTGACAACCGCCTGTGAATGATCTTTATATGTATGCCAAGGTCATTGAACATGTCAGTTGCACAAGTTCTCGTCCGACTAGTGTCCGATGAGACATATTCTTAGTCAAAAAAGGAAGTATAATAAACTTTGAGGAGCATTTTTATTGGCATTATCGACTTTAATCCCAAACAAATTATTGTAAATTCATATTTCGAGCCTCGCTGTATGAATTTGCATAATTCCATGTTCTTACTGTGGCCAGCGTCACGTCAGGACGTCGCAATTCAGGTATGGGGTGAAATGACAAATTCACACATGCAGTCAATAACGTGTGCACCCACCGTTTGCCTCTTGGGTGGCAAGACATCGACGGCACATGGACCTGATAAGTCTCTGGATGTCACCCTGTGGTATTGCGTTCCACTCCTGCCTTAGGACATTACGTAAATCGCCTAACGTCTGAAGATCATGGAGTCGTACGCGACGGTCCAGTTGAGCCCAACGATGTTCGATTGGCGACATATCTGGCGAAAGTGGGGGCCAGGGAAGAAGTTCTATACTCTGCTCCTCAAGAATGTCACGATAGATACGATCCACGTCACACCGGCGTTGTCTTGCTGGAATAACTGCAATCCGACGTCAGCGTTGAACAACGGGACAACAACACCGTTAAGGATTTCGTCCCTATATCGTTGTCCATTCAGATTACCATCGATGAAGATCAAATGCGTGCGATGGTGCAAGGAATTTCCTGCCCAAACCATCACACTACCCACGCCAAAACGGTCGCATTCCCGCACGCAAGCATCAGAAAACCGTTCTCCTCGTCAGCATTACAATCTCGCCCTACCGTCAGCGCACCGTAGAAAAAAATCATGATTCATCACTAGAAAGAACTGAGCTCCAACGCTGACGTACTCATTCCATTCTGACGATAACGTTGGGTAAGGATTAGGCCGTAGTATGGACGTCTACTTCGGATGCCGTGTTCAGCGAGTTTGTTGCGGACAGTTCGTGCACTGATTCTATTGTTAGGTCTACCAGGAGTTATTGCTGCTGTCCTCGTCGCCGGAAGGAAGCGATCCCGCAAGTGAGACGTCCTGATGTGTCGGTCTTCTGGAGGGGTCGTAACTCTTGGTCGACCCGAACGCGGTCGGTCGGCAGTAGATCCAGTGGTTCTATACCACCCATTCAGACACTAAATAGTGGCCACCGTGACTCCGAGCTCAGCAACGAGCTCACCTGAAGGTATCCCAGCCTCATGGATACCAATGGCACCAACCTCTGATTTTCTTTTGACCTTGGCATTTTTTAAAATGTCTGAAGACAAAATCTAGCATGTTTTCTCAATAACCCAGGCTCTCTAGCACAATATAACATAGAAAAAATAGTCGGTTACCCATGCCATTCGACATTCAGGGGCAGCACGTGCTATTTTGTAATCCGTAGTAAAATTGTATACGGTTGAGTTGACAGCAACAAGATGTCATTAAACTTTTCTCTCACGAGTTCTTGTCCACAAACACGCAACATTAGAACTATTAGAGTTCATCCTTTATGCGATATTTTCACATTTGTTTATATTATACTTTCTTTTCTGACTCAGTATATATCCATATTTTTCACCATACAATAAGCGTTATACGAGCAGCTTCTGTGATGCAATACGTGTACGTTATCGACTTGCCTGTATGGGTCCTATTCCGAAGAAAAACTGACAATCCCGGATACCCACGGACTGCATTCTTTGCCTGAAAATAATTAAAAAAATTGGGCGTTTTTATTTCTTTTTTCATAGTCAACGCTAAATACAACTATACTTTTTCTCTAGCTTTGTGTCTCATATAATATCCAATAGAATCGAGCTGGGTGGAGGACGCATTCGGTTGTATTCTAGTTGTAACCGTGGCATGTACACGATTCATTAAATTATTGATCGATGATAAAGCTGAAACAGGCTCAATGGGTAATAACAGAGACAAGTGGCCGATCGTTGATTCGTCAGGGTTCTCAAATGAGAAAGCCTTTTTGACCCCTGTGCTCCAAAATAGTTCCCTATCAAAGTCTCTCCTCCCACCTTCCGGAAGCGAACTGTTTGATGACACCCCGTACCTTATTCTTCTGAATCTCGCCGATAAGCCCACTAACACTCTCCTTTGTGTCAACAATGCCCATATATCCTTCATTCTCCCTTCCCACTTCCCCATTATACTCCCAGTGCATTTTATTCTCTTAGCCCTTTATCCAACGAATCGCCCGAGTAATTTGCCCAAAACGCTAAAATTTAAATTGACCAATATCTTCTGGTCCGAATAAACCAATGACGGGAATTTTTTACAGATATGTCGTAAATACATTTTGCCATAAACAGCTGGTAAGAAATGTTTACCAAAATTATATTTTCTGTCAACATTTTCCAAAACATCAAAACTAGACATGACAATTGACCATTTTGGCCTGCAACCTCGACTCACACTGTGAATTATCAGAACACCATTAATGGACTGAATAGTAAGAATGTAATGTACCATTATCATAAATGCAAAAAAGAAATTCAATTTTATCCACACTGAGGACAAATGGTCGACAAACGTGGAAAAAAAACTCCCAAATTTGCATTGACCAATATCTCCTGGACCGAATGGGCGAATGACCTGAAATTTTCACAAATTTCTCATAAATACACTTTACCATAACCAACTGGTAACAAACGTTTAGCAAAATTATTTTCCTGCCAAAACATACCAAAGCACCATAAAATAGGCTTGATAATTGTACCCTCTGACATACAATCTCGGTACTGTGAATTAGTAGAACATTATAGTAATGGACCGAATGGTAACAATGTAATTCATCATTATCATAAATGCAAAATAAATTTATATTTTCTGAAAAAGTGAGTACTGTCATGTCTTGCTATTCATATAGGTTAATACGTGATACGTGAGCCCAATGAGTGGAACACACAATATCACAAAGCTACCACCCAGAGGGTGACAGGGTGTGGATAATGATTGTTTAACTGTTCGAAGGCACAACGGACTACACAACCATACATATCAATAGGGTAGTTATAAATAAAACATGAATAGGTGCTCCCAACTAGAGAACCTGCATACAGCTTAAATCTAATGATTAACAGTATTTATTTATTTATTGGTGTTTAAGGTCACATACTTATGCACAATGGCTAATCGTGACCGTGACAGGTTTACGGGTGGAGGAAGCCGGAGTACCCGGAGAGAACCATCGAGCAACGACGAGCAGCTGTCAGCTCTCCAACATCGTAACTCAGAACTCTGCACCGCAGCACAGGCAGGGTTAGATTGGTTGAAGACATGCGCACCATCGACGTGCAGTACGCCTCAGTACACAGCGTCATCGTGCCCCCATGTAGGCAATCGGGGTGAAGTGTCTTGCCCAAGGACACAACGCAGTTGCCACAGGTGGGATTCGAACCGAGGACCTCTCGGTTTGCAGCCTGCATCTCTACCAACTGAGCCACCGCGCCCCCAATGATTAACAGCATAAACTCACAGCCGGCTACTCCACCATATATGATGCCAAAGATATAGATACGCAAGACGATCTACTTCAGGCTAAGAAGTAGAATGTTCAATAGCCCAGTGCTTTAATTTGAAAGATACACTTTCTCACGCGTCAACATATAGGCGTCCTATAGAAATTTAGAACATCGCCTTGGGTAATTATTAAGGATGATGTTCAGTGCGTTCCCACTGTTCTGGCAAATTCTCCAATATGTGTTCCGAGTGGATTACATTATATAGTTTTGGGCGTAAATCTACATACAAAAGGCATTCCAAGACAAAGTGATGCTCAGTCTCAACAGCTGACTTGTCACAAAAATTACATAACCTTTCTTCTAATTTCTCATTCTTAAATATGTCAGTTTCTACGCGCAGGGACAAGACCCCCACATCTAAACTGTGCTAATACTGAGCGGTGACAGCGGCCAAGCTTAACTTTTAGATATGATTCTGTTTTATAATCTGTTTTCACTGTTGTATATGTTCGTGGCTTAGGTGTGTGCAAAATACTATTTTTCCATTCATCGTGAAAATAGTCATCTAACAAACCCTGGATTGAATTTATATCACGCATAACCTGACCTTCATATATATCCAACATATCAATCTTACTCAGAATATCATTTATCTCCGAACACCACTTATAACCTACAATTATGAAGCTCCCATATAAATACTTCCTTAATAAATCTACCTGATTCTAAGGATACTGATTTGTTCCATAGTCGTAACATATTAATCCACCTACGCTGAATCGGTATACGTATACCAAAGTCGCAGTTTATGGCTAATATCGGCGTGAATCTGTGGACACCCAAAAGTATCGGATAGCCCTATTTTGGATATTATCAATGCAGTTATATTTCTTGTATCCCCATACAGCAGAACCGTGGTCTAAAATAGTCGAAAAACAGGCTGAGAACAAGTTATGAAATGTTGAGAACCCCACCTCTCGAAATTGATGAATTTTAGATATTACGGCACCCAGAGCTTTACCGCCTGATTTCGATAATAACTCTACCTATCGACATGAACTTTGAACTCATGTAATACCAATCCTAAATATTTATACTTTTCAGTTACCTCAATATTACTATTATCCAATGTAAAAGTAAATCTAGTTCTTTGTGTGTGTTTTGCTTAAAAATGAACAACTGTTGTTTTCCCTTTATTTACGACCATACGCCACTTATTACACCAATCGCTAACTATATTTAGCAACAACTGCAATTCATCTTCATTTTCAGCCATGATGGCAACATCATCCGCGTATAACAACACCAACAGAATATCGTTACCAAATACCAATTTCCGAACCTTTTATTTCTTTTGTAAGATCATCTATATACAAGGCAAAAAGTGTCGGGCAGAGGCTATCACATTGCCTGACCCGGCATTTCGTAGTTTCCCCGTTTAACCTGACACAGGCGATTGTGTCTTGATAAGCAGCCTTAAAGATTGATACATTTTTTCATCTACTCCTGAGTTATGAAGCTTAAAACGATCAACACAATCAAACGCATTCTGGAAATCAATAAAACTTACAAACAATTCCGAATTTCCTCTTATAACTGAACCTAACATAAATAGATTATCAACTCATGATCTGTTTCTCCAAAACCGTTCTGTTCATCCACATGTATATTATCTTCTTCTAAATACGTCAAGAGACGATTATTTAATACAGTATTATAAATTCTGCTACTAGTTGATAAAAGAGATAACCCTCGGTATTGAGACGGAATTCTTGTATCCAAAGCACTATCTTTTACAAGGGGCTGGTTATAGCTTTTCTCCACACCAACGGTATTATACCTGCATCAAAAATAAGCTGAAAAAGTTTATGCAATGTTTCTATAACTAATATAAATTTTAATGCTTCATATGGAATTTGGTCTGTACCAAATGCTTTACAACTTTTAGCTTTCACAATTACCTTTTCAGTTTCCTCGTAGGTTAGCGAAGAGTTTAAAATAGGAAAGTATTCATAAAGTGGGTCTAACCTTTGATCTTCAAGAAAAAAATTGTCCCTTTTAACCTTCTGTAAAAATGTATCATCAATATTCTAATTGCCACTATGAGGGTTATACATGTTTTTAAATGATGTGGCTCATTCATCGAATACTTTTTATTTTCCAGATGCTATTTGGCCATTTGTTGGCAGCTGCTCGTCGTTGCTCGGTGGTTCTATCCGGGAACTCCGGCTTCCTCCCCCTGTAAACTGTCACGGTCAAGATTAGCCATTGTGCATAAGTATGTGACCTTAAACACCGATAGATAAATAATTTGACCATTTCCGTGTATAATTTCTTCTGGAATTTGTTTTATTTTATGGGGACCAAGTCCTTTTATACTCTTCCAAAAACACTTTGGGTCATCGATACAAAGTGAACCTATTTGTAACATTAACCCTTAGAACCCTAGCGGCCGTTTTCCCTGTCAGCAACATAATACGTCATAACGTCATTAAATAGAATGACTGTTCAGTAAATGTGTGGGGTGGACCAGTCAATGTTTTCAATGTGCATGCCGTGGCTGCACGTTGAAAATATTTATTGGTCTACCCCAAATAATGAACATGGACTCTTCTAATTGCTGCCATTAAACTGCCATGGAAGATACCACTACAGTTTAAAGGGTTAAGTCTGTTTTATATTTCCGTTCATAAAAACGTAAAAGTCTATTAAAATTTTGTCGCGTATTTCTGAATACCTCAAGTGCCTCGCGTTTATTTTTGCAATTTTGTTTCTTACTTATACACATTTTTTCATTGTTGCACATTTCTTTCCATAAATCTGTTAATTCACTATTCCAAAATGTTTTTTGGAATTTAAATTTCTTTCCTACTCTAGGGGTACATCCATAGCCTGGAAAGACAACTTTTAACTGTGAAATAATTAGGTCTGTCCATATTGAGTAAATGTGATCAATATTCGATTGTGTTTCTTCAGTGGTCTCAATCAACTGTAGAATATTTACCAGCCCCTTTTGAGCTGTAGATGGCGTCATAAACACATCAGGTACAGGTTTTGTTAATATAGTGGAATAAGTTTTGCGCTTGTCGACACGTTTTTTTTTTTTTTGTAGGAAGACCTCAATTTAAAATTAAAATTGTACTCATATACCAGAAAGTTATGGCCCGGAACACGACTCTTATCACCAAGTAACCCATACAAATTATCTTCAATTAATGAGGATTGCGTAATTACTTGAAACTCTTCGCAATCACATAACTCACCAACAGGTACAAATGCACAGTCAACTAGAGTTTATGATTCTGGAGAATCATGGCTTTTCCCGATGCGATTCCATAATTTTTTTATGACCCCACAATGTCTGATGATTTGTTTTTAATTGTCTCACTGAAGTTCCTTCATTGATGTTACGAGAAAGGTGAGCATAGTAGTCACAAATGACTCAGTTTGATAAAAAAAATTGTTTAAGTAAAAAACCATCATTAACGGTGGGGTGGGTTAATATCAATATCGTCGTCTGACAAGTTAATGCTCGACAAAAAGAGTTATGTTTCTTTGACACATACCCACTGAGTGCTGAGTGAATCCAGGGAGAACATGGTTTTTAAGCTTTTGATGGGTATAATTGTTTATCCAACACAAAACGGGTTACGGTTTGTTCTTTTTTTGAATACAAAAAATATATTACTTACAAAAATAATTCTTAGTGAATTCTACTTCCACTTTTGTTGATTTCTCTTCTTAGCTTTGGGAGCTGCGGGTACGCAAACACAGCCCATTTTATCAAAATGTTTGCAGCCTCTGAAGGGTTAACACACGCTTACCTGAATATTTTGTCCATGCACCTTGTAATGTCACTCCAAGACCTGCGAATGGTCAATTTTTCTTGAAAATGTTTTTTTGGGGGAAATCACCAGAAAACTGGAATTTTAAACTTTTAAGGAATATATCTCCTTAATTAGTCAAAAATGGGTCAACTTTACATAAATACTTACTAGATTTTTCTTAAAAATCCACAGAAAATGGGTACTTTAAGCTTTTAAGGGGTACATTTCCTTAACCGGGCGAAAATGGGTTAAGACCTCGATTTTTGAATACCCTTACTACTTACTTAAATTTTTCCCCATCAGTTTTGCGACCGGTAAAAGAAGATCTGTTTCTCTGTAGCATTCCCATTTGTTGTTGTTGGCGTCCAAAAACAGACTAATTTTTCAAAATGTTGACATTTAGCAGCAGATGGAGGGTTAACAAATGCTTACCGGAATATTCTGTCCATGCAACCGGTCATGTGACACCAAGACCTCTCAATGGCCATTTTCTGTTGTAAATTTACAAGATGTTTGTAAAGAAATCCAGAGAAAACATGATTTTGTAAGCTTTCGATGGGTATCGCTATAAACCACCCCAAAAGGGGTTAACGCGTGGGTTTGTGAATACCTTAATTACTTACAAAAATGGACCTCGGTGAATCCCACGTCTAACAAAGGAGATTATGTTTATCTCTCGTGTATACATTACGTGCTGTGAGTGTCCGAATACAGGCCACTTCAACAAAATTATGATGCTTGGCAGCCTGTAGCGTGTCAATAAACGCTCATCGGAATATTTTATGTCCATGCAACTTGTAATGTCACACAAAGACCTGCAAATAGTCAATTTTTTTTTTGAAAACCTTCAAGATTGTTTTAGAGAAATCTACAGAAAATGGGTATTTTAAACGTTTAAGGGGCATCTCTTTTTTATCCTGCCAAAATGGGTTTAGACTTCGACTTTTGAGTACCCTTACTACTTACAAAAATGTTTCCATATAAATTTTGCGCTCGACCAAAGGAGGTACTTTTCTTTGTGGCGTACCCATTGGGTGTTGTTGCTGTCCAAAAACTGCCCATTTTATCACAATTATGACTTTTAGCAGCCCGTGGAGGGTCAACAAATGCTCACCGGAGTATTTTGTCCATGCAGCCTTTATTTGTCACATCAGGTTCTGCGAGTTGCCAATTTTTCTTGAAAATCTACGAGACTCGTTTATAGAAATCCACAGAAAACATGATTTTTTTAGCTTTTGGGGGGTGTTGCAGTTTAACCAGCCAAAAGCGGGCGGGTTAACGCTTGTTTTTTCAATACCCTTATTACTTACAAAAATGATCCACGGTGAATCCCACTTCCGATAAATGAGGTTATGTTTATCTCCCCTATATCGTTTTGGGTGCTTCAGGAGCCCGAAAACAGCCCATTTCATCAACATTTTGAACTTTGGCAGCCTGTGGAGGGTTACCATATGCATCGCCTAATATCTCTAGTGAATGGTCGTGTTACAGACAGGTCTAATAATGATGAATGTTTAAAAAAAAAATCTACAAGACGTGTTTCGAGGAAGCGCTTATAAACCCCAATTGTGGCAGTTTTTTTTTGCCAATTCTGAAGAAATAAGGGTTAAATCGAAAATTCCACTTCGGTGCATTTTTAGATCTTGTTACCGTCTATAAGTGTGCAAAATTTCGTGAAAATCGGTTCAAAATGGCTTCTGAATCGTACGGAGAAAATGTGTGAAAAAAAAACCAAAATAATAATCCCTAGAACAATAAAAGTCTTTTCCAGAGGGAAAAAAAGCCTAACTACCGCTTTTTCCTTTGAGCCGAAACTAATAAAATTATGGTGGACTTTATAAAACCTCCCATTTAGAATGAAAACATTTTTATCATTAAAAAATTCCACAAAGCTACGGCTATTTGATTAATTACGTTATCCATAGTATTTTTATCACAGATATTATGGAATTCTTTGTTTTTTATTCAACAAAATTCCCAGTACGTGAGTTCACATCTCCACATATAATAATGTTACCATCAGTTGAGCTTAAATATATTTCAGTGAGCAAATGATAGAAAAATGACTCAGCGTTCCTTCCCCATGGAGAATTTTCAGGTGACAGGTAGCAAGACGTAAGTATAAATTCAAATTCGTCGTACTTCGATCAAAATTTATACCTTCACGTGTTCTGTCCAACACCTCAATGCAAAAATGTTTACCAAACACTTCTTTAACAAGGAGCTCCACCCTACCCGAACCCCTTATTGCTTTTCGATACATATCACCTCTGTTAAACCCCTTCCAAATATATCCGCATAACAACAAATCATCAGTTCCCGTTAGATAGGTTTCATTCACTCTTAAACTGTCACAATTTACTGACTTAATGCGCTCAGCTTTTAGGGCCCTATTATTAACAGTCCAACCATTCGGGTTTATATGGCCTACTTTAACTTTATCACCCAATTATGAGTCAGCACCTAGGTCGCTTCCTAGGTCACACCCCACCTTCGCATTTCTCAGTCCAACATCACCCCAAAACAGGGTAGTGTCCTATTGACGGGCATCACTTTTCTTAACTAGTCGACCGCTACCAGTTGTTCTGAAATCCCTTCCCTGTAGTAACTGTTCTAAAATAGCCCGCCAGTTCATTTCAATCAACCGTTCTGTATGTGATTTACCGCTCTTGGTTTAACAATCTTTAAATGTAGTACTATCTCTCAAACGTTTCTTATTTTGAAAGATGGACAACTTCTGTTGTAAGTTTTCTACTTGGACTTTCACAAGAGACGGTTTATTCAGATTGCGTTTTATGGGGAGCGAGGGATTTACAACCTTCACCGAATTGGACATATCATCACAGAAACTGCCTATCAAAGCATAAATAGTTTCAGTTAAATTTATTTTCCTCCTCCTGTTCAGAGACATTTGTTAGGATCACTTCAGAATTTGATTCAGAGTGTTCATCGCCGCTTTCCTTATTACTATAGACACATCAGCTAAACTAACTGGACCAACGATAGTACTAAGCATGCATTCTCTAATAGTTACTGACTGAGCTGGAGGTATTCAGGAATTTGAACAATCTGCCAACGTGCAGCATGTGACGCCGAGCCGCAAACTCACTTAGACGCCAATTCACAGAACGCACGGACCCAGGTATGGTAAGCGAATACAGGTGTTCAAGTGACGTCAACTGAACACCTAGTCTATTGTTCTATCATTTCTGTATTTCGCGTTTCTTACCGACCCGGAGAAGACAAAAGAATTAGTGTGTAAATTGTATTCATCTTTGTTTGAAAACCATCAATCCTTGAAAGCAACTCATCGATCCTTCTCTGTTCCACACGTAACTGAATGTCCAAGTCCGATTTGATTTCTTTCATTTTAAAGTTTATTGTGGTTAGAAGTTCACCTCGCAATTTATCCAACTTGCTGTCGATGTTTTTTTTCTGATACCAATTTGACCAGACTTAATTTCGGATACCAATGAAAACAGTTCAATAAATTGTGAACTAACCGACTCATCACCGCTTGCTTCTACCCTACGTGATATGGATTCGCCCTCCATCTTGGCTGACTTCTGTGGTTTCGAGGTATCACCATCGGACGCCATATCACACCTTCTAGGCCCACTTTTGCTCCCCATCTAAGCTACGTAGCACTTCTGTACAACCATCCAAATCAACTCCAACTCATAAACCAAACTTAAAAGTCTATTTAAATAATATTTAACACAAAGTTGACAGGGCAGTGAAGAACACGTCTCTCATCATTAGGCATGCGCATTATTGCGTGTAAGTGCCCGGAGAGTGAAACAATGCTCGTTTTCTGACGTAAACAATTTTTGGTTTTTTTTGACTAATGAAATAGGGCCCGGCATTGATAACCAACTCTTGGGCTGGGCGCCCTACAGAGAGTGCAGAGTTAGTTAAAACGATTGGCTGAGCTTAATGTCTAATAATTGATTGCAAGAAAGTTGCAATTTGGTGCCATTTCGATCAGATTATGAATGGATTGCGAGTCAGTCCAGTCAAAACGCCATACCCGCTTTCCTTCCCGGAGCACTATAGTTTCTCGCCAGTCGATAAATGGACGGGGAGAAAATAGAATCCCCGATGCTATTTTTGTTTGATCTTCATCTCAAAAAACGTTATTTATGAAATCTCACCTAACTGATCGGATCCCGATCTAATGGAGACAATGTTCGTCATAGAAGAGATTTACAGGAAAGTTTACTCCCTCAATATTCTAAAGTGTCCGATAACTTTAACCCTTTACCTAACATGAAAATCAGACGACACTTACAAAAATAATTCTTGAACAACTAATATTTTTTCATTTGTTGTCTGAAAAACATAGGTTGTGATCACTCACTGGAACGTAACCTATGTTTTTGAGACAAAAAAAAATGAAGAAATAATGAAAATTAACTGACGATTTTTGAGAACAGCGCTGGCCGGTTTTCGCCGTTACGTTGGGTAAAGGATTAACAATAAGGGCATGGAAATTTCATATAAAAATTGAAATTTTGAAATGTTAGCGAAGTTGTATCATCAGTGTGCGTATTCATTTCACAAACATCAGGCATTTTCCTGTAGATTAGTATAAAAATAAAAAAAAACGACTGTTTACTACAATTTGTTGCCGAATCAGTTTGAACGTCTGACTTTTAGTCTCTGTTTAAATTCATTTAAAAACAAGACAAAGGCGCTTTCACATCTGTTGATGTTCTGGAACCTGATTGTGTTCATTACATCAACGGTGCGCATCGTGGCATATAATACATACTCTACCCTGTCCATTAATTTAAAAAGACTACGAGGTAAAATTTGCTAATTTACTTTTTCCCGGGAAAAAATAAACACTTAAAAATTACTGTAAAAGCTCTTTCATTAAACGATGAGCAAAAGTAGACATTTATTTAGTTGCTTATAATTAGTTTGCCACAAGAAGCCGCGAGCTGTCTCTTGTTTTCATTCAGTATCAAATGTAACAAAGGAAAACTTCGCTTTATTTTTTGCTGATGTCATTGTGTTTTTTGTACAACTATCCAATCCAGGCGTTATTGTATCCTAGATTTGAGATAGGCAGTTCGTAATGATAGGCGGTGCACTGTTTTTTGGGCATGCTCGGTTGTCATGAAGGGAAGTAAACTATGGACTCCAATACACTCTGTGTACCCTGTTGATCTACTGGGACAGCAGTATTGTGAGATATGTTCTGTTGTCTTGCACTATAGTATAGGGTGAGCGATATCCATTGCTCTACTGTTAGACCTTAATCTTACTAAGCCATAAATGAATTGTACTGATGTCGGTGTACCCATACTCTAAAACAGTTAGATTAAACATCTTTTATTTGCAAACTTGTAAAAATCCAAAGGGATCAGAGAACAAGTGCTTTCCACTTAGAAAACTCTCTTTTACCGACATTTTACAATTCTAACGTGAAGCAGCGAACAAAACAATCCAATCTAAAGTGCATAATAGCAAACAGGAAACAAGTAATTAATGTGAGAGTAAAGTATGCAAGAACCTTCAAAGAAGAAATGGAAAAGGGATAGATTGCAGCAGTTTACAATAGCTTGCCTTCCACTGTATGCTCGGTAGGATTTAACCCTTTATCTTCATATAACTTGACTCAATCCACATGAAGTTGTAACCAAAATTTAAATCTTATTATCTTTTCAGTTTCCAATGCCTGGTTCGCAGGGTCAACGACCCCTCGTTGCAATGACCTCGTGTAGCTACTTACACCGAGGGGTCGTAATCCCTGGCATGAAAGCAAATCTTGAAAAAAGGGGTCGTAATCCCTGGCATGAAAACAAATCTTGATTTTTTGTTCTTATAAATATTTGCAGAGGTCATCCTCTGTTCATGTTTACTGAAGGGTCTGTGAGTTCAGTCAGATTCGAAGTATGAAGTATGGTGCAGAGTTCCGACTCACATATAAATGGGTAACATTGACAATATAACTGTTGCGCAATTATGGTAGAAAGAAAATAACCGCGTGTGATGGGGAAATGTTGTGAAATGTAACAGACAGGTGGAGCAAATTTGAGAAAGCAACTTGTTCGGCATAATTATTATTTAATTTTCAAGATTTGCAGTTGCATCAATTGTAGAGGATGTTGAATGTATTAATAGTTCGACTACTATTCAAAGCGTTTGGATTCGTGTATAAATTTTTGGACAGCTTGAAATATAACCTCGTTATCTTTATTTGGAAAGGTCGCCTCTCCATAGAGTAGCTGGTCAATCTTAGTAATGTTGTATTTTAGCAGGATACGATTCAGTTTGTTCCGAGATGGGACATAGTGGTTGCACACGGAGAAATAGTGATGGGTATCTTCTATTTCGTTGCGAGTGCACGTACACTCGGGGGAATCGAATATATGGTTTGCAAATTTATCAGCGTTCAGATCACTACACCCGTTTCTTAGCCGACAGTGAAATATACTCCGTTTTCTTTTCCCTTTATTAAAGTATGGGGAGGGTGGGGGGGGGGGGGGGGGGGGGTTCACATGCGGGTTAGTCAAGAGTTTCTTAAAGTTTACCAAAGAGTCAGTTTTGATGGTCTTATCGATCGTGTTCCATATTTTTGAACATGCCGGAAAGAACGATTTTTTCAACAATTCCGTTCGCAAAACATATGGAACAAATTCTGAAGCGTTTCTAAGGGAATAATTTGCTGTGTCACAAACTCCCCTTGGTAAGAGGTCAGTAAGGTATTCTGGAGAGTTTTCATTTACAATCTTATGAAACAGACACATTTTCTGAATGTATCGACGTTCCTCTAATGATTTCCATCCCAACTCCAAGAGGAGTTGTTCCTTCGAGACCGAGCTTGTCAGTCCCGTTTTTATGCGTGCAGCGTCGTAATGTATGTCGTCGAGGCCTTTCAGTGGTGTATTGGGGGCGTTATCCCATACTGGGCTAGAATATTCTAATATTGGTAAGATAAAAGCTGTGTACATAGTTTCTAAGGTGTTTCGGTTTCGGCAAAATTTTAACTTCCTAAGCTGGGATAGTCTGGAACTAGCACGTTTACTTATATTTAGGATGTGTTTGTCCCATGACAAGTCGGATTGTATGATTAGTCTTAAATGTTTATGCTCATCAGTAAAGGTAAGTGTTTCATCTAGAATTTGATGGTTGGGTATGGGATATTTTTTGTTATCGAGAATAACATCAGTTTTGTTTTTTGAGCGTTAAAATTTACGAGCCACTTGTCGGCCCAGACATTTATCTGGTGTATGTCCCGATTTTATCTTTTCATTTCATTCATCGTCTGATCACTTCTAATTAAGCAGGTATCATCAGCAAATAAACGGGTTACAGATTCTATATTCTCGGCGATGTCATTTATGTACACCAATAATTGGAAAGCTCCAAGTACGGAGCCCTGTGGTACACACCATTTACAACAACGTGTTGTTTGCGATTGGTCAAGTAACTGTCAAACCATTCCAAAAGTCTTTCAGTTATTCCACTTTCTTGGAGTTTAAAAAGTAAGTCCCTGTGCCACACTCTGTCAAACGCTTAAGATATGTCGCAGAAAACTCCACCTGTCGGTTGTTTTTTGTCAATGGCATGGCAGAGAGAATGATAAATTTCTATGAGTTGGATCACCGTATTATTTGAGGTAAGAAACCCGATTGGAATTTGTAAAGGAGATTATTCTCGTTGAAGAAGTGAAAAACTTGAAGACTACTTTTTCCAATATTTTCCCAGTAACACACAGGAGAGATATAGGTCGGTAATTGCCACCATATCGAGGGTCGCCTTTTTTATATATTGGTATGAGGTCTGCTAATTTCCACTGACCCGGATAGATACTCGTACGCAATGATTTATTATGTTATAAAACAGTTGAATTGGAAATTAACTCAAATCGACTGGGTTGCATTAATATGAACCCAATTGGGTTCATATTCATTCAACATATGTGATTTGGATTGAATTTTAATCCAACTGATTTTAGAGTGCACTCTATATACTATATACCCAAATACTACAGCTTATATTTGCCTGCCGGATGTAGTTCTGAACTGACCCAAGTGTATTGGAAAAGGCTGCAGCAGATAAATGCCAGTACCGTCCTGTACAACTAAGAATATTCCAGGGAAATTAACAATTTTCAACAAACTTTTAAACCGTTTTGTGGCGGCTTAAATCATAATTTTGGTACATCTTATCGCTTTCTGATTATCTGATCATAAATGTAAAAACGTTTCCTTGGTCAAATGTCATTTGTTTGGATCCAAGATGTGATGGAAAGTGTTTTCTTGTTTTTACTATACTTTTTACGGGTGTTTACGGTTACTATCAGTAAATATGACATTATGGCCGCCTCAAGATTAGTATAAATCTGAAGTTGGTGGTGCCGTTTTTTATGATGCTTATCCCCGACACAGGATGTCAAGTCCTAAGATACAACAATGTTTTTCAGAGTAACTGGCAAGTAATACAATATAGAATTCAGGGTCTCGAATTTTCTGATCTCGTACTTTCTACATTTCTTGTTATTAATACGCCCCGAAGAATCTCCAAAGATACATTTCACTCCACTCCGCCTCGGGCATTGCATCGCATCATGTGATTTTTCTGTAAGATTGGCCACTTTGAAAATAATCTTAAAGAAACTGTTCGTCCGAATTGGAGCTTATGTTACTTAACGGGGTTGGAGTGACTACCCTTTTACGGTGGATTGTTCGACCAGTTTTACGACTCTTGAAATCCAAGCATATTTATGGCCAACTTTTAACCCACGCAGCAACATTCAACTATAAACGAACCATCGACCACACTGGCTTCCAATGAATGTTGAATTCATTTTATCCAGCATGAAGCTCTGTTTTTGATCTTTCTGGCAAATCTGAGTTAGAAATAGTTTAGACATTTGAGACATCCCAAAACATTTCGAAAATTCGTCGAAATGATGTTGATTCTCGTAGACGTTTATTACATTATTATACAATTAGAAGATTTCTGTTACATTACTGATTGATTATTACACTACTGGTTCATTTTCACTGCATTACTGGTTATTATGACGCTATAATAATAACTCTTTGGTCGGCCACTGATTTGTCGCGGTTCTCGGGTGAAAAGGCCTTGGCTACCCCCGTACTCCCAACTGCCTCCCTATTACCACGCATCTTCTTTCATCCCAACACTCGGAGACGAACTGCTTGATGACATTCTTTGCTCCACTTTTCCACATCTAACCGGTTAGCATATTAACCTTCTCCTTAAAGTCACTCGCTACCCACGTGTTCTTCATTTCCCCCCCCCCCCCCCCCCGCCCACTTCCCCATTATACTTCCAGTGAATCGGATTCTCTTGGACTGGTATTTGGGGCATTCTAGAAGAAAGTGCTCCACGGTCTCCACCAAGCCTAAATTACACACTTGGCACTCCTTTTCAATGTTTCCCCAATGTTTCCCCTCCGCTCCAGGGACCGCGACCTCAGCTTGAACAACCGTCACCCCCAAAGGTGCCATCAACGTACTCCTCAAAAAGAGGCTTCTCTTTATGACGCAGGCCTCCCGAAGATCTCTTAGATTTGAGCCCCTCTCGCCAGTTAAGGCTACCATCATCCATGACTCTTTCCTTGACGTTTTTCTTACTCTGGGTTGCGTCTTGGTCCGAGATCTCCAATGAGTAGTTCTCTGTTAGCTCCCTCACTTGGACCATCCACCCTGTCTTGGTATTAGAGTTGAACATACTCTGGAACATTACTTTACACCATCAGCTGTCGGGGAGATTTACCAAATAATCAAGATAGCCGAGTTTCAATAAGTCTAGCCCGATCCTCATCCACCCAAGCTCGCACCACTACAGTTTGTTTACGGCACTACCGGTTGTAACACCCTTCGCTGAATAACTTTCTCTGGACGACCAACCACTTAATAATGGATTGTCCTATTAAAGTGGTAAATGGCTGCTAGTAGAAGTGGTTGAACAAACATTTTAGAACTTTCAAGGAAGTTTATGAACCACACCTGTCAATTTGAGTGTTATAATTTCTTTGTTACATACCTGACTCACAGAAGCCAATAACCACACCAAAGATGATAGCACTTCTTAAAGCAGCCATCTGAAACAGAAACATAATTATAATACTCTTTATGTGGTTAGCTAAACTTTGCCACAATTTCAATCGGCCGCATCTCTCTCTTCCTCTCCCTCCTTCTCTCTCTCTCTCTCTCTCTCTCTCTCTCTCTCTCTCTCGAATTTGAATTTCAAAATATCTCTCATTATTGGACGGAACGATAGATCACCTACCACACAATCGGTGTTCTCAGTTGTAATGCCAAGGAGCTTCGAAGGGCTTTTGTCGACAAACTGTGCGACAAACTTTAATCTGGTAACCCCTTGTACAAATGACAAGGCATCTATAAAAAAAAAAAACAAGCGCCGTATTTGTGCATAACAAACACACGAAAACGAAGATTATCTCAATTGTACCATTTGGAGTGGTCCATTATTAGTTCACGGTTGTCTGATATTCAACCGACAACGAACTACGATTTTCTGAAGAAATGATCACACAACACTGGCAACTTTTCAGCGCATCAACAAGTTGGTATCAATAGTTTCTTGTTCCGTCTTCTCCCAAAAAGGAGATACTCAACAATGTAGAAAAAAAAACTATCCACCGTAATTAGTAGTAGTACGATGCTTTCGGGAACTGTTACTTCTGTGGAACAAACAAACGGCATTAAAAGTAAAAGGACTATTCCCATTCGGTGAGGGATACTACGGAAAAAACAACGATTTCATTTTTGTTTTCAAATGACAGTGTATGTTTCTTTTTTCACCCAGTTAAATACTGTAGTAGCAGGTCACAGCAGCGATTTTGTAATATTTCCTAGGAGAAATATTTACAAGTATTTTAATAACAGAGAATTCCGATCAATGTGAAATTAGAAAAAAAATCTGTGAAATTAAAAATATATATTGTCTATTTGCTCTCAACGTTTGTGTTGTACCACAGAGAGCACTCACAAAAGGTAGCCATTCACAGTTCATCACGGGGGATGATCCTTTGGTTAAAATACTATATTTTACATCAATAGGAACCGTCATGGTAGACATAAATTATTTCCGATTATAATTGAATATACATTTAATTACTATCGGAAAATGTGTCTAGCATTTCGTTTTTTTGTGATTTTAAATTATAATATTTTAACTGATTGTAATTGGTTGTGTAAAGACATAACAGTCTCTTACAATTTCGAAAGGGTTCGCGGTGCCTGAGTAGGTATATGTGCAGGCTGCAAGCCGAGAGGTTCTCGATTCGAATCATTGCCGCCTGCGGCAACCGCGTTGTGTCCTTGGGCAAGACACTTCACCCCCAGTGCCCACGTGGGGGCGCGGTGGCGTTGTGTACTAAGGTGTACTGCACATTGTTTTTAGCCAATGCTAACCCTGCTTGTGCGGAGTTAGTATGTTGGGGAGCTGACAGTTGCTCGCTGTGGTTCTCTCCGAGCACTCCGGCTTTCCCCAACCGCAAAACTGTCGCGGCCATGATTAGCCACTGTGCAGAAATATGTGACCTTCAAAAAACAATAAATAAATAAATACAATTTAGAGTTTAATTACGCTTGTTCTGTGTTTGAATATTCCGAGAGAAAGCCCCATACGGACAACACCCCATAATTATATCGCGGACAGAACACCATGCGGACCAAAATCCTATATTTTTTACTAGCCAAATGGGGAAAAATATAATTATAGAGCGGACAAAACGCCATGCAGATATAACAATAACAGATAAAATCTTACATATTTTTCTAAATGGTAAATAAAATTGAATTTCATCTAGCATTGGTTAAACTAGTGATTTTATACACAGTGTTGTTGTTTTGTTTTGTTTTTTGTTGCATGAGATGTACATAGTGTGTGGCATAAATTTCCAAAATATGAATGCCACAGTGCTTTTTTAATGCTCTTTGACTTTTAGTCACGAGGGTTTTGTTTGTGATACGATCAAGTAGAATTAATGAGTTTTCTTCTCTGAATCAATTAAATTTCGATATGCTCAGGCCAAATAAAAAAATACATTACATTTTGGTTTTCGAGTAGCTAATTTTTAAAAAAAATGAGAGAAGGGGGCTTTTATATGTTCTTAACCTGCTGAGTGCTAGATACCCATATTTGAATTCCATTTTCCTGGTTGATATTTCAACTTAACCCTTTCCGACTACGGTCATCGTGACGTTTTAACGTCACGACGAATCGGGTTTTGGCGACGTTAAACGCAATCGCTAGCCCTTTGAACCCTGGTGGTAGCTTCCATATCAGTTCAATGACAGCAGCAGGTAGAGTCCATACTCAATATTTGTGGGTAGACCAATTAATATTTGCAACGTGCAGCCTTGTGGCTGCACGTTGAAAATATTAATTGGTCTACCACACACATGCACTTAGCATCCATCCTATGTAATGAAATTATAAAGTAAGGTGTTCCTGGACGAGAAAGCGCCCGCTCGGGTTCAAAGTCCGAGTACGTAATATTACGTACCGTAGCCGCAACGCACGGCAATTTTCGTACGTAATATTACGTACCGTAGTCGCAAAGGGTTAAAGGCTTCAACTTCTGTGGATGTGGTTGACATCATCTTTGAAGTGATTTTATATCACCTGTATGATTATGCCTTGTTACTTTTTACGGGATAGTGCCTTGTAGTAAAACAAAGATATGTGAACAACCAAGCAATCAAGAGAACTTTAGGACTCAACCAGTCAATCCTTCACACGACGCAACTGCCAAAACTGGCCAGTTTTACTCGCAAAAATCACTATTCAATTTTACATTACTTTGTTTTAATTTGTTGTCTCAAGCACATAGCTTATGACCCGTTATGGAACGAACTCGACGATCTCTTTCCAATAGGGTCATACGCTATTTTTTAAGCTAAAAATGAAAAATAGTTATTGAAGACTTTTGATTGCAAGTGTCATCTGCGTTCGTGTTTGGTAAAGGTTTAAGAAAGAAATACCGACTATAATCGTTCTCGGTAAAGGATATACGCATCATTCGAAAAAGAAATACCTTTCGCAAACTATTTGAGTTTTTCCCCCTGCAAGACAGAGCAAACAGGATATTTGCAAAAAAAATAGATGAACACATAAAAAAGAGGGACACCGAATTTTGACCATTCTTTGTTGCAAGCACGTTGGAAGTGAATATACATTAATCGAAAAATATAGAAATTTCAGGTCTCTCGATTTCACTCTGATTTCTCAAGCAAATAAAACGTTTAATGAGAACGTTTAATTTCATTGATGGATTGCCTGAGAATCCTTTTAGTTTTTTAGGTTTTTCTTTTGGGAGGGGGGGGGGTTGGGTCTGGTGGGAGGGTGGACCTTATCTGTCCATCGTATCATTCGTGCATGGTCCTGTTCTACACCTCATTTTTTCAGAAAGCCCACTGTTTGTAGAATATTTTTCCCATTATCTGCTACTTGTGGACTAGGGCTTCTCTAAATTAGTTTCAGAATAATGACTCGAGTCTTCTTTATTTTGTGCATTAAAGATTTGGCACTCTTTTGCGCCCATTTTGTGGATTGTTTTGTTTTAATTTACGTTTCCGTGCATTACTTCAAACAATAAGGAATGGGATTTCATTTATTACTCTTGGTAATCATCACTTTACGCCAAAATACACCATTACCAGACAGTTGAAGCAAGGCGAATAAACGAATGACATCTGACCTCTGTTACTTCAGCATTTTCACCTTTGTGATCGCTGGAAGTGAAGCACTGCTCTGAAATAATTTTGTGTCACAGGAAAAATTGCACCCAGCAACCAACGCCAGGAATTGGAACTCTTTCAAGTGGCCAACACAGGTATATTGACTCTAGACTGCAGGCCTACGTTGCAGGTGTGATATAGCAACAGTAGCTTAATCACCAAAAAATATATATTCTTGAGCGGTATACGTGACCGATGTCATTATTTGTTGCAGGCACGTGGAAGTGAATATACATCAATCGAAAAATATAGAAATTTCAAGTCTCTCGATTTCATACTGATTTCGCAAGCAAATAAAATGTTTAACGAGAACGTTTAATTTCATTGAGGGATTGCCTGAGAACCATTTTATTTTTTTTTTTTTGTTTTTTTTTTTTTTTGGGGGGGGGGGGGGGGTGTCTGTTCATCGCATCACTCGTGCATGGTCCTGTTCTGCACCTCATTTTTTTCTGAAAGTCCACTGTTTGTAGAATATTTTTCCCATTTTCTGCTACTTGTGGATTAGAGCTTTTGTAAATTACGGCATGTAATATACGTTTCCACAAAACATTTCCAAACAATTTTTGAAATTTTAGAGTTTCATAATAATGACTCCAGTCTTTTTTTTATTTTGTGCATTAAAGATTTGGCACTCTTTTGCGCCCATTTTGTGGATTGTTTTGTTTTAATTTACGTTCCAGAAGCAAGGCGAATAAACGAATGACATTTGACCTGTGTTACTTCAGCATTTCCCCCCTTGTGATCGCAGGAAGTAGAGCATTGCTCTTAAATAAGTTTGTGTTACCTGAAGAATTGCACCCTGCAACCAACGTCTGGAAATGAAACTCCCTCAAGTGGTCAACACGTGTATATTGACTATGCTAGACTGCATGCCTAGGTTGCAGTTGTGATATAGCAACAGTAGCTTAATCACCAAAAAATATATAACTTGAGCGGTGTACGTTACCGATATTATTATACTTGGTGCATGTACGTAAAATGTCATTGGAATCACGCATATAAGTACCAAGTTGTGCAGTTGACTGTAGAAGAACAGCATTAGAAGAATTGTACATGAGTCCCCATGAGGCTTCTACGCGAAAAGGCTGTGAGGTTGTTTGTAGAAAGTCTGAACCTTCAAGCGTTTTTGCACAGTCAACGTTAGACGGGGAGGTGTATATATACTACTCAAAGTTTGCTAAGCACCAAATATTTGACACATCAATGTGAAATTTTCTTGTGACATAATTACGGATTTTCTATGGATATGACTGAATAATGTTTTGAGATGGTCCCCAGTGTTTACAA
Source organism: Pictodentalium vernedei (assembly GCA_031216915.1). Taxonomy (NCBI): domain Eukaryota; kingdom Metazoa; phylum Mollusca; class Scaphopoda; order Dentaliida; family Dentaliidae; genus Pictodentalium; species Pictodentalium vernedei. Next base: position 335,508,157 of record CM062295.1, read on the forward strand.
TAGCTCTCTTGACAGGCAAACGTTTCGTGACAGTCATGGAAAGCATGTACCCCTTGATTTTCATGATGTTTTCGTGTACCGTCTACATATACTTGACATGTGTAGGGTATTCAGTCTTCAAACCCTTGCGATTTAATGATTGAATATGGCAAATGCAAATGTAAGATGACATTTGCCTGAAGCAGAAATGTGGCGGGCTGTAGGGATGGTGGAGCAAGGGGCTACCCATCGTCAGGTTGGTGAAGCCCTTGGTGTGCATCATACGGTTATCACCAGAGGCGGTGCAAGATTTCAACAGTATGGCACACCAGTGAGACGGCATGGTGGTGGCAGAGGCAGAGGAACATCTGCAGCTGAAGACCGGTTTCTGATCATTCAGGCCCATAGGAACCGCTTCGCTACAGCAACCTAGCTACGCAGTGACCTTCAGAATTCATCCAAGGTAAATGTTTCGACGCAGACTATCCAGGCAAGGTTGCACGAAGGTGGTCTCCGATCAAGAGGACCATGTATTCGCATTCCGCTGTCCCAGAACCACCGCCCGGCACGATATGAATGGGCATGGACCACGTTGGATGGACCAGAGAAGGTTGGGAACCTGTCCTGTTAACAGATGAGTCAAGGTACTGTCTAGACCACGCAGTTAGGCGTTCTCGGGTATGGACAAGACCAGGAGGGCGATTTCATACAGCCAGCATTGCTGAACATGACTGCTATGGTGAAGGGTCAATTATGGCCTGGGGTGGCATCAGCCTGGATGGACGCACAAAGCTCTGTGCCACTGAACGTGTTACATTGACTGCACAACGGTACATTGATATGATCCTGGATGTCCACATCAGATTGCATGCAGGTGCAATGGGTGATAAATTCATTCTGGTGGACGAAAGTTCCCTACCTTATGTTGCCCATGCTGTCGAGGAGTACCGGCTGAGGGAGAGGATTGGGCGAATGGACTGGCGAGCAAGATCTTCTGACCTCAGTCGAATCGAACATGTCTGGAATGAGTTGCACCTTGCAATTTCAGACCGTCCAGTCAAGCCATGAAGTGTCCAGAAGCTTGGTGTCACTCTGGTCCAAGAATGGAACAACATCCCGCAAAGGACCATCAGGAACCTGATTGGGAGCATTAACAGCAATGGGTCTCATACTCTGGATATTGAACCCATACCAGTTTGCTCCGTCAACGTTTTGGCATACTGAAACATTTCACTGAAAAAAAAAATAAAAAAATAAAAAAATAAAAAAAAAAAAAAAAAACTAGCGTAACAATAGCAAAATTGCAACTTAATATGAATATGTTTCGGGTAGCGCTACCCACGCATTTTTCCACACATTTTGTCCGCACGATTCTGAAGCCATTTTCGGACCGATTTTCACAAAATTTTGCACACGCATAGAGAGGCACAAAATCTAAAAATGTACCGAAAAGGAATTTTCGATTTAATCCATATTTCGTCAGAAACTGTCAAAATTGGGGTTTATCGGCACTTTCTCGAAACACGTCCTGTACATTTTTTTTAAACCTTCATCATTGCTAGACCTGTCTGTGCCACGACCTTTGATACACATGACATAACAGGCGATGCATATGGTAACCCTCCACAGGCTGCCAAACATCGACATTTTGATGAAATGGGCCGGATACAGGCCCCCAGAGCACCCAAACGATACACGAGAGATGAACACAACTTCCTTTATTGGAAGTGGAATTCACCGGAGATCGTTTTGTGAGTAATAAGGGTGTTACAAAAACGAAGCGTTAACCCGTTTTGGGCTGGTTAAACAGCAATACCCCCATAAAGCTCACAAAATCATGTTTTTCGTGGATTTCTCTAAACGAGTCTTGTAGATTTTCAAGAAAAAATTGTCACTCCCAGGCCTTGGTGTGACAATAGAAGTTGCATGGACAAAATACTGCGGTGAGCATTTGTTAACCCTCCACGGTCTACTAAAAGTCAAAATTGTGATAAAATGGGCTGTTTTTGGACGCCAACAGCGCCCAATGGGTACGAAAAAAGGAAGGGAGCCTTCTTTTATCAAGCGCACAATCTATACGCAAACATTTTTGTAAGTAGTAAGGGTGTTCAGAAGTCGAAGTCTTAACCCATTTTGGACAGGCTAAAGAGAGAGACCCCCTTAAAATCTTAAAATTCCCATTTTCTGTGGATTTCTCTAAAAACATCCTGTAGATGTAGATTTTCAAGAAAAATTGACTACTCACAGGTCTTTGTGCGATATTACAAGTTGCATGGACAAAATATTCCGGTGAGCATTTATTAACCCTCTAGAGGCTGCCAAGCATCATAATTTTGTTGAAATGGGCTGTTTTCAGACACGCACAGCACCCAATGTGTACCTGAGAAATAAAGATAATCTCCTTTGTTGGAAGTGGAATTCACCGAGGGCCATTTTAGTAAGTAATAAGAGTATTAAAAAAACCAAGCGTTAACCCCTTTTTGTGGTTGTCAATAGTGATACCCATCAAAAGCTTAAAAAATTATGTTTTCCCTGGATTTCTTTACATACATCTGGTAGAGTTTTCAAGAGAAAATGGCCACTGATAGGTCTTGGTGTCACATTACCAGCTGATAGGATAAATTATTCCGGGAAGCATTTGTTAACCCTCCATGGGCTGCTAAATGTGAAAATTTTGAAAAAAATAGTCTGTTTTTGGATACCAACAACATCAAATGGGAATGCAACAGAGATGCATAACTTCTTTTACCGGACGCACAACTGACAGGGAAACATTTTTGTAAGTAGTAAGTGTATTCAAAAATCGAGGTCTTAACCCATTTTTGACTAGTTAAAGAGATATACCCCTTAAAAGCTTAAAATTCCAGTTTTCTGTGGATTTCTCAAACAAAATTTCAAGAAAAATTGACCTTTCGCAGGTCTTGGAGTGACAGTTCACGTTGCATGAACAAAATATTTCGGTAACCATTTGTTAACCCTCCAGAGACTGCCAAGCATAGACATTTGGAGAAAATGGGCTGTTCTTTGGCAACCATAACACCAAATGTGTACCTGCGAGATAAACATAACCCCCTTCATTGAAAGTGGAATTCACCGATGATCATTTTTGTATGTAATGAAGATATTCACAAAACCAAGCATTAACCCGTTTAGAGCTGATTGCAGAAAGATACCCCTCAACAGGTTTAAAAATTCATGTTATCCGAGGATTTCTCTAAAAACATCTCGTAGATTTTCAAGAAAAATGGCCATTCTCTGATCTTAGTGTAACATTACAAACTGCATGTACAAAATATTCCTGTAAGCATTTGTTAACCCTATGCAGGTTCTCAAACATCAAAATGTTGATAAAATGGGCTGTGTTTGAATACCCACAGCACCCGAAGTTGAGAGGAGAGATCAAAATAAGTGGAAGTAGAATTCACTGAGAATTATTTTTGGAAGTAATAAGATTATTCAAAAAACAACACTTAACCCGTTTTGGGCTGGATAAACAATGATACCCATCAAAAGCTTAAAATTCATGTTCTCCCTGGATTTCTCTGAAAACATCTTGTAGATTTTAAAGAAAAAATGGCCATTCGCAGTTCTTGGTGTGACATTACAAGTTGCATGAATGAATATTCCTGTTAGCCCTCTACAAGCAGCCAGACATCAATGTTTTGGATACATTTGAGATAAAATGGACCATTTTCAAATAGCCACATCGCTACGTGGGTATGTGTCAAACAAACATAACTCCTTTTGTCGGTCATTGACTTGTTGGACGACGATATTGACATTAACCCACTCCACCGTTAATGATGGTTTTACATAAACAATTTTTTTTTTTATCAAACTGAGTCATTTGAGACTACTATACTCACCTTTCTCATAACATCAATGAAGGCATTTCAGTGAGACAGTTAAAACAATTCATCAGACACTGTGGGGTCATGAAAAATCATGGAATCTCATCGGGAAAAGCCATGATTCTCCAGAATCATAAAGTCTAGTTATTACTATTTTTTTTTCCACACATCTTGTCCGTACGATTCAGAAGCCATTTTCGAACCGATTTTCACTGCATTTTGCACACTCATAGAGGGACACAAAATCAAAAAATGTCCCGAAGCGGAATTTTCGATTTAACCCTTATTCCGTCAGAATTTGCAAAAAAAACCGTCAAGATTGGGGGTTTATCGGCACTTTCTCGAAACACGTCTTGCAGATTTTTTTTAAACATTCATTCTTGCAAGACCTGCCTGTAACACGACCATTGATACACAAGCCGTATTAAGCAATGCATATGGTAACCCTCGGCAGGCTGCCAAACATATAAATTTTGATGAAATGGGATGTTTTCGGACCCCCACAACACCCAAACGATACACTAGAGATAAACATAACTTCCTTTATTGAAAGTGGAATTTACTGAGGATCATTTTTGTAAGTAATAAGGGTGTTCAAAAAACAAGCGTTAACCCGTTTTAGGCTGGTTAAACACCAAATCCCTCAAAAAGCTAAAAGTTCATGTTTTCCGTGGATTTCTCTAAACGAGTCTCGTGAATTTTCAAGAAAAATTGGTCACTCCCAGGTCTCGGTGTGACATTACAAGTTGCATGGACAAAATATTCCGGTCAGCATTAGTTAACCCTTCCCAGGCTGTTAAACCTAACAGATGTGATAAAATGGGCTCTTTTTGGACACCAACAGTACCCAAAGGGTATATCACAGAGAAAGATATCTTCATTTATCGGACACAAAAGTGACAGGAAAACATTTTTTGTAAGTGGTAAGGGTGTTCAATAGTCGATGTCTTAACCCATTTGGGGCTGGTTAAATAGAGATACCCATTAAAATCTTAAAATACCCGTTTTCGGGGGATTTCCCTAGAAACATCTTGAAGGATTTGAAGAAAAGCGGCTGCACGCAGGTCTTAGTGTGACATTACAAGTTGCATGGGCAAAAAATTCCGGTCGGCATTAGTTAACCCCCCTCCGGGCTGCTAAACGTCAAAATTATGATAAAATGGACTGTTTTTTGGACACCAACAGCACACAATGGGTATGCCACAAAGAAAAGTGCCTTCTTTTATCGAGCGCACAATTGATACGGAAACATGTTTGTAAGTAGTAAGGGTATTCAAACGTCGAAGTCTTAACAAATTTTGGGCAGGCTAAAGAGAGATACCTCTTAAAAGCTTAAAATTCCCAATTTCTGTGGATTTCCCTCAAAGAAACTTGTAGTTTTTCAAGAAAAATTTACTATTCGCAGGTCTTTGTGTGACATTACAAGTTGCATGGACAAAATACTCCAGTGAGCGTTTATTGACCCTCTGCACGTTGCCAAGCATCGTAATTTTGTTGAAATGGACTGTTTTCGGGCCCGCACAGCACCCGATGTATACACGAGAGATAAACGTAATCTCCTTTGTTGGAAATGGAATTCACCGAGGACCATTTCTGTAAGTAATAAGGGTATTCAAAAATCCAAGCGTTAACACCTTTTTGGCTGGTTAACAGGGATACGCATCAAAGCTTAAGAAATCGTGTTTTCCCTGGATTTCTTTAGAAACATCTTGCAGGGTTTTCAAGAGAAAATGGCCGTTGATAGGTCTTGGTGTTACATTACCAGCTGCATGGATAAATTGTTCTGATAGGCATTTGTTAACCCTCCATGGGCTCTTAAATGTCAACAATTTTGAAAAAAAATTGTCTGTTTTTGGACACCTACAACATCAAATGGGAATGCCACAGAGAAACGTAACATTTTACCGGACACAAAAATGATAGAGAAATATTTTTGTAAGTAGTAAGAGCATTTAAAAATCAAGGTTTTAACCCATTTTCGGCTGGCTAAGGAGATATACCCTTTAAAAGCTTAAAATTCCCGTTTTCTGTGGATTTTTCCGAACACGCTAGTAAGTATTCAAAAAAAATTGACCATTTGCAGGCCTTGGAGTGACATTACAAGATGCAGTGACAAAATATTCCGCTAAGCGTTTGTCAACCCTCCAGAGGCTGCAAAGCATAGAAATTTTGAGAAAATGGGTTGTTCTTGGGCGCCCATTGCACCCAAGGTGTACCTGCGAGATAACCATAACATCCTTCATTGGAAGTGGAATTCCCCGCGGATCATTTTTGTAATAAAGGTATTGATAAAACCAAGCATTAACCCGTTTAGAGCTGGTTACAGAGAAATACCCCTCAAAAGTTAAAAATTCATGTTATCCGAGGATTTCTCTAAAATCTTCGCGTAGATTTTCAAGAAAAATTGGCCATTCTCAGATCTTAGTGTAATATTGTTTGCAAACTGCATGTACAAAATATTCCAGTAAGCATTTGTTAACCCTATACAAGTTCTCAGACGTCAAAATTTGGATAAAATGGGCTGTGTTTGCGTACCCACAACACCCACAGTTAAGAGGAGAAATACACATACGTGGAAGTAGAATTCACTAAGAATTATTTTTGTAAGCAATAAGCGTATCAAAAAAAACAAACCTTAACCCGTTGTGGGCTGGATAACAATGGTACCCATCAAAAGCTCAAAATTCATGTTCTCCCTGGATTTCTCTGAAACCATCTCGTAGGTTTTAAGTAAAAATGGCCATTCGCATATTCCTTTTAGCGCTTGTATGCCCTCTAAAAGCTGCCAGACATCAATATTTTGGATACATTTGAGATAAAATGGACCATTTTCAAATAGACACAGCACGGTATGTGTCAAACAAACATGGCTCATTTTGTCGGTCATTAACTTGTCGGACATCGACATTGATATTAACCCACTCCACCGTTAATGATGGTTTTTACCTAAACAATTTTTATCAACCTGGGTCATTTGAGACGACTATACTCACCTTTCTCATAACATCAATGAAGGAACTTCAGTGAGAGAGTTAAAAACAATTCATCAGATACTGTGGAGTCATGAAAAATCATGGACTCTCATCAGGAAAAGCCATGATTCTCCAGAATCATAAAGTCTAGTTTGTAACAGTTATTTTAATATGGATAGATGCAAAACTCCAGTTTACGTTGTAACCTCAGATTTAACCCTCACGCACAGTGAGGGCGAGAATTAGAGTACCGTTTGCAAATACCAAAATTAGTCAACTAACTCTGCTCTTTATGTCATTTTGGAAAGAATTAATTTCAAACACTTTACTTTTCCATATGCAGAGATGCTTAATGAGTACATCCAGTGTTGCAAGTTATACTCTGAGGCTTAACCCACCATGTGGGTTCGCCACCCAAATAATAGTACAGTCCGACAAAAAAAATATTTTTAGTGAATTTTACAAATTTCTGTATTCGTTTATCCAAAAACAAAAATTAAAGAGCTCATTGTGCTTTGTATAACTGCATTCAAATGTCATTGGAGAACAAATTCTGTGTTATATGTTTTGGTGTTCCACTTTATCCATTACCAGTTTTGGACATACAAATATGAGTACCGTCAGACAAAATTCATTTTCCGGTTACTTTCGAACTTTTCTGTACTCAGTTCCCTGGGTAAGTTTGGTATACTTTTTTAATCTCAGATTTAACCCCCAAGCACAATGAGGGCGACAAAAAGAGTACCATTTGGAACTACCAAAATTAGCAAACTTTGGTTGCTACTCACTATCATTTTGGAAGGGGTTAATTTGAAATACTTTGCTTTGCTATATTCAAATATGCTTAATCAACAAATTCGCTGTTTTAAGTTATGCTCTGGGGCTTAACCCAACAGGTGCTTTGGACACTTAACAAATAATGCCGTCCGCGAAAAAAAATGATTTTCAGAGCATTTTGCGAATTTTTGTTTTCAGTTGTCCAAAAAGCAAAAAGAAAAGATCTTTTTGTTCCTTCCATAACTGCATTAAAAAATCAAAGGGAAAACAAGCGTGTTATATGTTTTGGTGTCCTGCGTTATTCAACACCAGTTTGGCCGTACAAATTTGAGTACCATCAGTTTTATTCTCCCTCGTTCGGAATGAGTTAATTTTAAACACTTTGCTTTTGATGGAAAGCCCTCCCTGAAACCTTTTGTCAAAAATGGTGAAGTTGGTAATGTAAATCAAGAAATATTGACAAACAGTTCAATATCCTTTTAATCAACTCATTTTGACTTGGACGGTATTTGTCAGTCTGTGTGCCAGCTCTCTGGATAAAATAAATAATTCCATTAAATACACAACCCATCACATTCCAACAATTTTTATGTGACAGTAATTTGAATTACATGTTTTTCATCGCATCTGAAACGGATATGTTACAAAAATTGTGTAATCATTGGAATGGGAAGCTTATCCTTTTTGTTGGTATGTCCCACAAATTCACAAACAGAGAGACTAGTAGAGAATAAATTAATTATTGCTATTTAAGTTACTGTCAGCATCTATGGTAATATCATGACCATATCATAGGTATTTATTCAAGATTAGCTATCAGTCGAGACTTTGAGTACACCCTGTTTTGTTGGCATGTCCCACACATTCACAAGCCGACAGAATGTTAGAGAATAAATTAATGGTATTTAAGATCACTTTCAGCATTCATGGCTATGTCATGACCATAATATTGGTATTTATTCAAGTTTAGCTAATCGCTGACACCTGAGCTGCGTGCATTAGATGACTTCCTCCCCAGGCTTTGGTTGGCGGGTCCTATTTTACCACAATATAATAAACAATAAATTAAATATCGTATTGTTTTTCAAATTGGCTTTCAGTCGATCTCTTGCTTCTCTCTCTGCTCTCTCTAACTATATGCTGGATGTCTGTTTCTATTGTTTGCCTATGACTTTCCACACAAGATACTCCCCGTCTGGCTCCTGGGACTCTGCCTCCTTACCAACGTTCTTATTACTAAGGGTAAAGATAATCAAAATGATTTAATGTTTTGTGTACAACACAGTCTGCCTTTTCACATTAAGAAGCTGGGAAAGCCCGCAATGTGTCCAACAAATTACAATTTTCTAGTTGGTTTATGCTATTTCTAATGTTGGTTTATGTTATTTCTAATTTGCTAAAATTGGGTTAAATGAAAAATAAAGACTTCAGCCATTTGTTGCGTTTTTCTTTTAATGGTCTAAAAACACAAGTCAAAAACAAGCGGCTGAAACTACATCTGGTTAGAAACGACCGCTGGTCCGAACGACTGTATCCCAATTTAGGAATGTATTGACAGATATAGGACGGTTTAGGTAAGACTGGATATATTTTGGTAGGTGTCGGGTAGTATGACGAAATATTGAAACGTACTGGCTGTTGAATAGTATTTGGTAGTATCAGGTTGTATTGGATATAGTATGGGGTAATATTTGGTAAATGCGCGTGCTGATCCAAACAGGTTTTAGTTGAGTCGGATTGGCGTCATGCAGTCTGTTTGAGAACATCTAGTATCTGTTGCCTAAAACCTGCATCATATCCTTCCATTTGACTTTCCAACACATTCGATTATTCAGAGAAAGGTGCAGTGTCCATCTGCGTCGAAATACACTTCTTGTCTCCTGTTCTCTAGACTATACTCTACTTCATAAGGGTTGACGTTGTGATTTGTTTGTCTCGATCCATGTAGAAAAACCTTCTTTGTTACTTTTTTTGTATTTTTTATAATTATTAGCTGATGTATTCCGATTGACATTACGAGTATAAACTGAGATTAATTTCGCGACATTTAGATAATATATATCCATCAATCATATTATAGAATTGCCGTATATGTGTTTAAGATGCATAGGATTACTTGTTAAAAGTTTTTAATTTCCTATAATTAGCACGTAATTCTCTATAAATCAAAGTTAATTTATTTTCCTGGCAATTATCATTAGATCTTCCACTTCTATATTCCTCTTTCCAGATTAGTCAATCGCAAAAGCTCGGAGCAAGCCAGGGACTCGTATTGGACAAACTTAAGTCTAACACCCCTAGAGATGTTATATCCTAAACATGAAAGCATTCTGACAGGTGGATCTGAAGAAGAAGTTTTTAGAGACGTTTCCACATTGCACAAACATAAAATTCGGGCACCCATAGGAACCCCAAATATTAACTCAAGGACTCGGTTTGAACAAACTGGAACCTGACCCTTCACCCCTTAGAGAATAGAGATGTTGCATAATAAATATCAAAATATTCTAGATGATAGTTCTGGAGAAGATGTTTAAGAAAATGTTCTCATATTTCACCAAGTTAAAATTCGGGCTCCCATGGGGAGCTCAAATATTAACCCATGGACTCGATTTGAACAAACTTGAATCTGACTCCCCGAAACATGTTGTATACAAACTATCATGGTCATGATTAGCCTTTGTGCAGACATGTGTGACCTTAAACACCAATAAATAAATAAATAATACCAAATATCAAAAGATTCTAATTGATGGTTCTGGGGAAGAAAATTTTCAAAGTAATTCCCTCATATTGCGCCGATGTTAACATTTTGGGTTCCAAATTTGAACAAACATGAAACTGCCATACATCCCTCCCCTCCCCCCATAAAGCTGTTGAATACCAAATAAGAAAACAGTCTGAATGGTGCATCTGATGAAGAAGATTTAAAAAAAAAATGCCTTATATTGCACTCAGTTAAATAGAGAGCCCAAATATTAACCCAGGGACCCGATTTGAACAAACCAGAATTTGCCCCTCCCCACCACCACCCCCACCCCACACCACCCCGAGATGTTGTATCCCAAATATGAAATGTTTCTGACTGGTGGATCTGAGCAGAAGATTTTAAAGAAGCTTACTCATAGTGCACAAAGTTTAAATTCATATGACGCCCAAATATTAACTCAGGGAACAAACTTGAATCTGAGTCCCTAGAGATGTTGTATACCAAATATCAAAAGATTATAAATGGTGGTTCTGGAGAAGAAGATTTTCAAAGAAATTCCCTCATATTGCACAAAGTTAAAATTTGTGCGTCCATGGGAAACCTAAACATTAACCCAGGTACTCAATGTGAACAAACTTGAAACTGACTCCCCCCCCCCCCCCCCCCCCCCCCAGAGATGAAGTATATCATATATGAAAACATTCTGACTGGTGGACCTGAAGAAGAATACTTTTAAAGAAAATTCCTCATACTGCACAAAGTTACATTTTGGGCTACAACAGAGAGCCTAATATTAAGCCAGAGGCCTGTGTTGAACAAACTTGAATGTGCCCTCACTAGAGATGTTGTATATCAAATATGAAAGCATTCTGACTGATGGATCTGTAGAAAATTTTTAAAATAATTTCCTTATATTGCATTTAGTTAAATAGAGAGCCCAAATATTAAGCCAGGTACCCCATTTGAACAAACCCGAATCTGCCCCCCCCCCCCCCCCCAACCCTCCCGAGATGTTGTATATCGAATATGACAGGATTCTCACTGGTGGATTTGAAGATGATTTTCAAAGAAATTTCCCAACATTGAATTTTCCGATAGAGAGCCCAAAAATTAACCCAGAGGTCCGATTTGTACAAACTTTAAACTTCAATCTGCACCCACCCACCCCCCCCCCCCCATCCCGCCCCAGAGATGTTGTATACCAAATATGAAAGCATTGTGATCGGTGGATCTGAAGAAGAAGATGTTTAAAGAAATGTCCTCACATTGAATTAAGTTTAAATTAGGAAATATGAAAGCATTTTGAGTGGTGGATCTGAAGCAGAAACTTTTTAAAAGAATTTCCTCACATTGCATTAAGTTAAACTCCTGGCTCCAATAGAGAGCCAAAATATTAACCAAGAGACCCGATTTGAACAAACTTGAATCTGAATCTGAAGGCATTCTGACCGGTGCATCTGAAGAAGAAGATTTTTTAAAATAATGTCCTCATATTGCACAAAGTAAACATTCGCGTCCAAATATTAACTCAGGGACTCGGTTTGTTCAAACTTGAATTTGACCCTTATCACGCAATGCAAAAGATTTCACTGTTCTTCTTGGTATCATAAAACTCGACTGTGTTTGATTTACATGGTAGCTCTTTTAGATTTTGTTTTCTCAGGACACACGCATTAATATTTAAAGACAAGAATACTCTCGTTGGGGTTTTAAACGCAATCGATAAGTTCACTGGCGCTGTGAAATCCTTTACTTATTCCCAGTTCCAAATTCAACATTCATCATTTGGTCGAAATTCACGGAATAAACGGCGTTGTAGGACGGCTATCTAAGATACACGATAATGAAAATCCTAAGTTTCATTCCCCGTCCCCTTTTAAGGTGTCAGCTTGACCTCTAAAAGTGACCAAATGGTAATTATTGGCCGAAATTCGTGGAATAAGCGGCGTTGTAGGGTGGCGCCCTAAGGTATAAGATTATTGAAATTCCAAGTTTCATCCTCCAACACCATTAAGGGGTCAGCTTGACCCCTAAAAGTAACCAAATAGTCAAAATAGTTATTGGCCGAAATTCTCGGAATAAACGGAGTAATAGGGCGGCGCCCCAAGATACAAGATTATTGAGATTCAACCTCCGACCCCTTTTAAGGAGACATCTTGACCACTAAATGTGACTAAATTGTCAAAATTGTAATTCTTGGCCGAAAGTCGCAGAATAAATGGCGTTGTAGTATGCTACCCTAAGATACAAAATTATTGAAATCATAAGTTTCATCCTGCGCCCCCTTTTGATGGGTAAGCTTAACCCCTAAAAGTGACCAAATGGTCAAAATAGTACTAATGGACCGAAATTCACAGAATAAACGGCGTTCCGGATGGCGCCATGAGATACAAGGTTATTTAAATCCTTACGTCTTTCCTCCGACCCCTTTTAAGTCTGTAATTTTTCATTTCAAGCGCGTCGACTAATAGACTAGCACGTTCGACTTCAAACCGAAAGCTTCAGAGCTTGATGGTGGACTGCATTGTGTCATTGGGAAAGAAACGTAATCCTGGCTTGTCTACTTGAATTGGGAAGGCTGGAAATAGTATGAGGTACTGTAACGAATTATGGTGTGAGAAAGCCCCACGCAACAGTTCCCTCTCGTCTCCTCCCGAGATCCCAACCGAATAATCAAAGTTAGCTGAATGTCAGGTTAATATATCAGGTGATGTTTGGGGCTGTTATTCGTATATAGAGAATTGCTTGTCAGGACAGGTGGCCAGCGATACATTTAGAAAAATCAAGGGAATGGCACGGCGATTTCATAATGGGGAGTGATAAGGAATGAAAAAGCAGGAGAATTGGCAGTTGACAAGAGGAAGTGCCCTTTTCACACTTTAAAATGCTCCACGTTTTAGTTATTGCAATAGAGACTAGAGAAGAATAAGATACATTGTTTGTGATATTTGAAAAAAGAGCTGAGATATGGTTATTCCCAACATAAAATGTCTCAAAACCCTGAAATGAGTTTGTAGCCGTAACTTTGTAGAAACAAATGTAGATCAATTTTATGTAAGCTTCTTTCCCATAATTGATAGAACAAGAAATTATGGTGTTAAATAGATCGGTACTATTTTATTTACGGTGAGCTCCAGCGCATTGTAATCGAAAAGCATTGACAACGAGACTGAGTCCTGCACAAGTGAGATATAATTTCAAAATGAAAGATAGTTGCTTAAGATCGTTGGCGGGTTGGCCACCAGGGCATTACCCATTCTCACCATAAAACGTGTTGCCGGCTTTGGGTATAGGAGCTTGGTCGGGATTGGTCAGTTCTGGTGCACAGAAAATAATGGGAAACGGATTGTTTCTGAAGAAATGAGGAGTGAGTTGTGTGTCGAATCGAAACGGATGGTAACGGATTGTATCTGAAACACGCGAACAGTAGAGTTGTATTACAGACTCACGGAGACAGTCTCTATCTGGGGAGAGGAAAGAATTTTATCAACAGTCGAGGACTGTTATTAGGTCCGAATTCGCCCTTTAAAAACATGTCCATTCTAAATCTCTTATATGAGGCATTGATCTTTTGAAAAAAAAGAAGAAAAATAACTTAGACACAATATTATAATTTGTTTTATATATATTAAATAACAACGAAGAAGAAAAACAAATTAATGGGATTAAAAAGTGGCAATATATTTGCCGACTTATCGACTGTATTACCGACGGTACTTCCTTTGGAAGATAGAGGAAACGCATATCGCATCGATCAGACCAATGCAATTCGACATTATTTAACGATGAAAAGAGGTAGACGCCAGTCGCTCGACAAGACGTAAGCGCAGATGACTAAATTGGTTGAGGGACTGGATCTCACTCTTATCACCGCACCCGTGGGTTTGAGTGCTGCCGGAATGGGTCTCCCACTGACCGTTACCATTCCAGCCGAGTTGGCGATGGAGGATGTTGCTGGTGCGACAGGAGTCTTGAGCAAGGTTGGAAAATTCGTGAGTAAAAAATTATCGTTGAAGGCCGCGACACACGAAAAGATCAGAGTGTTGGCCGACGCGAAAATAAATTCCATAAGCGACATGATATCCGAATTTCAGAGGGACGGAAGGATTTCTGATATGGAGTGTCGCTACTTTCTGAAGGGAAAGGATAAATTCGATGCGCTGAAAGAAAGTATAACAATAAACTTTCTTCAGATTCTTAAGGAGGAGATGAAACATAGTCTGATAGAAACAGATCGAGAAGAAACCAGGAAATCTTTTCGTAAACTCTTGGGAAAAAAAAATAAAATTGAGAAATATTGACAGATTTAAAACAAAAATGATATTATATATATAAGAAAATAATTCAAAAATTAACTAAATGCAAAATATAAAATTAACAAAGCAAACTGTATTGCGAAAAATGTAAGAAATCTACAGATACAGATAACTTGTGAAAAGTCCAAACTAAAAATAATAGGCAGATGCTTCGCGGCACTTGTAAAATGTGTCATTCGACTAATACTCAATTCGTCAAAAGAGGTACAGGAACGGTCAACAGACTCATCAATAATCTTCCCCTCGAAATGCATCTACGTGGACATAACCATTTACGGGACCAGGCACGAAACTGAATAAAGATCTGACATCGAAACCGATCATTGGAATGGATCGTGCTTTCTACAGTCACGATCTCTGCTACGCTAAGCATCCCGACACGAAGAATCGAAATATTTGTAAGAAGCTTATACACATAGATGGACGGAAGAAATCTACGTCGTGGTTCGAGTGTTCTACACCGATCATATCACTTTTGAGATAGAAGAAAAGCATCAGACGGTGAAGAATTCACTGGAAATTTTTACGAACAGCAATTGCAAAAGACTGAAAAAGAGAGAGGAAGATATATTTTTTGTCACATATATAAGTAAGAAAAATGAAAGAAAAATATAAATAACTAAAGTTAGAGTGAAATAAAAAAATTGAGGAATATATTAGACAAAGAAGGTTTATGTACAGAACGACACACGCGTGTTAATGGGTTAATCAATATGACAAGATTGCAAACACGGGAGGATAGAATGAGAGACCGCAGGTTTCAAGGTTTATCCTTCCGTGATGGCAGAATCGTCAGATCGATTACCCATTAACATGCATGTTGATCTGTGTTTATTACACACCTCCACGTTTATAAGAAAAAAACATTATTAGAAAGACACTCAGTAATCATTTGACAACTATCAACAACAAGAATACATTTTATCGCCGAGTACATTTGCGAGGGGAACCCGCGTTTTTATTTCGTCCCTTGAGTTTCAATGTGTTCTATGTGCCTACTGTCAGGGGACGATTTCCAGCCATCGCTAGCGTTTCGAATTTTGATTACGTTGCACGATTTGTAAAACAAAATCCAGTGAAATTTCACTTCTATTTAAAAATAGTCCGTCAACGATATCCGCCCTCCACATATGTGCGGAACAGATTTTCATTTTCCGCATGATTTAATGTTCCTATAGATGATGATTACATAGAACGGGCGTGTAATAAAATAGGGGACGAATGTATTCAAGAGTATGAAGTGAACGAATATTTAACCCGGGCGGGAAATAGTCTCAATAATTAAGGAGAGATAAGACTAAGCATCGAAACGCAACATCATATTCTTCATTCCTGCGAAAGTTATCTCCGTTTGACGAAAAGGGATGTTAGCGACTACTCCAAAGATGATTTCATCACTTAAGCTCATAACGGCATGATGCATGTTTTCAACAGATTATCCTATAAACTCTCAGTTCAAGAGCACGTTCTTAAGACTTCTGAAATATTCCGACGATTTTTTTTCAACTCTGAGGGACTCAATCAACTGTGGTTGAAATACACCTGCTCAGATGTCGACAATGTGGGTGCAACCAGGAGATTTAACCACAACAAGCGGCTTTGCCAAAAGGAACGCACTCGTTTAGGATCCCTCTGAAACACATTTTGGGATTCGCCGAAGATTACGAAAAAATCGTCTGGGGATTAAAACACTGTCTCATATTAATATGACGACAATATCATCGTGGATGCTGCTATAACAGATGACATGCCGGAAAGGGTGATCTGAGTAAGGTCTCGTGGTTCATGCCACACGTACTACAGAACGTCGAGCAAAGAATGAAACTCTTCAAGATGATTGCATCAAAAACCATGAGAGAGTGTGATGTCGCAAACGTTCCAACATTGACTTATTTCGATTGGAGATTGTCAGTGAAATCTTCGGAAAAACCGCGTTTCATCATAGTGGGATATCTGATGAACATGATCGGGTCTCAAGAAAAGAACCCATCTCTATTCGATCACTGCAACTTGGGAAACATTCTGGTGTTTCTCAATTCCACGAGATATCAAGCCATAGATTACAATGCCTCAATTGAGAAAAACGACTTTTCTAGGATGTACGGCGATGCCGCAGACTCCTGATATTCTGGACTTCACCATCCATTCAGATGCAGTTGGACCGGAGCATACCTAGATAAATTAAACTGAAGTTTTCGCAGTTGTCGTATACGGCATAGTGTTGACATTT
This sequence comes from Pictodentalium vernedei, assembly GCA_031216915.1. Taxonomy (NCBI): domain Eukaryota; kingdom Metazoa; phylum Mollusca; class Scaphopoda; order Dentaliida; family Dentaliidae; genus Pictodentalium; species Pictodentalium vernedei. Next base: position 335,524,992 of record CM062295.1, read on the forward strand.
CAATTGGATGGAAGAAAATGTCTGCTATTCAATAACCAACAAAAAAACATAAAATAAACTTAAATAAAACTCGAAACAGGTAAAAAATGTAAACAACCTTAAACATTAAAACACATAAAAAGGGAAGTTTGAGGGCTTTAGAATTATTTAATAAAGTTCTTAATGTTGTATTATTGGTCCTTCCGGGTCCACTAAACCAACCAACCAGCCAACTTGCTTTTAAATTAATAAGAGCTGCGAGTACTGTTTGATTCTTATTCGACAATTCGAGCAGGGCGTGAAACACAAGGGAGCTAAATCTAGTTATACGTAACACTCCTCTCTCCCTCAACGAAGATGAAACAAAAATACTAAAATATTGTTCAACTGGATGCACATGTTACCCAACAGAAACATAAGAGGGCTAATAATAATTGTGAGTGTTAACAAGTTGTACCTTTAATAATTTCACTCAAAATAACTTTGTGGTTTTCTTACTGTTTTTCTCTAATTATAAGGCCGTTGAGTAGAACCACTAGATTCGTGTGAGGCAGTCCTTTCGGTCTCACTGTCTGAATGTGGACTAGTTGCATTCAGCTGCTTAGAATGTTCACTGGTAGAGGTTTTGTCTTCAGAGGTTGGAATAGGCCAGTGGGCAATAAACTGACCCTCTGCAACCCCTGTCGGCCTCTAATAAACAAATGTTTGAAGCGAATGGTCTATATGCCTTTCCCATATGCTAGTTTCGACCTTTACAGTGTATGTCACAAGACCCAGTCTCTCCACAATGCCCCATGACTCCACTCGGGTTTACTCTGCGTAAAATCTGCCACTAACACAGTTTCATTAACACTAAATTCTCTACTTGATGATTTTTTCTGTGCTAACTTGGAGGTACGCTTTACCATAGATTCTACAAGATTTGGTTCAATAAATACAACTTTTTGCGTAAACAACGTTCCATTAATAAATTACATGGGGTCTGGCTTGCAGTTATGTGTGGTGTCGTTCGATAGGCCAATAAAAAACTTTGCCATTTTTTGACTGAATTATCTTGGCTCCTTATCCAAATGCCTCACGCCAACCTTAAACGCTTTAACAAAGCGTTCAGCTTCACCGATCGAGCTTGGGTGATTAGGAGAGCTTTTCACGTGTTTCATGCCATTTGACTTGGGAAACTCAGAGAAGAAACTAGAGACAAAATGTGGCCCATTATCAGTTACCACTTCCTGAGGCAACCCATGAATTGCAAACAAATTCTTGAGTACCTCTACTGTCTTGTCAGCTGCCATAGTATTTAACTCAATCACTTCAGCCACTTGGACATGGCATTAATAACAATAAAAAACATTTTCCATTTAAAAGGACCTGCAAAATGTAGATATAAGCAAGTCTATGGCGTACTAGGCCAAAGCCATGGGTTGGACACATTTTTTGCGGATGGGGTGCATGATTAGCACAAGTTTGACTTAACAGCTTTAACTGTCTCCTCCACTTGTTGGTCTTTCGATGCCCACCACACATGCATACGTGCCAGACTCTTCACAATTTCAGGATGTGAATTATGCAGTAAACTCAATACATGTCTTTGAAACCTATTCGAAATTACCACATTCAATCCCCATAGCATGCACTTTTCCTGAAGACAATTTAGCTATCGTTTTGATAAAAGAATCGGGGGGGGGGGGGGGGGGTTGTGATAGCTCACCCTCACACGGCCAGCCATATAAAACAAAAGCTTTTACCTTTGATAAAGTACAATCACTTTTCGTTGCTGCGGCAATATCTTCAGTCGTCAAATGCAGGGTCTCAAGTTGCTGTCTGTTGATCACGCAAGCTCCATTGGTCCAGTATATGACATTGTGATCACTTTCTAGAGTATGAATGGGAAGACATGAAAAACAGTCAGCATTTGTAGTAGGCTTACCACATCAGTACTTGATGTCAAATGAGTGGGCTACCAGTTTCAAAGTAGACCTCTGTAACCGACTTGTTAACGCACCAGGACTTTTGTCTTACTGCCAAGTATGAATGACACTGGCTGATGGTCAGACAACAATGCAAAATGGTGGCCATAAAGACCTCGTGGAACTTCGTAACACTGAAAATTATGGCCAAGGCCATTTTCTAAGGTTGAACAATTTAGCCCAGATGCATTTAAAGTTCTTGAGGCAAATGCAATGGGCTTTTCGTTGCCATTCATAGTATGACTGAGATCCCCAGAAATACCATACAATGAAGCATCAACTGCCTGTGTTACTAACTTATTGGGGTCATGTGTTACTGACTTATTGGGGTCAAAATGGACCAAACATTGATCAGAAGATGACATTTGCTTCAGCTGTTCAAACGACTTACTGCATTCTTCGGACCACGCAAATTTGATATTTCTCTTCTACTGCTGATTTAGTGGATGAACTATAGGTTGACATTTTTGGCATATGTTTTCGGTAATAGGAATCCCAAGCGGGCCGTAGGCCCGCAAAGGGTTCCACATACCCAGTCAGATAAATGTGTTCCAGAACAGAATTCTCTATAGCCGTCAATGTGATTTTTGAAGTGGACAGTAAATTTCAGTGAAAAAACCACGTAACTTCCGGTGTCGAATTGCCCATGCAATTGCAATTGGCCTGTCCCCCTCTGGGAATCAAATGTTTTTTGTTTCGCCTCAAAGATTTGCGTGATACATTGGCCTACATATCTACACTTCAGGGGTAACCAGGCCTTCTCAACCGAGAACCGCGACAAATCAGCGGCCGGCCAAAGTGTTACTATTATTACTCGAGTTCTGTCCTTCTGGAGGTTTGTCAATATGCTCAGCTGATGATCTCGTCATTTCAGATCGAACTCTCAGTCCTGATTTCGTTGCAGCTTGTCTGCCAGTGATAACCTCAATCGAAAAAAACGTACATATAACCGATAATATAACTGATAATTGTTGTTATATTGGTGCGATTGTATACAGATATGCATTGACACGTATCTCGTGAAATATCAAGATGAACAGAAACTCAGTTGTTGAATTATCCGAATGTTAAGGTATTGTAAATATAAGGAAAAGTTTGCTTGAAAAAAGGGTATACGGACGTTTCGTCCGCTTGTCAAGGAAAATATGTCTGCACATTTTCTACAATTCGAACAAGACACCCACCCCCTACTAACGTGTGACATTTCCCCAGATTAAACCCAATATTCTCACATATAAAGCCTCCTGATGCTGTATTTATGTTAAGAGTGTGATGTACAACATCATCTTTAAGGTTTGAAACACAAATGATGTCATATATTGGCTGATATATTGATATGTTTTTAAAAAATTGCACAAGTTGGAAATGCACATTTTTGGTGCACTCAAGAGACTCACCCACCCCCACATCACGTCTTGCAAATTTTTGCCCCCCCCCCCCCCCCCCCAGGACCCCCTTCCCCCTGGAATAATTGCAAAATTATAAGATTATGTTATGGAACTTAATATAACAAGTTTTGATGCATTTCTTAATATAATTATAACACGTTTTGATGCGTTTCTTAATATTATTAATTCCTGTAATACATTTGCTAATAATTTTGTGATTATTCATTGTAAAGCGCCGGTGATGCTCTTCCAAGAATAATTGCAAAATTATAAGATTATGTTGCAGAATTTAATAAACCATAAATTTTGATGCGTTTCTTAATATAATTAATTCTTATAATACATTTGCTAATAATTTTGCTATTATTCATTGTAAAGCGACGGTGCGCCTCGATGAATACTTGCAAAATTATAAGATTATGTTGCAGAACTTAATATAACAAATTTTGTTGCATTTCTTAATATAATTAATTCTTATAATACTTATGCTAATAATTTTGCAATTATTCACTGTAAGGTGCCGGTGGAGCTCTTCAATGAAAAATTGCAAAATTATAAGATTATGTTGTGGAACTTAATATAACGTACATATACTTTAAGAACTGTTAATGTAATAATATTATTTTTATTGGTAATCCATTGAATAAACAGTAATTAAAATTTATTAGATGGCTGGATAGTTTATTTTGTTCTGACATTTCTGTTTTCAGCATTTCATACACATATATGAAATTTAATGCAAGGGGGTACATAAAGATATATTACAATGGAGGTGCATTAAGATATATTACAATAGGTAATATACAATAAATTATACAATAAAATTATTATATAAATATACTTGAATACTTTCCCCCAGCGCGAATGAGTTTCGGACGTGTTGGGTATAATTGTAGAGGACGACATGGGTAAAATTGCAGCGGACGATTTGGTTAGCAGACGAAATGGGTGTAATTCGAAAAAGTGATACTGATAGGTTGCTTTCAGTCCCGTTAGAAACCAAAACAAAGTAATAATGTGTTACTTTTTGGTGCATCTGTATTTCTGAACAGTGCTTCGTAGTTTCAAAAACTAAAAAATGGAAAATAATAACCCTTTTGGATATTTACCGCCATTGAAAATGCCATGTCATCTTTTTTCGGGAACAGGGGGAATCTTCAGCCTGGGGAGAACTAGGACCAGGGAAGAATCATCCTAAAGAAAAGCAGTACACATCTGTTAGGATATTTTAGATACACTACGATATTCGTTTTAACTCCTGAAAATAGTTCTTAAAAAAAATATTAATAGATTGTTCGATATTTATTGAAAAAATATTAATATAATATATCGTCGAGCAATTATCTCTGCAGTACAGTTAAAACTCGAAGTCCTGTCATGAAATGCGCGCAAATAGCACGTCGATCTGCGCGTTAATCTACGCGTTATGACCATAGTAAAGTTATCACATTCTGTACATATGGCCTGTGCAAAGCAATGTTTCAGCCAATGGACCTCCGGGTAACCCGGAGGTCCATTGGCAGAAATATTGCCTGTGTTTGCCATGAATAACCACGAGAACCTGTCGTGCTTTGGCTGCCATTCGATATGGTAATTGCGTGCAATTCCTACGCGCAATTAAGCCTACATAAGCGTGACAGGACTTCTAATTTTAACTATAAATTCACATTCAATGTGTTCTGTAATAGGGCCTAATTAACGTCTCTCATCTGTTAGAATGATATCCAATCACTTCGGCTCCAAGTCATTTCGTCCTCTGGTAAATTCGACCTCAAAGTCATCTCTGTCCTAGTCACTTTGGTCCCTTGGTCATTTCGGCACCATTTTAAGTGTAGAGATCTATAAAGATCAGTGCATAGTTCATGTGTAGAAATAATGGGTAATTACCTTTATTAAGTAATGTTCAATTATTTGTATTTACACAGTGTACAGAACAGTTATACATGACATTAAAAATTATCCATGTGTTCAATTTTACATACATTTAAGATGCTATCTGTATAAGTAAGAGAAATTATTTTACTTTGAAATTTTGCAAAGTACCGGAATATGCAGTCATTAATTCATATTGTTATGCACAATTCCTAGTCACCTTCCAGTTTGAGGTTCTCAGGGTTTCTTTTTCTTTTTTTTTTCTGAAACAACCACCAAACTGCGACTTTGATACTACCATAAATATGTCCACATTTTCTAAAACACAGAGCAGAATCCTTGTAGTTATGTGCAATTCCTAGTCCCCTTCCAGTTCGATGTCCACGGGGGTCTGATCCCAGTGCCCCACTTCCAAGGCGTACACTCAAACCAAATCACATTACTTACCCTCGCTTCCGGCTCTCATAGATTCATAAGCAAATAAAATTATTCAGGTCACAAGTGATTTCAATCCCACATAGTCCATGTGCATTTTCGACATGCTGAAACTTTTCTTTTATTTATTCATCATGAAAGAAAATCTACTAGACATATATCATGTATACCTGAATATCTAATTGAGAGATATATATGTTGAAAAAAAATTAAATAGAAAAATGTTAAAATTCAAACAATATTTGAAAATATTTAAAGAGGCCGAAATGACCTGGTAAATTGGGGCTGAATTGACCTGAGGCTGTAATGACTGGGGCCAAAATGACTTGGGGCCAAAGTGACTGGAATTCGTGAGAATTGCATCCAAACTGTCCTCCAACAATTTAACCCAAACTGGATACTAATCTAACCCAAACCATCCTTTGGCAATTTGCCCCAAACTGTTCTCCAGAATAGGGACACATGATTCTTATTGATTTATTTATTGGGGTTTAATGACACTTCGATAGCCAGGGTCACTTCATGTCGGACAGTTTTAGAGGTGGGAAAAGCCAGAGAGAACCACAGAGCAATTACAAACATCTAACGTACAAACAGCACACACGCTGGGTTAGCATTGGTTGAAGACAAGTGTACGATTGACATGCAGTATGCCTTGGTACGCAATGGCACTACGTGGGCAGTGGGAATGAAGTGTATTGCCCAAGGAAACAAAGTGGTTGCCACAGGTGGTATTTGATAGAGGACCCTTTGGCTTACAGCCTTCACCTCTAAGTACTGAGCCCTTTAACCTTCAAAACTGTATAGTACCAGCTAAAACATTTTGTAGAATGACCACATGAAAATTTCACAAGTACATAGTTTCATTATTAGTTTGTGATATTTGTTTTTGCTGTACAGTGGAACCCTGTTAATTGAAGAGCCACTTTGCCAATAACATTATTCAATTAGCAGGAGTATTCAATTAACAGGGATTGTGTCACTTTCCTGTATTCCAGAGATAAACTTAGCATTTATTCTATTATATTTTGTTTGACACAGCTCCATCAGCTCTGTCAAACAAGATATAATAGATTAAATGCCTGTATTGAATGTACTGAGGCCAAATTGGTCTATAACCAAAGGAAAACTGGGAAGAGTCAGGGCAATTTCTCAACATGTTACAAGATTTTTTATTCAATTAACAGGAGATTACTCTATAACCTATATTCAATTACCAGGTCAAATTTGTACTGGAGGTAAATGGTTTTGTGTTGGGAAATTATATTCTATTAACAGGGATACAGTTAAAACTAGAAGTCCTAACATGAAATGCGCACAAATAGCACGTCGATTTGCGCGTTAATCTACGCGTTATGACCATAGTAAGGCTATCATATTCTGTACATATGGCCTGTGCACAAGCAATGTTTCAGCCACTGGACCTCCGGGTAACCCGGAGGTCCATTGGCAGAAACATTGCCTGTGTTTACTATGAGTAATCAGGAGAACCTGCCATGCTTTGGATGCCATTCGATATGGCAATTGCGCGCAATTAAGCCTAGATAAGCGCACAATTCGGGACAGGACTTCTAGTTTCAACTGTATACAATTAAGATATATCCAATTAAGTGGGCACAACTGTATAACCCCCCCCCCCACTCCCCCCCCCCCCCCCCACACACACACACCCCAATCAAAACCATCATTCAAAGGTCTTGGATTCAGCAAATTTGATTTCTTTTTTTATTGGGTTTAACAACAATTTTTACAGCCAGGGCCACCCAACAGTTTTACTGGGGGAGGAACCCAGCCAGAGCACCCAGAGAGAACTACCGAGCAACAATGACAAGCAACTGTCAGCTTCTCAGCATTGTAACTCCAAGCAAACAGGGTTAGCATTGGTTGAAGACAAGTGCACCATCGATGTGCAGTACGCCTTATTTCAGTTGCCGCAATTGGGATTCGAGCTGAGAACCTCTCAAAACTTGTTTTGGGAAGGTTTTTTTTGTTCCAGCTTCATTAAGGTTTGTTTCATATCGCACTTGTAATTTTGTCATAATTAGTAATCATAAATCCTTAACATAAAACAATAGAAAAAATGCATAGAATATTTAAAAAAAAAAAATTCTGTGAGGATTTGACCTCAAGAGGTGATGACATTCGACCACGACTGAGACCGAATATTCTAAGAAGAAGTATGAGGGCTGAATCTTCCTGTGACTGAATCTTCATGAACCCCTTTTGTCAAACTAAATTGCTCATTACTTATAAAGCACCATAACTAAGGCAAAAACAATACTATGAAATTTCCAAGTCTGAAATTCTATAAATTCCAAATAAATTTACACTAATTATATAGCAAAATGAAGGATGTGGTGTATAGTATGTGTACATCTCACACACTGACACGCAGTCACCATCAGACATCAGCAGATCCTGAAAGTGTGCTATCGGTACCATATTTGTACCATAATTGATAATAATAAAATAATATTTCATAAGAACAAACACAGGAATTCAAAATGCAGCCTCAAGGCAGCATGGTGGTGAATGCCAATGCTGTCCCATTGTCCTTGAAAGGGGGAGTCCTTTACAAAATAGGTTTTTGTTTTGTGATACTCTGGATACTCCCCATTTTTAGCTCAGCTTTGAGAAAGTCATATTTAAGGTTGTGTCATAGCCCGTTGTCCGTCTGTTTGGGAACAACAATTCAATAAGACTCGGGCTTCCGTCTGTTTGGGAACAACAATTCAATACGACTCGGGCTAGAGGTTGTATTTATGAACCGATCTTTACGAAACTTCTTGAGTACCTTTGTTATCACGTGGGACGAGAACGAGTGTTTTTGGGTGCGGTCCAAAATGCAAGATGGCCTCCAGCAGCCATTTTGTACAGCAATTAGTGCAATCAGTTTTTTGTACAGAACTTCTGTATGAAAGTTCTGATTTGAACAAATTTTTGTATGAATGTTTAGTAACATGGAGTACATCACATATAATACAGGTTTTTTTCTCGTGCTGAAATTATGCAAATTAGATGAACTTTAATTTATTCACTGCTACTTACATGTATACCCAGTAAGTGCACATGCCAATACAGCTCGGGCTAGGCTGTATTTATGAACTGATCTTCATGAAACTTCTTGGGTACCTTTGCTATCACCTTGGGATGAGAATGAGTGTTTTTGGGTGCGGTCCAAAATGCAAGATGGCCTCCAGCAGCCATTTTGTACAGCAATTAGTGCAATCAGTTTTTTGTACAGAACTTCTGTATGAAAGTTCTGATTTGAATAAATTTGTGTATGATTGTTTAGTAACATGGAATACATCACACAAAATACAGGTTTTTTTCTTGTACAGAAATTATGCAAATTAGACAAACTTTGATTTATTCAGTACTACTTATACACAGTAAGTACACAAGTCAATACGGCTCGGGCTAGGGGCTGTATTTATGAACCGATCTTCACCAAGCTTCTTGGGTACCTTTTTTATCACCTAGGGACGAGAACGAGTGTTTTGGGGTGCGATCCAAAATTCAAGATGGCTGCCAGAGGCCATTTTGTACCAAAATTAGATACAATCAGTTTTTTGTACACAACTTCTATACGGCTCAGGCTAGAGCCCGTATTTATGAACCAATCTTTACGAAACGTCTTGGGTACCTTTGTTATCACCGTGGGATGAGAGCGAGTGTTTTTGGATGCAGTTCGAAATTCAAGATGGCCACTAGCAGCCATTTTGTACCAAAATTAGTGCAATCAGTTTTTTGTACAGAACTTCTGTATGAAAGTTCTGATTTGAATAAATTTTTGTATGAATGTTTAGTAACATGGAATACATCACAAAAAATACTGTATAATACAGGTTTTTTCTCTTGCAGAAATTATGCAAATTAGATGACCTTTGATTTATTCAGTGCTTCTTATACACTGTAAGTGCACATGTCAATATGCTAAGGCTGGAGGCTGTATTTATGAACCGATCTTCATGAAACTTCTTGGGTACCTTTGTTATCACCTTGGGATGAGAACAAGTGTTTTTGGGTGCGGCCAGAAATTAAAGATGGCTGCCGGCCTTCACACTGTTGCTTACTGAGGTGAAGTCACTTTACCTTTACCAAGCTACCTACTAAATACCAAAGGGAATATTTTTCAGTGCACTCTTATTACTTCAGTGCCCATAATTCTCAAATATGGCATTAAAACCAATCACATACTTATACTGCTTAAATCTATTCACATAATCAGAATACACCATCAGGGGTGCATTAGCTCAGTAGGTAGAGGTGCAGACTGCAAGCCGAGAGATCCTCGGTTCGAATCCACCTGCGGCAACAGCTTTGTGTCCTTCGGCAAGACACTTCACCCCCACTACCCATGTGGGGGCAAGGTATGCTGTGTACTAAGGCATACTGCATGTTCTTGGTGCACCTGTCTTCGAACAAGGCTAACCCAGCTTGTGTAGTATGTTGGGGAGCTTACAGTTGCTTGCCATTGCTCAGTGGTTCTCCTGGGGTACTCTAGTTTCCTCCATCCATAAAACTGGCATGGTCACAATAAGCTGTTATGCAGATAAATGTGACCTTAAACACCAGTAAATAAATAATAAAAAGAACACACCACCTCATACCCGTTTAAACTCTCCAGTTTTCATTCACCTTGGTATCCCTCGGTTTGCCTTGGTGTTTAGTATGCCCGCCAGAAAAGGAGTGATTTCTTTTTCTAAAAGAGCAAAACAAGAAACAGTAATTTTTAACAGGTAGTAACGAAATAATTTTCATGAAGCGCACAATTTTATCTTAGTTAATACATGTAGCTGAAAAAACGCAGGGTGATATTTGCAAATCTTATTTTATTACTGGCACCAGGTACTGGTAATGAAAATTGCTGTTTGTCATCAATACTTGATCAAGTTTCTGACAAAGTACATTATACTATTCCAGTGTGTTAGCGACTGGACATAAGCGCACAATTTGATGTTGGTTTACCACTATATACTGATGGTTAGCCAGGAAATCTAAGTTACATGTAGGGGCAAGAGTAATATCTAGTGGAAGTGGGGCCGGGTAATAAAGAATATGATGCACAGAATCACCTGAGCCACATAGCAGTGAGATAGGGGCGAGGACAAGAGGGTGTGTGACCCTCTCATCAGTGGAGGGGTCGGGTGCACCTCCCCCCCACCCCCCCCCCCAAAAAAAAAAATTGAAATTCAAGACAGTAAAACACAATTACCTTGACTCTGTGTCCATTTGTGTCCATAATAAGTTGCGAACAAGAATAAATATCTAGATATTAAAATGTCTTTTGGGATGTTCATTATAAGGGTTAACAGGAGAGAGGAGAGAGGGGTGGGGGCATGAATGAAATTGGGGACCGAAAATTCTCAGAAAAATTATGAGGGCTGAATCTTCCTGTGACTGAATATTCATGAACCCCTTTTTTTCAAACTAAATTGCCCATTACTTATAAAGCACCATAACTAAGGCAAAAACAATACTATGAAATTTACAAGTCTGAAATTCTATAAATTCCAAATAAATTTACACAAATTATATAGCAAAATGAAGGATGTGGTGTATAGAACCCCAAAAGTATGTGTGCACCTCACGCACTGATACACAGTCGACATCAGACATCAACGGTTCCTGAAAGTGTGCTATCGGTACCATATTTGTACCATAACTGATAATAATAAAATAATATTTCATTAGAACAACAAACACAGGAATTCAAAATGCAGCCCCAAGGTAGCATGGTGGTGAATGCCAACACTGCCCCATTGTCCTTGAAAGGAGGAGTCCTTTACAAATAGGTTTTTGTTTTGTGATACTCTGGATACTCTCCATTTTTAGCTCAACTTTGAGAAAGTCAAATTTAAGGTTATGTCATGGCCCATTGTCCGTCTGTTCGGGAACAGCAATTCAATACGGCTTGGGCTAGAGGCTGTATTTATGAACCGATCTTTACGAAACTTCTTGAGTACCTTTGTTATCACGTGGGACGAGAACGAGTGTTTTTGGGTGCGGTCCAAAATTCAAGATGGCCTCCAGCAGCCATTTTGTACACAAATTAGTGCAATCAGCGTTTTTGTACAGAACTTCTGTATGGAAGGTCTGATTTGAATAAATTTTTTGTATGAATGTTTAGTAACATGGAGTACATCACATATAATACAGGTTTTTTTCTCGTTGTGAAATTATGCAAATTAGATGAACTTTAATTTATTCACTGCTACTTACATGTATACCCAGTAAGTGCACATGTCAATACGGCTCGGGCTAGGCTGTATAGTATTTACGAACTGATCTTCATGAAACTTCTTGGGTACCTTTGTTATCACCTTGGGATGAGAATGAATGTTTTTGGGTGCAGTCCAAAATTCAAGATGGCTACCAGTGGCCATTTTGTACTGACATTAGGTACAATCAGTTTTTTGTACTGAACTTCTATACAACTTGGGCTAGAGGCCGTATTTATGAACCGATCTTTACGAAATTTCTTGGGTACCTTTGTTATCACCATGATGTTAGAATGAGTGTTTTTTTTTTGTTTTTTTTTTTTGGGGGGGGGGGGGGGGGTCCAAAATTCTAGATGGCCGCCGGCAGCCATTTTGTACTGAAATTACTGCAATCAGTTTTTTGTACGGAACTTCTGTATGAAAGTTCTGATTTGAATAAATTTTTGTATGATTGTTTAGTAACATGGAATACATCACATAAAATACAGGTTTTTTTCTTGTACAGAAATTATGCAAATTAGATGAACTTTGATTTATTCAGCGCTACCTATACACAGTAAGTACATATGTCAATACGGATTGGGCTAGGGGCTGTATTTATGAACGGATCTTCACCAAGCTTCTTGCATACCTTTGTTATTATGAATAGATATTAGCTAAATCAGAAATCATACCTCACTTTGTTCCAATTTTAGTGCATATGTACTGAGGTGAAAATGCATTTTGGAGGAAAAAATATTTTGTGGTATATGGATATATATTACACACTTGGACCCATCTAAGCTTGAACGTCCATTTTAGGCACACGAAAGCATAGATTTGTTTATGTACACTTGTGTTATTAAAATTTATTGGAGAGTGTCTTTGGGTAACACCCCCCCCCCCCCCTCTCCCTGATGAATTTTACTATTATGAATAGTTAAAAGCTAAATCAGAAATTATACCTCAATCTGTTCTAATTTTTTTTTGCATATGTAATGAGGTCAAAATGCACTTTGGAGGAAGAAATACTTAGTGGCATGTGGATATATACTACACACTTTGACCCGTCTACGCTTGAATGTCCAATTCAGACACACGAAAACAGAGATTTGTTTATGTACACTTGTTTTATTAAAATTTGTTGGAGAGTGCCTCTGGGTACCCACCCCCACCTTCCCCACCTCCCCCCCCCCCCAATAAATTTTAACATTAGGAACAGTTATTAGCCAAATCAGAAATCATATTTAACTTTGTTCTATCTTTATTGCATATTTACTGAGGTCAAAATGGATTTTGGAGGGAAAAATAATGTGTGGTATGTGAATATTTTTTACACACTTGGACCCGTCTAAGCTTGAATGTCCGATTCAGAAAAACGAAAACAGAGATCTGTTCATGTACACTTGTTTTATTAAAATTTATTGGAGAGTGCCTTTGGGTACCCCCGATGAATTTTAATAGTATGAATAGTTATTAGCCAAAAACAACATAATATAATTCAGCACCGAAACAGTTACTAAATTTTGTTTACCAGTTTCAGTTTGCATCTCATGCATTGATTTTTCACTCTTTTCATTTTGTGTTTCCGTATCAGTCCTTCCAAGCTACTACGACAACTTATATGTTCTCAATTTTCAAAGATTGTAATTTTATCTAACGGTTCTCGTAATAACAGAACGAATAGCTTCAAATGAATGCAACAACCAAATATAGACAGCAAAACTTGTACACGTGAAACACAGTATGGGCAAAGTTAACATTGTGTCCAACTGATCGGCCAATTTAGTCTCATGAAAATAGAGAATTGTATATGTACACTTGTTCTATTAAAATTTATGGGAGAGTGCCTTTGGGTACTCTCCGATACATTTTGGTATATTTTGGTGTACTGAACATTCATTAGCCAAAAACCTACATAAAATAATTCAGCACCGAACTAGTTACTAAATCTTGTTTACATGTCTTAGTCTGAATCTCATGCATTGATTTTTCATTCTTTTCATCTTGGGGTTTCCATGTACTGAACATTCATTAGCCAAAAACCTACATAAAATAATTCAGCACCGAACTAGTTACTAAATCTTGTTTACATGTCTTAGTCTGAATCTCATGCATTGATTTTTCATTCTTTTCATCTTGGGGTTTCCATATTCGTCATTCCAACCAACTAAGATATTTGATACCATACTACATGTTGGGGGAAAATATTTAGTGGTATGTGGACATATATTACACACTTGGACCCGTACATGCTGAATGTCCAATGCAGACACACGAAAACATACCATACTACATTCTGGGGGAAAAATATTTAGTGGTATGTGGACATATACTACACACTTGGACCCGTACATGCTGAATGTCCAATGCAGACACACGAAAACAGAGATTTGTTAATGTACACATGTTTTATTAAAATTTAATGGAGAGTGCCTCTAGGTAACTCCTCCCCCTCCCCTCCCCCGCCCCCAATGAATTGTGATATGTACTGAGGTCATAATGCATTTTGGGGAAAAAAATATTTAGTGGCATGTGGATATATACTACACGTTTGGACCCATCCATGCTTGAATGTCCAATTCAGAAATACGTAAACTGAGATTTGTTTATGTACACATGTTTTATTAAAACTTATTGGAGAGTGCCTCTGGGTACCCCCCCCCCCCCCCCCCCGTTGAATTTTAATATTATGAATAGTTATTAGCCACATAAGAAATCATCCCTCACTCTGTTCTATTTTTAGTGCACCTGTACTAAGGTCATACTGCATTTTAGAGGAAAAAATATTTTGTGGTATGTGGATATATATTATACACTTGTACCCGTCAAAGCTTGAATGTCCAATTCGGGTACACGAAAACAGAGATTTGTTTATGTATACTTGTTTTATTGGAATTTATTGGGGAGTGTCTTTGGGTTCCCCCCCCCCCCGATGAAATTTAATATTACGAATAGTTACTAGTCAAATCAGAAATTATACCTCATTCCGTTCTATTTTTATTGCATATGTACTGAGGTCAAAATGATTTTTGAGGAAAAAATATTTAGTGGCATGTGGATATATTTTACACACTCGGACCCATCGACGCTTGAATGTCCAATTCAGACACACGAAAACAGTGATTTGTTTATGCACACTTGTTTTATTAAAATTTATTGGAGAGTGCCTTTTGGGTACCCCCGATGAATATTAATATTATGAATAGTTATTAGCCAAATCAGAAATTATACCTTATTTTGTCCTATTTTTATTGCATAAAAACTGAGGTCAAAATGCATTTTGGATGAAAAAATATTTAATGGTATGTGGATATATATTACACACTTGGAACCATCTACGCTTGAATGTCCAATTTCAGACACACGTAAACAGTGATTTGTTTATGTACACTTGTTTTACTAAGATTTATTGGAGAGTGCCTTTGGGTACTCACCGATGAATTTTGGTATTATGATTAGTTATTAGACAAATCAGAAATCATACCTCACTTTGTTCTATTTTTTCCGCATATGTACTGAGGTCTAAATACATTTTGGAGGAAAAAATACTCAGTGGCATGTGGATATATATTACACACTTTGACCCGTCTACGCTTGAATGTACAATTCAGACACACAGAGATTTGTTTATGTACACTTGTTTTATTAAAATTTTTTGGAGAGTGCCTCTGGGTACCCACCCCCACCTACCCCACCTCCCCCCACCGATGAACTTTAATTATGAATAGTTATTAGTCATTTATGTACACTTGTTTTATTAAAATTTGTTGGAGAGTGCCTCTGGGTACCCACCCCCACCTACCCCACCTCCCCCCCCCCCCCACCGATGAACTTTAATTATGAATAGTTATTAGTCAAATCAGAAATCATATTTCACTTTGTTCTATTTTTACTGCATATTTACTGAGGTTAAAATGCATTTTGGAGGGGAAAATAATGCGTGGATGTGGATATATATATTACACACTTGGACCCGTCTAAGCTTGAATGTCCAATTTAGAAAAACGAAAACAGAGATCTGTTTATGTACACTTGTTTTATTAAAATTTATTGGAGAGTGCCTTTGGGTACCCCTAGATAAATTTTAGTATTATGAATAGTTATTAGCCAAAAACCAACATAAAATAATTCAGCACCGAAACAGTTACTCAATTTTGTTTACCAGTTTCAGTTTGCATCTCATGCATCGATTTTTCACTCTCTTCATTTTTGTGTTTCCGTATCAGTCCTTCCAAGCTACTACGACAACTTATATGTTCTCAATTTTCAAAGATTGTAATTTTATTAAACGGTTTTTGTAATAACAGAACGAATAGCTTCAAATGAATGCAACAACCAAATATAGATAGCAAAACCTGTACACGTTAAACACAGTATGGGCAAAGTTAACATTGTGTCCAACTGATCGGCCAATTTAGTCTCATGAAAATAGAGAATTGTATATGTACACTTGTTCTATTAAAATTTATGGGAGAGTGCCTTTGGGTACTCTCCGATACATTTTGGTATATTTTGGTGTACTGAACATTCATTAGCCAAAAACCTACATAAAATAATTCAGCACCGAACTAGTTACTAAATCTTGTTTACATGTCTTAGTCTGAATCTCATGCATTGATTTTTCATTCTTTTCATCTTGGGGTTTCCATGTACTGAACATTCATTAGCCAAAAACCTACATAAAATAATTTAGCACCGAACTAGTTACTAAATCTTGTTTACATGTCTTAGTCTGAATCTCATGCATTGATTTTTCATTCTTTTCATCTTGGGGTTTCCATATTCGTCATTCCAACCAACTAAGATATTTGATACCATACTACATGTTGGGGGAAAATATTTAGTGGTATGTGGACATATATTACACACTTGGACCCGTACATGCTGAATGTCCAATGCAGACACACGAAAACATACCATACTACATTCTGGGGGAAAAATATTTAGTGGTATGTGGACATATACTACACACTTGGACCCGTACATGCTGAATGTCCAATGCAGACACACGAAAACAGAGATTTGTTAATGTACACATGTTTTATTAAAATTTAATGGAGAGTGCCTCTAGGTAACTCCTCCCCCTCCCCTCCCCCGCCCCCAATGAATTGTGATATGTACTGAGGTCATAATGCATTTTGGGGAAAAAAATATTTAGTGGCATGTGGATATATACTACACGTTTGGACCCATCCATGCTTGAATGTCCAATTCAGAAATACGTAAACTGAGATTTGTTTATGTACACATGTTTTATTAAAACTTATTGGAGAGTGCCTCTGGGTACCCCCTCCCCCCCCCCCCGTTGAATTTTAATATTATGAATAGTTATTAGCCACATAAGAAATCATCCCTCACTCTGTTCTATTTTAGTGCACCTGTACTAAGGTCATACTGCATTTTAGAGGAAAAAATATTTTGTGGTATGTGGATATATATTATACACTTGTACCCGTCAAAGCTTGAATGTCCAATTCGGGTACACGAAAACAGAGATTTGTTTATGTATACTTGTTTTATTGGAATTTATTGGGGAGTGTCTTTGGGTCCCCCCCCCCCCCCGATGAAATTTAATATTACGAATAGTTACTAGTCAAATCAGAAATTATACCTCATTCCGTTCTATTTTTATTGCATATGTACTGAGGTCAAAATGATTTTTGAGGAAAAAATATTTAGTGGCATGTGGATATATTTTACACACTCGGACCCATCGACGCTTGAATGTCCAATTCAGACACACGAAAACAGTGATTTGTTTATGCACACTTGTTTTATTAAAATTTATTGGAGAGTGCCTTTTGGGTACCCCCGATGAATATTAATATTATGAATAGTTATTAGCCAAATCAGAAATTATACCTTATTTTGTCCTATTTTTATTGCATAAAAACTGAGGTCAAAATGCATTTTGGATGAAAAAATATTTAATGGTATGTGGATATATATTACACACTTGGAACCATCTACGCTTGAATGTCCAATTTCAGACACACGTAAACAGTGATTTGTTTATGTACACTTGTTTTACTAAGATTTATTGGAGAGTGCCTTTGGGTACTCACCGATGAATTTTGGTATTATGATTAGTTATTAGACAAATCAGAAATCATACCTCACTTTGTTCTATTTTTTCCGCATATGTACTGAGGTCTAAATACATTTTGGAGGAAAAAATACTCAGTGGCATGTGGATATATATTACACACTTTGACCCGTCTACGCTTGAATGTACAATTCAGACACACAGAGATTTGTTTATGTACACTTGTTTTATTAAAATTTGTTGGAGAGTGCCTCTGGGTACCCACCCCCACCTACCCCACCGATGAACTTTAATTATGAATAGTTATTAGTCATTTATGTACACTTGTTTTATTAAAATTTGTTGGAGAGTGCCTCTGGGTACCCACCCCCACCTACCCCACCTCCCCCCCCCCCCACCGATGAACTTTAATTATGAATAGTTATTAGTCAAATCAGAAATCATATTTCACTTTGTTCTATTTTTACTGCATATTTACTGAGGTTAAAATGCATTTTGGAGGGGAAAATAATGCGTGGATGTGGATATATATATTACACACTTGGACCCGTCTAAGTTTGAATGTCCAATTTAGAAAAACGAAAACAGAGATCTGTTTATGTACACTTGTTTTATTAAAATTTATTGGAGAGTGCCTTTGGGTACCCCTAGATAAATTTTAGTATTATGAATAGTTATTAGCCAAAAACCAACATAAAATAATTCAGCACCGAAACAGTTACTCAATTTTGTTTACCAGTTTCAGTTTGCATCTCATGCATCTATTTTTCACTCTCTTCATTTTTGTGTTTCCGTATCAGTCCTTCCAAGCTACTACGACAACTTATATGTTCTCAATTTTCAAAGATTGTAATTTTATTAAACGGTTTTTGTAATAACAGAACGAATAGCTTCAAATGAATGCAACAACCAAATATAGATAGCAAAACCTGTACACGTGAAACACAATATGGGCAAAGTTAACACTGTGTCCAACTGATCGGCCAATTTAGACACATGAAAATAGAGAATTGTATATGTACACTTGTTTTATTAAAATTTATGGGAGAGTGCCTTTGGGTACTCTCCGATACATTTTTGGTATATTTTGGTGTACTGATCATTCATTAGCCAAAAACCAACATAAAATAATTCAACACCGATTCAGTTACTAAATCTCGTTTACATGTTTTAGTTTGTATTTCATGCATTGATTTTTCATTCTTTTCATCTTGGTGTTTCCATATTAGTCACTCCAACCAACTAAGATATTTGATAATATACTACATTTTGGGTGAAAAAATATTTAGTGGCATGTGGATATATATCACACACCTGGACCCGTCCATGCTGAATGTCCAATTCAGACACACGAAAATAGAGATTTTTTAATGTACACATGTTTTATTAAAATTTAATGGAGAGTGCCTCTGGGTAACCCCTCCCCTCCCCCGCCCCCCGATGAATTGTGATATTACGAATAGTTATTAGCCAAATCCGAAATCATACTTCACTTTGTGCTATTGTTATTGCATATGTATTGAGGTCGTAATGCATTTTGGGGAAAAAAAAAAAAAAAAAAAAAAAATTAGTGGCATGTGGATGTATACTACACATTTGGACCCGTCCATGCTTGAATGTCCAATTCAGAAACACTTAAACTGAGATGTGTTTATGTACACATGTCCTATTAAAAGTTATTGGAGAGTGCCTCAGGGTAACCCCCCCCCCTCCCCCCCTGCCCCCCTCCCCCCCCTCGTTGAATTTTAATATTATGGATAGTTATTAGCCAAATAAGAAATCATACCTCACTTTGTTCTATTTTTAGTGCACATGTACTGAGGTCAAAATGCATTTTGGAGGGAAAAATATTTTGTGGTATGTGGATATATATTATACACTTGGACCCGTCTAAACTTGAACGTCCAATTTAGGCATACGAAAACAGAGATTTGTTTATGTACACTTGTTTTATTGGAATTTATTGGGGAGTGTCTTTGGGTAAACACCCCCCCCCCCCCCCGATGAATTTTAATATTATGAATAGTTACTAGCCAATTCAGGAATTATACCTCATTCTGTTCTATTTTTATTGCATATGTACTGAGGTCAAAATGATTTTTGAGGAAAAATATTTAGCGGCATGTGGATATATTTTACACACTTGGATCCATCGACGTATGAATGTCCAATTAAGACTCACGAAAACAGTGATTTGTTTATGCACACTTGTTTTATTAAAATTTATTGGAGAATGCCTTTGGGTACCCCCGATGAATATTAATATCATGAATAGTTACTAGCCAAATCAGAAATTATAACTCATTTTGTTCTATTTTTATTGCATAAAAACTGAGGCCAAAATGCATCTTGGATGAAAAAAATACTTAGTGGTATGTGGATATATATTACACACTTGGAACCATATACGCTTGAATGTCCAATTTCAGACTCACGAAAACAGTGATTTGTTTATGTACACTTGTTTTACTAAGATTTATTGGAGAGTGCCTTTTGGTACTCACCGATGAATTTTGGTATTATGATTAGTCATTAGCCAAATCAGAAATCATACCTCACTTTGTCCTATTTTTACCGCATATGCACTGAGGTCTAAATACAGTTTGGAGGAAAAAATACTTAGTGACATGTGGATATATATTACACACTTTGACCCGTCAACGCTTGAATGAACAATTTCAGACACACAGAGATTTGTTTATGTACACTTGTTTTATTAAAATTTGTTGGAGAGTGCCTCTGGGTTCCCACCCCCACCTACCCCACCCCCCCCCCGATGAATTTTAATTATGAATAGTTATTAGCCAAATCAGAAGTCAAAATGCATATTTACTGAGGTCAAAATGCATTTTGGAGGTAGAAATAATGTGTGGTATGTGGATATACATTACACACTTGGACCCGTCTACGCTTGACTGTCCAATTCAGATAAAACGAAAACAGAGATTTGATTATGTACACTGTTTTATTAAAATTTATTGGATTGGGCCTTAGATTAAAATTTATTGGAAAGTGCCTTAGGGTTCCCCCCCCCCCCCCCCCCGATGAATTTTAATATCATGAATAGTTAGTAGCCAAAAACCAACATAAAATAATTCAGCACCAAAACAGTTACTAAATTTTGTTTATGAGTTTCAGTTTGCATCTCATGCATTGATTTTTCACTCTTTTCATTTTTGCGTTTCCATATCAGTCCTCCCAAGCTACTACGACAACTTATATGTTTTTAATTTTCAAAGTTTTTTTTCAAACAGTTTCAAACGGTTTTTGTAATAACAAAACGAATAGCTTCAATTGAATGCAACAACCAAATATAGATAGCAAAACCTGTACACGCTAAAATGAGCAGCATGTGGATTAACGATCGGCCACTCCTGACTTCATCTCCATGTTGTGCCATGATTAGCCAAGGTAATAGATATGTAATGTTAACCATACCAAGAAGCTAACAAGCTGATAATGTCATGTTTAGCCCTCCTCGCTGAAACCTTCATTCGATGTCCACTTTCTCTCGAAGACTGATTAATAATTCTTTCGTTCGATTCCGCAGTGGCATAATCCCCGTAGATACCTATTTAGATACATTGATGATTTTTTCTCATCAATATAAACAATTTACTTCTTATGTGTTGTTGTGCCGTAAATTCTACTTTGTATATTTATCACTAAAATTACCACTGTCTTCAGTTTACCAAACACAGTCTTATAGTGAGCCCAGTTATGGCGAACCTTAACCCTACTTTGGATGAGATACAGAATAATGATCATTTCAATTTTGTTTCTATGTATAACGAAAAAACGAACGTCACGGACGACTACAGCCCTGACGTGTCCCCATTCTCTATTCATAATCATTCATGTAATTATCATTCAACCTCAAACTTTAAAAGAGATTTCTACGACAAAAAGATAAAAAGTAGTTTATTAAACCTAAACTGTCGAAGTCTGAATTCGAACTTTGACTCGCTCACCAACTTCTTGTGTGACATTCAGAACGACGAAAATTTATTTGAAGTGATTGACGGAAATATTTAATATCCATGAAAATTCGAATTATAAAATCGAAGGATATCACCCGATTGTTTACAGGGTCCGACCTAGCGACGATGATGGCAGAGGAGGTGTTGGCATCTTCGTTTCAGAAAAACTCTCGTTTAAGGTTAGACCTGACCTAGAGATTTGTATTCCACACGTCATCGAAACAATCTTCATTGAGGTAAATCCGGGATGTCATAACTCTTACGTCGTCGGGTGCATATATCGACCGAATTCACCTCCTCTGGCGAACATTGACACATTTCATTCCTCAGTAACAGATATTCTAACAAAAATTTGCTTTGAGCATAGTAAAGCTTTTCTACTGGGAGACTTCAATGTGGATCTACTTAGTTTCAACAGACACCAAAAAACTAATACATTCGTAGACAATATGTTCAGTCATGGATTCATGCCGGTCATAACAAAGCCAACGAGAGTAACAGAACACTCAGCGACCTTGATTGATCATATTTATTCCAACAATGTCACCGATAAATATCATGCTGGTATTATTATTACAGATATCTCAGACCATTTTGCGACATTATATGTACAAGAAGGCACCCACGTTACCAGTAGTACATCATCCATTTATAGAAGGTCTTTCAAAAGAGAAAATGTGGAATTATTTAAAAACATTCTCCAAAACAGCTCCTTTGACTCGGTATACAACGGTACATGTGTTGAAACTGCATACGAATCTTTTATACATATATACCTCAATGCATTTGAAAACGCATTCCCCCTAAAACAATTAAGGGTACATAAGAAACATGTGAAACGTAAGCCCTGGATGACGACCGGCCTTCTGCAATCATCGATCAATAAAAATAAACTTTTTCACCTAAAAATGAAAAAACCAACAGAATTTAACATAAACAAACATAAAAAATTTTGTACAATTTTTAATCAAGTAAAAAGACAAAGCAAAGCCTTATATTATAATGATATAATAGAAACAAATAAACACGACATGAAAAAAACATGGAACATATTACGCACTATAATATCCAAATCTAAATCCTCTGCCAGCTTCCCATCGAGAATATCTGTTAATAATGAAGAAATAACTGACCCCAGTGAAATCGCCTCAAATTTTAATGACTACTTTGTGGGGATTGGTCAGACAATAAACGAGAATGTTCCATATACAACTAAGAATTTCCGAGAATACTTAAATGGCAATTTTAGCGAGACCTTCTTTATTGTCCCAACAAATGAACAAGAAATTATATTGACAGTAAATCAATTAAAAGGAAAAATGAGCTCAGACTACAATAACTTATCAACAAGAGTTATGAAAGAGGCAATATTGCAAGTGGCAAAACCCCTGACACACATTTTTAACCTCTCCTTTACAGAAGGAAAATTTCCCGACAAACTCAAAATAGCTAAAGTGATACCGATACATAAAGGTGGCAACCCTCAGATGCTAGGAAATTATAGACCCATAAGCTTACTTCCAGTTTTCTCAAAAGTACTAGAAAAAATAATGTATCGTAGAGTCATCAGTTTTTTAAACAATTTCGAAATACTATATAAACACCAATTTGGCTTCCGCAAAAGTCATTCCACTATTCATCCCATCTTACATCTTCTTCAGTATGTCGCGGATAGCAATGATAAACCCACAAAGGACTCAACCTTAGCAGTGTTCATAGATCTGTCGAAAGCCTTTGATACGATAAGTCATGACATATTGCTTAGCAAACTAGAATTCTACGGAATAAGAGGCAAGGCGAACGATTGGTTCAAAAGCTACTTATCAAATAGGTTACAATTTGTCGATGTTAACTCGCACCAGTCCTCAACGCAAACAGTTAACTGTGGTGTCCCACAGGGCTCCGTTCTCGGACCCCTCTTGTTCTTGATCTATGTCAATGATATGAGCAACTCAACAAGGCTAAATCTACTTTCATTTGCTGATGATACAACCCCTTTTACATCTGGGCATGATCTGGAGAGATTGGAAACTGAATTAAACGCAGAACTTACAAATATTTTTATCTGGTGTTGCTGTAATAAACTTCAAGTAAACGCTAATAAGTGCAAATATATTATGCTGCACCCACCAAATAACCCAAACAAAGCAAATATGTTACGTATCTTTCTGAATAACACTAAGCTTTCACCGGTCGATAACTCCCAGCCTGAAAAGGTGGCTAAATTCCTGGGAGTTTATCTTGATGAAAATCTCAGTTTTAAACACCAGGTATCTACTATTTGTTCTAAAATATCGAAAATAATATATTGTTTGAACAAAGTAAAAAACATACTACCACATAAAGCAATGAAGTCGTTATATTATGCACTTATACATAGTCAGGTATTATATGCAATCCAAGTATGGGGCCACGCATCTTCTTGTTGTAAAATATACACTCTGCAGAAACGAGCCATTAGAGTAATCAATCGCAAAAGACTTAACAGTCATACAGATCCTTTATTCAAAATGAACAATATTTTGAAATTTAACGACCTTTACAAATTAAACGTTTCATTATTTATGTATGACTGGAAATATATGAACCTACCACAATCGTTTGAAATGTTTTTTAATGTTAGATCCACTGGAACTCTTACGAGACAAGCAGGATTAATACAGACTGATAAACCAAGAACGCAGTTTTCTGCAAATCTGCCGAGACATAGCTTTCCAAAAATATGGAATGCAATTGAGTCTGGTATTCGAGGTCTCCCCACCAGAAGCCTATTTAAAAAACAATTAGCTATGAAATACATACATAACTACTCTTCGAACATATCATGCGCATATCGCATGTGTCCCGACTGCCACCCTAATATCTAAATATTACTATTTTTTAATATTAATATTGCGAAACGTATTGGATAATGCCTTATGATGGGTATTCATCTTCTCTTACGAGAATGTGCACTCCTCTGACATTTCCCCTACACTGACTCACACTAATTTACTAAATAATTCTTAATCGGTCGTCATTTCAAGCAACAAATTTATAAATTTATAAAGCCTTGCCTTTATCTTTCTGAATGGCCCTTTGCAAAATGTGGACCGGTAAGGAATTGCTTAACACTCATTCATACTTCGAGAAGGCATCTTTCTAGGACCCAACTCACCAGGCAAATATCTCTCTCCCTTTGTTTGTCTCCCACACCCCAAGGCAGGTATATACTTGTCAACTGTTATCTCATCCTAAACGGCCACTAATGTCTCATATGAGATCATTTTATGTGACAGCCGGTGGCCCTCGCTTTAACTCTCTACACCCTATACTGAAGGCGGTGGTGATTATGTTTTAACGATGTCTACTGCATGACTATTGAATTTGTATGACCATACCAAGGAGACAACAGGAAGACAGCTAAATTTGCTATGTTGTCTCCTAACAATATATCATGTTGTGTTTAATTTTGTATAGTTGTGTCTTATGTTTTGTTATTCAGTGATATATTGTTGAATAAAGTATATCTATCTATCTATCTATCTATCACCTAGGGACGAGAACGAGTGTTTTGGGGTGCGATCCAAAATTCAAGATGGCTGCCAGTGGCCATTTTGTACCAAAATTAGGTCCAATCAGTTTTTTGTACACAACTTCTATACGGCTCAGGCTAGTGGCCGTATTTATGAACCGATCTTTACGAAACGTCTTGGGTACTTTTGTTATCACCGTGGGATGAGAGCGAGTGTTTTGGGGTGCGGTTCGAAATTCAAGATGGCCACTAGCAGCCAATTTGTACTAAAATTAGTGCGATCAGTTTTTTGTACAGAACTTCTGTATGAAAGTTCTGATTTGAATACATTTTTGTATGAATGTTTAGTAACATGGAATACAGTTAAAACTAAAAGTCCTGTCCTGAAAGGCGCACAAATAGCACGTCGATATGCGTGTTAATCTACGCGATATGACCATAGTAAGGCAATCAAATTCTGTAAATATGGCCTGTGCACAAGCAATGTTTCAGCCAATGGACCTCCGGGTAACCCAGAGGTCCATTGGCAGAAACATTGCCCATGTTTGCTATAAGTAACCAGGAGAACCTGCCGTGCTTTGGATGCCATTCGATATGACAATTGCGCGCAATTCATACGTGCAATTAAGCCTAGATAAGCGCACAGTTCGTGACAGGACTTCTAGTTTTAACTGTACATCACAAAAAATACTGTATAATACAGGTTTTTTTTTTCTTGCAGAAATTATGCAAATTAGATGACCTTTAATTTACCAGTGCTACTTGTACACTGCAAATGCACATGTCAATACGCTAAGTCTGGAGGCTGTATTTATGAACCGATCTTCATGAAACTTCTTGGGTACCTTTGTTATCACCTTCGGATGAGAACGAGTGTTTTTTGGGTGTGGCGGCCCGATATTAAAGATGGCTGCCAGCTTTCACTCTGTTGCTTACTGAGGTGAAGTCACTTGACCATTACCAAGCTACCTACTAAATACCAAAGGGAAGATTTTTCAGCGCACTCTTATTACTTCAGCACCCATAATTCTCAAATATGGCATTAAAACCAATCACATACTAGTACTGCTTAAATCTATTTACATAATCAGAATACACCATCAGGGGTGCACTAGCTCAGTAGGTAGAGGTGCAGACTGCAAGCCGAGAGATCCTCGGTTCGAATCCCACCTGAAGCAACAGCTTTGTGTCCTTGGGCAAGACACTTCACCCCCACTACCCATGTGGGGGCAAGGTATGCTGTGTACTAAGGCATACTGCATGTTCTTGGTGCACCTGTCTTCGAACAAGGCTAACCGTGCTTGTGTAGTATATTGGGGAGCTCACCACAGTTGCTTGCCATTGCTCAGTGGTTCTCCAGGGTACTCTAGTTTCCTCCATCCATAAAACTGCCATGGTCACAATAAGCTGTTGTGCAGATAAATGTGACCTCAAACACCAATAAATAAATAATAAAAAGAACACACCACCTCATACCCTTTTCTCTCCTGTTTTCCTCCACCTTGGTATCCCTCGGTTGCCTCGGTGTTTAGTATGCCCGCCAGAAAAGGAGTGATTTCTTTTTCTAAAAGAGCAAAACAAGAAACGGTAATTTTGAACAGGTAGTTACGAAATAATTTTCATGAAGCGCACAATTTTATGTTAGTTAATAGCTGAAAAAAATGCAGGGTGATATTTGCAAATCTTATTTTATTACTGGCACCAGGTACTGGTAATGAAAATTGTTGTTTGTCATCAATACTTGATCAAGTTTCTGACAAAGCACGTTATACTATTCCAATATGTTAGCTACTGTATATAAGCACACAATTTGATGTTAGTTTACCATTATACTGGTGCTAAGCCAGGATATCTAAGTTACATGTAGGGGCAAGAGTAATACATGTATCACCTGAGCCACATAGCAGTGAGATAGGGGTGAGGACAAGAGGGTGTGTGACCCTCTCATCAGTGGAGAGGTCTGGTGCGCCCCCCCTCCCCCCCCCCAAGAAAAAAAAAAAAAATTGAAATTCAAGACAGTAAAACACAATTACCTTGACTCTGTGCTGCTGTGTACTGGTCACTTTCTGTGGGTGGGCAATATTTCTGCGGATGCAATGATATTAGTTTTCAAACATTGTTTACAGCGATAATCATCAAAAATTTAATTAATGAACCACAGGATACCATTCGGTGCTTCATTAATTAAAATTTTATTGATGATGATTTTCTATTACCTGGAAAAAACATGCATGGACATCATGCACTGCCCATGCAAGGATTATGACCAGCAACTGTACTGTATGTCTGTGTCACTGCTATGAGCAGGGACTAATCTATATGGGTGGGTGTGTTTACAAATATTCATATTTTTTAACACCTGATAACAAAGTAATATAAGTTTATAAACAACCACACAATTGACTTTTAACT
Organism: Pictodentalium vernedei; assembly: GCA_031216915.1. Classification (NCBI taxonomy): domain Eukaryota; kingdom Metazoa; phylum Mollusca; class Scaphopoda; order Dentaliida; family Dentaliidae; genus Pictodentalium; species Pictodentalium vernedei. The sequence goes on from CM062295.1 coordinate 335,552,791, forward strand.
ACAATACTCCTAATTCCTATTAAACATATATGAATGTTTATTAATTTTGTGGAATTTTTACACTGTGTATGAAGTTTATTTGGGCCTGTATGTTTGTTAAAATTGCCCTTCCACTACGGAGGACTTTTTGAAATCAGTCTACACTGGATTGTGTGGTATTCCTTTGTGTAAGACAGTGTATTCATTGTAATAATATTCATGCATAAGTTCATGTTCTTGGTTTGTTTTAGGCCTCATAATCTACAGAATAGCTTGGATGGAGGTGTATTCCATCACTTGAGTGCAAGAAGGCTTTGCAATGCTACATGTATAGCATAAACATTGTTGCACTCCAGGGACAAATTTATCAATTTTAATAACATGGGTAAAATATCGGACATGAACCGTTTATTTTTTTTTTTTTTTAGTTCACTTCGACAAAGTCAAGCAGGGCTTATCTCATCACTCTCCATCCATTGTCCATCCATCTGTCATCCATCAACACCATGTTTTGGTCGATTCAATTTAAAGTTTGTGTGAGTAATGGTACCAAATGGGTATCACATTTTTGTTTAACTCAACATGCCCAGCCCCATAGGGAGGGGGTGGGGTAAAATGCTCCCAAAATATTTTTAAAATCTTATGAACCTGTGGGTACAGTGACTTTATATTCGTTATGGAACTACCTTTTGAGGTGTAGAATCACGCTTGTTCAAACGTACTTTGTGAAGCAATATTTGGCTTTGTAATGGCAGTGGTTAGATTTTTAGTACCACCCAAAATTTCTATTTTCCGAACCGATGGTCCGATTTGAATGAAATTCAGTATCGTGGTAATATTGGGTCATAAGTACTTACCTCATGCAAAAAAAACCCCTGCATCTCCATGGGAACCCCAGGAGCAAAAAATAGAAATGTTTTCAAACTCCCATGTTTCCCAAACCACTTGGAACAGAGAACTGTTACGTGGTATGAAGCATCCTTAGAACCAGTAGAATTGAATGGTAAAAAAATGCCCTCTGTTGTTGTTAGAGAGTTCTGCAGAGGGCATCAGAATAATGTTGGTGCAGCATTTTTGCAAACATTTTAGAAAATCTTTTCTCAAGAACCAATGTTCAGAATCTTTTCATATTTGGTATACAGCATCCATAGAAGGGTCAGATACAAGGTTGTTAAAATGAAGCCCATTCGTTCATATTTGGACTCAATGCAGGAGCCCAAATTTTATGGGGAATTTTCTTTAAAAATCTTCTTCAAAACCACGAGTCAGAATTTTTTAATGTTTGGTACCCTCATTGTTATGATGGTCAGATTCAAGATTGTTCAAACCAAGTCCCTATGTTAATATTTCGGCTTCCTTTGGTAGCCCAAATTTAACTTAGGGCTGTATGGGGAAGTTTTTTTTTTTAAATCTTCTTCAGATCCACCAGTCAGAATGCTTTCGTATTTGGTATACAACATCTCTAAGAGGGGAGGGGTGGGGGTGAGATTCAAGTTTGTTCAAATCGGGTTTGTAGGTTAAAGTTTGGGCTCACAATGGTAGCCCAAATTTTAACTTTGTGCAATATGAGGAAATTTCTTTAAAATTTTGTTCTTCAGATCCACCAGTCAGAATGCTTTCATATTTGGTATACAGCATCTCTAAGGAGATCAGATTCAACTTTGTTCAAATCGAGTGCCTGGGTTGATATTTGAGCTCCCTATGGGAGCCGGAATTGGTCAAGTAGCTGAAGAATTAGACATTTTTTATTCAGTAACCTCAAGAGGTGAAGAGTAATCTGCATAGGTTGTATCAAGGTGCTTGAGAGGGGAGCTCCACATTTTATATCATAATCAACTAAAGAAAAGGCATAATGCTTGGACTGTTTTTGTCACTCCTGAGGGGCTCAAATATTTGCAGTGTATCCTATGGAGATGGATTGCTTAATGTAGATTCATTCTTGGACTCTTATATCGTGTTCTGTTCTCTGTTTATATCATGTTCTGTTCAAGGTGAGCACTTCAGGCCCTGTGGGGCCTCTTGTTTATTTATTTATTTATTGGGTTTTAACAACACTTTCGAAACCCAGCAGCTACAAGTTTCTTCTCTCCTTGAACCAAGCATCTCGCCCAACTGCAGCACTCATGGTCCACTGAGTTTTTAGCTCACCTGACTTTCAGTCAGGGTGAGGTGTAGTGATCACTTGCCGTCTGTCGTCCGTCGTCCGTGAACATGGTGTTTGCGTCTTCTCCTCCAGAACTGCTGAACTGATTAATCATTTAAGTGAAATGTGAGATGCTTGTTTGTTATGACATTGCATTTTGATTTTGCTTAAATCAAGTTGCCCTGCCCCCAGTAGGGCCATGCCCCAAAATTTTGCCTAAATCTTAAAAAAATCTTCTTGTGAACCAGGAGTAGCAGAGATTCGATATGTGGTGTGCTGCTTCCTTTTGAGGTGTAGACTCAGTTTTGTTCAAGAGAAGTTTATGGGTCTTTATTTGCCTTCATTATTGGAGGGCATGTATTTTTGCCCCGCCCAAAATTTCTTTTTTTCGAACCAAGAGGCTGATTTGAACCAAATTTAATTTTTGGTTTTATTTGATCATAAGTTCCCATCCCCCCATGGGAACCGCAGGAGCTAAAAATAGAACACAATTCAAAACGCACATATCTCCAAAACTACATGGCACTGAGAATTCTTATTTGGTGTGAAGCTTCCTTGGGACCAACAGAATGGAATGGTCTAAGCAAATTTCTGTCAGGTCAATCATGGGGTACTTTTTCGTGACTTTGAAATAATGCTTAGTCAGCATTCTGTAACACTGTGGGTGATGAAGAAAGCATTTAAGACTCTTCTTCACCCAATTCACTCCTCCAAAACCTTTCAGATTTCACATATACCATCTTTGCAAGATTTTTTTACACGTTTATTGAAATCAAATCCCTGGGTCCATATTTGGCCTCTATGGGAGTCCAAATGTTGAAATTAGTGCAGTTTGAGGAATATTCTTTAAAAATCTTTTTCTTCAGACCCACCAATCAGAATCTTTTGATATTTGCTATGCACCATCATTAGGCGGGTGAGATTTAAGTTTCTTCAAGCCAAGCCTATATTTTGGCTCACCATGGTTTTGCAAATTGCGAGAACGGTGATTTCATTCCTCTGATGTTCTTGCAAATGCTTGTTAAGAAGATCCATATTTACCATTCCCCCAAAATTATAAGTATTTTTTCATCAGATAAAATTTAATAAAATTAAATTAATTTTAGAGCTGAAACGATTAAAGGGTTTTCGTGATTGATTAATCGCATGGGTTAACCTTGGATAACCGATTAATCACTTGCCCCAATAGGTAGCTGAATAATTGCTGTACCGTTGACCATTTATATAATTAAAACTTTACTCAGCATAATGGACAAAACCGGGCAGCGCCATATACAAACATGTCCATTCAAATTTTATTATATTTTCAATTTTTGTCTCAAAACATAGCTTATGACCCCTCATTGGAACAAGCTCATTGAGCTTGTTCCAATAGGGGGGGGGGGGCATAAGCTATGTTTTTGAGACAAACATTGAAAATCTTTAGAATTTCTTGTGCAAGTATCGTCTGCTACCTGCATTTGGTGAAGGGTTGAGAATTACCGTTTTCAGCTACTGATACAGTATAATGATCATGCAAGTGAACAGGTATTTTGGCACGTAACTGGCATGCATTTCTCTGTCTCATGCAATTGATGTGAGCCAGTGTGACAATGTTTGCCTGTTTTGGAGCAAGTTTGTTCCATAGTTAACCCATACAGGGTATTTTTTTGTTTTTAAAAATTTGATTAACAGTTTCCATCTTGGTTTCAAAAAGTGATGATAAATAGTGAATATAAGCTTACCCAATATGAAAGAAAAATGGTTAGCAATTGGACATTTTTGTATAGCATTTTGCGATGTGAACCCAGCCATCAAATACCCTGCCATATAGTACCCTACTTCAAAAGTAACGGTTAACCGATCAATTAATTTTTTTTATCAATCAAGATATTGATCATTGGTTAGTCGATTAATCGATGTGAGCCAGTGTGAGATTCAAGTTTGTTTATGCCAAGTCCCTGGGTTCATATTTGGGCTCACTGTGGGAGATTCAAGTTTGTTTATGCCAAGTCCCTTAGGGAGGTGAGATATAAGTTTGTTAAAGCCAAGTCCCTGGGTTCATATTTGGTCTTCCTGTAGGAGCCCGAATTGTACCAAAATTTCTATTTTCCAAATTGAGAGGCTGATTTGAAGCAAATTTGATATGATGGGCTTATTGGGTGGTAAGTACCTAATTTATGCCAAAACATTTTCCTGTGGCCCTGTGGGAACTGCAGGATCTAAATATAGAAAAAATTTAAAATGCCCATATCTTCAAAACTACATGGCACTGAGAATTTTTATTTTGTGTGACGCTTCCTTACAAACAGCCGAAAAGAATGGTCAAAAAAAAATTGCCATCAGTTTTATCATAGGGAAGTTTTCCAGGACTTATGCGGAGTCATCATTTTAGTAATGGGAAAAACATTAAAGAATCTTCTCCCATACCACTGCTCCAAAGGCTTTCATATTTTGCATATAACATCTTTGGAAGATTTATTCACATGTTTGTTGAAATCAAATCCCTGGGTCCATATTTGGGCTCTCTATGATTAGATTAGTGCAATATGAGGAATATTTTTTAAAAATCTTCTTCGGATTCACTCTTCAGAATATTTTGATATTTGGGATGCTGCATCCTTAGAGGGGTGAGATTCAAGTTTGTTTGAGCCAAGTCTCCGGGTTCATGTTTGGGTCTCTCCGTCTGTCCGAAAACCTGATTATGCGATATCATACGCCTCCAATTATTGTGTAGTCAACTTTACACAATCAGTGTCTTGGTCCGTTCCAATTACCTAACGAAATTATAGAGTTACTGCCCTTTGTGTCTTGTTATGCCAAACTTCACGAAAAGTAGACTCGGATCTAAACAAAATTTGATATCTTTTTTTTTTTTTTTATCTTTATGTAAAGTATGGACATTTACTTGGTTATTGGTATCTATAGTTGCATTCTGCAAAATGCCGAAGGCGGCTTTGGATAGCAATGACTGGGTGAATGTCCATATGATTATTCGAACAGTGCATGACATTGGACTTTAATAAAATTTGATAAAACAGCCTTGTATTAACGCTGATTTTGATAAGATTTTGATAATAATCATCGTGAATTGTCGCAAATTGAGTTAATGCTCTTTGTGAATTTCGCCTTACTATAATTTTTATACGAAACTGGAAAGCAATCATCAGACTACAGGACATACAGTATAATAGTAGAGATAGATCGCGTCTTTTAAAAAATCCCCACTTATGATACTTATGTGTTTGTGTCTGAATGATTTGAATCTTGTAACCATAAACTTCCGCCCAGCTACTTGGACGAAAAGTCCAGTTTCTTACATATATATAAATGTTGTACTCGTTTCAGCCTAGAAGTCACACGAATGTACAATTTCTTTGACTTCATTTCCCGGAAAAGGAAGGAACTTTTTCCAGAATCTGTATAATAATTGTTTATCATGTGTATATATCTGTCTCACGTTCCTGACATCAAAATGCTCTTCCACGTACAATACAATTTTTTCTTATTAATAATCATGCCTGGTCTAATCCATAAATTGATTGTTCATACCTCTAAAAAGGGCCCACATAAATGTGCTTTCGATGATCTGTTTGACCAACATGGCTAACAATGCTACACTTGATGAGATCCAGAATGAGGATATTTTTGATTTTATCTCCAAATTCAATGGTACACTCTCCGAAGACAGCGAGGACATGACCCACCCTTTTGCTATGGATAACAAACTGTGCAAGTACTATACACCCGAGCAATTCCAAGATAATATATCGGGCCAAAGTAAATCTCTCTCCCTCTTCAATATAAACTGCCGTAGTCTAAATGCGAATTTCGAAAATCTCCGTAATTTATTGTGCGATCTCCAGTCGGATAGAAACTTTTTTGACGTAATAGGTCTGACTGAAATATTTAACCCCAAAGCTCTCTGCCACGAACTTGAAGGCTATCACCCTCTTATTTGCAACACACGACCCGACAGTGATGATGGAAGAGGTGGTGTTGGTTTATTTGTAAAAGATAATTTGGCCTTCAAAATACGCAGTGATCTCTCAGTCTTTATCCCTCATGTCTTTGAATCGTTATTCATAGAAATCACTGGCAAAAATAAATGTATAATTGGTTCCATCTATAGACCTAATACTGCACCAAAAGCAGATCTCGACCTTTTTCTAACCGAATTAACTCGACTATTGGATGTAATAAACGCCGAAAATAAAAGGGCTTATCTCATGGGCGACTTTAATATTGATCTCCTAAATTTCAACACTCATACAAAGACCAATTCTTATATAGATTCTCTGTTCAATGCAGGATTCATGCCAGTTATCACAAGGCCAACGAGAATAACGGACACTTCCGCAACACTAATCGATCATATATTCAGCAACAACCCTACCCCATACGAATCAGGAATTGTAATTACTGATGTTAGCGACCACTTCGCAACATTTTATTACGAGAACAAAAGTAACTGCCCTGTTCACTTAACTCAAACCATGAAACGCGCGTTCAAAAGGACAAATATTAATCAATTTAAGCAGCTTTTATCGGAATGCGACTTTTCGGACGTTCTTAATATAGAATGTCCGAATGGAGCGTATGATCTTTTCCTCGATAAATTTTATTGTCTCTTCGACAGAGCATTCCCACTGGAAGTGAGATCAACGCCACAGAAGTACATAAAACGTGAACCATGGATGACACGTGGCCTCTTACAATCCTCTTTGAACAAAAATAAACTGTATGCTAGAAAGATAAAATCCCCAACCCCCCGAATCATCACTGAATACAAAGACTATTGCCGGATTTTCAACCGACTTAAAAGAACAAGTAAATCTGATTATTACACCGATACCCTACTGTCAAATAAAAATAACATTAAAAAAACCTGGGAAATTTTGCGTAAAGCAATCAGCAAAACTGAACAAACCGCCACACTGCCGTCTTCCTTTCGTGCTGACAATGACGAACTAACCGACCCTAGACTGATTGCCGATAGATTTAATACCTTTTTTGCAAGCATAGGTAAATCAATCAGTGACGAAATACCTTCATCAAACCGTCATTTCTCGGACTACATTGGCAACATCAATGCGGAATCTTTCTTCATATCGCCCACAAACGTACAGGAAGTAATTCTCTGTGTTAATAGCATTCGCGGAAAGGCAACTAAAGATGGTGATAACTTGTCGACTAAGCTTTTAAAAGAAATCATCTTCGAGGTGGCTAATCCGCTAACTCACATAATTAACCTCTCGTTCTCTACTGGTATAGTGCCAAATAAAATGAAGATAGCCAAAATTATACCTATTTTCAAATCCGGCGACCCCCATGTATTCAATAACTACCGACCCATTAGTATTCTTCCGGCATTCTCAAAAGTACTTGAAAAATGTATGTATTCTCGCATATCCAGTTTCTTAGATGACCAAAAGACTGTATACCAGTATCAATTTGGGTTTAGAAAGCATCATTCAACCATACATCCTATACTTCACCTAATAAATAATGTTGCTGAAGCAAACGATAAAACAACGAAAGATTGCACTCTTTCGATTTTCCTAGATTTTGCGAAAGCTTTCGATAGCATTGACCATAACATTCTTCTAAAGAAACTGGAATATTATGGCATTAGAGGGTTAGCTAATTCCTGGTTTAAGGATTATCTAACAGAAAGAAGCCAGTCTGTTTCTTTCCATAATGAGGTATCTGACAGTAGAAAGATCACCACAGGTGTACCCCAGGGTTCTATCCTCGGGCCCATTTTATTTGTACTATATATTAACGACATCAGCAAATCGACTTTGTTAAAAGTCTTGTCGTTCGCAGATGACACAACAGCACATGCAGCTGGCAATAGCGTCGATACTCTTATAGAAAATACAAACTCTGAGTTATATAGCATAAGTGAGTGGTGCTCTGCGAATAAATTGGCTCTAAACGCTTCTAAAACCAAATTCATGATATTCCACCCCCAAAATGATCCATATAGTGCGATAGGCAAGAGCATATCATTGAATAATACGAATATTACACTAGTGGGTAACCATCAAGAGGAAACGACATTTAAGTTTCTCGGTATTCATATGGATGAAAATCTCAAATTCAAGCAACACATCTCCACCGTATGCTTGAAAATAGCCAGGGCTACTTTTGCCATAAATCGGGCTAAGAAATTCCTCCCCCGAGTAGCTCTACGATTATTGTACTTCTCTCTGATCCAAAGTCATTTAATTTATGGGATACAAGTGTGGGGACACGCTGCAGCCACAAATAGGATCCTTGGTCTGCAAAAAAAAGCTATTCGAGCGATAACGAAACGATCTTATACTTCACACACCGATCCCCTTTTCAAAAGCTGTGGTATACTAAAATTCAGAGACCTTTATACACTACACAGTCTCCTGTTCATGCATGATTGTTTTAATAATAAACTACCCGAGTCCTTCGATAACACATTTGAAATTTATACAAACCCATCTGGCATGAATACTAGACAGTCTGGCAATATACGCACACGAAAACCCAGAACTTGCTTCTCGGCCGAACTCCCGTTCCATTCTTTCCCGCGGATTTGGAATGACACTGAACCATCGGTCCAGCGTCTCAATAGATGCCAGTTTAAGAAGGCGATAATAGACAAGGCTCTAAATTCATACCATTCAGATGTCTCTTGTAATAACCCTTCCTGCCCAGATTGTACTTCCGTTCCACTGGATCTCCACACCACATCAGATTTCAACACTCCAGAATCTAGGCTTTGATGATTAGACCATTAAATTGTTGAGCAATTACTGTAATGCAATTTCACCAATACTTTGGCCCCTTACCTAGCGCAATAGTCGTGTCTGGCCTGCACTGTTCGCAAAGATCGCACTGTGTGGGAACTATTCGTTTCTGTTCTTGCCTCCGGAACAGGGCCCATGGTTTATCACTGGAGTAAGCTCATTTAGTCATTACGCTGAGTGCCATGTCGTTGTCCCTGAGGCTAGAATTGAAAGTCAAAGGACTGATAAGAAAATAAATGGAAGTCCTATCTAAGAGTGTTTCTTGTGAAAACAGTGTTCTGCTTGCGCTGGGCTAGGGGTTAAATAATTATGTATTAAACGTTCCCCTCATGAATCCCGTAAGGATGCAAATTGTTTACAATTTTGATGTCAGGACTAATTATCTTTTAATATGGGAATGGCAGGAAGACAGCCCCCAGGGCTATGCTGTTCCCATGCAGTTTTACATTTATTTCTGTACATTTCTGCAAGTTGTTTATTATACTTCATGTAAACGTATACTGCAAATAAACTTCATTTCATTTCATTTCATTTCATTTCATTTCATTTCCCTGTGGGAGTCCAAATTACAACTTAGTTCAATAAGAGGAATATTCTTTAAAATCCAGTAGTCAGAATCTTTTGATATTAGTATATAGAATTATTCTTAGGGATGTGAGATTCAAATTTGTTCAAGCCAAGTCCTTAGGTTCATATTTGGGCTCTCTGTAGGAGCCTGAATTATAACTTAGTATTATTTGGGCTACCATGTCAGGTGAATGCCATCAGGCCCTCTGGGGGCTCTTGTTTGTTTTCTGTTTGACAACATTGCCCTGGCTCTTCTATCTATATTTTTCATTTTAAGATAGTCACTACTTTTATTTAGGCTTCCCAAATTTGTTACTGCATGTCTGTCTGTCTGTCCTTCGGATGAAATGTTTCTTTGCTTTTCATTTGCCTGGGTCAACATTTTAAATAATTTGCAGCTATCTTTCACCCTCCAACCTCCCCCCCCCCCCCCACACACACACACAAACACACACACATACACACACATACAAAAATCTGGGCTGGCAAGTATTGAGTATTTTATCAAAAAAGTGGTACTCGAGTACTACGAGTACTGAGTACTTTGGACCCAGCCTATCACAAATATATTAAACATCAAAGAGTATATTATATACTTGAAACAAATACAGTACAGTGGCAGTGTACTGCTCACTTTCCATGGATGGGCAATATTTCCACGGATACAAATTCATACAATAATATTTGATGCCAAACACTAACTATAGGTATAATCATCAAAAATTTAAATAATGAAGCACCAGGTACAAACCGATGCTTCATCAATTAAAATTTTGTAGATGATGATTTTTATTGACTGGTAAATGCATGAGTGGACATCACTGCCCACGCGTGTATTACATACAACCCGTCCACGGCGACTGTACTGTAACTTGTCCTCTTTGTGAACATATTTTCTACAATTTCACTCCTTTTGGGGATTAAAACCAAAATAGTGAAAGTGCACTTGTGGATATTTGCAGCACAAGCACAGCACTAATGAATCAATATTTGATGATTTTAGGAATTTTAACAGTGTCATGAGACACCACAGTAGCAGGTACTGGTCATTCTGTTGGAAAAAAATCACTGTTTTATGACTCGAGGTGCCTTAACTGCGAAAACTTAGGCTTTTTCTTACAAAGATTGCAGAATATCAAACACAATGTGAAATGTGTTCAGAAGCAAGAATGTGATTAAAAAATAATGGGAAATTCATGTCACCATCAATTTATTTATAAATTAATAAAGTTTTTTAGCTCACCTGAGCAAAGCTCAGTGGGAGCTTTACTGATCACATTCTGTCCGCTGTCCGTCCGGCGTTAACTTTACATTATTCAAATGTTGGGTAAATGTTTATTACCTAATGCCAATTTAGATTTGTTCAAATGAAGTTGCCCTCTTCTCCTGGGTGGTGCCATGCCCCCAAGGGGCACCAAAATCTTCTCATCAACCAGCAGTAGCAGAGACTTGATATATGGTGTGCAGCTTCCTTTTAAGGTGTAGACTTGGATTTCTTTAAGCGAAGTTTGATGGGCTATATTTGGCGTCGTTATGGGAAGGGCAAAATTTTTGGCCCAAAATTTCTATTTTCCGAACCGAGAGGCTGATTTGAATCAAATTTTATGTGAGGGCTTATTGGGTCATAAGTACCTAATTTATGCCAAATTTTCTTTTTCTGTAGCCCCATGGAAACCACAGGAGCTAAAAATCGAAAAAAGTAAAACGCCATATCTCCAAAACTCAACGGCACTGAGAATTTTTATTTGGTGTGAAGCTTCCTTATGACCAACAGAAAGGATTGGTCTAAAGAATTGCCATCGGTTTTATCATAAGGTACAGTTTCGGGACTTTGAAAACACTTTTTAACACTGTAGGCAATAGGAAAAACATTAAAAAATCTTCTTCTCTAGATCCAGCAGGCAGAATCTTTCGATATATGGTATGCAACATTGTAGGGTGGATCTGATTCAAGTTTGTTCAAATCGGCCCCCTGGATTCATATTTGGGCTCACTATAGAAGCATTTCAGGCAAATTTCTTTAAAAATATTCTTCTCCAGATTCAGCAGGCAGAATCTTTTGATATTTGGTATGCGACATTGTGGGGTGGATCTGATTCAAGTTTGTTCAAATCAGCCCCCTGGATTCATATTTGGGCTCACTATAGAAGCCCGAATTCGAACTTAGTGCATTTCAGGCAAATTTTTTAAAAAATCATCTTCTCCAGATCCAGCAGGCAGAATCTTTTGATATTTGATATGCAACATTGTGGGGTGGATCTGATTCAAGTTTGTTCAACTCAGCCCCCTGGGTTCATATTTGGGCTCAGTGTAGGAGCCCAAATTTGAACTTAGTGCATTTCAGGCAAATTTCTTTGAAAATCGTCTCAAGATCCAGCAGCAGAATCTTTTGATATTGGGTATGCAGCATGCTTAGGGGGTGAGATTCAAGTTGTTGAAGCCAAGTCCCTGGGTTCATATTTGGGCTCACTGTGGTAACCCGAATTATAAATTGGTTCAAAATGAGGAATTTTCTTTAAAAATCTTCTTCAGATCCAGCAGTCGGAAAGTTTCGATATTTGGTATGCAGCATCCTTAGGGGGGGGGGGGGGGGTGTATTTCAAGTTTGTTCAAGCTATGTCCCTAGGTCCATATTTGGGCTCACTGTGGGAGCCCGAATGATAACTTACATGTAGTTCAAAATGAGGAATTTTCTTTAAAAAATCTTCTTCTTCAGATCCAGCAGTCAGAATGTTCTAATATTTGGTATGCAGCATTCTTAGGAGGGGGGGGGGGGGGGGGGGGTGAGATTCAAGTTTGTTCAAGCCATGTCCCTAGGTCCATATTTGGACTCACTGTGGGAGCTTGAATTGTAACTTAGTTCGAAATGAGGAATTTTCTTAAAAAATCTTTTTCAGATCCAGCAGATGAATGCTTTTGATATTTTTTATGCAGCATCCTTAGGAGGCAAGATTCAAGTTTGTTCAAGTCATGTCCCTAGGTCCATGTTTGGGCTCACTGTGGGAGCTCGAATTGTAACTTAGTTCAAAATGAGGAATTTTCTTTAAAAATCTTCTTCTTCAGATCCAGCAGTTGGAATGTTTTGATATTGGGTGTGCGGCATTTTTAGGGGGATGGGATTCAAGTTTGTTAAAGCCATGTCCCTAGGTCCATATTTGTGCTCACTGTGGGAGCTTGAATTGTAACTTAGTTCGAAATGAGGAATTTTTAAAAAAAATCTTCTTCAGGTCCAGCAGATGAATGCTTTTGATATTTTTTATGCAGCATCCTTAGGAGGCTAGATTCAAGATTGTTCAAGCCATGTCCCTAAGTCCATGTTTGGGCTCACTGTGGGAGCTCGAATTGTAACTTAGTTCAAAATGAGGAATTTTCTTTAAAAATCTTCTTCTTCAGATCCAGCAGTTGAAATGTTTTGATATTTGGTGTGCGGCATCCTTGGAGGGTGGGGGGGGGGGGGGAGATTCAAGTTTGTTAAAGCCAAGTCCCTGGGTTCATATATGGGCTCTCTGTGGGAACCCAAATTATAACTCTGTTCAATATGAGGAATATTCTTTAAAAATCATTTTTTTTTAGATCCACTTGTCAGAATCTTTGGATATTTGGTATAAGCTTTTCTTAGGAGGAGTAGATGCAACTTGTTGAAATCAATTCTCTGGGTTGATATTTAGGTTACCATGTACAGGTGGGCGCCCTCAGGCCCCCTGGGGTCTCTTGTTTTAGGAAAAAATGCATACTGAGAGCTTGGGGGCGGGGGGGGGGGGTACATCCAGGGCTATAATTTACCTCATCACTAGGTAAAAGAATATTTGACATCATTTGTTGAGATAAAATGTCTCTTTCTATTGATATTGGTGGATTATATAGCCTCAGTCAAGGCTTATAAGAATCTGAGAATCGATTCCCGTAGAGATCCGTGCAACAAAACCAGTGAGAAATCATGTATCTTCTCGTAACATTGCTGCTAAGATTCACATGAAAAGAACTGAGTCAGTTTAACCCTTTACCTAACACAAAGGCAGCAAATTAACCAATACAACACTAACATGACCTGCAATATTGTGACACTGGCAATAAAATTTGTACAAATATGGCTGTCATTGGAACCGGCTCTCATCAGCCGGTTCTAGTAACATCCAAAATTATTACGCTTGATGAATATTGTTTATTTTTAGCTCACCTGACTGTAAGTCAGGGGACGCTCAAATGATGACATTCTGTCTGTCCACCATCAGTCCATCCTGTCCGGCATGAACTTTACATTACTATCCTCTCCTCATAAACAACTGAGCCGAATTGAACCAAATTTGATATTCATGTTCCTTATCATATATGAATTCCAGTTTGTTCACATAACGTTGCCACACCGACAGGGGTCCCCAAGCATTTCTCTGATAGCATGCATAAATTGTTTTTCAAAATTGAAAAAAAATCTTCTCCAGAACCATGTATAAGAATCTTTTGATACTTGGTATACAGCATCTCTAGGGGTGGGAGGGATAGGTTCAGGTTTGTTCAAATCAAGTCCCTGAGTTGATATTCGGGCTCCCTATGGGCACCCAAATATCAACAGTGCAACATGAGGAAATTTCTTTGAAAACCTCCTTCAGATCCACCAGTCAGAATGCTTTCATATTTGGAATGCAACATTTCTAGTGGGCGGGGGGGGGGGGGGGGGGGGGGAGGGTAGATTGAAGTTTGTTTGAATCGGGTCTCTGGGTTAATATTTGGTCTATCTATTGAAGCCCAAAGTTTAACTCAGTGCAGTATGAGGAAATTTCTTTAAAACTCGTTTTTTTCAGATCCACCAGTCAGAATCCTTTCGTATTTGGCTTACAGCATCTCTAAGGGGGTCAGATTCATGTTTGTTCAAGCCAAATCTATGGGTTAATATATGGGCTCATTATGGGAGTGCAAATTAACTCAAAGCAACATGAGAAAATTTCTTTAAAAATCTTTTTCTTCAGACCCACTAGTTTAATGCTTTAATATTTGGTGTACAACATCTCTGGGGAGGTCAGATGTAAATTTGTTCCAGTTTGGTTCCTGCCAGTCAGAACCCTTTCATATTTGGTATCGCAGGAAGGGGGGGGGGGGCAGATTTGAGTTTGTTCATTTCAGGTCTGTGGCTTAATATTTGGGCAGGGGTGGTTTAGGTTCGAGGTTGTTCATAAATGTTCAAATCCATTCCTTAGAGCTTTTCCATAAAATTTGCCTTTCAAAGTGCAGTGACACAACAACCCTTGGACGTTTGGCAGTACTTGTCTACAGCTGTCAGAATTGGAAGCAATCAGGAAGACCTATGCTAATAATCATCTAACATGGACAATAGAATTATGAATAATTTCATAACATTATTCCTATGTAGTGTCCATGAACCTTGACTAACTGAATCTGACCCAAAATACTTCCCTGAACCACCTCGTCAGGTGAGCGATTAAGGGCTCAGGGGGGAGGGGGGGGGAAATCAGTAGTTGGTGTTGTACAAATTAAAAAAGCTGTATTGGGTAAAGGGTTAACATGTATTATCAGTATGCAACAGGGGTTCAATCATACTGACCTAATAGGATCCTGGCCCACAGCAGGTCTGAATTCTCGGAACTATTTCCGCAAGAATCCAAATGGATTCTCCCAAATTTAGAGGAACTATAAGCCCTGCACAACCCCAATTTTGAAACAAAACTGACATATTGTTTCATGGTGGTGGGGCCCTATTTATCTTGCTGTATGGTTAATTAAAACAGATTTTGTGAAAAGGTTTTGTGTGCTGATGCAGATTTTAGTTTTATTTTGAGATTTGGGTAGTTTCAAAGAAAGCTGTGAATTTTTATCCCCCTTATTGGGTAACAGAGTAAAAATTCTGTCGGAGGCAGTAACAGTTTTTAAGCCTATTTGACACAGATTGGACAGTTCTTTTCAAAAGAACAAATTTCCCATGCTTTGGACTAGACAGAAGCCAAAAGTTGAATTCTATTGCAGAAATGACTCTTTCATCACATGAAAGAGGTAACTGTATCTTTGGTAGAGTTGGGTTTGCTCATAGGAATAACTGTTGTAAATATTTTAATTAGATTTACATGCCTCGAAAAGTTGCGCTCGGAAATTATGTAATTCCCAAAACTAAGCAGTCTTGGGGAAATATATTGTTTCAATAAACATTTGAAGAAGTCTACTGACATTTTGCATTACTTTTGAATGTTCCAGATGAATAAAGACGAAGATTTGAGGACTTTTAGAACCTAAAAATTTGTTTGACTATTGGTGTGTTTTGTTTGGGAATTCCCTGAGAAATATGAACATGTGACCAGCACTTCCCTTTCTGTTAGTTTTTCTTTTATTTGTTGCATGACCCTGTTTAAAAGTCATTAAAAGGTTGTCTGAAGGGCTATAGTTGACAAAAAATATTTGAATGCTAAATTTAAAATGATGCGACCATATTTCTTTTCGCCTGAACGTTATAATGGTCGCCTATGGGAAAATATTTAATACTGTGAAACGTATTCTTGTTTGGCTGAAATTAAACAATTGCAGGAATTCGACTGAATAAACCAAAATGTTTTTGGAGTAATGGTTGCGGAATGAAATATTTCAATACGTTGGATACTTTGGGGTTCCTTCTTACGCCTTGCGTATTGTCATATTAATTTATCATTCCCAAACATTACTGTAACTCTTTAATATTTTGGGGTGCAGGGAACTCAACATGTGCTTTCACTTTTTCAGTCAACGGACATGTTCCATTGTAATCAATTTCATACCCAAGAAAATGCACCCTATCCTTCATAAAATGACACTTGTTTTTTTCTGCAACTTGATTCCATGCTTTTAAAAAACTTATAAAACCTTTCTTAAGTTTTGTGCATGAATGTGATCCTTTTTTTCCTGTCACCAATACATCATCAAAATAATGAACTCTCCCTGGGAGACCTGAGAGAATCTTATCAATTACGCTGCCAAAAAAGGCCTGCGAAGCTGAGATGCCATATGGTAATCTGGTATATGAAAACATTCCTAAATGTGTGTTTATAGTCAGTAACTCACCACTGTCGGGTTGAAGCCTTATCTTCTGGAAAGCAGATGATAAATCAAGCTTTGTATATTTTGGCCACCATTCAACTGAGACAAAAGCACATCAATCCTGGGAACTGGGTATTCAGGTACTTTGAGTGAAGGAGTGACTGTTTAGTTTAGTTTAGTTTATTTAGCAGTATACATTCAGAATACATAAATTTGACATATAATAATAAAGGAAACATTTGATAAATTAAAAGTCAAGGAAACATTTAACCACATGGTCTGTATACCACTGGTGGAAGTTATAGCCAGATTGGCTTTCTTCTCGACTTCCCCTGAAAACAATAATACAAGAACATTGTGAAAGTCATGTTAGTTGGATGGTGAACAGCGAACACGGGGTGTTATCTGCATTGCAGGCTGTTGCAGTGTGTAAATCATCTTTCGTCTCTGTCGAATGTAACAGTACAAGAACGTTCAAAACAGAGAGTCACACTTAGGTAGAGGAGTAGTGCATAGTCGTACAGGACAATGATCGGGACGAGACCTTCTGGGTAGCTTACTGAGAACCAATGTAAAACTTGTTGAGAAGGGTTGAGGCGAGTTTCCCGCCCGAGTCGCTTTTTCAATATGCGGAAAAGAAAACAAGAAATAACAAAAAGTGTGGCAGTATACTGCATTGTACATACCATATAATATAATGCCACGACATACTTACTCTGCCATAGTGTGTTAAAGCTTGTCATCTGTAAACTAGAATAGAATAGGATTTTGTTTATCATGCCATGTCACATTACAGCATTATGTGGTATGCCACACTCTACTGTTTGATGCCAAATAGTACAGCATTCTACCATTTGACATCACACTCTACTTTTTCGTGCTTTGCAGTAGCATACCACGTAAGACTCTGCTCAACAATACCACAACTAGGCACAATTTGCAGAACATTCTATGGAACTGCCATGCATGCATACCAGTACTACAGGGTTATGCTGCATAGTATGGTTGTAATTCCTAGACATTATTATTCACCTCTAATGTGTTGATCTATAATCTCCACAAATTCGACGGGATCCATTTGGTTTAGCAACTGGAACAATTAGGGTGGCCCATTCTGAATAATCATTTTTTTACAACAGTTCCCGACTCAACTAACTGATCCAATTCCTCCGCAATTTGTTTCTTCATTGCAAATGGAACTGGTCTTGCCTAATTCCAACTTAGCTGTGAAACGTTCACATTTACCAAGAGACCCATCAAAAAAGTGTACATTCATTGAGCAATTCCCCAATATCTGCTATAGGAAGATCATCTGATTCAACAACCCTTTTTTCTTCCCAATTGACCTTAATTTCCTGCAACCAATTCCTGCCAAACAACGAAGGTCCTTTCCCCTTTGTTACAATGAGGGGAAGTTGTTTGCTTATATTTGTTTATTATTTATTGATGTTTAAGGTCACATATTTATACACAATGGCTAATCATGACCGTGACAGTTTTACGGGTGGAGGAAGCCGGAGTACCCGGAGAGAACCACATAGCAACGACGAGCAGCTGCCAGCTCCCCAACATCGTAACTCCCTTACTGCGGCACAGGCAGGGTTAGATTGGTTGAAGACATGCGTACCATCGACGTACAGTACGCCTTAGTACACGGCGTCATCGTGCCCCCACGCGGGCAATGGAGATGAAGTGTCTTGCCCAATGACACAACGCGGTTGCCGCAGCTGGGATTCGAACCGTGGGCCTCTCGGCTTGCAGCCTGCACCTCTACCAACTGAGCCACCGCGCTCCCAGTTGTTTGCTTTGACCGTTATATTGAACATCACCGTCAATTCACCTAATATTGGTTACGTTTGTTTCGTATATGTTCTGAGAACAGTGTTTGTTGGATGAAGCGGAATATGTGTGAAATGTCTGTAATACAAATTTTCGTCCGAAATCGAGACACTAGCTGGGGTGTATAATTCCATTTCTATATTAATGTTTTCAGTTTTCATACGCAGTAATATTTCGTTCAAATATGAATTGTCCCTCTTTTGGTTAATTTGTTGAACTTCATTCAAGGACAGGAAGTTCACGTTTAGTTGATCTTCCTCGCCACTAGATGCCCCAGTCCTATCATGCACATTTGAAGGTCTCCTTTTTTAGCTGCCTGTGCTTTTCTGGAATTTATTTTTACACACTGTGATTTGATGTGGTCAGCTGATAGACACCGATGACATTTCTTGTCTTTGAAAAAACAGTCATTCGGTCTGTGGTTTGTACGTCTACAACGGAAGCAAGGAGCAAAATTCTCTTTCTGATTGTGTGAAATTACATTTTTCGCATAATTCACGTCAGTCTTCTTATTGAAAACACTTGATTCTACATCTGCGGTTTCCATACTGATAATTATTTCGGGAGCGTGGGGAAGGTCTAAATCCTCTTCAACCAAACATCGTCTTCGCGTAGACTACGACTTTATACTGCACAATAACCTATCATGAATTGCCTCATTTAGAAATGCACCAAACTGACAATGCTCCGAAAGATTTTTAATTGTAGAAACATAATGTGCAATGTTTTCTTCTTCAGACTGATCGCGTCCAAGAAATTTATATCTTTCGGCTATAACTATAGGAGTTGGGCTGTAATGTCATTTCACGGGGGTCAATAATTTCTTGAAATGTTTTATCTTTTGGCTTTTCGGGAATTGACAAAACAATTATCAGTTTATATGTTTCTGGGCCGCACAATGTTAACAAAGTCGCCTTATTTTTGTCACAATCAATGTCATTTGCTACCAAGTTATGCTCTATCCGCTCGCATTAATCGTCCCAGTCACACTGTTCTTGATTAAATGCTTCGACGGTCCCTATCGATGAAGCCATTGTTGTTTTATAATTATGTATTAGATTATCGAGAAAGCCAGCAATGTGTTTTTTGTACTTTTCTAACTCGCACGCTTCCATACGATTCAATAATCGTCAATCATTTGAGTAGATTATTCTATATCATCGTCGTAGCCAACTGGTGTATTCTTGGTCCTTCCTGGTTCATTAAACCAGCCAACTTGGTTTTAAATTAATAAAAGCTGTGAGTACTGTTTGATATTTATTCGACAATTCGAGCATGGAGTGAAACACAAGGGAGCTAACTCTAGTTATACATAACACTCAGACATCCTTTTTTCAATCAAGTGCTTCCGGTTTTCAAATCGATTAAAAATTTATCCAAATGTTTTATACATTCAAAGGATCTTATTCGATCAACACGGACAGTATAGAGGAAGTAGCATTGGAATTAGCCATCTTCATCGTGGAATTAATTCTTTATACCTCCTCGACTCTCAAGGGTTTTCAAAATTTGCTCGTATTGCCATATTGATTCGCAACCTTCTCTACTTTACATCTAGAGTTTTCTATGCTATTTGCCACCACGTTGCCAACAGCTCTATTCTTCAAGTCGTCAGAAGCCATACTCTTTCGAATAATGTGCCCACCTCTATGCCTGGAATATCTTACCTGGCCATGTAGCGGCCCATTTCCTCCATTTTCAAAGGGCCATTCAGATTTACCAGAATCTAATGCATCACCTCTTCAGTCGTCACGGTTAACAACTGTCTCTCATATTTTAATTTTCCCATGGCCCAAATCATTGTGCAGGCATCCATCATCAATTCGGGATAGGACAGATTCGTGATTCGATTACTTCCAATGTCCATATGGCCTTCCATTACATCTCCGGCTTTCTCGCCTTTCGTGTTTTCCGCTGACTGCACTTGAATCGTATTCCAAATCGGCCCGAGACCGAATTGTCTGTCGCCATTCATGTCGTTGCCAGACTCCATCATTCCTAGCGATCGTTTGTTGAGGCACAGATCCTTCACATGTTCTGTTAGATAGGTTTGTGTTTTGGTGAAAGCAGAATCCACGTAGCCTTCATTGACCGCAGTTGATTCACCGCTGATTTGTGAAAGATTGATGATCTTATTATATCCGACATTCAGATCGATCTTCATTTCACTATTTCACTTTTCTCGTTCAAAGAATCGATGATCTTTCGTTCTGCAACATCTATGTGTTGTTTGGAGGCAGCATCTCTGGGATGCTCTGGTTCTCCTAGATTCGATATCTTGTAAACATTTGCATCCCTTCAGAATTCGTGATTTTTGGAACGTAGCGTTCTCTCTAATATTGCGTGAAATGTCTGGGCAATTCGTCAGAATAATTTTTCCCCATTGCATGACTTAAATCCACTGGATCCCCCACTTTCACCGATCGTTTAGATTTCAAGTCTAGATCTTCGGCCGTGTTTTTATCCAGGTAATTATCTCTCACACGCTTCTCGAAATCTACAAACTATCTAATCTGCATACTTTTTAGTCTCAGCGTCGCGAGATCTATCGGCTCGGGTACGTTCTAAAGCTTGGGATTATTCTTGTTTAAAGGTTCCTTTCGAAGTTTTATCTCCTCGCCAAATGATCGTTCAAGTTTGTAGCAGATATTCTGCCATCGCCTTCAACGGCAATCTTTCTTTTTTCACAAATTTATTTATTCTTCCAAATTTATCAACTGTCATTTTTTTATTCAGTTTATTTTTATTATTTTTCCCCCATTATTTATATGATTTTTTATCTCTCAATGTATCTATCTATTCTGGAACTTTATAAAGCTTTTCATTATTCATGTTTAACGGTTCCTTTCGAGGTTCGTACCTCCTCACGAAATGTTCGTTTAAATATGTAATTGACAATCCGCCATCATCATCATCATCATCCTCCTCATCATCATCATCAATCATCATCATCATCATCATCATCATCATCATCATTATCATCATCAGTTCTTCAAATTTATCGACTGTCATTTGTTTTTACTTTTCTATCTAATTTTTTCTTTTAATATTTTTTATGTTATTTTTTATTTCTTATTATTATATGAAAAAAAGTTTTTCTCTCTCTCTTAATGCAAATCTATGAGGTTGTCTTGCAAATGATGTTTCGAAGACCATCTCTTGAGAACGTAGAGACACAAGAGTCAACAAAACACTTGATCGCGAAGCTGCACACGTTTCCATCAATATTTCAAGTGCTAATATCCTGCAACAGTCGAAATAATAACTTCTTTTCGCGTCCTTCAAACTTGCTACCCAATGAGAGCCGTCGCCCGAGAAGTCGTCTAAATTCAAGATACTGCATTCGTTGCCATCTCGCGAGTTTCTTGGCAATGCATCTCTGGAAAAGACACTGCAAAAAATGTTTATTTGCAGTTGCTTTGGCTGCATTCAATAGATCAATGTTAGACAGGGGTTCCTTAGGTAAGATGACACCTTCTACCGATATGTTCGTATTTTCCTTTTTAATTTATTTTAAAATTTTGAATTTTTTTTTATTTTATTTTTTATATTATTTTTATTTTTCAAAAAATAATTAATTGTTTCATCATAGTTCTCTCTCTTCGACATTTTTCGATCGAATTTCAATCATGTTTCCTTTCATTATTTTCATTAACATTTCGTTTATCTCTTCCCCTCATCTCTTAAATCTCATGCAATCCAAATAATTGTGTTGCCAAGTTCCTTGTCGCTATTTTCTGTACGCAAAATCCCAAACGAACATTGGAAATATTTTATATTTCGTTTCATGAAAACCAACTCTACATTTTAGTTTTTTGTTCCATTAGTTTTTTTTAAATTTTTTTAAGAATTTATTTACTTGTTTTTCTTTGCTATTAATTATCCTCTATATTTTCTATGTCTTTATTAAATTTCAATGTCGTTTATTCATTTAATCCTTCTTGATTTCGAGGAATTGTCGACTTTGTGGAATAAGGACAGTGAGCTAATGTGTTTATTCCATCCGATTTCACGATTCTCTTTTCATCGTCACCCGAAAAAGTAATTTAATGATTATTTCAGTGTAGATATCGTGCTTGTCCTTTGAATTGTGTCGATTTTCGAACAGACATTTTTTATACTCTTCGAAAGTGATGTCATTATTGATAACCCTTTTTTGACACCATTACATTTCTTAATCGCCTTCCCATCAAAGTGGTAAGCATACAGTTTCGACTTTAAACCAACGAATTCCATGATCTGTCTTCCTCCCGTCTCGTCTTTGAATTTTCATACCACCTTTATATTCACACCCAACAGCATGTTAGATTTACAGTACGTGGGGAGTGTATTGCCACTAAATCACCCGCGGAGTGGAGATTCCACCCGAACAATAATTGCAAATTAGTTGCAAAGCATAACAAGTAAAGTTCCAGCCAATGGACCTCCGGGTTATACCCGGAGGTCCATTGGATGAAACATTGCTTGTGTTTTTTGTCCATATGTCCAGAATTTGAGAGTGCTACTTTGGATACAAACTCCACTCCCCGAGTCATTTAGTTACAATTCACTCTCCATACTGTATGATCGCATGGATAATTGCGCGTGTCGAATCATTCGATGACATCAGAAGATATGTCTCGGTAAAATCTGCCGCCTCTATCTCATGAGCAGATTATCCGTGTCGGTAAACAACAGTTTGCCCTTTGAATTGTATTTATTTTTGATGTATTCGTTATGAGATTGTTACATCAACTATTTGCTGATGTCTAAGATGCACGTTCCTAAATATGTCGTTTTGTCGAATGTTAGACGCGTTTGTTTCAGGTGAACAGCCCTAGATTTTCGTCAAAGATGGTTGGATGTTTATAGTTTGGTTTCGAAATGTCTTTTCTCGCCTCACTGTCTGCCATCACGAGACGAATATCACTCCTTTTCCCAATGTTTCCCATCGATTTTCCGTACCCAGAATTGTTCATAAGTTTAAAACTATCTTTCTCGAATTCGATCACAGCCTGCGTTCTCAATCAAGTTTGTGTTAAAATCTATATACCTCTTCATCCAAGGATTTTAGGCAAATCGGATGTGCTATGCATTTTGACTAATTTCATGCCATAATCTAAAGTTTCATATTTTCAGAGTAGACTACACATCTACGTTTATCCCATAAATTCCTGTTTATTCGAACAATAAATGCCTTGGATAATTTTTTCCTTTATTCACCGAGTAGGGTGATAAAGTTTCCTCATAGGTTTAACACTGAAAGACTTTATTCCTATAGTAGAGACGGACTTGCTGACCTCTACCGCATTCGTATTTGTGTAGTATAATTACCAGTTCAATTGTTGTTTCTTTTAAACCTTTTTGAAAGTATTATACAATGTCAGTAGTGCGGTCCCATAACCCCATTAGGATGTGTGACAGTACTGCTGACAACACTCCTTGATTATCTCTAATCTTAGGATTGCGGTCGTAACATCAGTATGCCGAATGGTCGACATACTATGCTGGAGGGGTTACATGTAATGTACATACTGACTACCCTGGACTTGCAGTGTATTATATTGTTTGTTATTCACGCCCTGCTTTACACCATGTAAATGGTTAAAGGTGAATAAATAAATGAAATAAGTTGAAAACACTGCATATCGTTTATTTAATAAAGTCTTTTCGAACTTTTAGCTCAAGTTAATAGGGGAATTATTTGTGTACAGAAATGTATCAGTGTGCCTTTTTTTATTTTTTTAATGCTTGTCATCCTAAGTGCTCCTCACTTCTCTCTGTGTTTTGAAAACGTGTAACAACACGGTTTCGTCACCACTGCCGTGTAAGGGATTTATGAGATAAAAGAGGCTCGTCGGTTTCAATATTAATCCTAATCGAAGAATATTGTTTTTACTTGAAAACACTATACGTTTATTCTATATTTATCATTTAAATGTGGATCGAGTTGATCAACTTTATTTCTTTTCATTTGTTCGGGTGCTAAGCGATAAATGTTGAGTATATGATGTAATGTTTCAGGATATTCTAGATCCACCTCCAGAAGACAGGATAATGTCTCCAATTTCCACCTCCTCGCGATTTTCAACCTATTTGAAATTCCCCGTCATCAACGGATGACCAACTGAGGAGTATAAGTAAGAAAAATATATTTATAAAAACATTCAAGACAAGAATTCTTGATTCTTATTCCTCCCAGGTCAGTTGTAATAATCCCTAATGCCCCAATTGTACGTTATGGACAACAGAACGAACACAGCCCTCCCAATATAGTGATGCAATATATTGGCTTTAATGCTCCAGACAACAGAATGCAAATGTGTGGGGTGGGGGAGGGGGTGGCTGATTTGAGTCTGGAAACCTCGTCCTTCTCTTTCTCTCCAGGGCACATGTTGTCGGTTTTGATCAAAAAATATTCCGTCGTCTTGCTATTTCGCATGTAAAATTAGAATAGGTAGCTCTTGAGAGAGAAGGCATTGCTAGCCATGGTTCTTTTCTGATCACCAGTTTTTAGTTATTAGTTATCAGTTATTAGTTATTAGACCCTCATTTAAAGTTATCTCAGTGCATCCTGGAACGGCAACGAAAGTCTTTCTCCGATAATTTTTCTTCCAACGGGGGACGACAGGTCGACAGCTAATCTGGCTATGTCAACTCCTAACGGTATACATTCTATATTTACAAAAACACAATACAAATAAACAGTCATTCATTAATGATTGTGTTCAAATTGTGTATATTGTGGCTTAATTTTGATGTAATTGAATGATTTATATATGTATATTCCTTTTGAATGTCTACTGTTGAATAAATAATCTAAACCGTAATAATTATTAGCATCTAGATATATGTATTTATTTAGTCCTGACACATCGAATCCATCCTTCTATGTTGCAGGTATTCGCTTTTGCGTATCTGTGAGATATTTTCTACACCTCTCCCACCATTTTCAAACATGAGCATCATGTCCACGTTGGATTATAACTCCAAGTGGATGTCAGTCGTCTTCAACAGGGCGTTCCAGGCCAAGCCGGGAGCTAATACCAAACCGGATCTAGATCATAACTTTTCCAATAGCCGTCTCGACAAATTTCGAACACATCTGCCAAAAGAAGGGTGTCGGTTTTCAGAAAAAGAATGTGAAGATATCTCATGGAATTCATGTTGAATAATTTCCACATTTTTGAGCGTGTTCATAGCCGACATCGGAAATGTCTGCATCGTATACATTTTGAACAGAAATAATATTTGAAAGGTAGCTTCGACTCGTCGAATCTTTGAAAACCATCCATATACTCTCAGCGATAGACCCCCTTTTCTCAATACGCTATTCCATTTGCTCTTGTCTAGAAAGTGTTCGGTTATGATCTCGAATTTCTCCTTCAATAGATTGCCGACTAGTTTCTGGAAAGTGGTCGACTTGAATTAAAAACTATCTATGAAACGCATTTCTCTATTAATATCGATTGTTGACATTTCTCCCTTCATTTTTTTGTCTCTTTGTTTATGACTATCCATTTCGTAAAAGAAATGTATTTTCCTCACCCTTCGCGATACATTTCCCTACTTTACAGAGATTCTCCATGAACCGTTGCCGGTCGTAACCCGACAGATTGTAAAATATCACTGGAAAGAACTTAGCATCCTGATATTTTAAATTGCAATTACTGTGTGTGGCATCT
Source organism: Pictodentalium vernedei (assembly GCA_031216915.1). Classification (NCBI taxonomy): domain Eukaryota; kingdom Metazoa; phylum Mollusca; class Scaphopoda; order Dentaliida; family Dentaliidae; genus Pictodentalium; species Pictodentalium vernedei. The sequence goes on from CM062295.1 coordinate 335,578,764, forward strand.
CGATGTTTACTCATGTAGTGGTTGTGATCCCTCACTTTCTTGTATTCGGATACCGATGTTTCGGTGAATGGTCGTCTACAGTGACATTTGGTGGATGGTTTATAGTCTTTGGCTTGCTCGTCTGTGATGATCATCATCTTCACAGGAGTTGAATTGTTGATATATCTTTTTTATTTGAGATGCCAATTCTTACAAGAAATTTGTGAGCCACGTCGTCATCAACTGTTTCATGTAGATGTACGGACCCGAAGAATATCGATCGCCGACAGAACATTTTATGTAGAAACAACATCCAGACGGTGTGCTCTTCTGATATTTTTTGGTGTAATTCTGAGGAACGTCGTGCTGACACGAACTCATATTCACCGTCTAACGTTCGAAATCGGCATACACCACAAAAGGCTCTCTCAGTCTTCTATTGTGATGCATGAATTTAATGTAAGTGTAAGGTTTGGGCATGTCGACGGCAGTAGTAGGAGATGTGGTAACCGGGGCCTATTGGCCGGAACCCGGCCCGGACACCGGAAGTGACGTCATGTCATGTGACTCAATGGGTCATATTGTGTTGTCATGGTAACCCACGTGAGCAGTCATCTCGTAACGTGATCCCCATAGTGATACGTGGTGTGAGTGCACATACGCAGCGCGTGTTGTTAGGGTGATACGTGTTTCCGTCGTCCATTTTGTATAATGGAGGCCGCCATCTTGGTTTCCATGGTAGCACTTGGTGGCTACGTTACCCAAAGCCTTCTAACAAAACATGGGTATGTTCGGAAGGTGTGTTCGATTAAACAGGAGTAATTTCCCGATTCGCAGAATTGCCCAAATAAACCCGACAATTCCGCCAAATCGCCGAAATTGTCTTTGTTTACTATGGTTTCCCCATTTTATCGGTGTAGCACGCAGTGCTATAGTACTACTGGGCACAGGGTGTGCGTTAGATTGCAGAGTTATCTCCCTTGTGTATATCAAAGGCATTTCCAAAGCCAATACGCAATCGTGCAGTTACTGAAAAGTCATTGCTCGATTGACTCGAATCTCATCGCGCAAATGAGCTTTAGAGTAATTGATCGATCTCCTCGAAAGACTCTTCGACTCATTACAGTATTTGAGGAAACCTATGGCCACGTATTGTATTATTTGAGGATATCTTTCGAGGATACCTTTTATAGGATGTTTATCTGAGGATACTCTTACTTATTTGGCCCAACCTTCTAGGCCACACCAAGACATACCTATCCCAGATTCCCCTTGTTAACTATCGAGCAATTACTGAAAAGTCATTGCTCGAACGACTCGAAGCTCATCGAGCAAACGAGCTATCGAGTACTTGCTCGTTCGAGTGACTCGCACATACTGCTCGAACGACTCGAAGTCCATCGTGCAAATGAGCCAACGAACAATTGCTCGTTCGAGTGATTCCTCGAACGACTCTTCGACTCATTTCAGAAAAAAGGGATTCCGAAGGTCATATGTTTTTCAAAAAAAGGGATTCTACAAATGGGATTCCAAAAAAGGGATCCCATAAGTGAGATTCTGTCTTACATCGTTTTACTCACACATACTGCTCGAACGACTCGAAGTCTACCGAGAAAATGAGCTTTCGAGCAGTTACTCGTTGGAGTATCTCCTCGAACGACTCTTCGACTCATTTCAGAAAAGGGGATTCCATAGCCACAGACATTTTCATAAAAAAATGATTCTTGAAAAGGGTTTCAGTAAGCGGGGTAGCCGATTCCATAAAATTTGGATTTCATGATTTGACACCAACAGTCGAGGGTATTCCCCTTCCCTGTTGGGAGAATTTAGTTCAATCGGTTGTAGTTTAAAACTTTAATTCGCATCAACTTTTTTTTGTTCATTAAGGCTGTAAACTTTGTTCAGTTCAAAGGCTGTTAATACCTTTATTAGGGGTATAGTTAAAAAACATAATTCTTTCAAACAGTTCAAGACGGTTACCATTGGGTTATGTTTAGGGGCTGTAGTTCAGTTTCTTATGTTCACTTCGATCTTAGTTGTGTTAGATCTTTGTTCACTTTGTTATGTTCAATTTACTTCGCCAACTTCCTTGGGTCAGTTCACTTCGATCTTGGTTGGGTTGGATCTTCGTTCAGTTCATTCGAACAGTTCAACTGTAGTTGAGTTGGTTCTGTTCAGTTTTTTCCAACCAGTTCATCTTCGTTCATGTTCCGACTGTTTAGCTGGGTTGTTGCATTTAAAATTTAGGGGTTACAGACCATTCAATTTTATAATATATATTGGGAGTTAAGATTATATTAAAGTTTGTTATGTTATGTTCACTTCGATCTTGGTAATGTTGGATCTTCGTTCTGTACCTTCATTGTTTTGCAGTGGTAGTTGGTTGTCAGTGTATCAGTTCAAGTTCTTGTAGTAGTTATTGAATTGGTTGTTATCAATCCCTTTCCATACCCTCGACAGTCTTAGTCAAATCATGAAATCCAAATTTTATGGAATCGACTAGGAAGCCCACTTACGGAATCCCTTTTTAAGAATCCCTTTTTGGAAAATGCCTGTGGCTATGGAATCCATTTTTCTGAAATGAGTCAAAGAGTCGTTCGAGGAGCCACTCGAACGAGCAATTGCTCGGTAGCTCATTTGCTCAATAGACTTCGAGTCGTTGTAGCAGTATGTTGGAGTCACTCGATGTAAGACAGAATCCCACTTATGGAATCCCTTTTTTGGAATCCCATTTGTGGAATTCCTTTTTTGAAAAACATATGGCCTTCGCAATCCTTTTTTTCTGAAATGAGTCGAAGAGTCGTTCGATGAGTCACTCGAACGAGCAATTGCTAGTTGGCTCATTTGCTCAATGGACTTCAAGTCGTTCGTGCAATATGTGCGCGTCACTCGAACGAGCAATTACTCGATAGCGCATTTGCTCGATAAGCTTTGAGTCGTTTGAGCAATGAATTTTCAGTAATTGCTCGATAGTTTATAGGGGAAATCTGGGATAGGTATGTCTCGTGGTGGCCTAGAAGGTTGGGCCAAATAAGTAATAGTATCCTCAGATAAATATCCTATGAAAGGTATCCTCGAAAGGTATCCTCAAATAATACAATACCAGGGCATAGGTATCCTCAAAAACTGAAATGAGTCGAAGAGTCTTTTGAGGAGTCACTCGAACGAGCAGTTACTCGATTGTTGGTTTGCTCGAGGGACTTCGAGTCGTTCGGGCAATATGCCGAGTCACTCGATCGGGCATTTACTCTAAAGCTCATTTGCTCGATGGGCTTCGAGTCAATCGAGCAATGACTTTTCAGTAACTGCTCGATTGCTTATTGGCTTTGGGAATGCTTTTGATATACACAACGGAGATAACTCTGCGTAGCGATTACGGGAAATCAAGCAATCTGATTGGTTAGTTATAATTTATATAAATGATCTAGATAAATAAAACAACAAAGTGTACTCGGAATAGGATCAGAACTAACACGAATAGACCAGAAATTACTAAATATAGTAACAATAAACAAAGATGTTCCAGCTTCTAGGCTCTTCTACTCTACTGGAGTACACTCCAGTACACAAGAACGTACCCACAGGGTCCCTCGGTACTATTATAAGACAAATTTATGGTGGTTCTCAAAATAATTCTAAAAGAATCCGAACTAGTAAAACAACGTGTTGGGAGTCGCTTGTGGTAATTAAATGAGGATTCTGGGGCAAATTCTAATTCCAGAAAAATACTCCTATTCGCTATTCAATCGAACGCACACCCGGTGCCCAGTAGTACTATAGCACTACGTGTTACACCGATAAAATGGGGAATCCGTAGTAAATAGAGTCAATTTCGGTGATTTGGAGGGATTATTAGAAGCCTTTCGGTAACATAGCAACCATGTACTACCATAGAAAACAAGATGGCGGCCTCCAGTATACAAAATGGGCGAAGGAAACACGTATCACCCTAACAACACGCGCTTCGCATGCTCATTCACACCTCGAGTCACTATGGTGGTGACGTCACAAGATGGCCGCTCACGCGGGTTACCATGACACTACAGCATGCCGTCACCGGGTCACGTGATGTGACGTCACTTCATGGGTCCGGCCAATTGACCTCGGTTACCACATCTCCCCTACTACTGACGGCAAAGCATTGATTTGAGTGGCAATACTTCTCGACAGAACTGACACAGAAAATTCACGATCCCTCTTATGGTCTGCCTCAGCTACCTCAGATAATTTTGCGATAAACAAAAAAAATCCACATTGGTGTGACGTCCTCGGACGTAGTAAGATTCGCATCGTTTCTGTTTCTCCAACATCAATTCGTCGAAGATTATGAGATTTATGTGCTCCGAATTCAAGTCATGAGGATCAGGCATGTCGTTTGCGTTTTTTTGAAAAACTTACCAGCCATGTTCAATGTTTTATAATTTCGGATTTGTGTATGCCTCTTGCAAGATCGTTGAGAGGAATGCATCGCATTTTCGAACTCATCCCGACGATCGAAGATTCTCATTGTAACGTACTTTTGAAGAAATGGTGGGAATAATAGTCTACCGCTTTGAAACTCTCCATCGTGAAATTTGCTTTGTTTGTGTATTATGGGTGGTGATAGGTCGCTTTTATTTCTTCCTAAATAATTCAGAGAGGAGTTTGTGTTTGTGTTTAGTGTAACTTTGTTAGTCAGGACAATTCGTCAGTAATGGACTATACTCTCATATCTGCGTTCTAGCTGTTGGGAACTACGACTGGCTCAATGACATTGGGATGATTGAATGGAAGAATCGCTGTGCTGAACGGTGTGTGCTCTCTTATACCTCTGATGGGGGTATCCTTGGCAACATATAGCCATATAGCAGCAAAGGGATAACAAACCAAATTCACAGTTTGGAGTTGTCTCTCAGTTGGCTATAATCCAATTGCAGCTGTATTCAAATTAAAGTCGATTTTCTCGAGAAATTGATGTGAAGGTCATCAAACAAGGCGAACAAACCAATGACAGACTCACACTTATGTCCAGCTACCCGAAGCCCCAGAGCTGTTCACTATTATTCCACTAGCTCTTCATGTTTGACAGTTTTACCATTAATGCATCATCACCGCAATCGGGACACATCTCATGTCCCATTTCTGGTAAAATCAACTTAGGTGACAAATTTCAGCTCGATATGTGTAAATTTTGGAGTGCAGCCGGACGTTGTATGAATGGCTGATTACTTATAGGGTTAACATAACTATGTACCTAAACTTCCCACACCATATTAGTCCTTATAAAAACTCCCCCCCCCTCTAGTTACCAAACTTCAGCTCTATATTTCTGAACATATAGGTGAGCATACCTGTGTTATTTTGGTTCAAGTATTAACACAACGTTGAATGTAATTCACTCAAACCCTTCAAAACTCATCTGAGGTAGGGAAATGTCACTCAAATAGGCTTTCACCCTTACCAGGGTCACAATGGAAATTTTCTTCTTTTTCTATAAAATCATTCAAAATCCTTCTGAACTTATTTTAAGCAAAAAACACCACAAAAGTAGACACTCGCCCCCAATCCGTGGTCGATGGGTCATATATATATGGTGTTGGGGGAGTGAGGCTAAAAATACCTTTTTATCTGTAAAGCACAGCTAGCATACAATAGCCTTTGACTTGACAGACATTATTAATCAATGGGTATAACAATTTGTCGCTCTATTAACTAAACTACCAACAAACACCAAACAGTTTAAATCAAGTCGTATTTCGGGTGACTGAGTACAAACCAATTTTTCTGAAATGCAGAAATTCTTGTTCTTTCATAATCTTATCCCCAAGCTTGGAGCACAGGATATGCCCCTGAAAATTATACCAAACGCCTTGGCAATAGCCATATAGCATCAACGGGTTAACAAAAACAATCATACACTATTCAGCTTGTCTATCATTTGTCTATAATCCAATTACAACTGCATTCAAATGAAGTCGGTTTTCTAGAGAAATGAATGCAGAAGTTTTTGTTGTTTCAAAACCTAATCCCCAAGCTTGGAGAATAGAATTTGCTCCTGAAAATTATACCAAACACCCTGGCAATAGCCATACAGCATCAAAGGGTTACCAAAACAAACATACAATATGCAACTTGTCATTCAATTGTCCATAATTTAATTACAAAAGCATTCAAATGAAAGTCGGTTTTCTAGAGAAATTGGTGATCTCATGTCCCCATACAATGCGACCAACACAAAACACACTGTAGTTAAATATCAAAACAGTTTTGATAAACTCATACTTATTTTCAGCTAGCAGAGGGCGCCGCGCTATGCATTTTTATTCCACCAGCTCTCCAGGCTCCTGTGGTTGAAGGTCTTACCAGTGTGGTAACACATCATTCGCAGTCGGAACTTATCCCATATCACTTTTCTGATCAAATGACCTCAGGTGACACATTACAGCTCGATATCTCCAAATGTGTGAATGCAGGCCGGTGTTGTACGAAGGGTTGATGAATGAAGGGTTAAAACAGCTTTGTACCTAAAACTCTCTTGTCGTGTTAGTCGTAATAAAAAGTATAATTTGGGTGCAAAATTTCAGCTCCGTTCTCTGAACAGGTTGGTGTGCATTCTGGTATTGTCCTTGTTGAGGTGTAAGCACAATGTTAATTGAAAAACCCATCCTACCCATGTAACTCCTGATACAAAAAAAATGTACCCAACGCGCAAATTTCAGCGCAGCATCTTGATATCTGTCTGTGGGCAACACATTATTGCTCTGCATAAATATTTCATGTTTTAGGGGAAATGGTACGCTGCATAGAAACATCGTCCTGCCCATGTTATTGCCGATCAATCATTACCCATGAATGACAATTTTCAACTCAATGCACTCGAGAATAGGCAATTTTCAGTTCACCTATTTGTAGAATTTTTCTTTGTAACTTTCCGGTAACAATTTGTGATTGTTAAGTTTATTTTTCACCAACCTGCGAACAGCACCACTGATGTATACTACGCCTTGTTGCCCCCACCCTAATTGGGATAGAGGGATCTTAAGGTAATATAGAAATCCTCTTATTTTTTGGCATTAAATCACTAAATCGTTCTAAACCCAATTTAATGTAAAAGAAAACAATACCCAGATACACACTTGCCCTAACCTGGGTTCAAGGATGTCAGAAGGTGATTTTATCTTTTTTTTTTTAATATCACTCGAAATCCTTCAAAACACATGTTATAGCAGAGACAAATGCCACCCAAAGAGATCCGCACCCTAACTGGGGTCAAGGGGTCGTAGAAGTTATGGTGAATTTAATTTTCTCTTTTTTTTGTTGCACTGAAAATCACTTGAAATCCTCCAGTAGTCATTTAAAACAGACCTTTCACATTCTGGGTCACGGGGTCATAAGGGCCATGTGATGGTTTTCACCTTTTTCATAGAATCACTCAAAATTCGTCAAAACACATGTTAAAGCAGCAAAAACATCAAACCAAATTGGTCAAGGGGTCATGTAAAGGTCATGATGAATTTTTTTTTTTTATAAAATACCCTGAAATTTACCAAAACTCGTTTAAAATAAAAAAAAACATGATCTAAAAAGATCCTCCCCTAATCCGGGGTAAAGGGGTCATTAGGGACATATGTCGATTTTCTTCTTTTGCAGCAAAAATCAATCAAAATCCTTAAAAACTTATTTTAAACAAACAAAACAAATCACCCAAATTGACTCGCCCTAACTAGTGCAAGGGGTCATAATGGTCATGGTGAATATCATTTATGTTTTGGCACAAAATCACTTGAAGTTTTGATTTTGAAGTCAAAACTCGTTTCAAAGCAGGAAACATTATCCAAAATATCCAAAAACCCCCCTACTGGAGATCAAGGGTCATAAGAGTAATATGGTGATTTTCTTCTTTTTTACAAAAAAAAAAAAAAATCGCAAAATCGCTCAAAATCTTTCAACGCTCATTTTATAGCAGAAAAAGCACCCCAAAAGACCCTCGCCCTAACTGGACCAAATAGGTCATAAGCAAATGCTGGATTTTCTTTTTTGCCTAAAATCACTAAAAATCCTTCAAAAATTATTTTAAGCAGAAATCATCATTCAAATAGACCACTCCCAACCCAGAGGACGTCAAAAGGGTCATGTGGTGCTAATCTTTTTTTTTCAAAATAATCACTCGAAATTCTTCAATAGTCATTTTAAAACAAAAAAAAAATCATCAACTGGACTTTTCTCTAATTTGGGGTCAAGGAGCCATAGGGAGACTTTCTTCCTTTTTTGCATAAAATCACTCAATATACTTTAAAACTCAATTTAAAGCAGAAAAACAACACTTCGGTAGACACACCCCACCCTAATTGGGTGAAATGGGTGAAATGGTTATTCCAATAATTATTTAATATCCTTCAAGACTAATTTTAAAGCAGAAAAACATCACAAAAGACTCCCTCGCCCAAATCCGTGGTCAAGGGGGTCATATGAGTTTGGGGGAGATGGGGTGAGCAAATACCAGTTTCCAGCAATGCTTGCTTTGCAGCCAGCATGCAATAGCCTTTGACTTGACAGGCATTGTTAATCACAGGATAGCAAACTAAAATCTTGGCACTTCTCCATAGCAGTTTAAACACGCCATATTCAGGTGAATGAGTACAAACCAGTTTTGTGACCTAGAAGATTCCTGTTGTTTCGTGTTTTCCACAACTCATGCATATGCCCCTCAAACTGACCCTGAAGAGGATAGCCCGGCATCTTTATATATATGTCATTAAACTGCGAATACGGAGTACAGTGATGTAACACATGTTAACCCATCATTTGTCAGTTATGAGATCTAGAATTTTAAAAATGTTTACTCTTGGCGGCCATTTTGGACTCATTATGGATAAAACCGAAATTTCTTTTGAATTTATGATAATGATACATTGCTTTCTTACCATTCAGTCCATTACCCGTGTTCTGCTTCAAAGTCCAGAGACTGTAGGCCAAAATGTCAAATTTCCAGGCCCATTTTTTTTAATGTTTCGAACAATTTTGGCAGAAAATAAATTTTGGTAAACTGTCGTTTCCAGACGGTTATGGAAAAGGGTATTTGCGACAAATCTGTGAAAATATCAGGTCATCCGCCATTTGTACCTGGAGATATTGGAAATAAAATATCGGGCGTATATGGACAGGGTCTGGCAGGAGAAAGTGAATGCCAGAAGTGAAAAACTTACTGATAGTATAAAGGATAGTCGTCTGTGACCTTGCGAAGTTTTATCGAAATCTACGAGAGCGTTATTGAGAATCCTGCCCTTGAAAAGTGTTGGAAGAAAGAAGGAAAAGTGAAAACAATTTTTTTTTTTGCCGTTCAATAACAAATGTCTTATCCTTTCAGAGAAAGCTAAAAAATGCCGAAAAATGTTATTTGGCCACTTTGGATATTGGCGGCATGTATACCAACATTGATACTGAGAACGTTGTTAAATCTGTTAACTCTCTGCATGCTGCTGGCGGATATTTCTGCCCAGCACAGGGTTTCTCTTATCACTGAAATAAGTATGTTTTGGGCATATTTAAACATATTTTCCCCTGTAAATAATGGGTTTTTTTTCATCAATGATTTCTTGTGTTATATTTAGATTAATTTGTTATCAACTCTAGTCATGGCTGCTTTATAGCAGCCATGACTAAATTTGATAAAAAAATATCTTGAATATACTCAGCGGGTAAAGAGATAAAAATGTTTTCGAAAAATATCCTGATGCAAAGAGCCTTAATGAACAAATTTAGATCGTTTGGAGCTGGGCTAAAAACCGATGAGTTACAATTCAATGATGAAAATAATGGGTTGCACTATGGGCAAAAGCTTTAGTCCTAATTTTGCTGAATTTTTGTAATGGAGTGGGAAGAAAATCCCTCAACAAACGTGTAAAGCATCCAAAGTTCTAAAAATCAGGCTTCTTCTACCCTATATGGCGGCTTCAGATCGAAGGGGTATTCACTGCGCTTTTTGCGTAGCCTGAAATCTCAAACTGTGAAAAAAACCTGGAAATCCTGCAGAAACTAGTCGATAAATTGAACACAATAGGCCGTTGCAAAACTGTAATGGCGCGGTATTAAATTGCAAAAAACTCGTTGTAGATTGTACACTTTTTTTGCCTGATCAGAAAAAAGAATCTTCCACTAACATACGAAAATGCATTATCAAATCCGACCCCTGCCCTCCCCATTGTGATTCACCCAATATCATTTACCTTGTCACCCATAAACGCTGTAGGAAGCAGTATGCGTGTCAAACTTAAAATCCTGTCCGGATGCGTGCAACTCGACACACACAGGATATACAAAATAGCAACACAGCACTTCAACCTTCCTAGCCACTCGTTGAACGATTTTGAAATCCATTCAATTGAATAACCACCAATTAAAGATACATTGGAAAAATTTGGGTGAACGTATCTGTGGGAGAATGCGAAAGGCGGTCCACCCTTCCTTTTACTTCATCATAAAACAGAATGAATATTGAAATAGCAAAAATCATAAAAGGTGAATCTAATTTAACCAATTCTAAATTAAAAGAATCTTTAAATCTTCGACCTGTCATCGCTTATAAGAAAGACAAAAGCTCGCGTAACCCAACGGATAACACTAATATTTGCCGGTCGATTTAACCAGTTCCTAAGCACAACATGTAGTTTGTTTACTTTTTATTTCATCTTCCGAAACCCATCCAGGTTAAATAAATATTCTGATAGAAGAAAGAAACGCAAGTTCAGTTTTGGTAATATATTAGTTTTTATCCGTGGACCACATGTAGTAAAATTCGACACTTAGCTACCTCATTGTAATAAGGTCGGAAGAGTCTTTGGTTAAATTAAGTCACATGCGACGCCCTACGCAGCCATCCGGGACACCCCCACGCACTTTGGGCCTGAAAACCATACCAAATCGAAGTTCTGAGCAGTACACATAGATTACACATTTCATTTCAACTCGATTGAAAAGCAAAATGCCGCAAAAGTTGATAGGGGTAGAGCTATTGGTCTAGTTATGCAAGGCGAATAGCAACGTCTCGTCGCCCAGCAAATTCGGTTACACAAGTCAACGGTAGCCCGTTTAGTTGGGCCTCCCAGAGCCACCGGAAGATTAGCTCACCGTCCCAGGAGCAGACGAGTGTTACACATTGACGAGTCTCGGCTCACGCTTTATAGGTCAGATGGACGATACAGTTGCTGTCGACGTCTAGGTTAGCAATATTCTGAAGTGTGCGTTAAGGAAAACGACAGATTCCGGGGCGGGTCTGTTATGGTTTGGGGGGGGGGGATTTCTCATTTCTCATGGCACGAAAACAACTCTCTTGGTTATACAGGGCAAATCTATAGCTGTAATGTATATGGATCGGGTCCTTATGCCTCACGTCCTTCCGCTTATCCATCCACTTACGTTGCAACAGGATACTACGAGACCGCACATTGCTAGGGTCTGTAGTGACTTCATCAACTAAAACAATGTTCCAGTTCTCGACTGGCAACCCTACAGTCCAGATTTTCCCCCGATCAAACATTTGTGGGACGAGCTGGACCGGAGGGCCAGAAAGCGCGCCAATATCCCAAACAACATCGCTCAACTCTCGCAAGCTCTTCTTCATGAGTGGAATAACATCCCACAAAGGACCATAAACGACTTGATGAGGTAAATAGTAAGGAGAATTGGAGCAGCTACTGAAGCCTGGGTGGGCACATCCGCTATTTACTTTGATCAGTAAATGGAGTAGGGTACCCACGTTTTAACGTTATCCATGCAAACGCCGTCTGTGTTATGACGACCCAACTCGTCGAAACTTAACCAATAATGAAGAAATAACAACAAAATCCAAACGATGAAATAATAATCCATAACGCATTTGAAATATTTACTGCAGAAAAAAAAACTTGTGGTTCCTTTTTCGGCTAGTATATTTTTAAGAAATCATTATTTCTGCGCCATATTACAAGAAAAGGACGTTCCAGCAGGACATTCTGTTTCCTTGCGTATTGTTTGTACTTTAAACTCAGACACGCACACACTTCTACAGTCGTGTATAACCGCTTTTATGGTGGAATTTCTGTTTTGTCTTCAGTTCTCTGGGAAAAAATCAAGTCCCTACAAAATCTGGAAGAAAACCCGAACCTATATTGTTTTCTTTTCGAGGACACGGAGAAAACAAAAATTTTTTGTGGGAACCCAAACACTGTATTATCTAAGTTCCCAAATGCTCGGGAAACACCCCTACCACCCTACGCCCATCCCCCACCACACACATACGCGCGCACACTTATACATATACCGCTCATCCCACCTGAGACACGCCCAAGGCACCCTCATGTGCACACAAATTCAAATCCGTCCCCAGAAAAACAAACCATCCAAACCACATTTTTCTAGTTCACAATATCTTATTGAAATCTTTCAGAAAGGTGGATTCGAAATATTCAGCTTCTGAATGGAGCTCTTAACCTGTTGATCTTATTAATTCGTTTTCCTTCGAATTGTGTCGCCCGCTTTAATTGAGCTTTTGAAGCAAACCAACGAGATTTATCTTTTTCTCAAAAAAATAATGTGCGTAGTAGGGTTGGCTGTTATGTGGAAAATGGTTTAAACGAACACATATGGAGGTTTCATATATATACTGTATCTGTGAGGAGGGGTGTTAACAACATCTGCGTAGATCAAACACTTTCTTGAAGGATGTTAGATGTTTTTAGTTTTGAAATATGTCACATTGTTTATGTTTTAAAAACTTTTCTGGAAACCGCACTGTTCTTTTCAGTACACGAAGCAATGGGCTGCATTAGTTGGCACACCATCAGTTTTATATGAGTCGATAAAATACATTTATAATTTTGAACATTGTTTCCAGTCTAAAGGATAGCCGTTATCCGATTTGAAAGGATGCCATTAGACCAAGGTTTCTATTTGATCCTTTTATGAATATCCTTTTACGAATTTCTTTCGTGTCGACATCACTGTGTACAGCTGCCCGTAATTTGTTGAAGGTTTTGTCAGTATTATAAAGCTATCATCTATTTTGAAACTGTTTCTCTCAAATGTTTCTTTTACATTGTCCTAAATAATCAATTCAGGTAACTGGTGAACAATTTACGTTTTAACGCTTACCGTTATATTCCGAGACACTGGCGATACTACAAATACATTTTACAAGGGTGGAAAAAAACTACGCTCTTGTTGCGATGGGCGGCGAGGTTAAAAAAAAACTCAGAGGTCGAGTCCTACCTTAAAATTATGTCTTATAATTTTTTTCGTGGATTGTGATAGTTCAGAGTCAATATGTTAAGAAATTTGCGGGTAACACCATGTCATTGTCGGTTCTCTTTAAATGGCACAAGCTTGCCACAGATTCAACAATGTTCAAGAAATGTAACATGCTTCTGATGGACTAGAACTTTTCCTTGTCTGGGTGGGCGGGGGGGGGGGGGGACATATTATGTATGCATATCAATGTGTGAGTCTTTCAGTTTATTCATTTTTACCTTAGATGTTGGGGTAGACTGACAGGTTTTGTGGCATTACGGGATTCCTTTTCTTTTTGACCTCAAGAATGTCCCGAAATTTATCGCCATATATCTAGCTATTCCTAAAAATGTTCTCCTTGCTTGGCCCGATTCTATCAATTTTCCCTTCTTTCTCTCTAACTGAATCGTTGTTGTAGAAAAAACTTTGCAGCTTCTATTTCTAAAAAAGGTATTTCCACGTGTATGCATCACACGAGTTTACGAAAACTTAAATAAAAGACAGAAGAATGGAACACAATGTTTGAGTGATTAAGTTTTGAAGGCGATTTTAAACTTTTGATGAAAATTCACCATAAAAGCATTATGCGATAAAATGTGAAAATGTATACCGATGATGCGGTGTTACCCGACAGTTTATTATATATGTCATTTAGTATCTTTAATTTGCAGCTTTGTGGTTGATGACCAAGAGTGAATAGTGATGTGTGCGGTATCTTGTAAGTCAACCAATCAAATATCACACCAAGGCTTCCACGTATGTTGTTATGTATACGCCAGTTTTTGTTTTTGACTTGCATCTTTACGGCTGCGTGATGGAAATATCAAGTAATTAAAAATATTGATCAACTATCTGGTATCTAGACTATTGGTAAATTAAGTAAAGATGTCTTCGAACTAATTATCTCAAGAACCCTTCGTATGGCGAGTACAAATCAAGCCTATTACAAGATTTAATTCCCGAGTTTCCACAACACAAATATCTATCCACTGTGGATAAATCTAAGTCCACCTTTGTTTGTTGACATTACCGGATACTGTTTGATGTTAGTGATTCACAGACCGTGCAAATAGGCCTTAGGTTAAAATGAATGTAGGTACTGGTTCGTACATTAATTGAAAAAGAACCCTGACTGCAACTTCATCATTTCCATATAGAAAACCAGAGCATAAAAATACTGTCATTCACCACCTTTGAATATTTAAAATTAAAACAGATGCATTTTTTTTTCCGACCCACAACATGATAGATCATAGTTGCATTGAGTAGGATGGCTTCTGAGTGAATGTATGGGTCCACAATCAGTATGTTCAATGTGCTGCGCGTTGAGAGTATTAATTGGTCTACCCCCAAATAATTAATATAAACGTTGCCAACTGCTGCCATAGAACGGACATGAGATTGAAGATACCAACGGGTTCAAAAGATTAACTTCTTATTTCCATAAATTGCCCCATTTCAAGTTGTGCTGTGCAACAGTGTATCGGCTCTTGCTATTAATTGACTTTTTAGCTAATACTCAATTGGAAAATCCAATAAAGATTATAAAAATTGCGTTCAATTCTTAAATAATTACATTGTTAATGTAGTTATACGTTTTGGGTCCAAATACTCAATCCCCATTGGTCAGCTGGATGAAAACGTCATGACCAAATGTAATTCATTTTCGCATTTACGTTCAAGTTAATAATTTGTGATATCTCAAACAACTTACTAGAAATGTCAATCGACAGCGTGAAATTATTTCTGTGATTTTATTCTTGAACTTGTTGTCGTTTCATAGGTGTTTATAGTTTACTGATATGTTAAATAAATTGTTTTGAACATTCCAAGCTTCGTTGCGAAAGAAGGCAATTTGACAAGTTTGGGTCAATGCCGAAAACGGCGCTCAACTTTGTCTTTTGTGTGAGGGTGGGTTTTCGCCTGGTTCGTTCGCACATGTTCCATTTCGTCTTTCTGCTTTGTTGTTTGGTAAAAAGTAGTTTAAACAGTTATAAGGATTGAATGCACTTTTTATAATCTTTAATGAAGTATTCTTAAATAATTCCATATCCATATCAACATTACTGACTGTAAACACTTTTTGTGCTTAATGACGAAATAACACCAAAATATGATTGTTGTAATGGGCTACACTACACATTTATTAAAGTCCTGTAAAAATTAGTACAGTACAGTGTAGCCAAAATCATAGCTGATAACATTATTATGCTTGAACAAATTTTAATTATGCTTGAACAAATTTTACTTTAATTACATCTATATACAAAGGACATCCCTCCCTTGACATGTCATCTATGGGCGGATATAAAGCGCCAAAGATGAATGCCACCATAGGTGGAATTCATCCCGCCAAGAGAAGACATGGAAGGAAAGAAGGGAACGCCAGTTAGCTCTGCGGGAGGGAAAGCATAGTGGGGGTATCGAAGAGGTTCACCATTAGCCATTCCCACCCTTTATATACATATATGCACACCAAAGAAAAGGAGATCTGCCTTGCCTTCAACTCGTCTAGCAAACAAAATACTGTCCCACCAGTTGCATCGAACTTTGATAAACCTACATGTGGCAGCGAAAATAATGGCGATGACTCATACGGAAGTTACGGACTGACTAGCGTGATAGCCCTACCACAAATTACAGTCACGAGCAGGCAACGCGAGCCGACCCGTCCCCGGTTACAAGAATAAGAGAGTCCTATCAGCGACACCCAGAACAGATGGAGATCTCTCTCACGCACACAGGCGACGTAGGTAAGATTACCACAAGACCGACGAAGTTGTACGGGATAGTACCGTAGCGAACAACATCCACACGCACAGGCGACGCAGGCATCCTAAATGTTGCATAATCAAGCGACAAGGGTGGCCCCCAGCAGTAAAGAAGGTACCTACGCACACAGGCGACGTAGGCAAACCCCGCACCCTGGCTAGCAAACTAAGTCACCCCGATACCAACGAAGTTGCGAGGGATAGTACCGACGCGAACCACACCCACACGCACAGGCGATGCAGGCAATCCCCATTTAGCATAATCAAGTGACACGGGTGTTCCCCAGTAGTAAAGGAGGTACGCGCACAGGCGACGTAGGCAAAAACTATACCCTGACTAGAAAATCAAACCACTACTGCAAAGCAGGACTTCGAATATAGTGTAAAAAGGCATCGGAACGCCATCTACCCATAGCCCGAATTTGAGTATCTGTAAACCCTCTAGACGCAGCCCAGGTGGCTGCCCCAATTCGAAAGCTATGGCCCTTGAAGACCGAGGAATCAAGGCCACAGAAGGACAAACATGTATTAAAAATTCGGGTAAAAAGCGGCCTGGAGATGGGAGAGCCATCGGGATACTCAAAAAGAGGTCCCGGCCTTGAGCCCCTAGACAGGAGGTAGCGTTTCAGAAGGGCGATTGGACAAAAAACGGACTGAGGAAAAGGATCCACAGAAATTGAGTGTGGGCGGCCCTCACGATTATGCTTAAAAATATGAAACGTTATAAGCGCCGATTCAGACCCCTGACCTGAGGCAGTCCAAGCCAGATGGTCCAACTGCAAAACATTGACAGCCAGAGCATGGTGACTGGGACACAACTCCCCAATACGTGCAAAGGCATAGAAGGCGACCGCAAAGAGGGCCTGAAAAGTTGTGCTTAAATACTGACTGTTGCAACACATGGGCAAGGCGGCCAACAAATTGTGCAATATGGGAAGCGTAATAGGCAGGCGAACATCAATGGAGGGTCGCACCCGCTGGTATCCGGCCAAAATCTTTTTAATCAGAAAAGACTGTGTAGGGTCGGTAAACCCGTATAATTTGTGAGCATAGGCGATGGCAGAAAGGGTGGAGCAGACTGTTTTGTAGGCAAGCTGCTGGCGAAAAAGCTGAGCTGAGAAAAGACAAAGGTGTGAAACAGGAATAGGCCATGACAGTGGCAACGAGTGCAAAGTAGCAAAAGTCTGATACTTCCCCACAGCTGCGGCGTAGGATCGAGTGGTGGCTGGTGACAATGCATGACTCAACAGATACTGGACTGTTTCAGTAAGTTCTGGATGGTCCATTCTGGCGGCACTGGAGTGGGGTCTTGGATGCTCGCGGGGTGAAGTCGCTGGAATTCCTGCACCTGCAAACGCGAGAGAGAATCAGCTAAAGTGTTAACCTTGCCTGCGATATGCTTTGCTTTGAAGTGAATGTTCTGTCGTAAACAGATTAACACAAGGTGACGAAGCAGGGCCAACAAATGCTTGTCGCGCGAAGTTTGGGAGTTGATAACGCAAACCACCGCCTGATTATCTGTATGAAAAGAAACTTGATGGTTACGCAGTTTGTGGCCCCACAGAAGCATTGATAACACAATTGGATAAAGCTCCAATGCTGCGATGCCAATTTCTGTTGGACCATGATCCCACTCGACGACAAACCAGTTGGGGCCTAAAATCCCTCCACATCCCAAGGACGCAGCAGCATCCGTGTATAAATGAATGGCGTCACTGTGGACCCAAGGCTGCATCAGGAAAAAGGATTTCCCATTAAAGCCCTGTAAAAAGAGTAACCAGAGCCGTAGGTCACATTTGGCGTCTACGGACAGGCGAATGCGGTGATGTGGTTTGGAAACCCCAATGGTCAGATTGATTAAGCGTCGAAGAAATGCTCTACCGGGAATGACAACTGAACAGGTGAAGTTAAGCAATCCTATCAAAGACTGTAACTCTTGCAAGGTCACCTTGGTACGGTCCAGGAAGGAAAGTATAAGCTCCTTGCATTTGAGAAGCTTGTCGGGTGGTAGCCGAGCAGACATCTCTAACGAGTCCAGCTCGATGCCCAAGAATTGGAGTGATGTGGCGGCAGCGAATGTTTTGTCAGCAGCGATGGGGACGCCTAACTGAGAACAGAGGGAAATGAACTGCTGGAGATATTGTTGACACTGAGACTGCGTGGGGGCGAGAAATAAAAAATCATCCAGGACATGCACAATCCGACGAATGTTGCATTTATGTTCGCCGATCCACTGCAAAGCTGTGCTGAATGATTAAAAAATCTGACAGGACGATCGGCAGCCCATTGGCAAACACTTGTCATAATAAATGCGGCCCTCCCATTTGAAACCGAGTAGGCGATAGTCCTGAGGGCGAACCGGTGTCAAGCGGAAGGCGGATTTTATATCCGTCTTTGCTAGAAAGCAACCCCTGCCTAACGAACAGATGTGAGAAACCGCATCCTGAATAGACTGATAAGAGACCGTGGCAAAGGAGTCGGAAATGTGGTCATTAACGGAATGACCCCGGGGGAAAGAGAGGTGATGTATTAACCGGTATTCGCCCGGGTGCTTCTTGGGAACAACCCCAATTGGGGAGAAAATCATCTCAGACAGAGGAGGAGAATCAAAGGGACCCGCCACCCTACTTGCGGCCAATTCCTTGGAGAGTTTACGGTTGACAATAGCAGGAAAAGCGGAGGCTGAAAGGAGATTGGGAGAAGAATGCTCAGGAGCCCCGATGGACCCCAGACAGAAACCTCGTTGAAAACCGTTGATTAAGTACTCACGAGCCGAACTATCATAGCCGTGCAACATGGCCTCAAGGTTTACGACCCTGACTGGTGTTGGCAACAGGGGTGGGGTTGGAGAATCGACTATGGGCATCCGAGGGGGCGAGTCGCCCCCCCCCCCCCCCTCTGACCACGAAAGGACTGTTGTCGACCCCTGAATCGTTGCGGGCATTGTTGGAAGCTATGCTGCTGTTGGCAGCGAAAACATGTGTGAGAATACTGGCAAGGGGTGGCCAGGCACTTCTCGCCAGCGTGAAATTTGTGGCAGTATCCCACAGGGTACTGCTGGCGACCTCGCCATCGTGGCTGCGAACCACCTCTGCTGTTGCACTGCGTGGCCCTAGTATGTGGAGTGAACCTACCACCAGGCATGGATTGCATATACAACTCCCAATGCCACACATCCCACGTTAATTGTGGGTTGTGTTGCTTCAGGGTACGAAATTGCTGGTCGTAAAAGGACCAGTCATGACCAATAGAAGCCAAATGGCGAATGTTAGACTGGTATTTGATAAGCATCCCTGCCTGGTGGGGGTATCGCTCCAGATATATTGCCATGAATACCTCAAAAGAGCTCAACCATTGATGGATGGAGGAGATTGACTTGGGGGTTTTGGGAACCCAAAGTACAGAAGGGCCCCATCCGCCTCACAAACAGTCATGGTATAAGAGTGTGTCTGTGAAACCTGGGGGTTAAGAGCTGCCAAATTAACAAACTCGCCTGTCAAATCTGTGCCTTAAGACGAGGTGAGACTGAGGCATTTAGAGGAGTCGCTGAACTGATAAATGTGGTTGGAGCGGCGGCAGGTGAGAATACTGGCGGCCTAACCTGAGCCTGAAATGGATTGAAGGTGTCAGCGGAAGACTGGTGAAGTAAACCCGTACCTGTAGAACCACGGAGCGCAGCTTCCACGGCTTGTGAGATGCAACTGGTGGGATCATCGGCCTGAAGAATGTCATGTGGTAACTGGATTGTAATAGGTATTGTCTGATTAATATTGTCATTAGCCGGAGGCTCCAGATGCACAGGAACAGATGGCTGTATGGAAATGACAGGAATATCCGGAAAGGGAACTTGTTCATTAACTGCGGGTGCAGACTGCACCTGCGATGACACGAGTCGAGATTGCACATCGGGAACTGATGCTGCCGGTAAGTGTCCACATCCCGGCACTGAAGTCAAAGTGTGTATGGAAGAAGTGAACGAACTGGAGGTGACGTCTGGAGTTCGAAGAGCTGGCTGGCCTTGACCAGCTGGGTGAATGGTCACTGTTTGTGGTTGATAATGAGAATGCACACTAACCGACACCGTCGGCACGCGTTCACGCACTGCAGGCAAAGCTGGAATCGAAGAAGCTGATAAATCTGATGACACACGAGAAGTGGTGAAAACTGGGTTGATGTGACCAGCGGAATGAGCAGTCAATAATGGTGGCTGAGTGTGAGTCTGAGGCTGCGCGATTGTTGAATCCAATACTGAAGAGACCAAGGAAGTCGACGACGAACCGAAAACAGGAACCGGTACTGGCACAGAATTGTGTCCTATAAGAGGTGAATGCAATGAATGAGGCACTGACACATGAGTCCTGGAAGAAGAGGAACGTGCTGGTGGCGCACCGCGAGTTACATGTTCCACAGTAATGTCATTTTGTCGAGACGGATCGACGAGCTGAATATCAGTTGGCGGCGGAAGTGAGTTCAGAGTGGCTGCGTTCGATTGCGAAGAAGTTGATGCTGGCAACATTGCACTGTCCAATAGCGTACTCGCCAATTCCGCACGATGACGTCCGGCCCGGGTGGCCCGTGGAGAAGCTGAAACAACTGGTTGCTGCGCACGTGTGATGCGTTTCCGTTTGGCAGGGGTGAAAACAGTTGATAACCCATCCTGCACGGAGGCTTTCTTTTTACGTGGCATCTCTGAAAAAGAAAGCAGAAGCGAAGAAGTGCAAGGAAAAATGAGATTAGTTGGCACGATTGACCCATGAGATGCTGCTCCACTACGAGAGGACAGGAAGAAGAAAACTTAGCTCACGCCCATGGGGGACAGGCGGCCAAGCGCACATAAAAATAGACAAATACGTGGTGGCTGTAGGCTGGCAAAAAATAGAAAACTAAAGCTGCATCCCCATTCCCGCCATGCAAAAAGGGTGGGAAGAGGGCTAACATCACTAAAGTTTAACATGCACTCTGAATAAAAAAGTGAGGAACAGCAAGTATGCCGCGCCAAACAGAGCACACCAAACAAAATCAATGGGTCAAAGAGACCAGAATCGTAAGGGACCATTACGTCCAGATTGTGTGTGTTTTTTTTTTGTTTGTTTTTTTTTCCTTTTTGGTTTTTTTTTTTTTATTTTGTTTTTACGTATTAAATTATTATTAAGGTATGTATGTTTTTTTTCTTTTTCTTTTTTTTTTTTGTTTTTTTGTTTTTGTTTTTGTTATTAAAGGTATATTTCACTGTGAAGGCGAAGAAAAGGGGTAGTGGAGCAGCATCACCCCCCCCCCCCCCCCCACAACAAAAATAAAAAATATAAACGAGCAAATAATGAGCATAACATCAACAAAAAACAACCTGCCAACCATCTGGGGGAGCTAGCAATGCAAAGAATGAGCATAACTCAACAAAAACACACTGCCAATCAAAGGAGATGGCAAAGCAACGCACGGGGGGGGGGGGGGGGGCGTGCCAGGAAAAGCATGGAAGAACAGAAAGCGTTGAGCCCCCCCCCCCCCCCCAACGGACTAGGTGGCCTACAAAACGGACAGTCAGTTGAAACAATGCAGGATGGCGCCCCGCAGACCCCGGACATATTTCGCCATGCCCTGGGATGTAAAATGCACCCCGTCCACGACAAAATGCTGAACTGCGTGTTCCAAACGCGCCTGTCCGTACAAAGAGCAGCCGGGGTTGACATCGAGGAAATGGCCGAGCATGGAATTAACTAAATCGATGTCTTCGTTGAAACGCACTACGGATAACCCCGGGCGGGTACGGGAACGCTGCGAAACCACAGTGCGGCGAAAGAGCCGATTAACATAGACCCATGACACTCCGAAGGTAGCCCGTAGCCGTGAAGCAAAATCATCAATTTGACACGCAACCACCTCGGGGGGAGACGAACCCAGGTCATTAGCTCCAATTTGTAGAAGAACCAGATGGGGTTTATAAGTTCGAAGAGTAACCTGAACTCTCTCCGACAGTGTTGCAACAGAGGCGCCAGGTAAGCCAACAAATTCTACACGAACTAAACGACCGTTGTGTTCGGGCAGACGGAGGCGCGCAGAAAAATCAAAATGGCGTGGAAAATGACGAGTTTCCAAATCACCAATAAACAGATAGACACCCGCCCGCTGAATAAAGGAATGACCGATGATCAAAACCCGTAACATGATGGTAAGCATATTGTAGTGATTTTCCTACATGATAATGTCACTTGCGCTGAATATTCAGGTCTCTGCAAAGCAGGTAAATCAGACGTATTATTTTACGATCTCAACGGTTCGAATTCCTCAGTGCAAGTGCGTCAAATAATTGTAAACAAAGGGATTTGTTAAGTAACTTCCCAAGGCTCTTGAGGAACATTGGAGAGGTCTATAAAAGGTCGCCTGGTACCACACTCCTCCCCATCTTGTAAAAACTAAAACGTAATCTTTTTTAAAAATGTATAATTTTAGTAACATTTCAAAAAAAAAATTAAAAATATTTTAAATGTTACTTTCTGATAAAAAAAAAGTATGCGACTGAAATTACGAAAAAAAAGAAGAATTAGCACAAAGTGTTTTTAGCGGTGTCCAGCATAAGGGTGTTTTCATTATTCTGCATGTTAATTGAGAAGCAATTAATTTTCTCAGAGAATAAATCAGTGTAGATCTAAAGTACTTAAAAGCTAATCTTCCCTAATATGGAATTTAATAAAATCACCGGGGAAATCAAGGGTGTTCTAAAGTACATAACCTCTTATCTCCACTGATTGAATTCCTCTGAAAATAAAAACAGTAGTCATAAAACTGTTCGCAGTGTCCAACAATAGTCAGAATAAAATATGCAGAAGAGTCAAATTCCTCTATAGGACAAAAATCAGTGTTGATCTGAAGCACATAACCTCCAATCACCACTGATATAGATATTTTCAAATTCAGATTCCAATTCCTTACTTCCACAATAATGTACTTGAACATATTTAGTACCACAAGTTTACAGTTTGATTATCTGAGCAACGCGGACACTGGAATCAAAGCTAAAGGGTAGAAATTCCATAAACTTTAACACTAATCAGTTAAAAGGTTTTGGAATTTGAGAGGATATTTACATTTTCACATCTCCAACCATGCAAAAACTACTGCATGTGCTGTACAAAATACACATAATATTTGCTGTTCATTATGTACAAATTAACAATGGCAAAATGTTTTTGGATAAAATGTGCAATGAACAAAAGCATATACATAGTAGATTTGCTCACAATGCAGCTACCAATATTATTTTGTGCATCTGATCCAATTTATATACAAAATATACGCAACTCAATGTGTTCAACACTACACAGTGTACTTTAAAGTTACGCAGTGTATCTAAAAATTTGCCTCATGGAAAATCTGGTAAAATCGTCACTGATGAAAAATCAATATCAGTGTCGCAACTGCAATAGAGTGTGATGGACAAATCACTGTTAACCTAAAGCTTATGACCTCCAGTTAACAATGATTTAAACATTTACAAATGTGAAATATATAAAATGCTATTATTAATTTATTCTCCTGGCAGATTGTACAACTGGTGTACTTTCTACTTTATTACACAGTGTAATGCTGGCACAAGATTGTTTTTAGTAGTTTCCGTGGCTACTGTTAATGGTGAAAGGTATTGTGAATCTGTTTCAAGTGATAATCTATTTACATTTATTCTTGAAACAGTTTCCACAGTTTCACCAAGAAAGTTAGATGCTGATAGGTAAATTGCTGTTTGGTGCTTTGTGACACTACTATGTGCATTATTTACAGACTCATTGTAAGAGAAACACCGGTATGATGGATTGGCGTGGAGGCGTAATTCCGATGTTGGTCTGTAATATTGGTGGTCTAGAAATAAGACCTGAATTCAGAGACTGGTTTCTCGATAGTGGGGGTGTCGGGTATGAGTTATTCAATTGATGGGCATCGATCATTGTGTAGTTGTACGGAATCAGTTGGTTCGTAGCATGATGATATTCTGGAATTGGTGGCAGTGTTGTAAATACCCTTGGAAAACAATGTTGTGGCAATGTAATACCTTGTTGGAAAGAGCTACCGAGAATTACTGGACCACAACAACCACGTACACTGTGCGAAGATTGTAGTACAGGAAGTGAAGGGCGTCTGTGGCGCACATTGGCTGTTGTACAGCTGAAATAGGTAGTTTGTTACTCTGTCTACTCTGACGAACAAATTGCTCTCGTGCCCTTTCGTTACTTGATAATCCTCTCGTGGTATACGAGGCTGGTGTGGTGGCCTTAGTGTGCCCAACATCAATGCGATACGCCATTCCACTTTTAGATAACGCCTCTGTCACTGGAGACTCAGCTTTTTTTGAATGTTTTCGTCTCCTTGATTTGTTGTGTTTTTTAGTGATACGATAGACAGGTGGGTGGTCTCTGACATAATCAGAAATTTTCTCAAGTAGCCTGCTCTGGAACTGTTCCACATTGGTCGAAATTTGTACAGGCGACTGAGAAGGATGATTTTCTTCGACATTCTTGGAAGGAACATTGTGGATGACAGATTCATGTTCATTACAGTTTGCGTCTCCAAAATGAGAGAATAAGCCACAGTTGACAATGTAAACAATCTGACTGGACAGCGGTGCTTTGGAATTTTCTGTTTGTAAATCATGAAGACAAATTTCACCTGATTGACGAGAGTGGCTCTCACTTTTTTTGCTGAGTTCTGAAAATGACATATTACTCTTGGCATCATGGGGATTTACATCTGGTATTACGTTGACACCATTAATAACTGGAATATCATGAGTACGAGTGTCACATCTACTTGGCGCTGATTCGGATAATTCTACCGACAACTTTACACTGATTTCATCAGAACTTGCACAATTTATCTCTTGAGAAGGCAAATGAAATAATTCAGCAAGAGACGTTAGCCTTTCAAATTCCTTTTCGATTGACTCCTCAGCCACAAAATCAGAATCAACATCGACTGCAATATCTACAGATACAGGTTTGTCAATATCGATGCAAATGTGACCACTCGGCAGTTTATCCATTTCATCTAACTTTATCGTATTTTTTTCCCAGCTGCCTGAGAGATTTTCAGATGTTAGAATCTCGTCATCCGTAGATTTCTGATTTCCATTTCCAAGTGACTTTATTAATCTGTCATTTAATTTTTGATATTCTTGGATGTAATGTTTGAAGTTTTGCGACTCTCTTTCCAAATTTCTATATTTGTTCTCCCACTGATGGTCTGTTTGTTGTAGTTCCATCAGATGGGCTTCTCGAAGAATGTAATTGTCTGCAAGGTGTGCTTCCCACTTTCTTTCGGTATCTTCCACCGCCATCCAATAATTTTCTTCACATAATTGTTCTCTCTTTTCTACCTCTGCCTCTAAATGCTTCACCTCCTCCCTCAGAAGTTGTACGATACCATGCCAGTAGTCGTTTTCAAGAGAGGATTTGGAGATTTGTAATTTCTCCTCATATGATGGATGTATGAGCGTTATTTTCCCTTTCACCAACAGATGGGACCAATAGTCAATGGGTAAGCCGGATTTTCTTTCTAAATCAACCAGTTCCAGACATTGTTTTCTTCCCCTACATTTTAATAATTTGTTCGCCTTTCGCTCGTCAATGTTCTTCAATTTCTGGAACTCTTCAGCTGTGGCAGTTTGAATGTTTATTTGCCTCATAACGTTGATGAATTGTGGAAGTAAATTGTGAATAAAAATTCTGTCTGGTTTTCAATGCAGAATGATACACATATTCAATTTACAAAGTGTATAATTGCGCCTTGAATTGGACAAAAGACAGTGCAGTGTGCAGTTGTAGAAGCAACCGGACAATATTTAAAACAGAAGTAAACAAATGTGTTAACGTGAAGTGCAAAATATAACCATGACCGGGTTATGTGCAGTGATGAACTATTTAGTTCATTGTAATCAAATAGTGGTAAATTCCATTTGATTACCTCCCTTGCCAGTAACACTGGACGTTGCCGATATAAACAAAGGGAAAATCAGTTCCACTTCAAAATGAAATTGTACAATAATTTAAAAACATTTTTTCATTTATCATCATTTTCTTGAAGCCAGAGCATCAAAACATTGTTTCAACAGCTCATAACCGGTGAAACAACTGAGAAAAAAATGAAAACATTTGAAAAGAAAATGATGAACTTTTGAGATTTTGTCACGGAATTTCGTGACTGAAACTTATCAAATTTTACAAAAAATTCAGAAAAATTGAGGGTATCCCCGCAATTTTTTCGTCGGCGACGCCAAATGTAGTGATTTTCCTACATGATAATGTCACTTGCGCTGAATATTCAGGTCTCTGCAAAGCAGGTAAATCAGACGTATTATTTTACGATCTCAACGGTTCGAATTCCTCAGTGCAAGTGCGTCAAATACTTGTAAACAAAGGGATTTGTTAAGTAACTTCCCAAGGCTCTTGAGGAACATTGGAGAGGTCTATAAAAGGTCGCCTGGTACCACAATATAAGTGTAATAATGTACTTACCCCAAACAGTTGAAAGAATGATGCACTGTGAAGAAATCAAAAACAAGGTGATGGCAAGATATACAAGATGGCTGTCCAGATGAAAATAATTCAAGAATGACTTCTTTGCCGATCACGCTGAATATTACATGACCGAATCACTCATTAATTATGCGCGTGTTGACCAATGTCCATTGGCGGATACAAAAACAAAAGCACTATATCGATAACAGCTAATTACTTCAGCGTAATCATCCGCGGAACACCTGCATCGTTTCACGGTTTCAGTACAGCTGTGATCAGGAATAAGCGAGGGCATTTGATCCACAAAGGAGATCAAAGCACCACGCCACGGGAACCGTTAGGCACAAAGAAATTGGCTTCCGTCATCAGCACAAATCAGTATGGCATGGGATGCCATACTGTTATTTCTCACTTGACTCGTCCGTTTTGTTCGCTTTACAACATTTGATATTTTGTTTTCATATTAATCAGTGATAAATAAAGCCTTCCGTCAATTTCATTGGTCAATTTCAAAACTAGGTAATTTGATTGGCTGAACAAAATACAACTGGGCCACATTTTCATAATTTGCATAATTAGAGTTGGGAGCTTTCATTGGTCAAATTCAAAACAGGAAAATTTGATTGGCTAAACAAAATACAACTGTGTCACATTTGCATAATTTCAGTAGGGAGAATTTATGTTATCTGTCCTATTTAGGATGGGGTATATTGTATTAATATTTTACCTAATGTAACGGCAAAAACCGTCTCATTTTTTTTTATATTTTCACTTTTTGCTTCCAAAACATAGCTTGTGACCCCTCATTGGAACGAGCTCATCGCGCTCGTTCCAATGAGGGGTCATAACCTATGTTTGGGAAGCAAAAAATGAAAATTGTTAGTTATATGATGAGGTTTTTTTCCAAGTGTCGTCTGCAACACACGTTAGGTAATGGGTTAAACCGTCATACTAGGTCGTTAATTTGTGCATATGTGTGTCATACGATAAATAGAATATGAAGTAAGTGTTTTTCTCTTATGATATTTATGAAACTCGTCATGTGTATAGGACCAATCAGATGCGTCACTCATTGTTGCTAGTACATGTTTGTCATATTTATGTTATGCTATTTTAAATACAATCTATAAAAAGTGAACAAAAATTCATAACTCGCTTCCCAAGTTGCAGAAAGATATACAGGACATGATATTTTTCTCTCACCTCCAGTCTTTTTGAGTCTAAGTCGCGCCATGATTATGTATTGTAATAAACAACTGAGAAAAAAAAGTTGACAAGATAGAGCGACAAAAACATTTACGGCAAAATCACTAATAAGGTTGGTTATTAATGCTTGGTTAGCTGTAAAACAGGCTAGTGCACACCATGCAATGGATGTGTGACGGCAAGTCAACATCACAATCAAAACTAAAGGTGTGATCTCATCCGTTTAGTTTTTATTTCACACAGATGGAGGCTATAACGAACACAATCTTAGGACGTGTGGAATGTCGTCCGGGTACCTTCAGCAATATATCATACGAAGTCCCCATAATGCTGCATTAAGAAGACATATATATATTTAATATATAATATCAGGCCTTCTTAATGTTACATTAGGATGCCATATATATTTCTGAATACCCAGTACTCTTTATGTCACATTAGGATTGTACCTTTGCGTGTTCATCGTGATGGGTTATGTCTGATCGTGTTATTGAACGTGAACACAGTTATAACATTTCCAGCTTTGAAAAATGGTGGATAAAGGTGATATCCAGAGAAAACATTGAAAGTGTTGATAAGGCTGGGGGGGGGGGGTGCCATTGATATCGTGACCTTCCAAAACCCCGGACTCTTACAAAAAAATCTCACCTGATTTTTTCCATGAGTGTAATCAATATGCAATGTTTAGGCTATGCAAAATCGAATAGCAATCTTAATGAGATTGTTTTGGGCTGAAATATTCTTGACTCAGGTGCCAAGGCGACTAGAATATATGCAGGCGACCATAATTCGACCATCTCCAATATTTCTTCTCAACATAATTCCTCTCCGAACGTCATCAACATGCAGTGTATGGACTATGTACAATCTTAATAAGAATGTTTCGAAGAAAAGATGTTCCTGAGTCGGATGACCAGGTGCAGAAAGTGGGAGGGGTTAGGGTTATGCAAGCCAGGATATCTTTTGTCACTCCCAGAAAACATAATTTGTCTGTTATTGGCACCACTATGCAGAATATTGACTATTTACAATCTAAATAAGAATGTTTTGAGAGAAGAAAATGTTTTTGGGGTTCGACGCTCAGATAGGGGGAGGGGTAGATGGTATGGGTGTATTCAAGCCATAATATTTTCCTCCTCCATACCCTAATATTTTCCTGAACAGAGTATCTCACTGAGTGTCACTATCTTTCAGTATGTAGGCTTCGTACGTGTAGGATCAGGGTGTGCGGTGACTCATTGGCTAGGACATCGGACAAGAAACCAAGAGGTCAACTGTTCGATCATGATCGGCGCCATCTGTGTTGAGTCCACGCAGAAAACACTTAATCCCGATTGCCCACGTGGAGGCCCGCTGTAGTTGTGTACTAAGGCATACTGTACTTCAATGATACTCGTTGCATCTTCCTCAGCTAACCCTGCTTCTGCCGGGAAAGTAAGTTGGACAACTTGGCGGCTGCTTGTCAATGCACTGGGGCTCTCTCCGGATTGTCCGGCTCTTCTTCCTCCCGCGAAATTCACCGTCATGACATGACCTTGGCTATTCAAAGTGTTGTTAAACACAAATATAACAATTGCATAGAATTGAATCAAATGCTTCAATTATTATGCTAGTACATGTTTGTCACATTTATGTTATGCTATTTTAAATACAATCTGCAAAAAGTGAACAAAAATTCATGTCTCGCTTCCCAAGTTGTAGGAAGATATGCAGGACATAATATTTTCTCCCATCTCGAGTCTTTTTGGGTCAAAGTCGCGCCTTGATTATGTATTGTAATAAACAACTGAGAAAAAAAGGTTAACAAGATAGACCGACACAAATATGTGCAGCTAAATCGCCAATAAGGTTGGATAATAATGCTTGGTTAAGCTGTAAAAAACAGACTCGTAGACACAATGCAATGGGTGTGTGACGGCGAGTCAACACCACAACCAAAAGTAAGGGCGTGATCTCGCCCGTCTAGTTTTTATTTCAGCCAGATGGAAGCTGTTACGGACACAATCTTAGGGCATACGAAAAGTGGTCCGGGTAACTTCGGCAACATATCATACTAAGTCCCCATAAAGTTACATTAAGAAGACATATTTACATTTAATATATAATATCAGGTCGTCTTAATGTTACATTAGGATGCCATATATATTTCATAATATCCAGTACTCTTTATGTTGAATTAGGATTGTACCTTTGCGTGTTTGCCTCCAGTTCGCCGTGAGTGGTTAAATCTTATCGTGTTGTTGTACGTGAACACAATTGTAGTATTCCCAGCATTGAACAATGAGGGATAAAAGTGATATTCAGAAAAAAACGTTGAAAGGGGTGGTGGGAGTGGGGGCCAGGTATGATTGGTATCGTGACCTTCCTATCCCCCAGCCCCCGTGCTAAAAAATCTCACCAGAACTTTTTCTTGAGTGTAATCAATTTGCAATATGCACAATTTTATAGCACACTCAATGAGATTGTTTTGGGCTGAAATGTTCATGACTCAGGTGCCTAGGCGGGGAGAATATATGCAGGCGGCCATATTTCCAGCATCTTCAATATTTCTTCTCAACAAAATTCCTCTCCGAACGTCATCAACATGCAGTGTATGGATTATGCACAATCTTAATAAGAATGTTTTGGAGAAAAGACTTTTCTAAGAGTGATGCCGACTAATAATAAGATAAACTGTTCCAAATAATAGGCTCTTCTACGCTACTGGAGTATACTCCAGAACAAAGGAATATGGCCAGATAGACATAAACTATTGCATATATAGATAGAAGCAGAGAATTCTGAAAGAATTCGAAATAGTAAAAGTTGGGGTGGATTTTGGTGATTTGGAGGGATTGTCGGGTTGTTTGTGGTAATTAGATTTACTCTTCTACAATCGAACGCACCCTCAAAACATACCCCGTCTTATTGCAGAACAATTGGGTAACATAGCAATCACGTGCTACCATAGAAACCAAGATGGCGGCCTCCAGTATATAAAATGGAATACGGAAACAGGTGTAACCCTAACAACACGCGCTGCGCATGCGCACTCACACCACGTATCACTATGGAGATGACGTCACAAGATGGCCGTTCACGCGGGTTACCATGGCAACCAAACATGGCGCCACCAGGTTACGTGACATAACGTCACTTCCGGGTTCCCCTGTGTGGCACGTTTCATACCTCTCCTACTACTGTCCGGGTAACTTTGGCAATATATCATACGAAGTCCCCATAAAGTTACATTAAGAAGACATATATATATTTAATATATAATATCAGGTAGTCTTAATGTTACATTAGGATGCCATATATATTTTATAATATCCAGTACTCTTTATGTCGCTTTAGGATTGTACCTTTGCGTGTTTGCCGCCAGTTCGTCGTGAGTGGTTATATCTTATCGCGCTGTTGTACGTGAACGCAGTTGTATCATTCCCAGCGTTGAACAATGAGAGATAAAGGTGATATTTATAGAAAACGTTTAAAGTAGTGGTGGGGTTGGGGGGGGGGGGGGGGGGGGGCAGGTAGGATTGATACCATGACCTTCCTATCCCCAAGCCCCCATGCTAACAAATCTCACCAGAACTTTTCCTTAAGTGCAATCAATATGCAATGTTCAGGCTATGCAGAATCCTATAGCAATCTTAATGAAATATTCATGTCTCAGGTGCTTAGGCGACTAGAATATACGCAGGCGTCCATATTTCCACCATCTTCAGTATTCCTTCTCAACATAATTCCTCTCCGAACGTCATCAACATGCAGTTTATGGATAATGTACAATCTTAATAAGATTGTTTCGGAGAAAAGATGTTCCTGAGTCGGATGACCAGGTGCAGAGTGTGTGTGTGTGTGTGTGGGGGGGGGGGGGGGGGGGGGGGGGGTAGGGTTATGCAAGCCAGGATATCTTATGTCACTCTCAGAAAACATAATATGTTTGTTAGTGGCACCACTATGCAGAATATTGGCTATTTACAATCTAAATAGGAATGTTTTGAGATAAGAAAATTTTGGGGGGGTTGGACGCTCAGATAGGGGGAGGGGGGCAGGTGGTATGGGTGTATTCAAGCCATGATATTTTCCTCCTCCATACCCTAATATTTTCCTGAACAGAGTATCTCACTGAGTGTCTTTCAGTATGTAGTCTACGTACGTGCAGGATCAGGATGTGCGGTGACTCATTGGCTAGAACATCAGACAAGAAACCAAGAGGTCAACTGTTCGTTCATTATGCTAGTACATGTTTGTCATATTTATGTTATGCTATTTTAAATACAATCTACAAAAAGTGAACAAAAATTCATGTCTCGCTTCCCGAGTTGCAGGAAGATATGCAGGACATAATATTTTCTCCCATCTCAAGTTTTTTTGCTTCAAAGTCGCGCCTTGATTATGTATTGTAATAAACAACTGAGAAAAAAAAGGCTGACAAGATAGACCGACACAAATATGTGCAGCTAAATCACCAATAAAGTTGGATATTAATGCTTGGTTAAGCTGTAAAAAACAGGCTCATAGACACAATGCAATTTGTGTGTGTTACGGCGAGTAAACACCACAACCAAAAGTAAGGGCGTGATCTCGCCCATCTAGTTTTTATTTCAGCCAGATGGAAGCTGTTACGGACACAATCACGTAAAGTGGTCCGGGCAACTTTGGCAACATATCATACGAAGTCCCCATAAACAGGGACGTAGCCAGAGGCCTTTTAATGGGGGAGGGGGGGGGGGGGTGAGACCCTTTGAAATTCTAACTGGGAATCCCGACACACGAGCGTCGTAGGATGGTAGGCGCGAAACTGCGCGGGCCAAAGGCGTGAATCTTTGGTAGGGGGTCTGGGGTCCTCCCCTAGGAAATTTTGAAAAATTGATTTGCTCAGATGCATTTTCATGGGTTCTGGTAATAGTTATAAGGCTAATTTTCAGTTCCAAATTCAGTGATTTTTTTGTAGGGAAACATTTTCAATTCGAGTTGGATACAAATTTTCAATATCTTCTTGCTTTGCCCGAATTGTCCCCAGTGGCTCTTACGCCTCCTGTCTGACGGACAAATTTGAAACATCGCCTTTGGGAAAGTGGTAGTTTTGTGTTTCTAGAGCATTTCACAGACACTTGACATGACAGCCAGTACTTTTGTGTTAACCCTTTGAACCCGTAAGACCGCTTTCCGGTCCAGGATCATGACACACCGTGCATTTAAAAAGTAGAATGGCTGCTCAGTGAATTCGTAGGGTATACCAATCGATATTTTCAACGTGCAGCCCAAAGGCTGCACGTTGAGAAAATGGATTGGTCTACCCCAAATGATGATTATGGAGTCTTCTAATTGATGTCATTCAACTGACATGGAATGAACCATCAGGGTTCAAAGGCTTAACATGCCGTTAAATGCGACTCAGCTGGGTGCATTGTGGCACCAATCGCACCATGTTATATATAACATCAATCTGAAAGGTTCGGACGGTGGAGACGGAATTCTTTGACCCGATTTTCACCCGAAAGTCTCGGTAGTCGGAATATTTCCTTATTATGGTCCTCCAGTCGGAAAAATAGGTTTGTTAGTGAATTATACCATATATTAAGTAGTTTTTAAATTTCTAGCTGTTGATATTTTTGCCCTCCGAATTTCCAACTATTGGGGCTGAGGGTAGACACCCCCCCCCCCCCCCCCACACACACACACACACACACACCCTGTCGCGACGTCCCTGATTATACCATATATTCAGTAGTTTTTAAATTTCAAACTGTTGATATTTTTGACCTCCCAATTTCCAACTATTAAGGTTTTGACAAATATTGGGGGCGGGGGAGGGGTGAGACACCCCCCCCCCCCACACACACACACCCCTGTCGCGACGTCCCTGTCCATAAAGTTACATTAAGAAGACATATATACATTTAATATATAATATCAGGTCCTCTTAATGTTACATTAGGTTGCCATATATATTTCATAAAATCCAGTACTCTTTGTGTCGAATTACGGTTGTACCTTTGCGTGTTTGCCGCCAGTTCGTCGTAAGTGGTTTTATCTTATCGTGTTGTTGTACGTGAACACAATTGTAGCATTACCAGTGTTGAACAATAAGGGATAACGGTGACATTCAGGGAAAATGTTGAAAGTAGTGGTGGGGGCGGGAGCCAGGTAGCTTTGATATCGTGACCTTTCTATCCCCCAGCCCCTGTGCTAAAACCTCACCAGAACTTTTCCTTGAGTGTAATCAATATGCAATGTTTATTATATATGCAATATAATATATTTATTTAATATATAATATCAGGGATTTTTAATACGACTCTTATCCTCATTTCAGAAAATTTGATTCCTAAAAAGGGATTCCACAAATGGGATTCCACAAATGGGATTCCGTTTCCATCTTGTCGCCAAAGCTCCAAGGCCACTACTGGCTATGGTCTATCTGTCCTACCATTAGCTTCTACAGCAGGCTTGTTCCATTGCGGCCTTGTACCAGTACTATTGACTAAACTACCATCCATTAATATTGACGTGTACCACTACTTCCTAGCTATACCTTCGCCCAGACCTTCAAAATGTTCCATCAGTGTATACATATAAAGCATTCCGTAATTGAGAGTCCTAGCCGAGTCCGTAAAATTTGGACCCCTTGGCCTAGCATTACATACTACCCATACAAGTGATAGGATAACATGAAGCATTAGGCGGATTAATAGTACTAAGGACTAACATGGGCCATGTTGGGGGAGAACGCGTAAGTAGGTGATAATTGCCGATTCGGTATCACTTGTACACGATTTGTACATGTACACGTACATGTACAAAAATCTCCATAGGATTCAGTGTTAAAATCGTGTACAAGTGCAAAAAATGTCGTTTTTTTATGGTGATACAGAATCAGCCATTGGTTTTGAGACTCTCAGATCGCACTTTTAACGTTCAAATACCCGTTGGCGAACGCGTACATTGTACACGTCCCTCAAGAGTGAAACAATGTACGAAATTTTAAGAAAATATAATTAAAAATTTGTTCTCTACGTTCCCATCGCGGATTAAACCATCGATCCATCGTTGGTGAACGCGAGCAAAAAACGTTTTGCCGTTTCTGTATCAGCATCAAAAAGCGGTTTGCCGATTCTGTATCACCTAAGTAGGTATACGTTCACCAACGAATGTTCGAACGGTTAAAGTGCGATCCGATCGGGGAAACCCATTTGCCGATTCTTGATCAGGAAAATCGACCTCAAAAACGTTTTTTCGACGTTCACCAACGGTGAAAATTGGTGTAAAGTGTAGTTACTCATCGAGGATTTTTTTTAAAAATCGATTTGGGCCTACGGAACATGGAAAAAAGGGTGATACCGAACAGGCAAAACCACTGCCACGTTCCCGATCGTGTTTGGGGCGGTATAGGGTGCGATTTGATCGGTGAAAAAACGATTTGCCGATTCATCTCTTGAGTTTTTGTGAATAAAAGGTTTTCGTTCAAAAGAGTCGATTATAAAATTGAATCTGTAAAAAATAGGCATTCATGTTTTGTTTTCGGTGTGAATGAAAGGAAATCGATCAACGGATGGCAGATGAATTTTAAGAGGTAAAACTGACACTCATGTTTTTGTTCTGGTGTGAATGGAGGTTTTCGATCAAAAGAGTCGACTATAAAATTGAATCTGTAAAAATAGACATTCATGTTTTGTTTCGGTATGAATGAGGGGTTTTCGTTTACATTGAAAAAAAAAATTGAGTTTAGAAAATTAGAAAAATCGATGGGAAAAATCGTTTGTTTACGTTTTGTCACTGCGAATTTTGTGAAATAAATTTTAATAAAACACTTTATAGAATTGTTTCATTCAAATAAAAATAGTTTGTAGAATTGTTTCATTCAAATAAAATTTTATTATAAAACCTTTTTTCACTTGGGTGAATTTTAAGAGGTAAAACTGACACTCATGTTTTTATTCTGGTGTGAATGAAGGTTTTCGTTTAAAGGGTCGTTTTAATAATAGATAATAACAGCTCATTTTCCACTCAATTACATTTAAGTGGTAAATAATTTTTAATATATTCGTGATAATGTTCGAAGATATGAATGAACCCTTTTAACAGATGTAATTATTCTCAAACGCATTAAATCAGAAACTGGTTTCTTATGCACTAAAACTTTCAAACTTTTCAAAGTTCTCCAGTTCGTCACTGAGTGAATAATCTGAGATATGAATGAACCCTTTTAACGGATGTAATTATTCTCAAACGCGTTAAATCAGAAACCGGTTTCTTATGTACTAAAACTTTCAAACTTTTTAAAAGTTCTCCAGTTCGTCACTGAGTGAATAATCTGTGATGCGATTTTTAACGTGTTCAGAGGCAAAACGCATTTATAGAGGTTTTATCATATAAAATGTTTTTCCTCAACTGTTTTTTTAGTTATTATATTAAAGACAGAAGATTTTTATTTACTTAAAACATAAAAATAATTATACATTTAATTTTGAAAATAATACATAACTCACAATAGCATACTCAAAGGAAATATTAATAATTTAAAAATGAAAAAAAATGTTTTTACAGATGGATGCTAAACGTCGAGATCAGCTTTTAAATGAATATGAACGTGCCAAGAAGAGCATTCAATCGGCTGACAGAAGCAGACGTCTTGGAGAGATGGAACTGAAACGCTAAGCCACAAAAATATTTAAACCTGTGACGCAGGTTCAGGAACGGAGCAGGAAGGAGATAGTTGAAGAATTGAGACCCATAAAAGAGAGTTCTTTGAGAATGCGTTCGTTGCCCGGTAGTTTTACAAAACAGTATTCCTTTCAATCTACACCGGATTACGTTCCCATGAGAATCGAAACAGAGGTGAGCGAGAGCGACGATACAGCTTCGACTATCACAACTGATAGCGTCGCATCGTCCGAGGATGGTGGTAAGAGAGATCTGTTGTATGGAATTTATAAGGATTCGACCGGTAGAACTTTTGTGGGCGACACAGAAGTGGAAATGGATGATGATAATTTAATCGTCGGTTCGAATAAGTATAAAATAACTGATGGACTGCGCAAATTGCTCCTTTTCGACAAGCCTAGTGATTACACGGAACAGGATTTCGACAATTACGGTGACAGTCTGGTTCAGACTCACGCCATGTAGAAAAATAACGATGCCAGAGAGACGAGACCCAAAGCCAACAGAGGTTACAAGAGGACGAAAATGATGAAACCCGTATGGGATATGAATAAGAAGTTCGTCGAATCGGTGACTGGTAAAGGGGTGAAAACCACTTTTCTTCCGAGCGATTCTGACGCTGTCTCAGAGATTGAGTTTGTTGATGGCAAGTAGACGTGCTGGTAACACAGGATTAGATAGTGAAATAGTTACTATATGTGACGAATTGTTAAGACAGAAGGTATTGAACAAAAACCATTATAAATGACTGATGAACGGATTGAAGGATTGATGTATATAATAAGTAGAGAGAAACAAACAAACAAAATATATGAAATAAAAATAGTAAATTTTACACTAGAATAATAAAGTATTTAAACAACAAACGATTTACCAGTGAAAACAAAATATATATTATAAAATAAAAATATGTTGGTGATAAAGAACAGGGGATACGTTAGAACTTACGTTCAAGGCGGTTCTGGCATCGTCGATTCTATAATGCGAGCGTTCACGAGTGATGCAGGTAGAAAACTTGCATCGACCGCGTTTGAGGTTGGTGAGAAGACGGCTTTGGATGCTGGTAAGAAAGCCGCTTCCGAAGCCAGTGGTAGGATAGCTTCTGTGGCTGGCAAGAGGGCAGCTGATGCGTTGATCGACAAGTTGGTCAGTTCACCGGCGAAGCGAGCTACGTTAGGGCGAACGCCGAAAAGCTGGAAAGATTTTAAGGATGTTGTGGTACTCATACAAGATTTAGCCAAAATGACGAGTGGATCTGGATTGAAGAGAACTCGCGACGGTGTAATATAAATAAATAATAATATTAGAACTGAGTTTGATAAAACATAAAATTGTGTTTGAAAAAATCTAAAATAACAACAAAAAAAAATAAAAAAAGATGAGCATTAAAGATATGTCTCGGAACGACGCCGCGACTAAGAGGTCGAATAATGAGTTCTTTCCTAAAAGCATAAGAGGCTTGATAGTGGGAAAATCGAATTGTGGAAAGACCAATCTGTTGATGAATCTGTTGTCCCGACCCGACTGGTTGGATTACGACAGGTTGTTTGTGTTTGGCAAGAGCTTGTTTCAACCCGAATACAGATTGCTTCGAGAATGCATGGATCATAGATTGCCTAAGGACGTCATAGCCAGAATCTTTGACAGTAGGGAGGAATTTGACAAAAGTGAAGCTTCTCTTTCGACCATTTTGGATGGTGCGGCGATGGAATTGATGAAGAGAAATGAGAACGCTAGCGACGTTCCGGATCA
Organism: Pictodentalium vernedei; assembly: GCA_031216915.1. NCBI lineage: Eukaryota > Metazoa > Mollusca > Scaphopoda > Dentaliida > Dentaliidae > Pictodentalium > Pictodentalium vernedei. The sequence continues at coordinate 335,616,868 of CM062295.1, forward strand.
TAGAGAATTGAAATCGGAAGATAAGAATCTCATGATTTTCGACGATCTGCTTTTGGAGAGACAGAACCGATGCGAATCGTATTACGTTAGGGGTCGTCACAGCAACGTGGACTGTTTCTACCTGTCGCAGAATTATTTTCGATTGCCCAGACAGACGATAAGGGAGAACGTTAATTTTCGATGTCTCTTTCGCCAAGATCTCAAGAATCTCAGTCACATCTATAGTGATCACGTCGCGAACGACACGAGCGCAGCGGAATTCAGGAGATTCTTCAAGAGGGTTTGGGATGGAGGACTTTACAATTTCGTCGTGATCGATTTGAGTAGCGAATTTAATCGCGGAAAATATCGGTGCGGATTTGACAAGTTTTATGTTTCTGATGATAATAAGATAGAGCTTGAAAATAAAAAAAATTAGAAAATAATAAATCTTCAAATAATTACTTTGAAAAAAAAAATAAAAAAATAAAATTAAAAATAATGTTCGAACAAGGAGAATTGTTAGAACGGATAGCCGATAATACGGCTGCAAAACAATCCATTCAAATCGTGGTGAGTGGCGATTCGACTCGATTCGCGACAAAATTTGAACCTTCCATCGAATTGAATAGAGAGAAAAGATATGAGATGGCGTTGGTGAATCTGGAGACTTATTATTCCTTTCCCAGCGTCACCGAAAAGAATAACTCGTTCAAGTATTCCGACGGTGTGGATTGGTTGGAGATTCGAATTCCCAAAGGAAGTTACGACATGGACGGTTTGAACAATTACATTCAAACGCGAATGAAGATGGATGGAAAGGGAAGCAACAAGATCAGACTCGCTCCCAAACCTAATACCTTACAGACGATGTTGGATTTGGAAGATAATTTTCGAGTGGATTTCAACACGGACGATTCTATAGGCAAGATGCTGGGATTCGATCGAAAGATGTATCGAGGCCACGCGGCATCTGAAAATACGGTTGACATTCTCGCAGTCAATAGCATTTTGGTGAACGTGGATGTGATTGCTGGAAGCTACGTGAATGGTAGTGCTCAACCGACGATCTATTCCTTCTTCCCAAACGTGTCGCCGGGTTATAAGATCGTGGAACGACCTCGAAATTTAGTTTATCTACCAGTGATTTTAGACACATTGTATAGTCTCAAAACCACGTTGACGGATCAAAATGGTGAAGTGTTAGATCTTCGCGGAGAAAGGGCGACAATACAATTTCACATAAGAGAAATATAAAAGCAAAAAAAAAAATATTGTGTATATATAAATAACAAAATAAAATAACGCAATATTAATTTACAAAAATTATTTAATATATATAATTATCATTAAAACAAAAAGAACAATTGAACAAAATATATTTTAAAAAAAGAATTATGACACAATACATGGTTAAAAATGTGAACATATCCGCAGGACAGAGGAAGAAACTTAAGAGAGCGTTAACAACTCGAGGCGAGGCGGTGAGATTCAAATTCAGTCACGAAGATCTGACGAGTGGCGGTCAGGCTTCGATCGCCTGGACCAGAAGTCAAATCAAAAGGATGGAGAAAGCGATTCGTGATGGAAGAGTGTTGACGGTGAGATTGAGTCCCGCTCAATTGAGATACAATTTGAGAATGAAAGGCAGTTTCCTACCGCTATTAGCAGGAATCGCCGCAAAAGCATTACCCTTTGCCGCAAAAGCATTACTCTTTCTCGGAAAGACTCTCGTCATGGGAGCTCTCTTGGGACTCGCGAGTTCGGCAGTTGAGAAATTAATGGGTGGCAGCGGACTGTTTTTGAAGAAGGGAGGAGCCGTGTATTGCGTCCACGTAGATGACAGCAGTACAGGATTGTATCTAGAATCCGTTAGAGGTGACAACTCTTTGAGTGGAAACGGTCTCTATCTAAAGAGTGGTCGGAACGTTGAGCGACTCGGTAAGGGTTTGTTGTTTGGTGAGAATTCACCATTTAAGAATATACCGATTTTGAGTATGTTATTATAATGTAAAATTATATAATTATATAAAATATAAACCATAGAAAGTATAAAATAATATAAAATGGATAAAAAAGTTGGAAAAACAATTAGACGATAATGATGAATATCACGAGATAGAGTGCGAAAAAGATGTGGAAAAACGATTAGACGCTAATGATGGATATCTTAGGAAAGAACTGATAAAAGAGTTAAATAAAGATAGGGATAGATGGTTGAAATTTAAAAGAATGACACCCTTTCCACCTTCACCACTACCTTCTGAAGAGAATGGTAATGATGCAAGTGTTACCGAGAGATGCACAACATTCGTTCATAATTATGATTCGGATAAACAAATGCATTCTTATAAAAAAAATGTAACATATCACAAAAAAAAGAAAAGAAGAATCGACGCCGAAATTTGAGAAAAACGGAAATGTTATTATAATATATGGGCAATAGTGAAGAAGGAAAACAAAAACAAAAAAAAAAAAAAAAAAAGGGTAATGAGATCTAGAGATGATCAACCTCTCTAGATCTCATTACTTTTTTTTCCCTTCTTCCTCGCTAAAAAATCAATCTCTCTATTGTTTGTATTTCCAAGTCCGTTATTAGCATGTTGACACTCGTGTATTCTCCACCTACACGAAACAGTGCGAAGACGACGACGTGGCTCAAAGGTTCGTGGAAGAGTTAGAATCGAAAATTCAAATGTTATACGATAAATTCAAAACTCCGGCGAAAATGATCATCACGCAAGAGCAGCAGGATGAAAATAACAGAGCCACCGAATGTCACATATGCAGACAATTGTTCGACGAGAATACGGAGGAAAATAAGAAGGTCAGAGACCATTGATCATCACACAGGTCTGTATCATGGTCCGGCTCACAGCAAGTGTAATTTAAAATATCGAGATGCCATTTTCTATCCAGTGATATTTCACAATTTCTCGGGTTACAACAGTCATCTGTTCATGAAAAATCTCGGCACTTCCCACGAAGAATTAAAATGCATGGTGAACAGCGAAGAAAGATACATTTCCTACATGAAATGGAAGCCCATGGAGAAGAAAAGGGTAATCGACGGAGAGACGTTGAAAGAAAAAACGAAATTCATTCATAGAGGCATACGTTTCATCAACAGTTTTAAATTCATGTCAACCGCTCTGGAAAAATTAGTCAATAACATGAGCAAGGATAAATTTAAAATCATGAGCGAACATTTCGGAGAATGAGTAGACGTTATGTTGAGGAAAGGAGTCTATCCTTATGATTACAGGAACGATCTAAAGAGATTCGATGACACCGCACTACCTTCAAAAGAAGATTTTTGTTCAAAATTATATGAATCCGACATTTCCGACGAGAATTATGAACATGCTAAAAACGTGAGGAAATCATTCAATATGAAAAGCATGAGAGATTATCACGATCTCTATCTGAAGACTGACGTTCTGCTCTTGGCAGACGTGTTCGAAAATTTTCGAGATGTCTGTCGTCGAAATTACGATCTGGATCCCGCTTGGTATTTCACCGCACCTGGTCTGGCGTGGGATGCTCTGTTGAAGACCACTGAAGTCCAATTGGAATTATTATCTGACGTGGACATGTTGCTCATGTTCGAAAGAGCTACGAGAGGTGGCATCTCGATGATCTCCCACAGATATTCTGAAGCTAATAATCCCTACATGAAAGGTTTCAATTCGAAACGGTTAAATAAATACATACATTATTGGGACGCTAATAATTTGTACGGTTGGGCTATGAGTCATCCTTTACCAATTGGATATTTCGAATGAGTAATGGAACCGGAAGAGATGCAAAAATGGAGAGACTATCCTTGCATTTTAGAAGTCGATTTGAACTATCCAGAAGAATTACACGATCTACACAACGATTATCCGCTGGCTCCTGAATGAATGGAACCGAATGAAGGAGACAAAGTAAAACTCATTCCTAATTTATTTAACAAACGTAACTACGTCGTCTACAGTGAGAATTTGAAACAATACGTCAATTACGGGATGAAATTAGTCAACATACATCACATCAATCGATTCAACGAAGAGCCTTGTATGAAAAAATGCATCGATCTCAACACTAATTTGAGAATTTGAGCCAAGAACGATTTCAAAGAAGATTTCTTCAAACTCATGAACAACTGCGTGTATGGTAAATCGATGGAAAACATCAGGAAGAGAACCGACGTTCGACTCGTCACATCTGAGAAAAGAGATAAAAAATTAGTGGCGAAACCCAATTACAAATACTGAACTATATTCGACGAAAATCTAGTGGCCGTTCACATGCAAAAGATGCACCTGAAGTTCGACAAGCCGTATTATCTCGGACCAATCATCTTAGATATCAGCAAGCGATTGATGTACAAATTTCACTACGATTACGTCAAACAAAAATTTGGTGATAAAGCCAAACTATTGTTCACCGACACAGACAGTTTACTTTACGAGATAGAGATGAAAGATGTCTACCAAGATATATCTCCGGACGTGGCCGCATGGTTCGACATGAGCAATTATCCCATCGATCACCCGTCCAACTTTCAATCGAACGACAACAAGAAGGTGTTAGGTAAATTTAAGGACGAGAGTGGTGGTAAACAAATCGTCGAATTCGTGGGCTTGAGACCTAAACTATATGGTTATCGTCTAGAAGATGAAGAGATCAAGAAGTGCAAAGGGCTTAAAGCGTGCGTGGTGAAGAAAAACATTTCTTTCCAAGAGTGTAAAGATTGTCTGTTAGGAAGTGGTCCGGTGTATAAGACTATGAAATCGATTCGAAGTGAAAATCACGACTTGTATACCGAAATAGTCAACAAGATTTCGCTGACGGTCAACGACAATAAGATATTCGTGTTAGATGATAAAATAAGCACTTTGGCACTCGGACATTGTACTTTGGATCTAATTTTAGATGATAGGATTTCCGATATGATTGAGGATGATGAGATTCCAGATATGATTAAGGATGATAGGATTCCAGAAAATCAAGAGGAATTAAATGGATTCAAGATTATGGAAGTTGAGGAATTAGACGGATTCAAGATTATGGAAGTCGATAGAGTTAGTTTAAAAAGAAAAATAAAAAAATTAAAAAAAGTGAATTATAATAAAATAAATAAATAAAAAAAAATATACGCTTTTATGAATAAGAAAATAGAGATATCCGTAGAAGGTATCGTCTTACCTAACGAACCCCTATCCAACATCGATCTGTTGAATGTGGTGAAGGATTTGAAAATCAAAGATTTTCTAGGTGTGTTTTCAAGAGATGCCTTGCCAAAGAGAAGACCTCAACAATTGGAATGCGGAATTTTTAATCTAGACGATTTATCAGGTGAAGGCACTCACTGGGTGGCGTGGTTCAAGAACTTAGAGAAGAAGAATTATTATTTTGACAGCTTCGGAATCTCATCGCCAAAAGAAGTAATGAACTGTTTCAACAAATCGATGGTCCGTTACAATACGGAACAAGTGCAATTGCCAGATCAAGTGTTTTGCGGTCACCTATGTCTCTACATTCTCAAGAGATGGTCTGAAGGAGATCAGTTTCAAGACATTCCCAATGATTTACATTAGAGAGGGATTTTTTTTTATAGTATATAAAGGTAAAAAAATTATTAAAAAAATTTTAATCGAATAAGAACGAAAAATAAAATAAGTAAAATAATTCATTTTTAATAAACTGCATTTGAAATATATTTTTTAAAACAACAATCTCAAAACAACATGCCAGTCAATAAATTTGGTGGAAGTGACAACAACAGTCAACCTAAAAAGAAGAGGAAGACGCTTGAAGTCGGTGATGGTTATGACATTGCCAACTTGGACGAACGTTACATTCGGAGATACGAACCTCGAGAGGAACCTTTGAACATGAATGATAAGAAGCTCTACAATCTTCCTGAGCTGATAGATCTCGCAGATGCTGCGACTAAAAAATACGTTGACAGGGCGAACGCAGATTTTGAACGAATCATGCTAGATAATTACATGGATAAAGTCAAGACCGACGATCTCGACCTGAAATCTAAACGTTTGGTGAACGTCACGAATCCTATAGATTCCACCGATGCCGTGACCAAGAAATACGTGGATGACTCTCATGCGAGATTCAGTGAACATGTGAGAAATAGATACGTTCAGAAAACGATGCACTTAGAATTTAACGCCAATTCTAACAAGATAACGAACGTGCCACTCCCACGAATCCCAAGGATGTGGCGACCAAACACTATGTAGATCTGGAACTGAGAAAGTCTGACAAATGAGAAATAAAGTCGGATCTGAATGCGGGATTCAACAAGATATTGAATCTGTCGAAGGTCGACGACACAGATGCAGACTCAACAAGGGCTATGTAGATTCTTCCGCGGTACGATCACAAGAATACATAGAATCACAAGTGGACAATCTCTACCTGAACAAACAATGGAGGGTGGTATCAACATGAACAGTGAGAATTTATTCGGTCTCAATCACGATCCCAAATTCGATTCCAGCGCAGTCAGCAGGAAGTACGTAGATGACACCTCGGTCTGGAGAAAGGGCGACATCATGGAAGGTAAACTAGACATGGGTGGACACGCACTCACGAATCTACCGGGTCCTGTGAACATGGCGGATGCCTGCACCCTGATTTCGGTTGTGGAGAAAGTCAAATATGCTAGACAATTGATCACCATGTGGGCTGAGGAGGCCGGCACGTTAGAGGAGGGAAAAACCGAGTGGTCTTTCGGAAACGGAGGTAGCGGATCGAAACATGGTCAGGTGGGATATCCCATGCAGTTAGGAGGTGAAATCATTCGAATGAGTCTGGCTTCCTCGGATTTGAATAACAGAGTGGTCGTCAATCTCGTGGTGAATGGAGTAGAGAGCGATAAGAAATACAGCATTGAAAAGACTGAGAATCAACACGCAAATGTTAGCATGTTCGGCACGCCTCTCAAAGTGAACATCGGAGATGGGATTAATTTCGTTATGAAAACCAATAATCCCAAAGCCATCACTTCCGTGGTGACTCTACTGATCGAACTAGATCCTTTGAACAAACAGTGAACACGTGGAAATAATTAATTAAAAAAAAATAATGTGTGATTATTAAAAACAAAAAAAGTAATGAGATTTAGAAAGATGTTCAATCTCTCTAGATCTCATTACTTTATTTATTTTTTTTTTGTTTTTTTTTTTGTTTTTAATAATTACTCATTACTTTTTTTATTTTGTTTTTATTTTTTTTCACACACGTCTCTCATCGAATGATCGACATCTTATTTCCATCTTATTCGAATTGTAATTCTCTGTCCGACAGGACTAGAGTGAAGGCTTCGTTTTTTCTCGGCACGTTTCTATCGAATTGCATCTTGATCTGAATGTCTAAGATGCTACTCTTGAGTCGTTCACTCTGTTTACTGACGTCGAATATGAACATGGGATACATCGACTTGTATTCGCCGGGAGATATATTAGGGTTGCTCATCAATTCGTCTAGACCGTCATACTTCTTTCTAAAATCAGCGGCATTGCCGTACAGTCTGCAGAAATCGTTCTTGTCAAATGACGCATTGTAATCGATTGCTGGATATCTCGTGGCGTTCAGAAACACTTGCATGTTTCTCAAATGGCAGTGATCGAACAGTGACGCATTCTTTTCCTGAGACCCATCCCTATTGGTCTGAAACGCAACCACACTGAAACGCAGTCTCTCAGAAGCAGATTTCACCATCAATCTCCAATCGAAGTGATTCGTGGAGAGTGGAATGCTAGCCGTGTCGCACTGTCTCTTTCTAAATCCCACAGGTAATTTACTCTTGGATTCTATGATCTTGTAGAGACGCGCTTTTTCCACGATCGAAGGCTCCACGTGCGGAACAAACCACGATATCTTGTGTAGAGTTAACTTACCTGCATCGGGATGAAACACAGATTCTATCTCTTGTCTGGATAGCATGTGTTTTATATTACTGAATAGATACATGATTCCATTATTGGCTAGAGTAACCGTGTCGTCGTCGGTGTAGTCGCTCCCATCATCCTTGGCGAGACGTCCCCGCACCACTATTTAACTCTCGCTAGGATGGACGAATAGATCTTGAGTCTCGATGTTGATTCTTATCTCTCCCGCATTGTTCAAACTTGTTCCAGTTACTGGTTTGTATTCATGAACCTCATATTCTTGAATACTTTCATCTTTCACTATGCTTTGTGCTATATCTAGTATATTTGCCATTTTTAAAGGGTTTTTGTTTTTTGTTTATTAATTAGCTTGCTTTTTTTATCTAAAAATAGTTTTAATTATTTTTTATTATTATTTTTCTCTCCTATATATATATGTGTAAACAAGAAAATGTTAAAGAGAGTAAATAAAAAAAATTTTTTCTTCATCAAAACTTTGTCTTCTGTAATTGTTGTTCGTAAATCTTTCCGATGACCTCTTCTCCATCCATATCTTCGATTTCTCGATTTCGTAAGTCACCGGATCGGTGTGAAATATTTTGACTATCATGAAAATTTCCGAGGTCCATCGAGGAGTATAACCCTTTTCGAAGTGCTTCTTCTAAGCGTAAGTTCTCACTCGATCACCAACCACAAATTTCGGCGTTCTAGACTTCTTCCTGATCTTAGATCTCTCAGGATATAGATTCGCGTAGACCCGTTTTTCGTTTCGAGGATCGCTATCTTCCACGGGCGTCATCTTGATTGATCTGTGTCGCGTGTTGTTGTAATCTTTGACCAGACCATTCAGAGCGTATATGTATTTCTTGGTCGAATTTGCCGCGAAGTATCTATGCATCTTTTCCTTCATCGTTCGATTCCAATGTTCCACCACGCTGGCTTTCTCTTCATTTTCTATCGAGTAGAGGTCGACCAATCGATGAACGTGATTGTTGTAGAATTCCTTTCCCTTATCTACCCACAATTTATTTGGTTTTCGAGAAGACGAGTCGAACACGCTCTTCAGAGCCTCGGCGACGCAAGGTCCAGATTTATTCTTCAAAGCTCTGATCCAACCGTATTTGGAAAACATGTCGATGACCGTCAATAGATATTTGACACCCTCGTTCCACCTCGAAAACGATCTCATGTCGACCAAGTCGGCAGACCAAATATCATCCAAACCCTTCACGAACACCCTTCTCTTTCGAAATTTACACACGATGGGTTTGTGTAACTCCTCGGCCAATTTGCTCGTCAATAATCGTTTCTTCTTCTTTTCAGATGCACTTTTTTTTTTTAACGCCCCATCCGAATCGACGTTTCACACCGATCAGATTACCGACCAGTGAACGTTCTATCTTCTCTCTCCTGGTCGAATTCGATATACCTCTCAATTTCGCCAACATGTTTTTATCGCGGACATCGTTGCGAGTCTTGGTGCATAGGTCGTGATCATACGTGGCCGCGTCCACCCTATTCACAGGTTTGCTCCAAGATTTAGGAATCAGATCGGCGTTGAGTCTCTTGTTCAATTTCATTCCAGGTCCCGTGAAACTGTGACCTGGCAGATGCATTTCAATAGGTAGATTATTGATCATTTTATTCACGATGCCTTTACCTTTGCTCGCGTTCTTTTTTTTTTTTTTTTTTTTGACGAATCGAGTCTTGATAGAACCACACACGTCGCAAATTCCGCGAAGCATCTGTCTGTCGTTTTTAGTTCGTACTTCTTGAGAATTACTCGTCTCGGTAACTCTCTTACACTTTACACAATACATTTTTGAGAGTTATTTAAATTAATTTCGTTTTTATTTGATATATAAATTTAATATTTCTTTTTTAAAAATTCTGTTCTTATTATATATATATTTTTTTTCCAATCGCTGCTCTTGAGTTCTATCATCTTACTGAATTCCTCCCTAGCCTCATTCCTCCCCTTTTCCACGAGAGAATCCTTCATCTCTTCCTTGATGATCTGACGAGTCTTGATTCTCACAGCTTCTTTCATGGCTTCATATTTCGTTTTCTCACCCAATATCATGAAGTATTCTCCGTCCGATATCCTACCGTCTTTCAAAGCCATCGAGATCATTTCGGATATCGTGTCGATCTTGGAGTCGGCCAAGACGCGAATCTTGTTGTGTTTCCTCGCCTTCAGATATAATTTCCTACTCAAAAAGTTTCCGAGCGTGCTAAACAATCCAGCGGCGAGGGCCACTCCTTCTACGGTTAACACGATCGGAATACCGACCACAGTCGACAACAATCCAATGCTGGTCGCGTGTAAACCCATGGAAATCGTGATGAGTGTCGTGTCGATCACGTTGACGAATTTCACGAAACACGAATACTTCTTCTTGAGAGAACGACGAGAATCTCTCTCTTGAGTTAGATACGCTTGGATTCTATTGATTTGATCGATGCGATACCTCTCTCCTCTTTCTTTTTCTTCTAGCGACGGTGCCGTCGGAAAAACGCCGTTCGGCTTCTCATCCTCGTCATCATCTAACGTCGGATACAATTTATTTCTGGTTCTCATGTTTGTGTTTTTTTTCTTTCTGATATTAGATAAAAAATGTATGTGTGTGTTTATTTTTATTTTCTATTCTCCCTTATTTTATATCAACGAGAAAACTTAGACGTATGCTTCATTGAACAATAATTTCATGATACATCCCTTGTCTCCTAAAGTCAGACTTCTACGCGCCAATTTCCGTTCTTCCGAAACTGTGGGTTTGTCTCGATCCTTACAAAAGAGTAATCTCTTCCAAAACGCGATCACTTCATCGATTTGAACGCGTTCGAATGCCGGTTCGAAATACTTGACGATCATATCTTCCCTTTCCATCGTCAGACACGAATGATTCTCATGATCGAAGTCTAGGTGATCCCGACATCCGACGCATCGTTCTAACAAGAGGCGACCTAGTTGTTCGTTCACATAGAATGCGTAGGCTCTCATCAGCATTTTTAAAAGAAACCTTGCTCTAATAGTCTGGGAAGCGTTCATGATTTACGTATTTTTTATTAACTATTCGATTTTATATATTAATTTTTAAATAACTATTTATTTATATTTTTTTCTCTCCTATATATATATCAATCACCTTTTTTATTTCCTCTCCCCCAAACCGATTCTATCACGATTTCGTCTTACAAAACTCAAGAGATGAATCGGCAAATCATTTTTTTTTTCACTGATCAAATCGCACCCTATACCGTCCTAAACACGATCAGGAACGTGGCAGTGGTTTTGTCGGTTCGGTATCACCCTTTTTCCATGTACCGTAGGCCCAAATCGATTTTAAAAAAAATCCTCGATGACTAACTACACTTTACACCACTTTTCACCGTTGGTGAACGTCGAAAAAACGTTTTTGAGTTGATTTTCCTGATCTAGAATCGGCAAATGGGTTTCCCCAATCGGATCGCACTTTAACCGTTCGAACATTCGTTGGTGAACGTATACCTACTTAGGTGATACAGAATCGACAAACCGCTTTTTGATGCTGATACAGAATCGGCAAAACGTTTTTTGCTCGCGTTCACCAACGATGGATCGATGGTATAATCCGCGATGGGAACGTAGAGAACAAATTTTTAATTATATTTAATTATAATTATATTTTTCTTACAATTTCGTACATTTTTTCACTCTTGAGCGATGTGTACAATGTTCGCCAACGGGTATTTGAACGTTAAAAGTGCGATCTGAGAGTCTCAAAACCAATGGCCGATTCTGTATCACCATAAAAAACAACATTTTTTGCACTTGTACACGATTTTAACACTGAATCCTATGTAGATTTTTGTACATGTACGTGTACATGTACAAATCGCGTACAAGTGATACCGAATCGGCAATTATCACCTATTCGCGTACACCCTACACTACCACACTAGGCGACCATGCATTACACCCACCCACCCACAATAACGTCTGGCCCCACATTACATACAACCTATATTAGTTATGGGATGACATGAAGCATTAAGTCGATTAGTAGTATCAACGGCTGTCGGGGGCCCACAGAGCTATATATTGTCCATACTATACTGTTGTTCTATACTGCCAGGCATTACCCCCACCCCCACAAAATCACTAGATCTACCATAACGTACTATATATACCAGCCATATAATAAAACAAAGCAATCGGTTGGTTAATAGTACCAAGCACTAACAGGGGGCCTATAGGTGTATATACCGCTCATACTATAGTACCGTTCTAAACTACCAGGCACTACCCCTACCCACAATAAACCCTATGCCTAGCATTGCATACTACCTATACCAGTCATAGGATAACATGAAGCATCAGGTGAATTAATATTACTGAGGGCTAACATGGGACCTGCAGGGGCCCACAGAGGTGTATATTGTCCATACTATACCGTTGTTCTATACTGCCAGGCATTACCCCCACCCCCACTCCACAATACCACTTGACCTGTCATAACGTACTCCCTATACCAGTCATTAAATAGTACAAAGCAATCGGCTGGTTAATAATATAGAGGACTGGACCTACAGAGGTCTATACCATGCATCCAATGCCACCCGTTCTAAACAACCTAGCATAATACTGCCTGGCCTAACACTAAACTACCAATACCAGCCATAAGATAATACAAAGGATTCGGTAGGTTAATAGAACTAAGGGGGGTAATAGACCAACAGATCATTCATCCTGTACTGCCAATCTAAACCACCAATGACTATCTCGCAATACCACACTACCACCCACCCACACTACTGCTTGACTTAGCTATAGCAGACATAGGATAATATGAAGCATAAGGTGGATTAATAGTACTAAGGGCTAACTTGGGACCTACATGAATATATACCACTACTACTATGTCGCCGCCACCCCATACGAGAAGCCCGACATCCACTGAATCGAATAACGTTATGTCAGATTGTATACTGGACCATAACAGTGGTCAACATCTCTATGACGTCGTGTGCGCATCATGACGTCACGACGTAAATAGCAACGTCAACCGTTTCGCGGGAAAAACTTTCAAGAAAACCCATCTTCACCATCATCTTTCCATCACTTACCCATAATATATACTTATAGCCCCATGCATACATATATCACTATACTTGCCATAGCATACTATATATGCAGTACGTACACTATTTACCGGATCTAGCTGCAAGGAGCCGTACTTTTGCACCCCCAAAGTTTCACTTCCAAAAGTCCGGTTCCTATGGGAATTTAACACTAGCTGCACCCCCAAAAGTCCGGGTAATCAGGCACGATTCATACGTGCTATACTACTTATCTTCTCTCACTCTCAGCGAGTCAACACCACAACCGAAACTAGGGGCGTGTTCTCATCCGTCTAGTTTTTATTTCAAGATGGAAGCTGTTACAGACACAATCTTAGGGTGTACGGATAGTGGTACGGGTAACTTCGGCAATATATCATACGAAGTCCCCATAAAGTTACATTAAGAAGACATATATATATTTAATATATAATATCAGGTCGTCTTAATGTTACATTAGGTTGCCATATATATTTCATAAAATCCAGTACTCTTTATATCGAATTAGGATTGTACCTTTGCCTGTTTGCCTCCAGTTCGTCGTGAGTGGTTATATTGTGTCGTGTCGTTGTACGTGAACGCAACTGTAGCATTCACAGCATTGAACAATGAGGGATAAAGGTGATATGCAGAGAAAATGTTGAAAGGGATTGTGGGGACGGGGGTCAAGTAGCTTTGATATCGCGACCGTCCTATCCCCCAGCCCCTGTGCTAAAAAATCTCACCAGAACTTTTCGTTGAGTGTAATCAATATGCAATGTTTAGGCTATGCACAATTTTATAGCACTCTCAATGAGATTGTTTTTGGCTACGTATGTTTAGCATTGGGGTGTGTGGTAGTTCATTGGCCAGAGCATCGAACAAGAAACTGAAAGGACAATCGTTCGATCATGACCGGCGTCATCTGTGTTGAATCCACGCGGAAGACACTTAATCCCGATTGCCATGTGGATGTCCGATGTCTTTGTGTACTAAGGCATACTGTACTTCAATTCTGAACGTTGCATCAACCTCTGCTAATCCTGCTGTTGCCGGGATAGTAAGTTGAAGAACTTGGCGGATGCACTGGAGCTCTCTCCGGATTGTCCGGCTCTTCTTCCACCCGTAAAATTGACGGTCTTGACATGACCGTGGCTATTTAAGTGGTGTTAAACCCCCATATAAAATTTGTTTAAGACCAATCAAATGCTTCACTCATTATTGCAAGTACATATTCGTCATATTTATGTAATGCTATTTTATATCCAATCTATAAACAGTGAACAAAAATTCATGACTCGCTTCCCAAGTTGTAGGAAGATCTGCAGGACATAATATTTTCCCCCATCTCAAGTCTTTGTGAGTCAAAGTCGCACCATGTGCATTGTGATAACGAACTGAGAAAAACGGGTTGACAAGATAGAGCGATACAAACATTTACAGCAAAATCACCAATACGGTTAGTTACTGATGCTTGGTTAAGTTGTATAAAACAGGCAATGGGTGTGTGACCGCGAGTCAACATCACAATCAAAACTAATGGCGTGATCTCACCCGTCTAGTTTTTATTTCACACAGATGGAAACTGTAACAGTCACAATCTTAGGACGTACGGAAAGTGGTCCGTGTAACTTCTGCAATATATCATAGGAAGTCCCCATAATATTACATTAAGAAGACATATATATTTTTAATATATAATTTCAGGTACTCTTAATGTTACATTAGGATGCCATATATATTTCATATTATCCAGTACTCTTTACGTCAGATGGGGATTGTAGATTTTACCTGTTTGCCGCGAGTTTATATTGATTGGTCATCTTATCGTGTTGATGTTCGGGAACACAAATGTCGCATTCCCAGTGTTGAACAATTGCAGATAAAGATGATATTGAGAGAAAACGTTCAAAGCAGTGGTAGGAAGGGGTGGGGTTGGGATGGGGAGGCCTGGTGGAGTTATTTATATTGTGACCTTCGTATCCCCTCCCCCCCCCCCCCCCCCTAGTAAAACGCATCTCACCAGAATTTGTCCATGTGTGTAATCAATATGCAATGTTTAGGATATGCAAAATCTTATAGCAATCAAAGTAAGATTATTTCGAGCTGAAATTTTTATGACTCAGATGACCATGGCAGAAGAATATATGCAGGCGACCATATTTCCACCACCTTCAATAGTTCTTATCAACACAATTCCTCTCTGAGAACCATCAACATGCAGTATATGGGCCTTGTACAATCTTAATAAGAATGTTTCAGAGAAAAGATGTTCTGATTCGGATGTCCAGGTGCAGAGCGTGGGAAAGAGTCGGGGTATGGAAGCCAGGACATCTTCTCTCACCCCCAGTAAACAGAATACCTTCATTAGTGGCTATTTACAATCTAAATAAGAAAGTTTTGAGGTGAAATAATTTTTCTGAACTGGATGCTCAGATGGGGAGAGGGGGCGGGGGTGTTTTTTATGGGGGGGGGGGGTATGGGGCGGGGGTATGCAGGCAACTATAGTTTCCCCACCACACCCTAATATTTTCCTGAACAGAGTATCTCACTGAGTGTCGTCAATTTTCAGTTGGTAGGCTACGTATGTATAGGATCGGGATGTGCGGTAGCTCATTGCCTAGAGCATTGGACATGAAACCGAAAGGTCACCCGTTCGATCATGACCGGCATCACATGTGTTGAGTCCAAGTAGAAGACTTTATCCCGATTGCCCATGTGGGGTACGATGTCATTGTTTACTAAGGCATACAGTACTTCGATGCTGCATATGCCCTCAACCGCAGCTAACCCTGTTTCTGTCGGGTTCGTAATTTGGAGAACTAAGCCGTTGCTCGTCAGTGCTTGGTGGTTCTTTCCGGATTGTCATCACACGACCTTGACGTTAACTATGTTGTTAAATCCCAATATAAAATATGTGTTGGACAAATCAAGTACTTCACTCATTATTGCTAGTACACGTTTGTTCATATTTATGTTGTGATGTTTTAAACATATTCTATCAAAAGCGAACCAAATTCATGACGACACTTCCAGAGTTGCAAGGAAATAAGCAGCCCATAATATTCTCTCCATCTTAAGTTTTCAGGTCAAGATAGCGCCATGTACATTGCCATGAAAAGACTGGGAAAACGAGTTAACATGATTAAGAAGCAGGACCGTCGAATGGAGTGAGTGGGGTGGGGGCGGGCGCTCTGTAACAATAACGGGTCCAGGGTTATTAGCGTCCGATCCCTGGGTGCGATTGACCTTTAACGGACAAACAAATATATTTCAGGCTGTCATGTTTGTGGCAATTTATAAACAATTTTATGTTACGCCAATTGCGCCCCACCCCCCCCCCACCCCCTTCGTGAGAATAAGTGGTCATGTGTAAGTTCCCAAGTTCCCAAGCTTATATTATGGCTAAAAATCGAGGAACCCTTTCAAAAACAAAAACGTTCCGCCCCCCCCCCCCCTCCACATCAACGATGTGGAGACAACCCCTACCGTGCTCGCCCCCAAATTGCCCCTTCGCGGCTCATTTGATCACTGCAGACACACCACGCAACTGCAAAGTTTCATAGCATAGTAGTTACGTTGTGTGTTTGCAGGGATGCCACGGGAAAGGATCGAACCGTCGACCTCTCGGTTTTGAGTTCAAGGCGATGCATGAGTTAATGTTCACTAAACAAATGCTGCTGTACTCATCCTATTGTAAGGTGCTTTTAAAGTGAAAACACAAGAGATATTCCTAGACCAATGTTCTAGCGATTTCCCTCTGGGATAGTTAGGCATTTCCAGATATCAAGTTCAAGAATATCTTTCGATTTGAATACAAAATAGAGACCTCAAATAAACATGTTTATAATAATACGGCCAGAACAAAACCAACAAAAATGGGGTGGAGAGGAGAGGGTTTCGCCATCATTCACCCAATTATTGTTTTGAAATGTAAATTTTTTTCAGGAAGCGAAGTTCTTGTTTTGAAAACAGAAATTTATATTGACACGGGTCTCCCAAAAAACAACCTTACGCAGACTTATACAATATCAATATAGAAAAGTCTACGTATTGTATGTTTCGGGGAAAGAAAACATTAGGGCGTCGCCATTAGGGGGACATGGGTAATATATCTTGTTTTTATATCTTGTTTTTTTCGTCATATCGTACATTGCTTCACAATTAAAACATCGCTTTGCTTAAAGGGTTAATAATTCTGACAGGCTTGTCAGTAGGATGCAGAGAAAGCAATGTCCCCCTAAGGGCGGTTTTTTGACCATGTCCCCCTATAACAAGGTTATATATATATTTGTTTATTTGTTTATTACAATACATAATCAAGGTGCGACTTTGACCCAAAAAGACTTGAGATGGGAGAAATTTGTTTTTGTCCTGCATATCTTCCTAAGGATATGGAGCAGGACAATTTCATGGCTTGCATATACCCATACTCCCATACCACGTACCTCCCACGCCCCCCCCCCCCCCCCTACTAACCCGGCAACAGCATGGTTAGCTGAGGTAGATGCAACGTTCAGAATCGAAGTTCAGTATGCCTTAGTACATAACCATATCGGACCTCCACGTGGACATCGGGATTAAGTGTCTTCCGCGTGGATTCAACACAGATAACGCCGGTCATGATCGAACGATTGTCCTTTCGGTTTCTTGTTCGATGCTTTGGCCAATGAACTACCGCACACCCCAATGCTACACATACGTAGTCCACATACTAAAAAATAATGACACTCAGTGAGATACTCTATTCAGGAAAATATTAGGGTACGGTAGAGAAAAATATCGAGGCCTGCATACCACCACCACCTCCCCCCCCCCCCCCAACCCCATCTAAGCATCCTGGCCCGAAAAATTCTGTCTTCTCGAAACTTTCTTATTTCAGTTGTAAATAGCCAATATTCTGCATATTGCTCTGTCGAACAGACATATTATGTTTGCTGAGAGTGACTTGAATTGGATATCCCTACCCCCTCCCACTCAATGCTCCTCCGCATCACAGTCAGAAAAGTTTTTTCTCCAAAACATGCTTATTAAGATTGTACGTAGTAACAACACTGCATGTTGATGACGTTCGGAGAGGAATTATGTTGAGAAGAAATATTGAAGATGGTGGAAATATGTTCCATTGCATATATTCTCCTCGTCTAGGTACCTGAGTCATGAAAATTGAGCCCAAAACAATGTCATTGAGAGTGTAATAAAATTGTGCATAGCCTAAACATTGCATATTGATCGCACTGAAGGAAAAGTTATGGTGACATTTTTAGCACAGGGGCTAGGGGATAGGAATGCCACGATATCAAAGCTACCTGGCCTCCACCCCCACCACCCCTTTCAACATTTTCTCTGAATATCAACTTTATCCCTTATTGTTCAATGCTGGGAATGCTACAACTGCGTTCACGTACAACAACACGATAAGATATAACCACTCGCGACGCACTGGCGGCAAACACGCAAAGGTACAATCCTAATTCGACATAAAGAGTACTGGATATTATGAAATATATATGGCTTCCTAATGTTACATTAAGACGACCTGATATTATATATTAAATATATATATATGTCTTCTTAACTTTATGGGAACTTCGTATGATATATTGCCGAAGTTACCCGGACCACTTTCCGTACACCCTAAGATTGTGTCCGTAACAGCTTCATCTCGGTGAAAAAAAAAACTAGACGGATGAGAACACACCCCTAGTTTCGGTTGTGGTGTTGACTCGCTGAGAGTGAGAGAAGATAAGTAGTATAGCACGTATGAATCGTGCCTGATTACCCGGACTTTTGGGGGTGCAGCTAGTGTTAAATTCCCATAGGAACCGGACTTTTGGAAGTGAAACTTTGGGGGTGCAAAAGTACGGCTCCTTGCAGCTAGATCCGGTAAATAGTGTACGTACTGCATATATAGTATGCTATGGCAAGTATAGTGATATATGTATGCATGGGGCTATAGGTATATATTATGGGTAAGTGATGGAAAGATGATGGTGAAGATGGGTTTTCTTGAAAGTTTTTCCCGCGAAACGGTTGACGTTGTTATTACGTCATTAGTTTCGGTTGTGGTGTTGACTCGCCGCCACACACCCATTACATGCTGTCTCCGAGCCTGTTTTCAAGAGCTCAAGCAAGCATTAATAACCAACCTTATTAGAGATTTAGCTGTACATGTTTGTGTCGCTCTATCTTGTCAACCTTTTGTTCTCAGTTGTTTATTACAACACATAATCAAGGCGCGACTTTGACCCCAAAAGAATTGAGATGGGAGAAAATACTATGTCTTGCATATCTTTCTACAACTTGGGAAGCGAGGGTATGGAGCAGAAAAATATCATGGGTTGCATACACCCATACCACGTACCCCTCCCCCCCCCCCCCATACCCCACTAACCCGGCAATAGCAGGATTAGCAGAGGTAGATGCAACGTTCAGAATCGAAGTATAGTATGCCTTAGTACACAACGACATCGGGCCTCCACGTGGGCAATCGGAATTAAATGTCTTCTGCGTGGACTCAACACAGATGGCGCCGGACATGATCGAACGGTTGTCCTTTCGGTTTCTTGTTCGATGCTCTGGCCAATGAAATACCGCACACCCCAATGCTAAAGATACGTAGCCACATACTAAAAAATAATGACACTCAGTGAGATATTCTATTCAAGACAATATTAGGGTATGGTGGAGGAAAATATCGAGGCCTGCATACATACACCGCAACCACCCCCCCCCCCCCCCTGCCCTATCTGAGAGTCCCGGCCCGAAAAATGCTGTCTTCTCGAAACTTTCTTATTTCGGTTGTAAATACCCAATATTCTGCATAGTGATCTGACTAACAGACATATTATGTTTGCTGAGAGTGACAGAAGATATCTTGAATTGGATATCCCTAGCCCCTCCCACTCAATGCACCTCGGAATCACTATCAGAAAAGTCTTTTCTCCAAAACATTCTTATTAAGATTGTACATAGTCCATACACTGCATGTTGATGACGTTCGGAGAGGAATTATGTTGAAAAGAAATATTGAAGATGGTGGGAATATGATCGCCTAGGCACCCGATCATGAAAATTTGAGCCCAAAACAATCTCATTGAGAGTGCTATAAAATTGTGCATAGCCTAAACGGTGCATATTGATTACACTCAAGGAAAAGTTCTGGTGAGATTTTTTAGCACGGGGGCTGAGGGAATATGAAGGTCACGATATCAGATATCCTACCTGGCCCCGTCCCCTCTCCCCCCACCCCTTTTCAACGTTTTCCATGAATATCACCTTCATCCTTCATTGTTCAACGCTGAGAATGCTACAATTGTGTTCGCGTACAACACCACGATAAGATATAAACACTCACGACGAACTGGCGGCACACACGCAAAGCTACAATCCTAATGCGACATAAAGAGTACTGAATATTATGAAATATATATGGCATCCTAATGTAACATTAAGAAGACCTGATATTATATCTTAAATATATATATGTCTTCTTGATGTAACTTTATGGGGACTTCGTATGATATGTTGCCGAAGTTACCAGGGCCACTTTTTGCACGCCCTAAGATTGTGTCCGTAACAGCTTCAGTAGTATATCTTGGGCTTTTGAGGGATCATTTGGATGACCTCGGTGGATGACCGCGGAAGTGACGTCATGTCACGTGACCTAGTGGCACCATGTTGTGTTGTCATGGTAACGCGCGTGAGCGGCCATGTTGTGACGTCATCACCATGGTGATACGTGGTGTTAGTGCGCATGCGCAGCACGTGTTGTTAGGGTGATATTTGTTTCCGTCGTCCATTTTTGTATACTGGAGGCCGCCATCTTGGTTTCTATGGTAGCACGTGGTTTCTATTTTATCCAGTTTTACTGCAATGGGACGGGGTCTGTTCGGAGGGTATGTTCCTTTGTAGAAGAGTAAATCTAATTACCACAAACAACCGGGCAATCCCTCCAAATCACCAAAATCCACCCAAAAGTCACCGAAATTGACTTTATTTGATACGGATTTCCCATTTTATCGGCTTAGCACGTAGTGCTATAGAACCCTGGGGATGTGTTCGATTGAATCGGAGTATCACGAATTACCACAAACAACCCGACAAGTTGAACTATTTCGAATTCTTCCCTATTTAGGATCGCGAAATTTTTGGCTTATAATAGTAGCACGTAGTGCTATAGTACCGAGGGCCCTGGGGGTGTGTTCGATTGAAGTGGAGTAATCTTAGGATTTTCCCATAATCACTTTTTTGGATCCCATGACGTTTTTCTCTCAATAAGTTTAGCACGTAGTGCTATAGGACAAATATACCCAGAATCCTCTGCTTCTACGTGGAACTATATTTTTATAAATTTCAACGCTCTATTTTGAGTAACATCCTTAACTGACCCCCTAACTAATTGTTACGGTCTATATTTAGCAATTTCTTTAAATGACCCCCCTAACTACATGATCTCAAATAATAAAATTAATGAGGATCATGATGTTTTTAAACTGACCAATCAGAGCAAAATTAATCCACCAATCAGATTAGTATATTCCCATTGTGTTTCTTTTCCATTGACTTCTATACTAATTTTCTAAATTTTCCAATTTTAACCTATAATCCTATAGGAAACAAACACAAACTCCAACCAAGAATCAAAAAGTCGATCAAAATTTGTTGAACTGGGGTGATGTTTTCAATCACGTCCGTCAAAGATATATAAGAATACGCAAAGCATGGACTTGGCATCATTCACGATCGAACATTGACCAGAGAAGATGTTCCGAATTGGCACCAAGCAGACTTATGCTAACGTCACCCAGTACCATGGTGAACTGAAGATTCATCTCAGAAGATACTTTGAGGTAAAAGACCAGAAACCTTCTCCTACGAAGACTGGTATTGCTATATTTTTAGAAGAATGGAATGCCTTGAAGTCCAAAAATAGAAGAAGTGGATGCAGCCATCAAAACCCAACAAACAACTTCAACTGAAGTTCCTGAAGACACTAAACCTCCTAACCATAAAGACTTCAAAAAACCAATTGAAGAACCACCTTTGAAGAAGAAGAAGATCACAGTGAGAATAACCCAACCACGACCATTGATCGTTGATGAAACTGATAGTGAACTGAGGCAAGTTCGCTTGCAGCAAGAAACTTTGCTTGGCATATGCTCATTATGTCGAAGAGAACATTGACACTGTAGTGAAAGAAAAGTGCTATGGATGTGCAGTTGATCACCCAAGTCAGATTCAGCATAATGTATGCCTAATGATGTTTCAAGAAGAGAAGATTATAATATGTTTTAGTGAAGCACTTGAAAGAGTTAACAAGAATGATGTCCATCTGCTGTGGCACCATAATACTTCTGGAATGAATCCACCACCAGTACAGAAAGAGTATGACTATATGTGCGAGAAACCTCTCACAAATGACCAGAGACATTGTATTATGGAATAAATTAAATTCACGACCTTCAAGAAACCACTCAGTCTGAAGATGTAAATAGATGTTGTTGTAAATAGATGTTTGTTTTTTTATAAAAAAAAGAAAAAAATGAAGAAGAAAAAAAAAGAGGTGGTAATGACGCTTAAGTTATTTGATGTTTATTTTCTTGGCAAATATCAAACAAACTTAACCTGTCCCCAGCCAAAAAGTTAGAGGACCACCAATTTTAATTATTTTTGGATGACGGTCATATTGACCACCTCACCAAAAGGTATAAAAGGGGAGTAGTATCCATGTTCAGTGGGGGCCACCTCCCCAAAAGGTGTAAAAGGAAGTAGTAATCACACAGAACCTCAAAGATGGATCCTCGTTGGAAGCATCCATTCATTTGTTTATTGTGTGGTCCCACGGGTAGTGGTAAATCATCCTTTGTAAATCGGGTTATTCAAAACATTCAAAATATTATATCACCTGTTCCAAGTCACCTAATTTGGTGTTATAGTGAATGGCAACCATTATACAATACTTTACCCCAAGTAGAATTCGTAGAGGGTCTCCCTCAAGAATTAAAATCTGATAGTTTAGTCATATTGGATGATCTAATGCTCGATGCAGATGTTCGAGTTTCTAGATTATTTACTAAAGGTAGTCATCACCGTAAGATTAGTGTGATGTACATTGTTCAAAATTGATTCGACAAAAATAAAGTTCATAGGACTGTAGCTCTCAATAGCCATTACATAATCTTGTTTAAAAATCCTAGGGATCGTTCTCATATCTCACACTTGGCAGCACAGCATGTATCCTGGTCATTCCAAGTTTCTGAGAGAAGTTTTTGAAGATGCCACTTCGACACCATATGGTTACCTTTTAATAGATCTCAAACAAGATACTCCTGAACACATGAGATTAAGAAGTCATTTTTTTCCCGGAGAAACCCAATATGTGTACCTCCGAAAAGTATAAAAGGGGAGCGAGCAACAAGTCTGACTCAAGTCAGAAGCATGTCTGCCCGTCTCAAGCGCAACATCGCTCTTCTCAAGGTTCTTATTAAATCGAAACCCGCACTCGTAAAATCCATACTAAAACATGCAGACAAAGAATTGATTACTTGTTTGTGTGACTGTGCCTAGAATACACTGAAGGGAGCAGTACCTCTGACCAAAGCTCAGAGAACCAAACTCGTTCGTCAGAAAGAACTAGTGAGGGCAGTGGCAAATAAAGGTACCTCTGACAAAAAGAGGAGACAGATCTTGCCGAAAGGGGGATTCTAGGGGGCATTGCTACCTCCTGTACTATTGGGTGCTGTTAAAGATATATTTGGGTGATGGAATATGCAAAGAAGATGGCTTTGGTAGAACCAAAGTTATTGGAACGTCTACAAGAGACTCCAAGACAACCGAATGAACTGGCTGTTTCTTCACTGGATAGAGAAATGAGAGATATTCTCGATGCCCCTTTTCTTTCGGCTGATGAAAAGATGACTCAATATAATCAAATTTTACAAAGATACTTGACATTTCAACAAAAGGTAATGGCTCCTCGATCAATTAAAGTCAAATTCGAGAAAAATAATAAAGACGAATACATTCTCGATTCTGTACCTATGACAATGAAGAGAAAGGGAAAGTTGTTGTTGATTCGTATTGGAAGTGACCCAAATATATCTTGGAATGAGAAGGGTGAATTAGTCTACAAAGGTCAAACGGTGATAGGGTCGAATGTAACAGATCTTCTAAACGATTTACTTAGAAGACGAAAATCTTTCCAACCAAAGGGATGGGAAGTGTTGGCCGAAGCTTTGAGAGATAGTAACATACCCCAATGATTGATTGGTCATAAAGAACGTTGGGATTTAATGAAACAGGCACCGATAAAGTCGGAACCTAAACAACCAAAGAAAACAGAAACGCCAAAGTGGACCGAAAAAAGAGTATAAATTGAGTTGACACTTGAACAAGGCAGTCACGGAAGCATTGTACTATGATTCTGCAGCGCCTGGTAGTTTTGGTGGTGTAGACGCTCTTCGTGGTTCAATATTCGTGGAGAAGAAGCTTTCGTGACAGTGTTCTGGTCTTCGAAAAAGAATTTCCGACTCACTCTCAAGGAAGGTAGTTGTTCGGATCCCATTGATGTGATACGAGCTATCAGTGGTGTTAAAGAGTTACTCTTGCCTCGTCACGATAAGGTAGCTTTTAAATTGGATGAAGTGGCTGGTAAAGTTCGTATCACGGTACGTGATGGAGTCGTGGTCACATTGAGCCCTACTCTTCAAAATATTTTGGGATTTAATGAGTGTGTTTTTAAATCAGGAACTTACAATTCATCCAGAGTTGCCGATGTCAACCAGTATGTATACTGTGACTTGGTTCGTGACCAAGTCGTAGGAGATACAAGAATACCACTTCTTCGTATCGTACCCGTGCGTGGAAAATATGGGAATATCATCTCTAAAACTTTTGAAAATGTGAATTATGTACCAGTGGAATGAAACAAAACCAGTACCGTCTAGATCTATATAAGGGGTGACACAGGAGCCATAGTACCATTCGAGTTCGGGAAAGTGACAGTGACACTTCATTTCAGAAATCGTAGATCTCGTCATTTCACATAAACATGACTTACTGTTGTAAGTCCAAATTATACGAAGAATATTACACGAAACAAGCTGGGAACGATCTACCGGCTTTTTCTGGAGCTCCAATACAGAGAAGATATGGTTTGGGAGGACTGAAGAATATGGTGTTACCTTTATTGAAAACTACAGCCAGGACCGTGGGAAAACAGTTATTGAGAAAAGGAGCGGCCTTTGCCGAAGATGTCATTGAAGGGAAAAATGTAAAAAAGGCAGCAATCAAAAGAGTCAAGGAGACTGGCGCAGGAGCTTTGAATGGAGTGACTGGTGGGTCGAAACCACCCGGAAAGAAATGTATAAAAAGGCCCGCACCACGCAAAACTCGCAAATCGACAAAAAGAAGGAGAACTGTACAGACCCAAGACATTCTCGGTGCATGATGTCTCTCATTAATGAAAAATCTTGTGAGTGTTTCAACAGCGAACTCGACTTGTTTTCTATACCACCAACGCAGACTAGTGTGAAACAAGGGCAATGAGTAGACCACAGGCCTTTGGCCACTATAGGAAACAGTGGTCCAATAGAATTCCACATTGCAGGATTAGGAGATGATTATTTAAATTTGGCACAGACATACTTGTATGTTAAAGCAACGGTTGTAGATTCCAATGGGACATCAATTGCACCCGATGCCAATGTGGGCCCAGTCAATTTATGGATGCATTCCTTATTTAATCAAATCGATATCAGCGTGAATGAAAAACTGGTATCTCCTTCCAACAACACTTATCACTACAGAGCTTTCATAGAAACTTTTTTGAGTTATGGACCAGCTGCCAAGAAGGTACAATTGATTAATGCATTATGGTACAAGGATACGGCCGGACACATGGAAGATTTGACAGATGATAACAAGGGATTTCTTCTTCGAAAGAAATTTATAGAGAAAAGTAAAAGCGTGGATATGACTGGAAGATTACATTTGGACATGTTTTTCGAAACTCGTTACTTGCTGAATGGAGTTAATGTTCATGTTAAAATGAATAGAGCCAAAGATGCTTTCGCATTGATGGCCGATACCGATACACACAAGATCAAAATTCTAGATGTGTCCATGTTTGTACGCAAAGAGAGACTCCAATCATTCGTGAGAATGGCTCACTAGAAAGCAGTAACAAAATCAACAGCAAAATATCCTATTGACCGTGTGGAAACCAAGGTGTTTTCAGTGCCGAAAGGAAATCTGAGCATTACACAAGAAAATTTATTTTTAGGCCAACTTCCTAAACGCATCGTGGTGGGATGTGTAGACAACGATGCTTGCAATGGAAACTTTTCAAAGAATCCATATATTTCAAGAACTACAAAATCATTTACTTGGCTTTGTACGTGGATGAGCAGCCGATTCCAGCCAAACCATTACAACCTAGATTCGAACAAAAAGAAGTGGCGAGATGTTACGCGACCCTGTTCCAAGAAACGGGACAAATGTATGAGAATGAAGGAAACCACATCAGCCGAGAAGAGTACGTAAATGGATACACCCTATTCGTATTCGACCTGACTCCAGATCTATCACATGGACAACACTTCGATCTGGCGAAGAGAGGAACCTTGAGACTAGAAGTCCATTTCGAAAACCCATTACCAACCACAATCAACGTACTGGTGTATGCAGAATTCCAGAACATCATAGAAGTGGATAAGAATAGACAAGTAATCTTCGATTACTCAACATGAACACGTTGCAGTTAGAGAATGCACTTCGATCAGATAGTTGTTTGAAGAGAATATGTTTGGGTGTATTTGCGAGAAACAGATTACCAAGAAGATTACCAGATCACAAACCAGTGGCTTTGATAGCCAACACGGATCCAGACCACAGAAAAGAATATTGGGTGGCCCTCTTTGTGAGTCACCACAACGCAGAGTACTTGGATTCCTATGGATTACCACCACAACACAGACCATTCGAGAAATTCCTTTAACTAAGAACTTCAGATATTGGAAGTATAATACAAAGCGCCTTCAAGGACCATTTCCAGTGTGTGGACAATACTGTATGTTCTACATGAAACATCGCTGTCGCGGTGTACCGATGGATGCCATGTCTAACATGTTTACGACTGATCTAATGGATAGTGATGTGTTGGTTAATGATGTCATAGAGGAAATCAGCCACTAGATGTCGCTGCGCTGTATTGAAGAAAAACTATAAAAACTGGTGCACTTGGTGTTCAGCTCATCATTTTCATTTCACATCACATTCACATTTCTGACTTCGGAATGGGAGCACTGGAACTACCAGCAAGGCTGCAAAACACAATTTCATCTCTGGACGTCTCTCGTCCCATCACCTGGACTATCCAGGAGAAGGGCGAGAGCGTCTATCTGACACTGGAATTCTCCACAGAAGAAAAGATCACACCCCCCCCCCCCCCAAGGGTAGAGGTAGTACCTTTAGTGAGGGGATCCTCTCTCACACTGGTCCTCACCCAAGGGCGTCTGGAGGCCCCGAAAAGAGAAGAAAACCGAGAAGAAAGAGCCCGTCCGCCAAGCGGAGGGATGCCCGACGCTTGGAGGCATTTTTGGAGATGAAGAAAGAGAACGGTGAGGAAAAGAAAGAGCCAGAAGCGGACACCACTTCCCCACAGCCCTATCCAAATGCCGGTTCCCCAGCTGGTGTTGTCGGATGTGGACGAGCCTGTGGAGACTGAGGTGGAAATGGAAGCTGCCCTCTCGCCTCTTCCTGATCCCCACTCGCCTCTTCCTTCAAAATCAAAATGCCAGGACGCGGACGACTGGCTGGACAACAAAATACGGGAAAACAAGATACAAGGGGACCTTCACAAGCAAGAGACGGACAGGAAACACCAGCTATTCCTCCAACAAGTCGAAGAAACGCCAAAACTAATAGACGCCAGAAACCTACAACAACAAATGCCTCAGCAATCACTCACAACCACTCCAGACTCAGCCAGGACCAGACCCTACAAACCTCACCAATAACCATCAGGCAGCCCACCAACAACACCAACTGCCACTGTCTCTCCTTTCAAACCTCCACCTCTGAAAAAGAAGCAGAGCAGACACAAGCGCCCGCTAACAACCCACAACTTCTCCTCCTTTTGATTGATTGATTTTATTCAGCAATATACATAATTACATACATATCTTTACAATAACAAAGTAACACAAGAATATCAAACAAGTCACAAAAATCATTACATAGTATATAGGAGTATATTGCTAGGGAAAGTCATAGCCATATTGGCTGTCTTCCTGATTTCCCCTTGAAGAAGAGTAAAAGAAAAACAAAGAAAGGTAAAAAAAGAAAAGGAGTAGTAAAAGGACACAAAAAAGAAGAAAAGGAGAAAAAGAGTTGATAATAATAATAATAATAATAATAATAATAATAATAATAATAATAATAATAATAATAATAATAATCTGGTGGTGAATATGGGTGGCCATGTCATGATGCTCTGGACAACCTTATAAGGAAGGAAGGAACCAGGGAAGACTATTGAATTACAGTAACACATCACAACAGAAGGCTAAGATCTAAGATCAGGACCAGAGGCATGGGAGGTTTTATTGGTAATAAATGGCGGTTTGACAAGAGCTTGAGGATTAGGATTATTGTTTCCCACCTGTACCTGATTGCTAAAGTTGCAAACGTATACCTTGTCACAAGAGTACAGTTGTGACAACAGGCGTTATTAATTAATTTATTTATTGGTGATATTTATTTATTGGTGTTTAAGGTCACATATTTATGCACTATGGCTAAATGTATTGGTGATTAAGGACACTTTGACAGCATATTTATTTATTGGTGTTTAAGGTCACATATTTATGCACTATGGCTAAATGTATTGGTGATTAAGGACACTTTGACAGCCAAGGTCGTATCGTGCCGGTGATAGGTTTATGGGTGAAGGAAGCTAGAGAGAACCACCGAGCAACGACGAGCACCTGTCAGCTCTCAAACCCCAGACTGAACTGCGCACTGCATAGAAGTATTACGTTCAGCACAGCACAGACATCGTAGGCCAATGAACGGGTGTCAGCCCCAGGTAGGAAAAGTGAGCAGACACATACTAACGTTCACAGTGTGACGAGAAAAGTACCAGGCGCAAGGGAGTCCAAATTGCATAAAACTGTAGTGCTTGCTACGATTCATATCGGGGCCATTTACTAGGTGGAACAGTCAGGACAATATGGATTATCACATTCTACAATTTGGGAATATGAAGAAATAAACCTATTAGTTAGTTCTTTTTTAAAACAGTTCCTGCTATCCATTACGCGGAGTTTCGGGTCCAAATCATTCCACATTTTCACAAAGGAATACGGTGGAAGTTTATCGAGTGATTTAGTTCTTGTGCGATGAGTGTAGAGAAGTCCTGATTGTCGAGATATTCTCTGCCTATGTGAATCAGCACTTTCAAAAAATGAGTTAAACGATGATGGAAGATTTCCTTTATGCCAGTCAAAAACAAATAGTAGACTGTGTAATTTGAACAAGTCGTATACTGTAAGAATATTAAATTTCGAAAATAGTGGTTCAGTGTGGGCGTTGTACCTTTTATTGCCTATTATTCGTATTGCGCGTTTTTGCATTAAAAAAAGTTTTTTAAGAGATCTAGAATTACCCCATACCTGAATTCCGTATACAAGATGACTTTGGATAAGTGCATAATAAATAGTTCTCAAAGCCTTCAATGGTAAGATATTTTTTACTTTTTTTCAAAGCGTAATTTACACAGGCGATTTTGGAGCACAAATGATTAACATGACAATTGAAGGATAATTTGTCGTCAAGTCTTATTCCTAAAAATTTTATAAATTTGATATTTTCATCAGATCCCACTCTATTTATATTTTGATCATTTATACGAATAATGTTTGTTATTATATGACTAGAATTGACTTTAGTGACAATGTAATTTGTTTTCTTTGTATTTAATGCCAGTCGATTTGCATAACACCAGTTCGATAGTTTATCCAGCTCGGTATTTGTTGTACTTGTTAAAGTATTTATGTCAGATTCGGATGTGCACGTAGTCGTGTCATCAGCAAACAGTAAAAGATTTATGGAGGTTGACTCACTTATATCATTAATATATAAAAGAAATAAAATTGGACCTAAAACTGAACCTTGTGGGACGCCACAGGTAATAGTAGCTAAATTTGACATTTGACCCCGGTAGCTCATGTATTGTGTTCTACTAGATAAATAACTTTTAAACCAGTCATTAGCTATCCCCCTAAACCCATACCATTCGAGCTTCTTCAGAAGTGTATTATGATTTAATGTGTCAAAAGCTTTAGAAAAGTCGAGGAAAACAGTCAAGGTTTTAGCATTATTATTATTGTCAGCCTCTGTAATATACTTAATGAGCTGCAATATTGGATGAATAGTGGAGTGTCTTTTACGAAATCCGTATTGATGGTGATAGAGAATATCAAATTTTTGTAGGAAGCTTAATAGTCTGAGAGACACAACTTTTTCTAACACTTTGGAGAATGTTGGGATAATGCTAATGGGCCTGTAGTTAGTAAATAAGCGCTCGTCACCGCTTTTGTATACGGGAATTACTTTGGCTGTTTTCATTTTGTCGGGTACTCTACCTTGCTCAAATGAATTATTTATTATTTGAGCTAGTGGAACAGCAATAGCATGTATTGTTTGTTTCATAATGGCTGACGTTAAGCTATCGCAGTCTTCACTCGTCTTCGGTTTCATTTTCCTTACTATACTAATAATTTCGCAGGGAGACGTTGGACTAAGGAAGAAGTTGTTAGGGAAATTCCGTTTCATGTAATTCATGGCTGATTTGTTAGACTGTGGTATTTGTTCGCCCGTTGCAGACCCAATGCCGGCAAAGAAGGTGTTGAATTTGTTGGCGATTTCAAAAGGTTCATTCAATTCCTTATTGTTGTGAATAAAAACGGATGGTAATTCTTTTCTGGCTTTGGACTTATTAATGCTATCATTCAGGATTCTCCAGGTTGCTTTCATATTGTGTATGTTATCCTCGAGTATTTTTTGGAAGTACATGGATTTACACTGTTTTTTTATTCTATTGTATATTTTACAATAACGTTTATAATTGACTTTATTTCGTTCATTGGGACATTTTAACATTTTAATGTGAAATTTTCTTTTGGTAATTGAGGATTTGATGAGGCCTTTAGTCATCCATGGTTGACGCTTCAAGAATTTTTTCCTGGGTTTGGTATGGATTAACGGGAAAAAAATATTGAATGCAAGCAGGTAAATGTTGATAAATTTGTTATAACTTTCATTTGGGCAGCTTTCGTCTAGAACTGTGGAAAAGTCGCACACAGAGAGGTATGACTTAAAATTCTCAATAGTTTGGGGATTTATTTTTCTTCCAAGGGGCGTGTGTATGTAATCTTTCTCGTCATTGTGGGTTTCGAGATAAACAACTCCAAAATGGTCAGAGACATCCGTAAGTACTATGCCGGAACAAGCGGTGCATTGTAAATTGTTTGTGAATATGTGGTCAATTATTGTTGCCGAGTGGTCGGTGACTCTTGTGGGTTTTGTAATAGAAGGCAAAAATCCATTACTGACCAACAGATTAACATATTCTTCAGTTTTTGTATGGGAATCCATTTTCAGGAGATCAATATTGAGGTCTCCCATTATATAAGAATTTTTCCTTTCCCTGTTTAACTTATCGATTATGCCATTTAACCGTGTTATGAACACATCGACATCTGCCCTAGGGGGAGTATTGGGTCTGTAAATAATACCGACTATTTTTTTGGATTTCGTAAGTTCTATAAATATCGATTCGAAGACATGTGGTATAAAGACAGATAGATCCTCACGAATTTTATATTCAACATTTTCCCTGACAAAAAGTCCCACCCCACCTCTATGGTCATCGTTATCGGGTCTATTTGCATAGCATAGGGGCTGGTAGCCAGAGAGGGTGTAAGAGATGTCATCGGGAATATGAAATACTTCAGTCAACCCGATCACATCAAAGGAATTTTTTTGCTCGAGTAAACTAAATAGTAATTCATTCAGGCCATCCCAGTGTGCGCTTAAGCTTTGACAGTTTATATGGAACAAGGAGAATGTTTTATTTTGGTTAGTAAATGCAGTACGAAATTATTCGGGTGAATAGTATTCGCATTGGGGCTTGAATGTCCCAAACGGGGACTCATCGTTATCATCAGTATTAAGAAATCTTTCTTCATACCGATTAAAGAAATCATATTCCCCCTGCGCCTGGATCTCGTCTAATTTTATGTTACCCGCCATTACCAGTTTTCAGTCCCATGCGCTCTTTAACCTCAAAATCTCTCTTTAATGTTTCCTGAATCACACAGTGACCAGGTTTTGGCTGCCTTTGGGTCAAGGTGTCATGGTAGTAGTCAGAGCCGTCATTTTCACCAGCCAGATGACATGCTGTACAGAGAAAATGTACCAAAAGGTTCACGGTGGCAATCATCCTCGAGTAGGTGGGTCGATCGAGTAAAGGATTTCTCCAAGTGCATCGGACAGATTTTACATAATTGTTGAAATGTGGAAGATCACATTGACAATAGCAGGAATGTTGGCGCAGAGTTGGTGTCGGTACTTCCCTGTGCTACAAGAGGCATGACCTGTACCCCGTGTTTTATAGCCCGCGAAGAAACCACTAACGACAATATTGGTGTAACATTACAGATAAAACAATAACTGAGAGCTTGGCGTGCCCTAAGAGTCGAATCTGATTTGGGCAATAAAACGCAAGGCCATTTACAATTGTGAAAAATACACTTAGAGGAAGGGCCCCATGTTACTAACTATGGTTCATGTGACTGAAGCTTAAAGATATACCATGCCATACTGCCTGAAACTAAAGTGCGCATATCCAGCGCGCTATTACTTCGCAATTGTAAAAAATACACTTAGAGGAAGGGCCCCATGTCGCGACTGCAGTATTTGGAAATCAATAGAGAGGGACTCTCCACTCAACCATGGTTTCCCCATTTGTTGTGGCAATTAAAGCAAAACAAGGTATGCAGCTCCGCAATCTTTCTTCACATGGACCACTGGGGTATACTTGGTCGTCCATGTAACGATAGTTAGCGGGTACACCCTTGAATTATACGAAACTAAAGTGAGCATGTCCAGAGCGCTAGATCTCTAAAGTATTTGTAAATTAACAAGAATGTGTGTGTGTGTGGGGGGGGGGGGGGGGGGGGATCCACTCGAGCGTGGCTTATTCTGTTGATGTTGAACACAACACAAGTCCTTAGTTTATTAACATACGGAGACAGCGTGTGCAATGACAAAACAAACAAAAACTTTTCCTAAAACAACACAACATGAAGCACCCCTAAACCCCATCACGTGGATCACCGGGTTATACCCGGTGGTCCATGCAACGAAAGCTCGAAGGCACTCCAAGCAGTATTGCCCGAAACTAAAGTGTTCCTTTCCAGCACGCTATATCTACAAAGTAATGCAAGATATACTGACAGGACCCCTAGTCTAAACCTCAGTAGAAGGGAGGGGGTAGACTCCATTAAAACATGGCATCTCCTTTAGTTGTGGAACAAAGTATTCCGATCACTCAGTTTTGTAGCATATAAGAGCTGCTTATGCAAAAACAAGACAAACAGAAACTAATCCCAAAGCAAACACAAAGTATGAAGTTCCCACAAACTTTCATCACATGGACCACCGCTTTACACATGTGACGAAAGCCTGTCGGCACTCCATGCGGTATTTCCCGATGTAAGTGCGGGGACTCCACTCAAGCATGATGTTACAAAGTTGTGAAACACTTGAGCCCATGTCTCGAGTCATGTAGCATACGGGAGCAACGTGTACAAAACAAAACATCATAGCTTCACCATTTTGCGACACTTAAAGCAGCACAAGGTATGGATCTCTGCACACTTCCATCACATAGACCACCGGGTTACATCCGGCTGTCCATGTGACGAAAGTTTGTGGGTACTCCCTTGAATGGCCCAAGACTTAAATATGCGCATATCCTGCGCGCTATCTGTCCGCAGTATTTGGAAATCAGCGGGATCCACTCAAACGTGGCTTATTCTTTTGATGAGGACCACAAGTGCACAAGTAGCCAATGAGGACACGGTGTGCAAAATGAAAACAAAGAAACACATTATCTAAAACAACACAATTTGAAGCTCCCACAAACCTTCATCACACGGACCACCGGTTTACCCCCGGTCGTCCATGCGACAAAAGCTCGCCGGTACTCCATGCTGTATCCAGTGTGCTATCACTTCAGAAGTAGTGCAAAATACACTAGCCAATTTGGAAATCAATAAAGGGGAGACTCCACTCATACATCGTCTCCCTTTGATGCCAACAAAAGCCCAAGTCTCCAGTTTTGTGGCATTTAAGAGAAGCGGGTGTTAAAATAAAACAAACAAAAACTTTTCTTTAAAACAACACAAAATATGCATGAAGCCACCGCAAAGTCTCGCCACACGGACCACCGGGTGGTACCTGCCAGTCCATGTGACGAAAGTCAGTAGGTACTCCGTTATATTGCCTGAAACTAGAGTGCGCTTATCCAGTGCGATATCTCTTCAGACGGGTGCAAGATACATTAACTGGGCCCCTTGTCTCAGCTGCGAAATTTGTAGATCAATAAAAGAGGGGGGGGGGGGGTGGGATTCCACTCAAATATATTTTGTTTCTTTTGGTGTGAAGCATAAGAGTACCAGTCCCTAGTTCAGTAGCATATAGGGACAGCGTGTGCAAAAACAAAACAAACAAAAAGTTTTCCTTGATGCATCGCAATACAAAGCTCGCGCAAACCTTTATCACACGGATCAGCAGGTTACACCCAGGAGGGGAAGGGGGGGGGGGGGCATGTGACGGAAATATGTAGGTACTCCATACATTATTTTATCCTTTACCACGGTCTGACTCTACAAAATTATACAGCTAAACAGGGTCGAAAGGGGCTTGCTCCTCAAACTGTCCCTGCGCGCCTTCGGCGCGCGAAACCATTTAATCCGTCATTTTCAGCTCATTTGTGTTTCGACAGCCAAAGAAGAAGGATGTCAACTAATGTGACCTTCTTCAAACTTAACAACGATTTACAGATTCAACTGTTCAAGAACGATGTTGTGTTCCAGTTTACCACAAGAGATTGGGAACAAGTGACCAAAGCAGTGGATATTTCAAAGAAGCCTTGAAATAGGAGAACCCAAACCAAAAAGAGAAAGAAAACCAAAGAAGAATGAAGATAAAAAGGACTGCCGAATGTTCACTATTCCATGTTTGATCAGGATGGCACTAAATGATTATCAATCAAGAAACCAAGAAATCCAAGAGTCTTTGTGGAGAGAATGAGCGTTTCATTCGAAACGTATTTTCGTGATGTTCCAGGACCAGTACTGGAGCAGTTATTACGTGGGGAACAGAAAATAAAAAAGACCACCAAAACACATCAAGTACGCATTGGAGGAAAATCGTCTCAAGACATTTCCATTCATGTTTCAAAGTGAAAGTGTGAAAACCCCGAATGAACTGACAAAAGCTGGATTCTTTTATTTGGGGACAGGAGACAGAACTCAATGTTTTCATTGTGGTATTATTGTTTGTTTCTGGGAAACAGAAGATGATGTTATAGAAGAACACAGAAAATATTCTCCAGACTGTTATTACATTCATAATTTACCACCTGAATTCATGGATGTTCAAAAAGAAGAAGAAATGGCCATCAAAGAAGAAGAAATGGACACATCATTTCAAGAAGAAGATTCACGGAGGACAAAATGTAGTGTGTGTTTATTAGCTGAAGCCAATGTCGCTCCGCGACCATGTAACCATTTGTGCCTGTGCAAAGACTGCTGTAAACCACTGAGAAGATTGCCAATCTGCAGAAAGACTGTTTATGAATATCTGACAATCTACAAATCATAAAAAGAGGTATTTTTGTTGTTGAATAAAAGAAATTAAATTGTAAAAATTGTGTTGTTATTTTTTTAATAAATCCAAAAAGGTATCCTCAAAAAAAAAAAACGAAATGAGGCTAAAAGGGATAGTAAATTAGACCTCGTAGGACACATCTCTTAGCTTAACATGTGGGCCTCACATGAGTATATGGTGGAACTCGAAGTTAGCTTCATTGCCTTCATGTACACATATGGGTCCTACTTGTAATTTAAATAATGGTTAGAAAAAAACATAAGATTCTGGGTAAATTTTCCTATAGCACTACGTGCTAATCTTATTGGGACAAAAAACGTCTTTCACAGGCATAAACATCAGTCCCGGTAACGGCAGTAGCAGCATCAGACTCCATCTTCATGAAATTTTTGCGAAGGCAAAATTGCTATAGAAAACTCTCCAGCGATGTGTTCGGTTCGAAGGATCGAAACAGAATGACGCGACGTTACTCTTCTTCGAAATTTATATCTACGTGACGGACGTTTTTGAAAACGTCACGACGTCACAGCATTTTTTCATCGATATTTTCATTCTCGATGGGTGTTTGTGTTTGTTTCCTATAGGATTATAGGTTAAAGTAGGAAAATTTAGAAAATTAGTATAGAAGTCAATGGGAAAGAAACACAATGGGAATATACTAATCTGATTGGTGGATTAACTTCGCTCTGATTGGTCAGTGTAAAAACATATTGATCCTCATTAATTTTATTATTTAAAATCATGTAGTTAGGGGGGGGGGGGTGGGTGTCATTTAAAGAAATTGCTAAATATAGACCGTAACAATTAGTTAGGGGGTCAGTTAAGGATGTTACTAAAAATAGAGCGTAGGAATATATAAAAATATAGTTCCAAGTAGAAGCAGAGGGTTCTGGGTAAATTTGTCCTATAGCACCACGTGCTAATCTTATTGGGGAAAAAACGTCATGGGATCCAAAAAAAGGATTATTCGAAAATCTGAACATTACTCCACTGCAATCGAACACACCCCCAAGGCCCCTCGGTACTATAGCACTACGTGCTACTATTATAAGCCAACAATTTCGCGACCCTAAATAGGATTCTGAAAGAATTCGAAATAGTACAACTTGTGATACTCCGATTCAATCGAACACACCCCCAGGGGCCCCTCCGGTACTATAGCACTACGTGCTAAGCCGATAAAATGGGAAATCAGTATCAAATAAAGTCAATTTCGGTGATTTTGGATGGATTTTGGTGATTTTGAGAGATTGTCGGTTTGTTTGTGGAAATTAGATTTACTCTTCTACAAAGGAACATACCCTCCGAACATACCCCGTCCCATTGCAGAAAAATTGTGTAACATAGAAACCACGTGCTACCATAGAAACCAAGATGGCAGCCTCCAGTATACAAAATGGACGACGGAAACACGTATCACCCTAACAACACGTGCTGCTCATGCTCACCAACACCACGTATCACCATGGGGATGACGTCACAACATGGCCGCTCACGTGTGTTACCATGACAACACAGCATGGCGCCACTAGGTCACGTGACATGACGTCACTTCCGAGGTCATCCACCGAGGTCATCAAAATGATCCCTCAAAAGCCCGAGACATACTACTAGCTTCCATCTGGCTGAAATAAAAACTAGATGGGTGAGATCACGCCCTTACTTTTGGTTGAGGTGTTGACTCGCCGTCACACACCCATTGTATTGTGTCTTCGAGCCTGTTTTTACAACTTAACCAAGCATTAATATCCAACCTTATTGGTGATTTAGATGTACATATTTGTGTCGCTCTATCTTGTCAACCTTTTTCTCAGTTGTTTATTACAACACATAATCAAGGCGCGACTTTGACTCAAAAAGACTTGAGATGGGAGAAAATATTATGTCCCGCATATCTTCCTACAACTTGGGAAGCGAGACATGAATTTTTGTTCACTTTTTGTAGATTGTATTGTATTTTATCGTTGGCGACTGAAAAATTACCACTTCCGAAAAATACTGTTTCCCATGTCAAGATATTGGTCCATAACAATTTTTCTGTCATAACAAAGAAGACAATTGCCGACAGCCACAAAGAAAACTAGTTAAGAAGTCACTATGTGATTAACAATTCACACTGTTGCTTCCTGAGGTGGAGTCGCTTTAAATACCATTACCAAGCTACCTACTAAATACCAAAGGGATTTTTTTTCAGCACACTCTATTACTAAAGCACCTATAATTCTCAAATATGGCATTAAATCCATGCACATTCTGCTTAAAGCTAGTTACATAATCAGAATACACCACCAAGGATGCAGTGGCTCAGTAGGTAGAGGTTCACTCCCATTGCCCATTGTCGGGGCACGGTATGCTGTGTACTAAGGCATACTGCATGTTCTTGGTGTTCCTGTCTTCGAACAAGGCTAACCCTGCTTGTGTAATATGTTGGGGAGCTGACAGTTGCATGTCATTGCTTAGTGGTTCTCTTCGGGTACACTGGCTTCCTCCACCCGTAAAACTGCCATGGTCATGATTAGCTGTTGTGCAGAAATATGTGACCAAAAACATCAATAAATAAATAACAAAAAGAACACACTACCCCATACCCGTTTCACTCCTGTTCTCATTCACCTTGGTATGCCCCGGTTTACCTCGGTGTTTAGTATGCCCGCAAGAAAATGAGTGATTTCTTTTTCTAAAATAGCAAAACAAGAAACAGTAATTTTTAACAGGTAGTAACAAAATAATGTTCATGAAGCGCACAATTTTATGTTCGTTAGTAGCTGAAAAACGCAGGGTGATATTTGCAAATCTTATTTTATTACTGGTACCAGGTACTGGTAATGAAAATTGTCGTTTGTCATCAATACTTGATCAAGTTTCTGACGAAATCCCGGACACTGTATGTCTCTGGGCAGAAGTATCCACAATATGCCGTACGCCGTTATTATTGGGTGTATTCTATCGCCCACCTAACAGTGCTCCAGAAGTGTGGGATAATATAGCTGCATCCATTGAAAATGCTAAAGATACATCAGTTGATGACTTAATTTTCACAGGTGATTTTATTGATAACCAGTTTGCTTCTCCGAACGGCCGATTTTCAGATATAATTAAGTATTTAACCTCCGACAGCCCTGTGAGTGAGCCCACATACTTCACCGAGCCGTCTGCTTCACTTATAGATCTCCTCGCCGTTAGCACCTTCAGCCAACGTACTAACGTATGAAGTTCTAGAGCCATTATTACCAGAGATGATTCGTTACCACTGTCCAATTTCCATCGAGATTGAAATTACGAAACTATCATCTTCTAATTTAAGAGATGTATATTGTTGAACTCACAGGGAAATTACGAAACCTTAAACGCGGCGTTCAGCAATGAACGATGGGACATTATTTTCAACGACGCATGTCTTGATACGATAGTTTCCAATATCACAAGGGGTCGCGGTGACTCAGTTGGTAGACGTGCAGGCTGCAAGCCGAGAGGTCCTCGGTTCGAATCCCACCTGCGACCACCGCGTTGTGTTCTTGGGCAAGACACTTCACCCCGATTGCCTCCATGGGGGTACGATGACGCTGTGTACTGAGGCGTACTGCACGTCGATGGTGCGCATGTCTTCAACCAATCTAACTCTGCCTGTGCTGCGGTGCAGAGTTCGGAGTTACGATGTGGGAGAGCTGACAGCTGCTCGTCGTTGCTCGGTGGTTCTCTCCGGGTACTCCGGCTTCCTCCACCCGTAAAACTGTCACGGTCACGATTAGCCATTGTGCATAAGTATGTGACACCAATAAATAAATAAATAAATAAATATTCCAATATCACAAGTAAGATACTTGATACTGCATCCAAACATATTCCCACCAAACTCATTAATTTTAGGCCAACCCAACCCAAAGGGATGCATAACTAAATACGACTACTGATTAGACAAAGAAAACGGTTATATCGCATAGCTAAGCGCAATGGGTCTCCACAAGCATGGATAAAATATAAACACAAAATAAATGAAGTATTAGCAGCCATTAGAAAGGCCAAGAATTCATACCTCTCAAAAGTCCAGTCCTCACTAGGCAGTCACGAAACATAGCCGTCGCAGTGGTTGAAAACTCTGAAATCATTCATAAGTAACAAAATACCAGGAATCCCCTTTATTACCCATTTAAACAATATATACTCATCTAAGACAGAGAAAGCGGAAGAGTTTAACGAATATTTCTGTTCGATATCGACGATTGATGATTCTAACGCTTCCATCCCAGGC
The DNA here is from genome assembly GCA_031216915.1 of Pictodentalium vernedei. NCBI lineage: Eukaryota > Metazoa > Mollusca > Scaphopoda > Dentaliida > Dentaliidae > Pictodentalium > Pictodentalium vernedei. Next base: position 335,657,041 of record CM062295.1, read on the forward strand.
CCAACGGGCACCTCTTCACAAACTATTGACACCATTACCCTCCAGTGCAGCGAAGTATATGAAGCAATGGAATATATGAAACCTTCCAAGACATGTGGCCCGGATCCCGTAAGCCCTCGACTGCTAAAAGAATGAAAATTGTCTCTTTGCGAACCACTTTTGTTCTTGTTTACTATTCTTCTTAACAACTCCTATTTTCCTTCCGTGTGGAAAAAGGGCCAATGTTACACCTGTTTTAAAGAAGAACCCACCAAATTTGGTAACGAACTATCGCCCAATCTCCCTGATTAGTTGTGTTGGCAAGATATTTGAGAAATGTGTATTTAGACGACTGTGGCAATTCCTTAAAAAAACAATATTTTAAGTAAGTTCCAGTCAGGCTTCACTCCTGGCGACTCGACTGTCCTCCAGCTTACTGTTTTATATGATGAATTTTGTCGAGCTCTAGACGAAGGAAAAGAAGAGTTAGGATGATATCCTGTGATATCAGTAAAGCTTTCGACAATGTTTGGCACGCTGCTTTCATTCACAAGCTTGAGCGAATCGGAATTTCGGATGATCTTCTGCTGTTTTTAAAATCTTATCTTTCGGACAGGTCCCAGCGAGTCGTCATAGGCTCTGAATCATCCGCCTGAAAACCCATTAACTCAGGTGTTCCACAAGGCTCCATACTTGGACCTCTATTATTTCTTATATATATCAATGATATTACCGAAAATTTACTTAGCTTGATACGTATCTTTGCGGATTATACATCGTTATATCTTATAGTTGAAAACCCAGACCAAGCTTAGATCTTGATGAACAATGATTTAGCTGCAATATATATTGGGCTAAAACATGGTTAGTCGATTTCAATACCCAGAAAACTGAAAGTATGCTGCTATCACTCAAACTTACTCCTACGGTACAACCGCCATTGGTGTTCTGTGGTACACAGATTCCCGCGATTAGTAACCATAAACACTTAGGGGTAATCTTAAATAATACTGGTACATGGAATGACAAGAAAAGCATGGGCACGCTTAGACTTATTGCGTAAACATAAATTCACTCTTGATCGCATGGTTCTTGAAAAAATCTACGTTGCATTTATCAGGCCTCTCCTAGAATATGCGGATACTGTATGGGACAACTGCTGATCGGCTAAGGCAGAGGATCTGGAGAAAATACAAATAGCCGCGGCAAGGATCATAACAGGTGAAACCATTAGTGCGAGCAAGGCTCTGCTCTATTCTGAGACCTGTTGGGATCCTCTCCAAGAAAGGCGCCGTCAACATAAATTAGTTCAATTTTTCAAAATGTACCACCGAATTACTCCCTCATACATTGCTAATAAAGTCCCGCCAGCCGTCTTGATGACTAACATATGACACAATCTTCGATCCTGCCAGAACCATCGAGTTCCGTTTTGTCGAACAAATTTGTACCAGTGCTCGTTCATTCCCAACGTTACCAAACAATGGAATAGCCTACCTCCGTCTGTCCGAGAGAATTCTTCAATTAGTAACTTCAAAAATTTTATTAATAAAGGCAACCGGCGACCAGCAACATTATTCAGTGGCAATAAATCTCGTATATCTCAAATATATCATTGTAGGTTACGACTGCGTAGCGGTAATCTTAACGCCCACTTATCTGACAACCATTTATCACTTTCCCCGTTTTGTCGGTGTGGAGAACTTGAGACATCAGAACATTTTCTCTTATATTGCCCCATTTACTCAAATGCTCTTATTAATACAATCAATGCTCTGCGTTTTACTGTCGATCACTCCACACTTTTGTTTGGTTCTGAATTTCTGAATCATACCTAGAACCGTCATACTTTTGAAGTTGAACAAAATTGTATCATGTCAAGTGGACGTTTTGGGTAGTGCAACGCTCTTGTAACTGACAGTAAAAGTCGCCACATACTCGTATATATTTCTATTCAAACATATATCTATATTTTAGAAATTGTCAATGTCCCCCACTCAGCAAAGTGTTCAAGATGTTTTATTGATAACTGCATTGTTTTGATTATCTTATTCTCAAGATAGCTATTTATAACTCCCCCGCCCCTCCCATGCCCCAACCACTTCCTTCTTCTTGCTTGCTGTTTTCATTCTTTCTCCAACATTTATTTTGATTCAGGGACGTAGGATCCTAACATCTCACAACTCTAACCAAGTGTCACCTTCGTAGACTTGGTATCTAAAATCTTGAAAGTAATAATAATTGTACAGTCAATCCACTGTTTGTGCTCCTGTTTTGCCTCGTGATTCATCAGTGGCAACCGTCCTCTTTTGAGCCTCAAAACTTCTATGGGTTCGACCTATCTCTTCCAAACTCTTAAGACGCACATCAGCTCCTTCCCTGGATATGTCTCATTACAAGCAGTAATTTATTCTTCTCACCCAAGTAAAGAAAATACAAAGTTCATTTGAAAATGTTCCCAGTGCGTGCCGACATGTACTCCTCTCTATATTTCCCCATTATTTGAACGTAAGGATAATCCTATTTATTGTACTCATCTCCCTACTGATCAAGCGTCATTTATGTTTTACGTCCGCGGGTTTCTTATTTTTCCTGTTTGTCTCATTTTCGTTTCTCTTAGTTTAAACATTCCTAACAATATCTTAAAATTGACAAAAGCCTCCCATTGGTACAAATCATTTATTTTATCAGGGAGACGATTATTAAAAGCTTCAAGATTACTGTCGAACCCCTTCCTTACATTCTGTGCCTCTTTTCTTGTCTCTGTAAAAATTGTGTACAATAATTAGGCTTTCCCATACCAAGTTTGGGAAAGACTCTTGTTATTCTTCTTTTTCAAAATTTTTCTTCTCTATTTTTTTTTCATTTTTTTTTCCTCCCTGGATGTTTTCTGTTGAACTGCTCAAAAACAAGTTGTACGATTTTGACCAAATTTGGCATACTTATGTAATGTCATAAAATCTAGTGAAATGCGGTATCGTCATATCTGTGAAAATGCGTATTTTCAAAATATTGTGCAAAAGCCTTCAAAATTTCACCATTTTTCGAATGTCTCAAAATTGTTTACAGTTATTTAGCTCAAATTGTCCACATATTTAGAGCATAATATGATACACTACAATCACCACTCAAATCTTTCAACATTAACCTCCACTGGCCAAAAATGACATGAATATAGATTTTTTCTTCAAAATTGACCAACTTCAAGGGCAAATTTCTCTAATTACAAGGTTGTTGTAACAATTATTTTGGTATGGACAGATGCAATAATGATTGCGGAATGTTGTTACTGTTTATTTTTTACTTTTTAATTTCAAATTTAACCCCCAAGCACAATGAGGGCGAGAATAAGAGTACCGTTTGAACATGCCAAAATTAGCCAACTTTGGTGGCTTTTCCTATCATTTTGGAAAGGGTTAATTGCAAGCACTTTTCATGTATGTATTCACAATTGACTACCGAGCATATTTGCTGTTGAAAGTTTGGTTGTAAAGTTTAACCCTATCCCATTCTGGTTGCATAAAAGTAGGTACCGTCCATTATTTTCAGAATTTGGTAAGTTTAAGTGGCGATTTACTCCATATTTAATTTCTTGAGCTCTGAATGTTTTGTACAGCTGCTTGCAGCAGTCAAAGTATGACAAATTTTGTTCTATTTGTTATTATTAAAAGTTTAACCCTTGGCAGATTTGAGACTTTCCATAAGGGTACTGTCGGAATAATTGTTATTTTCGCCAACGTTTACATGCACTTTCTCAGCAATGGAGACATATTGTCTCAAAACCTTTCCCATGAGAGGATTGGACCTTCATCCAAGAACAATTTTGCAGTTATATATTTTATTCAAAGTTTTAACCTTCACCCAGTTTTCGGGCCTTGAATTTGAGTGCTCTAAAATTCTTCATAAAATTGGCTAATTTGGAGCTCACTTTTCTACCATTTTCGAAAGGAATATAGACAAATGATTTACATGTTCGTATCTACAATTGCCTACCGAGCATATTTGCTGTTGTAAGTTTGGTTGTAACGTTTAACCCTATGCTCGTTCTGTTCGCATAAAGATATGTGCAGTCCAAAAAAACTTTCGTTTTTCAGAATTTGGTAAGTTTAAGTGACGATTTACTCCACTCCTAATTGATTGAGCACTGAACGTTTTCTATGGCTGTATGCAGCAGTCATAGTATGACAACTTTTGTTTTATATGTCATTATTAAAAGTATAACCGTTGGCAGATTCGAGACTGCCCATACGGGTACGGTCGGAATAACTGACATTTTCATAAAATCACTGAATATTGATAAGCGTGCAGTGGTAGTTTGGAATAGAATATCCGAAAATGCTTTCGAAATTCGGATTCACTGTTCAATTCCAAGAATATTTTCGGTTGTAAGGTTGCTGTAACGTTTAACGCAGTTCCTGTCTCAGATGCATAAAGATGGGTGCCGTCGAAAAAAACTCTCATTTTTTCAGAATTTCGTAGGTTTAAGTGACAATTTACTCCATTGAGCGCTGAATGTTTTCTATGCCTGCATGCAGCAAGCATAGCATGACCACTTCTGTTTTATACGTTATTATCAAAAGTTTAACCCTTGGCATATTTAGGAGTTCCCATGTGGGAAAAGTCGGAATAATTGTTATTTTCGTAAAATCAATCCCTGAATATATTGGTAACCATGCAGTGGCCTTTCGGTGGTGCTACATGAAGCAGCAAATAGTTAAGGTTGAAAAGTTCATCAAATAGACAGATATAATACCTAACTCACCCGGTGACAAGTAAATAATAAATGGAAAAGTTGTTGAATTCAGAATAAAGTAGGGACGAATCGTGCCCTCGGTTTCCACCTGATCCACGGTATTTCCACGCGGTCTTGACACTTGACAAAGATACTAAACTGTCGGGCAGAGTCAGAAGAAAACATTCTAAGAATTTCAAGTTGATGCCTCGCATGGTCGGGACATAATTGGCGTATATCCGACAATGTATCTGTTCAATTTGAATGTCAAATTAGCCAGATGATGGTTTTTTCGCCACCGGATCGAGTTGTCAGTTGCTGCCGGGACGGTCAAAAATAAGCAGTTTAACTCAAAACTTTCTGTCCCATATGAATGTGCGTATATTTAAAGCTGAACAGTTCATCAAATAGACAGAAATAATGCCAAACTCGACTGGTGATAGGTACATAGTGAATGGAAAAGGCATTGCATTGGGAATAGCGTAGGGACAAATCGTCCCCGCGGTTTCCACGCGATCCACGTTGTTCCAACGCAGTCACGCCACTCGACAAAGATACTGTCCTGTCGAGCAGAGATAGTAGAACAGCTTCTGATGATTTCGTGTATCTGCCTTCACTGGTCGGGACGCAGTGGGCGTATGAGCGACACTGCCGTCTGTTCAATGTTAATGCCAAATTAGCCAAATTACCACCTTTTCGCCATTAACCCATGCGCGATTTCTAGCCACTTTTCATTTTTAGCAATTATCTAACTGTTATCCAAGAACAAGTTTGCTGTTATATGTTTTATTCCAAGTTTTAACCCTCACCCAGTTGTCAAGCCCTGAATTGGAGTACCCTCAACTTGAACATGTTCATTCAAATATCAAGATTCAAGATTAGTCCATTTCTCTTTTCAGACACTCGGTCTGTGATTGATGTTCACACATTAAGAGCATAATATGGTACACTAAAATCACCACACAAATATTTCCAAATTAACCTCTATTGGCTACAAATGATATGAATATATGATTTTATCTTCAAGATTTACTAACTTCAAGGGCAAATTTCTCATAATTGCGAGGTTGTTGTAACAATTATGTTTGTATGCATAGATGCAACAATGCTTGCAGAAGAATGGTGCTTCTACCCCAGGTTTACATAAGTTTACGCCCTCACCCACGGTAGAAGTCACTACCGGTCGCCCTGACCGATACCCCCACGGACATATTATCAAAGTTAGGGGCAAGAGTAATCTAGTGGGGGTGGGGCAGGGGCATAAAGAATACGACGCATAGCATCACCTGAGCCACATAGCAGTGAGATGGGGCAAGGCTGAGAGGGAGTGTGCCCCCCTCATCAGTGGAGGGGTCGGGTGCCCCTTCCCCCCCCCCCTAAAAAATAAAAAAATGAAATTCAAGACAGAAAAACACAATTTCCTTGACTCTGTGTCCATTTATGTCCATAATATATAAGTTGCGAACAAGCATAAATATGTAGATATTAAAATGTCTTGTCGGATGTTCATTATATGGGTTAACAGGGGAGTCGGGGCATGAATGAAATTGGGGAGGGCATGCCCCCCCCCCCCCCACACACACACATTCCAGCCACCATGCCTACAGTACGGCCACCGTGGACTGGTCACTGTCCACGGGTGGGATATATTTCAACGGATGCAATGATATTAAATTTCAAACCCTGTTTACAGCAATAATCATCAAAAATGTAATTAATGAAGCACAGGGTACAATCCGGTGCTTCATTAATTAAAATTTTATTGATGATGATTTTCTGTTACCTGGAAAAAGCATGCATGGACATCACTACTCATGCATGGATTATGACCAGTCCACGGCAGCTGTACTGTATGTCTGCGCCACTGCTATGAAGAGGGACTAATCTAAATGGGTGGATGTGTTTACAAATATTAATATTTTTAACAACTGATAACAAAGTACTATAAGTATATGAACAACCACACAATTGACTTTTAATTACAATACTCCTAATTCCTATTAAACATACATAAATGTTTGTTAATTTTGTGGATTTTTTACACTGTGTATGAAGCTTATTTAGGACCGTATGTTTGTTAAAACTGCCCTTCCACTTGGGAGGACTTCTTGAAATCAGTCTACACTGCACTACACTACATAGTCTACACTGGATTGTGTGGTGTTCCTTTGTGTAAGATAATGTATTCATTGTAATAACCTTATGCATAAGGCCCCACAAAGTAGATCTGTTTCTCAGGCCATTGTTTGTAAAATTGCATGCAGGCATGCAGGTTTTTATTTTATTTTTTTATTTTTGTAATTATTTCTTTGCCATTAAAAGTTCATGTTCTTGGATTATTTTAGGCCTCATAATCTAGAGAATAGCATGGGTGGTGATGTATTCCATCCCTTCAGTGCAAGAAGGCTTTGTAATGCTATAGCATGAGCCTTGTTGCACTCAAGAGACAAATTTATCAATTTTAATAACATGGGTAAAATATTGGACATGAACCATTTTTTTAGCTCACCTCGACAAAGTCAAGCTGGGCTAATCTAATCACTCTCCGCCCATTGTCCATCCGTCTGTCGTCCATCAACACCATGTTTTGGTATTCTCACCCAAAACCACTGGGCCAATTCAAGTGAAAGTTTGTGTGAGTTATGGTCCCAAAGGGGTATTGCATTTTTGTTTAACTCAACATGCCCAGTCCCATAGGGAGGGAGTGGGGGAAAATGCTCCCAAAATAGTTTTAAAGTCATCTCATGAACCAGTGGGTACAGTGACTTGACATTTGTTATGGAGCTTCCTTTTGAGGTGTAGAATCAAGTTTGTTCAAACGTAGTTCGTGAAGCAATATTGGGCTTTGTAATGGGAGGGGTTAGATTTTTGGTACCACCCAAAATATCTATTTTCCGAACCGATGGTCCGATTTGAACGAAATTCAGTATGTGGTATTATTGGGTCATAAATACTTGACAAATGCAAAAAAGGAGAAAAAAACCTGCATCCCCATGGGAACCCCAGGCGCTAAAAATAGAAATATTTTCAAACGCCTATGTTTCCCAAACCACTTGGAACAGAGAACTGTTATATGGTATGAAGCATCCTTAGGGCCAGTACAATGGAATGGTAAAAACAAAAATTGCCATCTTTTTTGTTAAGGAGTTCTGCAGAGGGCATCAAAATAATGCTGACTCAGCAAGCATATTTGCAAAACATTTTACAAAATCTTTTCTCCAGAACCAATGGTCAGAATGTTTTGATATTTAGTTACAGCATCCATAGAGGGGTCAGATACAAGTTTGTTAAAATGAAGCCCATTGGTTCATATTTGGACTCAAAGCAGGAGCCCAATTTTTTAAACTTAGGGCAATATGGGGAATTTTCTTTGAAAATCTTCTTCAGAACCACGAGTCGGAATCTTTTAATGTTTGGTATACATCATTGTTACGCGGGTCAGATTCAGGATTGTTCAAACCAAGTCCCTAGGTTAATATTTGGGCTTCCTTTGGTAGCCCAAATTTTAACTTAGGACAATATGAGGAAGTTTATTTAAAAATCTTCTTCTTCAGATCCACCACTCAAAATGCTTTCATATTTGGTATACAACATCTATGGGGGGGGGGGGGGGGGGGGGGAGGGGGAGAGATTCAAGTCTGTTCAAATCGGGTCTGTGGGTTAAACTTTTGGCTCGCTATGGTAGCCCAAATTTTAACTTCGTGCAATATGAGGAAATTTCTGTATAAAATGTTTTCTTCAGATTCACCAGTCAGAATGCTTTCATATTTGGTATACACCATCTCTAAGGAGGTCAGATTCAACTTTGTTCAAATCGATTTCCTGGGTTAATATTTGGGCTTCATATGGGAGCCGGAATTGGCCATATAACTGAAGAATTAGAATGTTTTTTTATTCAGTACCATCTAGAGGTGTGTAACTAAGAGTAATATACATAGGTTGTATCAAGGGACTTCAGAGGGGAGCTCCATATTTTACATTATCATCAACTGAAGAAAAGGCATGATGCATGGGCTGTTTTTGTCACTCCTGAGGGGGCTCAAGGATTGAAGTCTACCCTATGGAGATGGATTGCTTAATGTCGATCCATTGTTGGACTCTCTTTATATCGTGTTCTGTTCAGGCCCCGTGGGACCTCTTATTCATTAATTTATTGGGTTTTAACAACACTTTCGACAGCCAGCAGCTACAAGTTTCTTCTCTCTTTGAACCAAGTCACTCGCCCAACTGCAGCAATCATGGTCCACTGAGTTTTTAGCTCACCTGACTTTCAGTCAGGGTGAGCTATTGTGATCACTCGCCGTCCGTCGTCCCTGAACATGGTGTTTGCGTCTTCTCCTCCAAAACTGCTGAACCGATGTAAGTGAAATTTGTTCAAATCAAGTTGCCATGCCCCTCAGTAGGGCCAAGCCCCAAAAATTATGCCTAAATCTTAAAAAATCTTCTTCTCATGAACCAGGAGTAGCGGAGACTTGATATTTGGTGTGCAGCTTCCTTTTGAGGTGATTTGTTCAAGAGAAGTTTGTGGGACTATACTTGCCTTCGTTATGGGAGGGGCAAGAATTTTCGCCACGCCCAAAATTTCTATTTCCCAAACCAAGAGGCTGATTTGAACCAAATTTAATATGAGGGCTTATTGGGTTATAAGTACTTAATTTATGCCCAAAAATATTTTCCCGGCACCCCAAGGGAACCGCAGGAGCTAAAAATAGAGCAGAATTTAAAACGCTCATATCTCCAAAACTACACGGCACTGAGAATTCTTATTTGGTGTGAAGCTTCCTTGGGACCAACAGAATGGAATGGTTCTAACAATTGCTGTCGCGTCTATCATGTGGCACGTTTTCGGGACTTTGAAAAATGCTGAGTCCGCATTTTGTAACGCTGTGGGTAATGGGGAAAGGATTTAAGACTCTTCTTCACCCAGTCCACTGCTTCAAAAGCTTTCAGATTTCACATATACCATCTTTGGAAGATTTTTCACACGTTTATTGAAATCAAATCCCTGGGTCCATATTTGGGCTCTCTGTGGAAGTCAAAATGTTGAAACTAGTGCAGTATGAGGAATATTCTTTAAAAATATTTTTCTTCAGACCCACAAATCAGAATCTTTTGATATTTGGTATGCAGCATCCTTAGGCGGGTGAGATTTAAGTTTGTTGAAGCCAAGTCCATATTTGGCTCACCAGGTTTTCGCAAATTGAGAGAACGGTCGTTTCGTTCTTGTGACGTTCTCGCAAATGTTTGTTAAGAAGATCCATTTACCGTTCCCGCAAAAATATAAGCATTTTTTTCATCAGATAAATTTTAACAAAATTAGATTAATTTTAGAGCTCGAACGATTAAACGGTTTTCTTGATTTATTAATCACATGGATTAACCTTGGTTAACCGATTAATCACTTGCCCTAATTGGTAGATGAATAATTGCCATACCGTTGATGATTTATATAAATAAAAACTTTACTCAACGTAATGGACAAAACCGGCCAACGCCATATACAAAAATGTCCATTCAAATTTTATTTATATTTTCAATTTTTGTCTCAAAACATAGCTTATGACCCCTCATTGGAACAAGCTCATTGAGCTTGTTCCAATGGGTGGGGGGAATCATAAGCTATGTTTTTTGAGACAAACATTGAAAATCTTTAGAAATTCAAGAATTTCATGTCCAAGTATTGTCTGCGACCTGCATTTAGTGAAGGGTTGAGAATGACCAGCTAGTCATACAGTATTTTGATCATGCAATGTGAGCAAGTATGTCAGCACGTAACTGGCATGCGTTACTCTGTCTCATATAATTGATGTGAGCCAGTGTGGCAACGTTTGCCTGTTTCGGAGCAAGTTTGTTCCTTAGTTAACTCATATAATACTTCAAAAGTAACGGTTAACCGATCAATTACTTTTTTATCGACCAAGACGTTGATCCTTGGTTGGTCGATTAATCGGTTAACCGTATCAGCTCTAATTAATTTCTATAAACATGATAACTGCAATAGCCTTTGATGTGGTGGTTGAACAATCTAACAATCTATGTATTTGGAGATAAATGAGCATAATTCATATGATTAAGACACATGTTGGAAATGGGTCCCACAAGAAATAAATGGGAACCGCAATACATATATTTACGAAACCCCGGCTCACTGTGGGAGCCTGAATTATAACTTAGTTCAAAATGAGGAATTTTCTTTAAAATTCTTCTTCAGATCCAGCAGTTGGAATGTTTTGATATTTGGTATGCAGAATCCTTAGGGGATGAGATTCAAGTTTGTTTATGCCAAGTTCCTGGGTTCATATTTGGGCTTACTGCGGGAGCCTGAATTATAACTTAGTTCGAAAATGAGGAACTTTCTTTAAAAATCTTCTTCTTCAGATCCAGCAGTCGGAGTGTTTTTGATATTGGTACCCTATGCAGCATCCTTAAAGGAGTGACATTCAAGTTTGTTCAAGCCAAGTCCCTGGGTTCATATTTGGACTTCGTGTTGGAGGCAGAAGTGTATCAAAATTTATATTTTCCGAATTGAGGGGCTGATGTGAAGCAAATTTGATATGATGGGCTTAAATAAGCATAATTTATGTGATTAAGACATGTTGGAAATGGGTCCCGCAAAAAATGAATGGGTCCGGCAAAAAATATATTTGCGAAACCCAGGCTTGCTGTGGGAGCCTGAATTATAACTTAGGTTCAAGATGAGGAATTTTCTTTAAACATCTGCTTCAGATCCAGCAGTCGGAATGTTTCGATTTTTGGTATGTAGCATTCTTAGGGGGGGGGGGGGGGGGTGGGGGATTCAAGTTTGTTTACGCCTCGTCCCTGGGTTCATATTTGGGCTCACTGTGGGAGCCAGAATTATAACGTAGTTCAATATGAGGAATATTCTTCAAAAATATTCTTCTTTACATCCAGCAGTCAGAATGTTTTGATATTTAATATACATTACTAGGGAGGTGAGATATACGTTTGTTAAAGCCAAGTCCCTGGGTTCATATTTGGGCTTCCTGTGGGAGCCCAAATTGTACCAAAATTTATATTTTCCAAATTGAGAGGCCGATACGAAGCAAATTTGATATGATGGGTTTATTGGGTCACAAGTACCTAATTTATGCAAAAGAAATTTCCCCGTCGCCCTATGGGAACCGCAGGATCTAAATATAGAAAAAAATTAAAACGTCCATATCTTCAAAACTACAGGGCACTGAGAATTTTTATTTTGTGAGAAGCTTCCTTAGGAACAGTAGAAAGGAATGGTCCAAAAAATTGCCATCGGTTTTATCATAGGGTAGTTTTCAGGACTTTGAAGAAATGCTGAGTCATCATTTTCTAACTCTGTGAGTAATGCCAAAAACATTAAAGAATCTTCTCCTCCCATACCACTGCTCCAAAGGCTTTCATATTTCGCATATAACATCTTTGGAAGATTCCTTCAACAACTGAGCAGGAAATAATTTTAACGGCCACAGAACTAAAAGGAAAAGTGAGCACTGTTTACTGTAACCTGTCCACTAAAATTATGAAATGGTCTATTTTCCGAAGTTGCCAAAACCATTGGTCCATATTTTCAATTTGTCATTCCTTCTAGGCCAGGTCCCCCGATAAACTAAAATAACAAGAATAATACCTATCTTTAAAGGAGGTAATTTATGTGAAGTTGGAAACTACAGACCGATAAGCATATTACCTGCCTTCACGAAAATCATGGAAAAATTAATGTATAAGAGACTTTCAAACTTTTTAAGTGACTTCAATATTCTATACGAACATCAATACGGCTTCCGCGAAAAACAATCTTCATATCATCCCATAATGCATCTTCTGAAGTTTGTTGCCGAAAGCAACGATAAAACCCTCCAAATATTCAACTTTAGCAGTTTTCATAGATCTATCTAAGGCATTCGATTCAATAAGCAATGCAATTTTATTGAGCAAACTAGACTTCTACGGTATTAGAGGAATAGGTCAATTATGGTTTCATAGTTATCTTTCAAATAGACTACAATATGTAGACTATAAGTCGCACTGCTTCCCTACCCCGAAAAGTGACATGTGGCGTCCCCCCAATGGGTCTGTATTGGGACCGCTTTCATTGTTCATTTACGTAAATGATATGCGATGTTGTACGAAGCTTAAACTTGCTATCTTTTGCTGACGACACAACCCCGTTTACTGCTGGTCATGATATGAAAATTATGAAAAAGACGTAAACACTGAATTACATAATATCTTAAAACTGGTGCTGTTGCAACAAATAGTGTAAATATATTCTATTACACCCACCAAATAGCCCCCCACAAAACAAATAGGCATAAAATTTTCATCAACAATAACAGACTTCACGACGCAGATAACTCTCTGCAGGAAAATGCAATTAAGTTCCTTGGGATATTACCTTGATGAAAATCTAAATTTTAAATACCACATATCATCGATATGTACTAAGATGTCGAGTGCCATTTACTGTTTGAATAAGGTTAAAAACGTTCTCCCTAAAAGAGCTTTGAAAATATTTGTACTACTCTTTGGTCCGCAGTCATTTGCTATATGCAATCCAAATCTGGGGTCATGCGACATCTAATATCAAAATCATTTTTCTACAAAAACGTGCAATGCGAATAATCAGCCGTAAAAAGTTCAACAGTCACATAGACACCTTATTTAAGGAAAACAACATAATGAAATTCAACGACCTTTATAAATTAAGTGCTTCCCTTTTCGTGTATGATTGGAAAAATGAAAACTTGCCCCGAATCGTTCAAAAAACTTTTTCAGCATTCATTCAATGCTCGGTCGTCAAACGAGACAAGCTGGACAGTTGCAGATATCGAAGGCCCGTACCCAATTTTCTGATAAACTACCCCAAACATAATTTTCCAAAAAGTGGAAAAAAATTGATTCGAGCCTCCAAACCTTACCTTCTAGATACATTTTTAAGAAACAGTTTGTCAATAACTGCCTACAATGCTATAGTTCTTCCGTTTCCTGCACGTATCAGTTGTGCCCAGACTGCAGACCAAACGCTCAATAATATGAATTACAGTTATTTGGCAATTGACCATCCCACTCAGACTCTACCCCCGTAGGAGGTTAAGCAGTTCATGTTTTCTGCGTTAAACACGCCCCGCTTCGCTGGTACAATGGGACCCGGCCCCCAACGTTCTGGGTACAAATTCCCTAAACTGAACAGTATGTTGTTGAACGATTGGTAAACTTCACTTCAACTTCATACCAATGTTGCGGTCACAACTAGCCATAAATGTAGAACAGTGACCTTAAAACACAAATAAAAGAATATAAAATAAATACCCCCGACTTACATAGTGATTCTATCTGTTATCTCACCCAAACCGACCTCGAATCAATCAACTGCAACCATCAACCCCACATTATTGGGTTGAATAGGATTCGACCACTAACGTCTGAGGTGCAAATCCGTTGTAACAAGCAGCATGGACATGAGTGATAAGACGAACTTTTTTGTGGAAAATCTTATACCGATTTTGCAACCACAATTAGCCATTTTAGCGGCAAGGTGATCTTAAACAGCAATGAATATATAATCGTTTGTCACTCGGTAGTCATCAACAAAAGTCAATGACAGAAACCGTAAGTCTTACCCACCCTGTACAAATCACGTTATAGCATCTATTATCTACTCGGCGTCTCCTTTTCGTAGACCAGACCGATGAGCCCAAAGACAGTGGTAGCCGTACACCATTTCTGTAAATTTACACTCCATTCGAATGTTATTATTCTTTTATTTTTTACGGGGACAACAGGAAGACAGCCAACATGGCTCTGTTCTCCCCGAACAATATTCGATTTTGATGTTCAATAACCCTTGTAAGATGTTTTCTTGTAAAATTGATTGTTTATTGTTGAATAAAGTTATTACTTCCTTCACATGTTTGTTGAAATCGAATCCTGGGTCCCTATTTGGGCTCTCTGTGATTAGATTAGTGCAATATGAGGAATATTCTTTAAAAATCTTCTTCTTCCGATCCACCTTCAGAATCTTTTGATATTTGCGATGCAGAATCCTTAGAGGGGTGAGATTCAAGTTTGTTCAAGCTAGGTCCCTGGGTTCATATTTGGACTGTCTGTGGGAGCCCAAATTATAACTTAGTTCAATAAGAGGAATATTCGTTAAAATCCAGTAGTCAGAATCTTTCGATTCTGGTATAGAGCATCCTTAGGGAGGTGAGATTCCAGTGTGTTCAAGCCAAGTCCCTGGGTTCATATTTAGACTCATCATGGGAGCCCAAATTATAACTTAGTTCAATATGAGGAATATTTTTTAAAAAGTCTTTTTTATTTTTGAGATCCGCCGGTCAGAATCTTTGGATATTTTGTATAAGCTTTTCTTATGAGGGGCAGATGCAACTTACTTGTTCAAATAAATTCCCTGGGTTGATATTTAGGCTACCATGTCAGGTGAACGCCCTCAGTCCCCCTGGGGCCTCTTGTTTTCTGTTGACAACATTACCCTGGCGCTCTTCTCTCTATATTTTTCATTGTAAGTTAGTGACTACGTTTATGTATGCTTCCAAAATGTGATAGTGCATGTCTGTCTGTCTGTTAATCAGATGAAATGGTTCTTTGCTTTTCATTTGTCTGGCTCTACATTTTAAATAATTTTCAGATATCTTTCACCCTCCAACCCCCCCCCCCCCCCCCCCCCCCCCCCACACACACACACACACTACATACATACACAAATCAGGGCTCGGGCGAGTATTGAGTACTTTGTCAAAAAAGTGGTACTCGAGTACTACGAGTACTGAGTACTTTGGACCCAGCCCGTCACAAATATATTAAACATCACAAAGTATTATATACTTGAAACAAATAGCCAAACACTAACTATAGGAATAATCATCAAAAATTTAAATAATGAAGCACCAGGTACAACCCGGTGCTTCATTAATTAACATTTTGCGGATGGTGATTGTTATTGCCTGGTAAACACATGAGTGGACATCACTGCCCACGCGTGTATTACAACCCGCCCACGGCGACTGTCTGATTTGTCCTCTTTGGGAACATATTTTCTACAATTTCACTCCTTTTGACAGAATGTTAGTCTGTGGGGATTAAACCCAAAGTAATGAAAGTGCACTTGTGGATATTTGTAGCACAAGCACAGCACCACAGAATCAATATTTGATGATTTTAGGAATTTTAACAGTGTCATGAGACACCACAGTAGCAGGTACTGGCCATTCTGTTGGAAAAAAACACTGTTTTATGACTCGTGGTGCCTTAACTGAGAAAACTGAGGCTTTTTCTTACAAAGATTGCAAAATATTCACCAAACACGATGTGAAATGTTTTCAGAAGTCAGAATGTGATTAAATAACAATGGGAAATTCAATATGTATATTTTTAATGGAAAAAGGCATACTGAGAGGGGGGGGGGGGGGGGGCACATCCAGGGCAATATTTTACCCCATCACAAGGTAAAAGAATATTTGACATCATTTGTTGAGATAAAATTGAACTTTCTATTGATATTGGTGAATTTTATAGCCTCAGCCAGGGCTTATATTTCAACGAAAATCTGAGAATCGATTCGCGAAGCGATCTGTGCAACAAAACCAGTGAGAAACCATGTAGATTCTCTTAGCACCGCTGCTGGGATTCACATGAAAAGAACTGAGTCAGTTTAATCCTTTACCTAACACAAAGGCAGCAAATTATCCAATACAATACTAACATGACCTGAAATATTGTGACACTGGCAATAAAATTTGTACAAATATGGCTGTCATTGGATCCTCTCTCATCAGCCGGTTCCAGTAACATCCATAATTATTAAGCTTGATGAATATTGTTTATTTTTAGCTCACCCGACTGTAAGTCAGGGGGACGCTTAAGTAATACTTTCTGTCTGTCGGCCATCCGTCCATCTCTCTGGCATAAACTTTACATTATCAGCCTCTCCTCATAAACAACTAGGCCGAAGTGAACCAAATTTGATATTCATGTTCCTTATCAAAAACGAATTCCAGTTTGTTCACATAAAGTTGCTGCGCCCGCATGGGTCCCCAAAGGAGCATTTCTCTGATAGCACTCATAAATTGTTTTCGAAATTTAAAAAAGTCTTCTCCAGACCCATATATAAGAATATTTTGATACTTGGTATACAGCATCTCTAGGAGAGAGGAGGGGGGGGGGGGGGGGGGGGCTGTAGATTCAAGTTTGTTCAAATCGAGTCCCTGAGTGAATATTTGGGCTCCCTATGGGCACCCAAATATCAACACTGCAATATGCGGATATTTCTTTGAAAATCTCCTTCAGATCCACCAGTCAGAATGCTTTCATATTTGCAATACAACATCTCTAGTTGGGGGTGGGGGGGGGGGGGGGGGGGGTTAGATTGAAGTTTGTTTGAATCAGGTCTCTGAGTTAATATTTGGTCTATCTATTGAAGCCCAAAGTTTAACTTTGTGCAGTATGAAGAAATTTCTTTAAAAATCTATTTCTTCAGATCCACCAGTCAGAATCTTTTGATGTACATCATCTCTAAGGGGGTCAGATTCAAGTTTGTTCAAGCCAAGTCTATGGGTTAATATTTGGGCTCGTTACGTGGGCTCAAATTATCTCAGTGCTATATGATAACATTTCTTTAATATCTTTTTCTTCAGACCCACCAGTGAGAATGCTTTAATATTTCGTGTACAACATCTCTGGGGAGGTCAGATCTAAATTTGTTCCAGTTAGGTTCCTGCCAGTCAGAATCCTTTCATATTTGGTGTTGCAGGGGAGGGGGGGGGGGGGCAGATTTGAGTTTGTTCATTTCGAGTCCCTGGCTTAATATTTGGGCAGGGGTGGGTTAGGTCCAAGGTTGTTCATTAATGTTTCATATTTGGTGTCGCAGGGGAGAGGGGGGGCTCAGATTTGAGTTTGTTCATTTCGAGCCCCTGTCTTGAATTTTGGGCAGGGGTGGGTTAGGTCCAAGGTTGTTCATTAATGTTCAAATCTATTCCTTAGAGTTTTTCCATAAAATTTGCCTTACAAGCCACAGTGACACTACAACCCTTGGAAGGTTTGCAGTTCTTGTCTACAGCTGAAAGTATTGGACGCAATCAGGAAGACCTATGTTAATAATCATTTGACATGGACGCTAGAGTAAAGGATAATTTCATAACATGATTCCTATGTAGTGTTGATGAACCATGACTAACTGAATGTGACCCAAAGTACTTATCTGAACCACTTTGCCAGGTGGGCGATTAAGGCCCCGGAGGGGGGGGGGGGGGCTTTTTTTAAATCAGTAGTTGGTGTTTTAAAAATTAAAAAGCTGTTTGGGGTAAATGGTTAACATGTATTATCAGTATGCAACAGGGGTTCAACCATACTGGACTCATGAGGTCCTGGCCCATAGCAGGTCTGAATTCTCGCAACGATTTTCGTAAAAATCCAAATGGATTCTCCCAATTTTAGAGGAATTGTAAGCCCTGCACAACCCTAATTTTGAAACAAAATTGACATATTAGTCTCATGGGGAGGGGCACTATTTATCTTGCTGTATGGTTAATTAACACAGATTGTGTCAAAAGGTTTTTTGTGCTGATGCAGATTTTAGTTTTATTTTGGGATTAGGGTAGATTTCAAAGAAAGCTGTGAATTCTTATCCCTCCCAGCTTACTCATTGGGTAACATAGCAGGAATTCTGTCGGAGGCAATACTAGTTTTTAAGCCCATTTGACACAGATTGGAATCTTCTCTTCAAAAGAACAGATTTCCCATGCTTTTGACTAGGCAGAAGCCAAAAGTTGAATTCTATTGCAGAAATGAGTCTTTCATCACATGAAAGAGGTAAATGTAGGGTTGGGTTTGCTCATAGGTGTAACTGTGGTAAATATTTTAATTAGATTTAGCTGCCTCCTCGAAAAGTTGCATTCGGAAATTATGTAATCCCCCAAACAAAGCAAGTCTTGGGAAAATATATTGTTTACTGACGTCTTGCATTACTTTTGAATGTTCCAGATGAATAAAGAGGGTGGATTGAAGACTTTTTGGACCTAAAAATTCATTTGACCTTTGGTGTGTTTTGGTTGGGAATACCCTGAGAAATATGTACATGTGACCAGCACTTCCCTTTCTGTTAGTTTCTCCAACTTATTTGTTGCTTGACCCCCCCCCCCCCCCCCCACCCCCCCCCCCCTGTTTAAGAATCATAAAAAGGTTGTCTGAAGGGCTATACTTGACAAAAGATATTTGAACGCCAAATTTAAAACGATGCAACCATATGTTTTTCGCCTGAACGTTAAAGTGGTCGCCTATGGGTAAATATTTAGTACTCTGGTACGTATTCTTGTTTGGTTGAAAGTAAACAATTGCCAGAATTCGATTGCATAAAATGTTTTTGGAGTAATGGTTGCGGAATGAAATATTTCAATATGTTGGATACTTTGGGGTTCCTTCCTACGCCTTGCGTATTGTCATATTAGGTAGTAAGCACAGCCGCACCCATCCCCAGATTGACACAGGCCAGTTTGAGGTTCCTCTATGGATTCAATGACGTATAAAAATCTGAAAGTGGTCGCTCAAGGCCGACAGAGTGTAGGCATGTGGCCGTCTACACTCTCACATTACCGCGACATCATTGAAACCGCGAACAACACGGCGTTGACTACAGTATTCTTCTTGATCTAGTCGAGTCGTTCTGTCCGTCTTTGCTGCAACTAGACCTGGCAGCCTGGAGGTCTGCATAGGCCTTATTGTAGCGCTTCCTCTCAGCGTCAATACCTGGGCTTTGTAACATTGGGAAGAGGTAATTTGATCCACTGAAAACAAAGGTGTTCACCGTGGCGACCCTAACAGTATAACAAGAGATGCCATTTATAACCGTAGTACAGGCTACTTCAGTTGGAATGTTACCTTGCTTCACAAGCAGACAGGTGTCTGGACTCAATGACCAGTCCTACGTCCAGAACAACAGACCCAGAAGTCTAGGGGTTAAATTCACTTTCGGAGGCGAACCACCCATTGTTCCTTTGCTCAGATGCGCACAGTCTATGGATGAGACAGATACCACAGCCGAGTGGTAGGCCATATTCACTCATATTTTTCCCTGTGTGGTTTGGGAAAACATGGCTACTTCATATAGAATCGGTCGGGCCTAACTTTCAAATTATTAGTTTCAGGCTCCAGGTCTCGTACTACTGTGGGCGATTGTACGGCAGCTGGTGGCTTCCGGTGGGTCCTCAGCCATAAGCCCGCCCCCTAAAACCACCATACCATTGATGATGAATGGCGACCGGTCCTATAACGGCCACTCGTAGCTTCTATCCAGATCAGCGGTGTCATGCAATGGAAGAACCGCCTCTTTGCCACTATACCGTAGTAGCCTTAGTCCACACAGCTTTTCGGGTATCGCTCTTATTGCTGCTGTCCCCTTCCACCCAGCATCCACACTGTTGGTGTTCTTCATCCGCTTCTGGTGGCTCTCCTCGTTGAATGGTTCATTATTTTGTTTGAGATTTACCCTCTCCATTTCCAGGTATAGTGCGAAGGCAGACACGTCCAAACCGGCAATGTTTAGAGGTAGTTAGAGCTATGGTACTTGTGGTAAGGCTCAGATGTCGCAAGATCTGGGCGTTACCGATAAATGGGTCAGCTTGAGGTCCGCAGTCAGATCTATTTGGTTATCCGGGATGATAGGCAGAAATATACTGGTTACTGTTGCATAAAGCTGCAGTGCTGCAGTACCTAGAGTCTTCGTCTTCGCATCGAATAGCCGTGTCTCATATCGTGCGCAAATCCTGAGAACCCTTCGTCGTCCATGGCATCAGTCTCATCAGCTGTGAGGACTCACCCCATGCATTGTTTGCTTCCTCACCCTTTCGACCATGACGGTTAGCCTTTCTCGCTTTTTGCTAATCAGACCTTGGTTGTACATCTTCCTGGGTCACGATGGCACCCTTCGCATGCACGAGTTCCTCCTGTCTTCAGTCTATGTTCGCTTTGAGAAAGTCTGATATTGTGAAACCTTAGGCTTAGCCTATTTTTATTGGTAATATTGTTGTTGCCATTACTACTGGGTTCTCTGTGGTAGTAGTGGCAGTCATATTAGTGGAGGTGATAACTGCCTATAACTGTATTGTTACCCAAAACCTAAAGTAAAAACTTCCAAACTTTTAATTCCAAGTTTGCACACTTGTAAATCGTTGAAAACTGTTACAAATCGTTAAGATTTTGTCGTAACCCCGTTCGCCCGTTCGTACGTGATTGCCCTGTCAGTGTTAGGAAATTTACGTTACTTTTCCAAACCATTCCGATTTGGGAAACCGAAGGCTTAAGGCGTAAATTAGCAACTCTTGTGTTTATTCCTGAATAGGAATAGCATTGGAACTCCGATTGAGTTTTACTCATTTCTTTAAAATTCAATTTCAACTATTAATGGTGCGAATTAACAGTATCAATTAATTTAGGGTTGCACAAACAAATATTTACGTGAAAACGTGGATTCTATTTGTTGTTAGATTTCCTAAAAAAAATTTCTATTGTAAGTTGGGAAACATACTGAGTGAATACTCAACATTATTTCAGTGGCCTGTAAAACACATTTAATGTAGGGAACCAGAATTTATTTAATTCAGCAGTCTGTTAATTTTGTGTGAATACATAGATATTTGACTGATGACATTATAAAATAATATTGCTTGGTGAATACCGTAGCAATACTTTGTAGTATACTTTAAGCTAAATAGCGTTAACGCTTTAACAAGAATAATGCGTGAATATGCAAATTCTTGTTAAGTTAAATACATACATAAATGCAGACTCGACATTTAACATTATTATTGCTTGGTGAATACCGTAGCAATCATTTGTAGTGTAATTTAAACTAAATAGTATTAACCCTTTAACAAGAATAATGTGTGACAACACAAATTCTGGTAAAAGTTAATAAGATACATAACCGTAGGTTCAATGTTTAAAATATTATTATTGCTTGGTGAATGCCGTAGCAATACTTTGTAGTGTAATTTAAACTATATAGTGTTAACTCTTTAACAAGAATAATGTATGAATACCCACATTCTTGTAAAAGCTAATAAGATATACAACTGCAGGCTCAACGATTAAAATAGTGTTTGGTGAATACCATAGTAATATTCTGTACAAATGTAAATACAAATTGGCATTAAACGATTAACAAGAATGAAGTGTGAATACACTTTTAGCTCTTGTTATATCAAATTTGTAGTAAAGTAGGGGTACAAAAACAATATAACACTCGATTGGAATTATTTATTAGAAGCATAGCCTAAACATTTGGAGTACATTCAAAAACTGTACACAAAATTGACCCTTCTTTGTATACTTCCATTTGTAATAGGTAATAGTGTGCATATGCTTTCTACCTCCTACTTTGAGAATTGACTTACCCTTACAAGTCAATTCAAACTGAGAGTATGTATTGTTTCAAGTATGATAAAAGAGTGAGTGAGAATTAAATAATTGTTATTTTACTCAGCTTCTGTCATAATTCAATCCAAAACCATGATTTATTGTTTGTTTAGGGTTGAGAAGGTGAAGCTGAGTGAGGTAGTCTAGTTGCCATCCCTGTAGACTAGTTGGTGTCCTATCTATAAAATTTTGCTGATGTACTTACGGCTGGTGTCATCCTGACGTCCCGTGTTAGTGTAACATTGGTAATTCTACCCCACGTAAGATACAACCGTCGAGTGACCACTCGGTCGTCACATTTATTTTTTGGTGTCAGAATAGCGAGATTGCATAACATTTGTTCAAGTTTAGAAGTATAGTAGATGTGGAGATAATGCAAATCCAGATATCAGATCCAAAGTGAAGTTACTTGCTCACAGTTGGTAATTTCAGCGATAACCACAGAATCGCAACCCCATTGATCTGAATCCAGGTGTGTTCGGGGTTATAGTACAGTCCTGAGGCATTTTATAAATCCTAGGTCATCTTGTAGATGTTTTTGAAATCATTTGAGCTCATTTAGGTAGTAGGTGCGAGGTAAGGATCCGTTAGAGTTCTATAGGTCAGAAGTGTCTGATAGTTCTATGTAGTAACCAGGGCCTGCTCGAATATTTAATCACCCCAATCAGGTTCAGCTTTAATTGGCTGGAAAGTCATTAATTTGTCTAATCATAACCAATCAGGCTGAGTGGTGACTGGTGAATGATTGTTGGCAATCAGTTATTTGTGAAGTAATTGTGCAGATCAGTTTGATTTTATTGTGACTTTTGGGGATCTAAAGAAATGCATGGCAATTTAACCAATCATCTAATGTCAGTTATACTTAAGTCGGTAATTTATAAAGAGTTGAGAAGCGAAGTGGTAAAGTGTCGAGAAATAAACTCAAATTTGTGAGCGAGAGGTGCAACAATAATTGGACACTAAACTTGTGAAATATGGGAAGAAGGAGGGGCGATAGAAGTTACAATAAAACAACAGGGCTTTTGACTCAAGTAAACACACACAATAAGATGGGTGCAATAGAGGAAACGTATGCCATGATAGTTTTGCGAGTTGTGAATACCATATGCAAATAGCTTGTTTAGGCATATGCCAAAACCAACAAGAGGACCATGCAAACACTGTTTGGCCAAATGGTCAAGCAGGTGTTGATTTTGAACATGTGGAATCACATGCTTCAAAGGGTGGGGGAACATATTCAGAGGTCGTGTATACTAACAAAGATACTGGGCCTAACCACCCCCACCAAATCCAAATCCTCAAGTACAATCAGTAGTAGGTGCAGGTAATCTAACTCAGAGTAATACTGAGAGTGATCTCAAGAGAGTTATGACCAATTTAAATGGGAATATGCAGTCTATCCCAGGGACACTACATAATCTGACAGATCAAATTTTGGTCAACTCTCGAAGGAATGTTGACGTAGGCTGATCTAGTGCTTAGCATCGACTCATCAATATCCAACAAGCTAATCCTACGTGTACTGCACGAGATATTTCACCTTCAAGTGACAGTAGCAGCATAAGTGATTTTGATACTAATGATGACATAGGTATAGCTACCAGCTGCTCGCAAAATACCCCACAACTCACGAGGCACAGAAGAAAAACTCAAGGAGTGAAGCTACCCCCTTTTATAGGCAAGGAAGACTGGAAAGTTTGGATCAGTCGATTTAATGTTATGGCTGAGAGGTAAGGTTGGAATAATGAGGATTGTATAGTTGAACTTTTACCTAAAGTGCAGGGAGAAGCTGGAGAATTTGTTGTTGATCACTTACATCCAACCATTCTAATAGACTACAGGGCATTAGTGAAAGAATTAAATAGTCGATCCCGAGTAGGTGAAACGACTGGAAGCTTTGGAGCACAGTTTAGTAGACAGAACCAGCACCACGGAGAGTCCGCTTCTGAATATGCTGCAGAACTTAAGATATTGTATGATAAAGTATACCCTAATATAGACGCTAATACAAGACAATAAGATTTGGTGAGAAGATTTTTGGATGAATTAAATGATGGTGGGGCAAGATTTCGTGTGGAATTTGTTAAGGAACTACAGGGTATTGATGAAGCAGTTTATCACATGGTGACGTTTATGGAAACCAAGCATTGTCCAATATCTTATGACCCAAACTGCGATCGTCGTCGCCAAAAAACAACTCGTAATGTCAAAGCAAATGACAGACAAAAGAATTTCTCAGATAAAGTAAACCACAAGATGCCACAAATAGCAGTGGGTAAAGGCAAAATGAACTCAAATGAGATACAATCTTTTGGAATACAAGCATTGATAATAAAGAGAAAGCCACCTCTGCCACTGCCATTACTGCTGATCAATGGTCAGTGTAACAGACAGATGATAGTAGAAAAAGTAATAGCAAAACTAATAAATAATAAGCAGCTACCTCAACAGAATCCACAGGACAAATTGAGGAATGTCATATTTTATAATTATGGAGAAGTTGGCCATTATTTGAGGTACTGTCTGAACAGGCTGCATGGTAATACTTGTATATCCTATACACAGACTTCATGGCCTAGATGGACGAACACAGTTGTTGAAAACAGGAGAAGCAATGGCACATGGTCATATGTACATCATGGACCAATCACTTCTATGGCCGAGAAGGCAAAGGCCACCCATGAAAAATGAGACTGCAGGAATGACAGGATCAGCACAGTTAAACTAGAAGAGACTGACTCTGATGGCCGTGAGTAAGTCAATAAAATAAAAGGCCAAAATTGTGTTAATGACAATGATAAATCAATTAAAATGTTCAGACAATGATTATAAAAATATGAAGGTGTTTATGTGGAAGGAAAAATTAATGGCGTACCCATAGGGTTTACAGCAGATACTGGTGTTACAAAAACACTTGTATCTGATAGTGTATTTCAAAATAATTCAAATGGAAAGAAACCAGTTTTGCAAAGGTCCTTGAAGCTTGCTGGTGCAAGTGGAACGCCAATTATAGAACATGGCAAAGCTGAAATTGAGATTCAATTAGATGGGTTAAAACTGACAAAAAAGAGTATTGTAGCTGAAGTTGAGGACGAGGCATTATTCGGCATCGATATTTTATAAAATGAGAATGAAGGACCTGCAGACATACTACTTAGTGATGGAATTAGGAAACAAAAAGGTTTAGATATGCCATGTATACAAGTTGGATTACCAGATAACATTAGAAAAGTTATGGCGGCTGATGATTATATAATACCACCATGTAGTGAAGTTTTAATAGATGGTTTTATGGAAAGGTTCCCTGGAGAACAGGCACCATGATACATGTTAATAGAGCCAACTCAGCATTTCAAGGATGAATATCCTTTAGTTATGGCATCGAGTCTGGCAGATGTACAGAACAATGTAGCATAAAAATTTGCCTTATTAATCCATTTCAAACAGAAGTGACAATAAGACAAAACAGTATAATATGGCAAGCAGAAGAATTTGATAGCTCAGAAGTTCTACTTGAGGTAGAAGATCCAGTGGAAATGACCAACCTCAATGCTGTATGACATTTAAATTCTTGGAGAGGTAGGAATATTGGCTGAATAGACAAGTCAAGGACAAGGAGAATGAAGATGGAAACTCATTACCCTCGCCAATTATGCCAGATCACTTAAAAGAATTGTATGAAATTCAGCAAAAGGATTCAGCAGAAAAGAGCACGGTTTAATAGCAATGATATTATTGAAGTACAAAGATGCTTTTTCAAAAGATGAATATTATTTTAGGATTACTCATTTATTAGAGCATGCAGTTGATACAGGCAATTCCCAGCCCATTAAACAGGCACCACACAAGGTACCTATAGCATTAGCCGATGAAAAGAGCAAGGGTATCCAACAGTTGGAGGACAAGACAATAATACACAAATCAAATTCGCCATGGGCCCCACCTATTGCATTGGTAAAGAAAAAAGATGGGAAAATCCGGCCTTGTGCAGACTACCGACGAGTGAATGCAGCAACAGTAAAAGATGCATTCCTATTGCCTAGTATACAAGACTGTCTTGTTGCTCTATTTTGTGCCAAGTATTTTTCCATACTAGATTTAACCTCGAGTTACCATCAAGTTCCCATAAAGAAGGAGGATACACCTAAAACTGCTTTTGTATCCAAATATGGTTTATATTAGTTTCTGAATATGGGTTTCGGCTTGATGAATTGGCTGGTTACCTTTCAGCATCTGATGGAAATTGTTTTAAGTGGATGACAGTGGTCAACCACTCTAATGTATATAGACCATGTTATAGTATTTGTGAACATCAAACGCCTGGAAGAAGTAATACCAAGATTAAAAGATGCGGGACTTAAGTTAAAACCACAGAAGTGTCTTTTACTTCAAAGTAAAGTCATTTTTCTGGGCCATGTAATCTCAAGTGATGGTGGTCGACAAAATCCAGATAATGTTGCCAAAATACTTAAATGGCCTGTTCCCAAAAATGTTTCAGAAGTTAGACAATTTCTTGGGATGGGAAGTTATTATCATCGTTATGTGAAAAACGTTGCTCAAAACATTAGACCTACGGTTGTATGTGTGGACTCCTGAATGCCAATCTTCATTAAAAAAGTTGACAAACATACTAACTGGACCAGAAATAATGAGTTATCCAATGGATACTGGAGAATACATCCTGTACATTGATGCATGTAATGTTGGTATTGTGCTGAATTGAGCAACGTACAAGAAGGTAAAGAAAAGGTAATTGCTTATGCCAGTCATGCTTTGAATAAAGCTGAGAGAAACTACTGTGTGACCGACAAAGAACTATTGGCAGTACATTATTTTATCGAGTATTTCAGACAGCACCTTTTAGGGCAATGGTTTTTGGTAAGCACTGACCACCAGGAAATAGTGTGGTTATTCAAGCTGAAAGAATCTAAAAGAATTGAGAGATGGATTGAGATTTTGTCTGCTTACAATTTTTCCATCGAATACAGATCTGGTAATAAGCACGGAAATGCTGATGCCATGTTCAGATGTTCAAATCCATGGGCTCGTCAGTGTGATCAATTTGACAGCCTAGAAAATCTTAAATGTGGGCCTTGTAAAAAGTGTTGTAACCGAATGGAAGAAATGGCTAATATACATAAGCAGAACAAAAATAAGGTTTCAGATGATGTAATACAAACACGAGCAGTGATGACTCGTAGTCACGATTTGGTTTGAAAACACATGGAGCAAATGGTCAAATATATATTCAGTAACAAAACTGAAGATGGCACAGGAAAACATTGAGGTTATAAAGCGAATAATTAAATGGATGAGCGGGGTGAAAAACCCTCAAGAGAAATTATCATAAGCAAAAGTCCAGAACTGAGAAAATTTATGCTTTGTGGGATTCATTAGAATTACATGATGGACAATTATACAAACAAATTATCTGACAAAATGGGACTGATGGATATCAGCAATTTGTTGTGCCAAAATATCTTCAGAAGGAAGTAATGCATTTTAGGCATAACACAGTTATACCAGGTCATTTATGGTTCAGAAAAAAACTAAAGAAAGAATAATGCAACTATTCTATGGTTTGAAATGTGAGAAGATATCCGAAGTTGGATTCCAAAGTGTGATATGTGTGCAGCAAATAAGTCTCCTGCTCAATCTCCAAAAGCACCTCTTGGAAATATGTCAGTTGGTGCACCAATGGACAGACTTGCAGCTGATTTTCTGGGTCCTCCCAATGACCCCAAGGGGAAACCAATATATTTTAGTTTTGACTGACCATTTCACTACATGTGTGGCGATTATTCCCACACCAAATAAAAATGATATCAGAACTGCCAACAAAATATTGAATGAGTATATATATCGGTTCGGATGCTCCCATAACCATACATACTGACCAGGGACGAAATTTCGAAGGTAATACTTTCTATGAACTTTGCCATTTATTAGAGATAAAGAAAACCTGCACAACGGTCAGAAATCCAAAATGTAATGGTCTTACTGATGGATTCAATGAACAGAAAGATTAGGACATAAATTTAGCTTGTTTAGCAGCTGCTTATTGAACGACACCGCAGGAGTCAAGAAACTTGACCCCTAATTTATTGATGTTGAGAAGGGAGGTCAGATTACCTGCCGAAATAATTTTTGGTGTGAATCCAGTTGCGAATGAACCGAGTGGTGAAGGTGAATATGTGGAAAGTTTGCGAATCGACTGTATCGAGCACACAATGTAGCACGAAAGTATTTGGGTGCTAGAGCCAAAACTCAGAAAGATAGATATGATGGAAAACTTGCAGTGAACAAGTATAAGAGTGGTGATTATGTATGGTTGTTAAACGAAAGAGGAATTGAAGGCGCATGTTCGAAATTACAGCCATCCTATCTTGGTGTTTAATTTTGGAGAAAAATCAATGACTTGATTTACAGAATACAATTAGATGCGACTGGGAAACAAAAAAGTTGTTAACCATAACAAACTGAAGCCTCACCTAGGTGAAACCACCTTGAAATGGGCGAAATTAGCCCTTAAGAAATTTCACAATTCTTCCTAATGGTTTTGTAAGGTGAAAGACAGATGTGGTATGGAAATCAGAAAAGCAAAAGCAATTCTTTCGAGTGGCATATGCGAGTGATTTATGACTGTCTCTTTCTTATTTTTCAGTACTAGCAATTGGTAAATTCAGCTAAATTGGTTTACCAGTTAAAAGGTCTTCACTGGTGGCACAAAGGGGGAGAGCATATGAATGCGTTCATTGTGAGAAATATAAAGGTGAGAGGAGGGCAGTGGAGTACAAAATATACAAACATCATGTCACCCTGGATGATGCTCCACTCAGTTGTGAACTTTGAAACTTTAGAAGTGTGAAAGAGAGAGATCGGGTGTGACATGTGTCCACCTATTCCAGGCACAAACGTCTGGAACAAGAAATAAAGCAAGCAGGGACAACAGTAAAAAGGGAGGATTATCTACAGATAAACAAGACACCAAGAATTCTAGAATTAGGGAAGGATGTTAGTTTTGAGCAAAGAAGACTCAGAAATATTTTGGTCACAGAGAAAAATTGCACTTAAGCCAGATGTACCTTACACACTATCAGCTACTGCCTCTGACACTCTCGACAGCATTATAAAGGGATTGGCAGCTGCAGCTTCAAGTCCCATCAGGGTAGTAATTCCTAGAGATAGTACTGAACCCACAAATGAGATTGACATTAGTGATGTTTTAGAGCTCCTGGTTGAAGATGAAGATCTGCTTCAGGAACAAGTACCAGCATGCAAATTAGCTTGGACAGCAATATTGGAGAATGGTTTGCATACACCTCCCAACCAGCCACCATAACAGCAGGCGCCACCTTATTATATTCCATTACATCAACTGATCACCACCTTGACAACATTGGCTCACCTGTTTTAGCAACCCCTGCTGCTACATTCACCACAACATCTACGAACACAGACCCTACTACAGAACACACAAACAGCTTGGAGAAAGTGGTAATAACACTGACAAGAACTCCACAGAAACAGACAGACAAAACAAGCAACATATACTATCCAACTATGAGACAGAACAGGTGGCAAAACGAAGCTTTGAGAAGAATAGAGAAAGAGATGAAGCTGGTAACCACACTGACAAGAACACACAAACAGCTTGGAGAAAGTGGCAATAACACTGACAAGAACTCCACAGAAAAAGACAGACAAAACAAGCAGCATATACTATCAAACTATGAGACAGAACTGATGGCAACGCGAGGCTTTGGGGTGAATAGAAAAAGAGATGAAACAGGTAACTACACTAACAAGAACTCTACAGAAACAGATGGATGAAACCAACAACATATTGTATCAGCTGATGAAACAGAACATACGCCAAAGTGAAGTATTGGAAAGAATGGAGAGAGAGATGAGAAGAATGAGTGAGAGAAAGAGTGGACCAGAAAAGAAGAATGAGAGAAAGAGTGGACCAGAAAGAAAAGAGAAGACGAGAGAGATAGGATAGCAACAAGAATAAGAGAATAAGAAGAAGAGAAGAGTGAAAGCAATATGTAAAACAAATGTATTTGTAAAATATAGTAATTTTATTATAGAAGGGTTAGGTTTATATACTAAAGTGGGTTGTGGGTGGACTTAAATGTAAATATATATATATTTTTTTAAAACAATGTTTCATATTTTTTTTACTTTTTAGTAATGTGTGAAATTGGATAATGTTAAGGGAAGTATTCATAAAAAAAACATTCATATATACTAGTTGGTATTGTAAGTTTGTTATTGTGAGGACGCAATATTTTTTTTGAAGGGGGTAAAATCTGAAACTTTATGCATAGCCTATTATTAATGCTAATATTATTGTTACTGTTACTACTGGGTTCTCAGTGGTGGTATTGGCAGTCATATTAGTGGTAGTAATAGCTGCCTGTAACTGTATTGTTACCCAAAACCTAAAGTAAAAACTTCCAACATTTTAATGCCAAGTTTGTACACTTGTTGTACAGTTAAGATTCTGGAAACGACCCCCCACCCCAATACTTTGCAAGCTTTATTTACTGTTTGAGCGTGAAAGAAATGACTATTTAATTCGCCCAGTTTCACCTGTACTAACCTAAAACCTTCTCTTGCAGCATAATATTGTTTTAGTTCATATATTTTCAGATTGTATATGGCGATCGATGTAAATTCACGGAGCGTATTTACTATAAAATGTAGTGACTAACACGTTCAGGGAAATACCAATTCAAATTCGTCCAATTGAACAACTTCGTTCTATGTAACTTAAAATCATGTTGTCGGCTGTTTTCGGTAATTTATTCAAAAGTATCATATTCCCTGATCACCTTGAATACATGCCGTGAAGCGTCACGATGATATTGTACAGAAAGATCGACGAAATATTAGCTTTATTAGTTGCAGAATTGTGTGTAATTTAATCTAAACAGCGTTAACCCTTTAACAAGAATAATGTGTGAATACGCAGATTCGTGTTGCATTAAATAGATACATACATGCAGACTCAACATTTAATAGGAAACCCAAAGCGCGGGCGAAGCCCACGGTGGGGGTCTACATCCCTCGTCAGATAAATATATTCCAGAACAGAATTCTCAATACCGTTAAAGCATTTTTGTGGATTGGACAGTAAATTTCGGAGAAAAATCACGTGACTTCCGGTTTACAATTGCCTAAACAATTGCAATTGGTTTTTCCCCTCTGGGATTTTTTGGGCCGATATCAACAAAATGACAAATACGTACGTTTTCTCTTGCAACCTGACTCACATCTGAGTTTTGCGTGATATTTATATTTGTATGTACACATTACATGCTCGAAATCTGTACGAATTGAGGTTTGACAATACACTTGAACTTTGTTAATGGCGTTATTTCAGACCGAACTCCCCTGATTTTGCAGTAACTTGTTCAGTTCAGTGTTTCCCGAACTTCGAAGCGGTGTTCCTTAACACAGAAATTATCCAGAATTACTCGGAATTACCTGTTTTATGTCGTATTATCACTCTGCTTATTATTTTATATATTTAATGACAGAGTTGTGAAAATTGTTCTCATAAAGTATCCAGAGACGTTGTATGTTGCCATTCCCCTTATCATTTTACGCAACTACGAACTGATTTGTGATGGCAGAATTCACTGGTTCACTGCATCAACAACCGTTGGCCATAAACATCACTCAACTG
Source organism: Pictodentalium vernedei (assembly GCA_031216915.1). Lineage (NCBI taxonomy): Eukaryota > Metazoa > Mollusca > Scaphopoda > Dentaliida > Dentaliidae > Pictodentalium > Pictodentalium vernedei. The sequence continues at coordinate 335,688,870 of CM062295.1, forward strand.
GCTTATTGTCACTGTCTTTGTCGTAAACCTTTCAATTTTCTGTATGAAGTTTAACTTATATGTATGCAACGCCACCTATCAGAGGAGTGTGATAACCACAATGGTCATCGCTTTTTTCTGTATTTGGTTATTATTTATTTGCACGCACCACTCGCGTTGCATTCAGTATGGACAACACTCTATTCCGTTTCGTGTTCCGTCATTCCTAAGAATGGGCAAGCGTTCCAGATCCATGTCCTGTACCTGGGAATTTTTTTTTATTGAGGCTCCAGTGTACTCATAATTAGACCCATCATGCCAGTCTCATAATCAAAATGGCCATATTTGGAGTAATTCTCGGTAATTCCGCTGTTTAGGAGGACCCCTCCGAAGTCTACCTTCTTCGAAAAACCGCAGTTACACTGATACACTGAGGATTTTGTTGATTATACTTGTATATAATTTAATCATTTGCCCCGCCTCTGCGTTTGATTGGTTGAAAGCATACAGCGTGAAAGTCGTCAAAATCGTATAAACCAAATCATGTAATGATTTGGAATGTCTACACGTTCGTACATCCGATCCAACTTTGCAGACTCTGGAAGCCCCGCCCACGCAATCCAATTGTCACCGTGAGGGCGTAACGGCAGACTGATAGATGGATAACAAGCTTGTAAACAGAGAACAATGATCGATTTTTCATCGCCTCCAGTCAGCGAGAATATAATGATAATTTCTCGGGAACGATTGAATTTAATAAAATATACCGAAGTGGGAGATGAATAAACGATCGAATAAAAGATCATACATCCAAACATGATTTTGGGGGAACTTAAAAAAGGATATTTTTAATGATATTGTTACGTGACTTGCTAAATATCTGTCGTCTGCGATCGAAAATCAAAACAAACAATTTGACAATGATTGACGTGACCTGTTTGTGGCACACTTTCCTGAGTTTAACTGTTGTCTTTTACGAAAATTAAAAGTTTTCGTTCACGTACACATAATTTTTATATTTTAATATTACAGCCGGATTAAATTATAAGAAATAACTGTTGTTTTCCTTCGGTTTATGTGATATATACCGAAAATTTTGAGGACAAGCTTAATCATAACTCGCTACGCGAGTTATGAAGCTTGTGCTGAAAATTTTCGGTTTATATCGCCTAAACCGAAGGGAAACACCAGTTATTTCTTAATTATATGTACACATCACATGCTCGAATTATGTACGAATTGAGGTCTGTCAATACACTTGGACTTTGTTTAGGACGTTATTTCAGACCGTTATTTCTCCTGATTTCGCAGTAACTTGTTCAGTTCGGCGTTTCCCGAACTTCGAAGTCTACCTTCTTCGGAAACCCGCAGATACACTGAGGATTTTTTTTTTTTTTTTCATGTCCGATTTCATACAGGTGTGCATGAACACTTAATTCGGGAAGTATCAAAACGGAACGCGGTTTCTGAATTATCCAAATTTTAACATGCTATAAAACTAAAAGTACCGCAAAGTTGGTACTTATTTTCGATCCCGCCAGGTTTCCATCTGTATATATGAACAATGCTTGGTAGTTTGAATACCCAAAAAGGAAAAATTATAACCGTTTTAGATATTTGCGATCCTATATAAATAAGGGAGATTTGTTAACTTTGAAATCCCCACCTCTGATTATTTATTTATTTATTTATTTATTGGTGTTTTGTGGTCACATACTTATGCACAATGGCTAATCATGACCGTGACAGTTTTACTGGTGGAATAAGCCGGAGTACCTGGAGAGAACCTCCGAGCAACGACGAGCAGCTGACAGCTCCCCAACATCATAACTCCGCACTGCAGCACAGACAGGGTTACATTGGTGGAAGACATGCGCACCGTCGACGTGCAGTACGCCTTAGTACTCGATGTCATCGTGCCCCCGTGTGGACAATGGGGGTTAAGTGCCTTGCCCAATGACACAGCGCGGGAGTCCGAATCGATCGCTCAGACGGTCACCCATCCGAGGACTAACCGGGCTCGATGTTGCTTAACTTCGGTGATCTGACGAGAACCGGTTACCGCAACGCCACCGCCCCACCCCCTCCCCACCTCTGATAATACTGATACCAGTATTGTTACATAAATTCAATTTCAAATTAAATATATACAAATTATACTAGAAGTAGTAGTAGAACATCAAAATTAAGGTTGTGTCTTGTGATGTATAATTTATAAACACTAAACATATTTGCAATGGACTCAAGAGTTGATAGCAGGCACAAATGATTCCCGGAAGTCTGCTGACATAGTCGTACCAGAACTTATAAAATGTATAGGTTATATATAGCACCTTAACGCCATTGGAAATAACATGTTACCCTTTTTCTAACTAAATTGGGGTTACAGTAAATACTGAGCAGTAGAAAAATAGGCAAGTACGTGAAAAATAGTATAATATTGAGACTATAGTATATAGATGTACATGTATATGATCAATTGGGCCAATATGGAATAAAATAGCATGTTTTATGAAGGTTAGAATGTACCATGCCAATCAAAAACTGCTCGGTATTTAGTTGGTTGAACAAAAATCCAATTAAGACGTAATCATTTTCCTGAGTTACTGTGTACTCAGTAATTTGCTTAAAACACAAACTGAAGCTATTTTGAGTAGAAAAATAATATCAAAAAGGAATATATGAGGCACTTTGGGCCAGTGTTATGCAGAAATCATATGAATTTCAACCGACTTGTGGCTGCACTGAGAGGAGCCGACCGGTTGATAAGGTGAGTATATTGAAATAAACAACATAATAGGAACCCCAGCGGGCCGTAGGCCCGCAAGGGGTTGCACATACCCAATCAGATAAATGTGTTAAAGAACAGAATTCTTAATGCCGTCATACCGATTTTTTTAATTGGATAGTACACTTCAGCGAAAAAATCACGTGACTTCCGGTTCACAATTGCCGATACAATTGCAATCGGCCTACCCGACGATATCAACAATCAAACAAAATGTCAAATGCTTTCGTTTTCTGTTGCAACCCAACTCGCATCTCAGCTTTGCGTGATGTTTACATGTCTGCACATCACTTGTATTCTGTCCTTTTAGAGGTTTTTCAATACGCTCAGCTTATAACTTGCTATTTCAGATTGAAATCTCCTGATTTCCTTGTAACTTGTCCTATTCGACGATTACCTTCATCGAAAAACCGCAGATATAACCGGCGATCTTGTTGATTATATTATTGGTGCGATTTCATAAAGATATGCATGAACACGTAGCTACTAGTGAAGTTCAGGAATCAAAACGAAATGCAGTTGTTGAATTATCCTAATTTTAAGGTGCAATAAAAGTAATGAAAAGTTTCCTTGAAAATAGGTGATACATTGACTGATAGGTTGCTCCCGGGTCGTTTCGCCCCATTTCCCGTTCGCCCCTCGAGTCATTTTGCCCCAATCCTTATTCGCCCGGGACATTTCGCCCCACAGACGGAGGTAGGTGGTTTCGCCCCCAAATTTTATTTTGGTATTGCAATGTAATTGTTTCCTTTAGTACTTTAGTATTTTTTATTTACCAAAGAAAACAATTTCCATTCCAATTTTAAAAATAAGCCTTTTTCGAAACTACCATATTGGCTTTTAATCAATGCAAGGTCACAACATTTCAAGAAAACACGTTGAAGACAATGGGAGAAGAAAGCGGGTGAAGTGATTCGGTCATTAGTGCGAATTCATAAACATTTAGCCAAGCCCGAGGTTTGTTTAAGGCAATGGCAATATTGTACGAGAACTTACTTTCATTATTTCGAATTGAGTTCCTATGGACTTAAATGGTGTTTGAATGCATGCTGTGTCATGACTCTGTGGCCGTAAGTACTGGTTCGACAACTTTCGGGGATTACCCAAGCCGAGAAACTCCGTGTAACAAGCGTTTCCTTGCTGCCACTCGCAGGCCTTGCATTTTCAGGAGAGCGATTTATTATTAAAAAAATTAAGAAAGGCGAGAACTTGCCTTCCTGGCCTTAGAAAATAATGTTTACGATAACAGTCTATTCCTAAAGCACAACCTTTTCAGATCTCGGTTATGTTAGTGGTCTCTATAAGATGGCCACACTCCCACTCCCAAACCTCCGGGCCTTACCAAGGCCCGGAGATGTGGGAGGGGCCCTGTAGTTGTCCCACAGAGACTACCTTGTTAGCAGCACCAAATAAAATGTACGAAGCCCACTAGGCAAAATTAATTAATAGCAAAACTTCATTTTGCCACTTTTAGCTTTTTCTAATCTTCAGTAGAGCTAATCGCTCCCTTAGGCCATGCGAGGGGAGCGCTTTGGAGCCCTCCTCCATTTTTAAGAATGTCAGGCCGGCACTCGAAAAAGTCTTCGCCTCTGTAAAAAAAAGGATTAAACCTGTAATATCCCAACGTTTAAAGTCATCTGAGGTTTCTCCTTCATTAAATGTGAATGATGACATCGGTTCTACGAATTTAAACTTGGTATTTCACAAATCTAGTGGATTTGGCTGACACAAAACTCGACGAGTTGAACATGGAAATCGCTTTGTTTCCACCCTTGTGACCTTGCATAGATTAAAAGCCAAGATGGCAGTTTAAAAAGGCTTGTTCTTACTAAATTGAAAAAATTTCACCGTATCCGCATTGACCGATATACGTGGAATCAGACAAATAGAGAGGGTTTTGGTGGTATAACAATGAGGTGTGGATTAAATAAAAACAAAACTAGCAGTGATATTATGTTTTATTCCTGTTTTACTTATGTGTTTGTTTATATTTTTACAGTTTAATATTCAGAAGCACAACATTTGAGTATAATTTGTACATTTATATAACATCCGTAACAATGCATTACAATTATTAATCGGCCTGTGCCATTTCTTTTCTGTGGGTGTTTTGCTCATTTCCCCGGACACCTCTCCATATATGTTTCCAAAAAGTTTGAGTCATTCATCTCAATGCTACCAGTAAGAAATTTCTTTCGCACTTTTGTAATAATACCAATACATTCATCCAATGCAACAGATAGTGGATTTTAATTTTCTGTCATTGTTAAATTGTTTTCAAGATGGTGTGTTGTGTACAGATTAGTTATAATATGCATTATAATGTTACTTGGGTGGAAAAGTACTTTAAAACCATTAAAACAATTTAATAATAAAATCATTGCCATTTCGTCCCCTCATACCCAGGTCATTTCGCACCAATACAGGGGGCGAAACGACCCGTGGCGAAATGACACGAAACGTCGGCGGGGTGAATGGCAATTGGGAAAAACGACCCGATGCCAATAGGTTACTTTTTCGGTCCAGTCAGAAATCAAAACAAAGTACTTTGTGGTCGCCATCTGTATTTATGAATAATGGTTTGAAGTTTTGTAAACCATAAAAACGGAAAACTTATAACCTGTTTAGACTTTTAACGTCATCGAAAATAACATATCATCGTTTTTTGGGAACATGACGATTAGGTCTGCGGAAAACTCGGTCCAGGTAGATTCATTTTAAAGAAAAGCAATACAATTATACATCTGTGAGATATTTTAGATACGTTACAGTATTTTTTCTTTCTCCTAAAATATAATATATATTGTATAATTATCTCGGCAGTAATCCACGTTCGAAGGGGGAACACCATCTCAGTAGGTGGAGGTGCAAGTTGTGAGGTCCTCGGTTCGAAGCCCATCTGTGGCAACCACATTGTGTCCTTGGGCAAGACACTTCACCCCCATTGCCCATGTTCGGGCATGGTGACATTGTGTACTAATGCATACAGCACGTTGCTGGTGCACGTGTCTTCAACCAATGCTAACCCTGCTCGTGCGGAGTTGTTATGTTGGGAGCCTGGCAGTTGCTCGGTAGTTCTCTCTTGGTACTCCAACTTACACCACCCATAAAACTGTCCGATATGAGGTTTCCCGACTGTCAAGATTTGCCTTCAAACCCCAATAAATAAATAGGTAAATCCACATTTTATGTGTTCTATAGTATTCTGTCATCAGTGAGAATTGCATCCAAACTGTCCTCCAGCAATCTGACCCAAACCAGCTGCCAATTTAATCCAAATCGTCCTATGGCAATTTGTCCCAAACCACTCTCCAGAAAAGGGTCCTACTAAACACTGAGGTATGGCAAGAGATACCGAGACGAAAGGAAAAAAAGTAAGTCAGGGTTGTTTAAAAGGTTTAAATATATGTGCAGACACTTAATTGATTTCTTCGAAGCAATATACGTGATATTGCTTGATTTATTCGAGCAAATGCAAGATTATTTATTTAATTATTGGTGTTTAAGGTCACATTCTTTTGCACAATGGCTAATCGTGACTGTGACAGTTCAACGGGTGGGGGAGCCGGAGAGACCGCCGAGCATCGACGAGCATCGATGAGCAACTGTCAGCTCCTCCACATTCTAAGACTGTTCAAGCTTTGCTCAAGCAGGGTTACATTGGTTGAAGACATGTGCATCATCGACGTGCAGTATGCCTTATTACAACACGTCATCGTGCCCCCGTGTAGACAACCAGGATAAAATACCTTGCCTAAGGACACAACATGGGTCATCCCGGACGGGGATCAAACTCGGAAATGCAAGATATATAGACCGAGTTGTTACCGAAAACTACCCCTTGGTATATAGCAGGTTGCTTGGTAATTAATAGGGTACGTCTGAACATGGATGGAGCGCTTAAGTTGTAACTGGGTATTATAAAACAGATCTGAGCATGGATGAAGCGCTTAAGTGGTAACTGGGTATCATAAAACAGATCACTGTAATATTTGATAAAAATAAAACTTCCATCAGATTTTATCCGGGCCTTGGGCTGGCCAAACTTTTCAGTTGCGGCAGCTCTAATTTTTTTTTTTTTTTAATTTTCATTTCTTTATTTTTTGTTTGTTTATTGTTTTGCCATTGTTGGCTTTATGTTGTTATTATGCTTTTGTGGCGTATTGTGATAAGTATCGCTCGGCTGTACTTCCAAAGCTACAGCATGTATTTGAAATATGTACAGGGCATGGGGAGAGAATTGCAACAAAATCACCCGTAGAGTCGAGTTATCACCCAAAGTATCACTTTCAAATTCTGTACATATGGACAAAAAAAAAACACAGCAATGTTTTTGCAGTGGAGTTAATGGACCTCCAGGTTTAACCCAGAGATCCATTGGCTGTCCAGAGCTTAACTTGTGCTTGTTATGCTTTGCAACAAATTTGGAATTATTACTTGGGTGAAATCTCCACTCTGTGGGGGATTTAGTGATAATACACTCTGCACCTACTGTATATATACAGTATATATTTTTTAGCCCTTTCGCCTGGGATAACGGCACTCATTTAGCCTTGGTGATTTGTTGACACTTTTATGTTTTCACGGATTTCGCCTTCTTTACTTGACGAGTTTTTTACATTTTTTTTTTTAAAATAGCAAAACAAGAAGATGCAAGAATTTTATGTTAGTTAATACCTAAAATTAGTTCATTATATGGGTTAACAGGGGAGAGGGACTAAGCCCCCATGCCTATGCCATAGCAGTGATGCAAGTATAGGCATGGGGGCTGAGGGGGATATGCCCCCCCCCCCTCCCTCCCAGCCCCATGCCTATGCCTGCATCACTGCTATGAGCAGGGACTAGTTCTAAATGGATGGGTGTGTTTACAAATATTAATATTTTTATACACCTGATAACAAAGCTATATAAATTTATGAACAATCACACAATTTACTTTTAATTACAATAATCTTGAATTCCTAATAAACATACATGAATGTTAATTAATTTTGTGGAATTTTTACACTGTGTATGAAGCTTATTTGGGCCGGTATGTTTGTTAAAATTGCCGTTCAACATGGGAGGAGTTCTTGAAATCAGTCTACACTGGATTGTGTGGGATTTCTTTGTGTAAGACAATGTATTCATTGTAATAACCTTATGCATAAGGTCCCACAAAGTAGATCTGTTTCTCAGGCCATTGTTTGTAAAATTGCATGCAGGCATGCAGGTTTTTATTTTATTTTTTTCTTTTTGTAATTATTTCTTTGCCATTAAAAGTTCAAGTTCTTGGTTGTTTTAAGCCTCACAATCTACCAAACAGCATTGGTGCTGGTGTATTCCATCCCTTGAGCGCCAGAAGACTTTGATATGCTATAGCATAAGCTTGTTGCACTCAAGAGACAAAGTTATCATTTTTTAATAATATGGGTAAAATATCGGACATGAGACATTTAATTTTTATTTTTTAGCTCACCTTGACAAAGTCAAGCTGAGCTTATCTAATCGCTCTCTGTCCGTTGTCCGTCCATCGTCTGTCCGTCCATCGTCTGACCGTCCGTCAACGCCATGTTGTGGTCTTCACCTCCAAAACCGCTGGGCCAATTCAAGTGAAAGTTTGTGAGAGTGATGGACCCGAAGGGGCATTGCATTTTTTTGTTCCACTCAACATGCCCAGCCTCATAGGGAGGAAATACTCCAAAATATTTTTAAAATCGTCTTCTCATGAACCAGTGGGTACAGTGACTTGATACTTGTTATGGAGCTTCCTTTTGAGGTGTAGAATCAAGTTTGTTCAAACGAAGTTCGCGAAGCAATATTTCGCTTTGTAATGGGAGGGGTACGATTTTTGGCCCGGCCCAAAATTTATATTTTCTGAACCGAAGGACCGATTTGAACGAAATTCGGTATGTGGTATTATTGGGTCATAAGTATTTTACTTCTGTAAACAAAAAATCCCGCATCCCCATGGGAACCCCAGGAGCTAAAAATAGAAATATTTCCAAACGCCCGTATTTCCCAAACCACATGGAACAGAAAACTGTTATTTGGTATGAAGCATCCTTAGGACCAGTAGAATGGAATGGTAAAAAAATGCCATTTGTTATGTCAGGGAGTTCTGATGAGTTTTTCTCCAGAACCAATGGTCAGAATCTTTTGATATTTGATATACAGCATCCATAGAGGGGTCAGATACAAGTTTGTTAAAATGAGGCCCATTAGTCCATATTTGGACTCAATACAGTAGTCCAAATTTTTAACTTAGGGCAATATGGGGTATATTCTTTAAAAATGTTCTTCTTCAGAACGACCAATCAAAATCTTTTAATGTTTGGTATACATCATTGGTATGAGTGTCAGTTTCAAGACTGTTCAAACCAAATCCCTAAGTTGATATTTGTGGAAGCCCAATTTTTAAATTACTGCAATATGGGGGTCATTTTAAAAACTCTTCTTCTTCAGATCCACCAGTCGGAATATTTCATATTTGGTATACAACATCTTGGGGGGGGGGGGGGGGGTGCAGATTCAAGTTTGTTCAAATCGGGTCCCTTGGGTATATATCTGGGCTCGCTGTGGTAGCTCAAATTTTAACTCAGGGAAATATGAGGAAATTTATTTAAAAATCTTCTTCTTCAGATCCACCAGTATACAACATCTCTAAGGGGGGGGGGGGGGGGGGAGCAGATTCATGTTTGTTCAATTTGATGGCCTGGGTTAATATTTGGGCTCCATATGGAAACCTGAAATTTAACTTAGTGCAATATGAGGAAATTTCTTTAAAAATTTTCTTCAGATTCACCTGTCAGAAAGCTTTCATATTTGGTACACAACATCTCTAGGGAGTGAGATTCAACTTTCTGTAACTCGGATCCGTGGGTTAATATTTGGGCTCGCTATGGTAGCCCAAATTTTAACTTAGTGCAATAATTGGAAATTTCTTTAGAAAATTTCTTCTTCAGATCCAGCAGTCAGAATGCTTTCATATTTGGTATACAACATATCTAGGGAGGTCACACTCGAGTTTGTTCAATTCAAGGGCCTGGGTTAATATTTAGGCTCCATATGGGAACCAGAATTTTAACTTAGCGCAATATGAGGAAGTTTCTTTAAAAATACTTCTTCTACAGCTCCACCAGTGCGGATGATTTCATATTTGGTATACAACATCTCTGGAAGGGGGGGGGGGGAGATTCAAATTTGTTTAAATCGGGTCTGTAGGTTAATATTTGGGCTCGCTATGGTTAGTATTCAACCGATTACCAAACATGGTCGCTGCCCGATTACCGGTTATTTGAGCTCACAATCGGCCGATTCTGATGCCAGTTCTGATTGTAATACCTTGCACCACTAGACAAGTCGAGGCTCGAAAGAACTACATTAAACTGAACATGTTTCGCAGTGCTAAACTTTGTTGACTGGAGTCGCAGTAAAATTACCAGTTGCGCACACTTGGCGGTAAGCGTGGCTCTCAAAGCCACATTTACCACCCAAGTGCGTGCGACTGGTAATTTTATTGCGACCTGAATCAATGGAGTGTAACCTTCATTTTTTCGGTAGATAGATATGAACTGGCAATTGCTGCCAGTACGCTCAGTTGTAAGCTTTACATTCCGTTGAACTTGCATATCCTGTAAAAGGATGTCTAAAGAGATTAAGATTAAGAATACACATTGTGGTTTTTTCACAACTTTATTGAATGGTTTCACTGACATCATTTTACATTAACAGCAACTGAACAATTGCAGAAGATGATAAAATGCGGTTAATGAATGATCAGAAAATTCTTGATAACAATCGGTTGAATCGATATTCCTGGAGCCGTTGCCATTGTCATCCGATTGCCCTAGCTCTGGTAGCCCAAATTTTAACTTAGTGCAATATGAGGAAATTCCTTTAAAAATTTTCTTCTTCAAATCCACCGGTCAGAATGCTTTCATATTTGGTATACAACATCTCTAGGGAGGTCAGGTTCAGCTTTGTTCAAATGAAATGCCAGGATTAATATTTGGGCTGCGTATGAGATCCGGAATTGGCCATAAAGCTAAAGAATTATTTTTTTTTATTCAGTACCCTCTAGAGGTGTGTAATTAAGATTAATCCACATAGGTTGTATCAAGGGGTTTCAAAGAGGAGCTCCGCATTTTACATTATGATCAATTGGAGAAAAGGCATGATGCTTGGACTGTTTTATATCATGTTCTGTTCAATGTGAGTGCGTAAAACCCCGTGGGGCCTCTCGTTTATATATTTATTGGGTTTTAACAACTATTTCGACACCCAACAGTAACAAGTTTCTTCTCGCCTTGAACCAAGTCTCTCGCCTAACTGCAGCACTCGTTGTCCACTGAGTTTATTTCTGTTTGACAACACTACTTTTATGTAGGCTTCCACAATGTGTTACTGCATGTTTGTCTGTCTGGTTGTCTGTCCTTCAGATGAAATGTTTCTGTGCTTTTCATTTGCCTGGCTCTACATTTTAAATAATTTGCAGCTATCTTTCACCCTCCAACCTCCCCCACACACATACACAAATATATTAAACACCAACGAGTATTATATACTTGAAACAAATACAGTGCAGCTGCTGTGTACTACACGGATGGGCAATTTTTCCACGGATACAATAATATTTGATGCCAAACACTAATTATAGGAATAATCATAAAACATTTAAATAATGAAGCACCCGGTGTTTCATTAATTAAAATTTTGCTGGTGATGATTTTTATTGCCTAGTAAACACACGAGTGGACATCACTGCTCACGCGTGTATTACAACCAGTCCTCGGCGACTGTACTGTACCTGATTCGTCCTCTTTGTGAACATAATTTCTGCAATTTCACTCCTTTTGACAGAATGTGTGCCTGTGGGGATTAAAACCAAAGTTGTGAAAGTGCACTTATGGATACTTGCAGCACAAGCACAGCACTACAAAATCAATTGTTTTAGGAATCTTAACAGTGTCACGAGATACCACAGTAGCAGGTACTGGTCATTCTGTTGGAAAAATCATTGTTTTATAACTCGAGGTGCCTTAACTGAAAAAACTGAGGTATATTTTGCCCCATCACCAGGTAAAAGAAAATTTGACATCATTTGTTAAGATAAAATGGCACTTTCTGTTCATATTGGTGAGTTATATAGCCTCAGCCAGGGCTTATATTTTGAAGAGAATCTGAGAATCGATTCATGTAGAGATCCGTGCAACAAAACCAGTGAAAAACCATGTAGATTCTCGTAGCACCGCTCCTAGGATTCACGTGAAAAGAACTGAATCAGTTTAATCCTTTACCTTACACAAAGGCAGCAATTAACCAACACAACACCGGCATGACCTGAAATATCATGACACTGCCAATACAATTTGTACAAATATGGCTCTCATTGGACCCGGCTCATCAGACGGTTCCAGTAGCATCCATAATTGTTAAGGTTGGTGAATATTGTTTATTTTTAGCTCACCTGACTGAAAGTCAGGGGGAGCTTAAGTGACCACTTTCTGTCTGTTGACCGTCCATCCATCTGTCCGGCATGAACTTTACATTATCAACCTCTCCTCATAAACATCTGGGCCGTATTGCACCAAATGTGGTATTCATTTCCCTATCATATATGAATTCCAGTTTGTTCAAATAAAGTTGCCACGCCCACATGGGGCCCCCCAAAAGGGGCATTTCTCTGAGAGCACCCATAATTTTTTTTTCAAAATTAAAAGCAAATATTCTCTAGAACCATCAATAAGAATCTTTTGATATTTGGTATACAGCATTTCTAGGGGAGAGGAAGATGGAGGGGGTAGATTCAAGTTTGTTCAAATCGAGTCCCAGAGTTTAATATTTGGGCTCCCTATGGGCGCCCAAATATCAACTTAGTACAATAAAAGGAAATTTCTTTGAAAACCTCCATCAGATCCACCAGTCAGAATGCTTTCATATTTCGAATACAACATCTCTAGTGGAGTGGGGGTGAGGGTGGTCAGAATCCTTTAATATTTGATGTACAACATCTCTAGGGAGATCACATCTAAATTTGTTCCAATTGGGTTCCTGGGTTAATATTTGGGGTTTCTATTGGAGTCCAAAGTTTAACATAGTACAATGTGAGGGCATTTCTTTAAAAATCTTCTTCAAATCCACCAGTCAGAATGCTTTCATATTTGGTATACAACAGCTCGAGGAGCGGGAGGGGGCAGTGGGTGGGTCGTCACATTCAAGTTTGTTCAAATCGACTCCCTGGTTTATTATTTTAACTTGGTGCATATGAGGAGGGACTTTCTTTAAAAGTGTTCTTCTCCAGATCAACCAATTAGAATCTTTTGATATATGGTTTAAAACATCTCTAGAGGGGTCAAATTCATTCATAATCAAGTTCGTTCAAATGGAGTTTCTGGGTTAATATTTGTGCTCCCTATGGGAGCCCGAATTTTAACTTAGTGCAATATGAGGAGATTTCATTAAAAAATCTTCAGATCCACCATTCACGATGTTTTCATACTTGGTATACAACACCTCAAGTGGGATCAAATTGAAGTTTCTTCAAATTCATTCACTGTTTTAATATTTGGGCGCTGAATTGGTGCTGAAATATAACATGATATAATTTGAGGAGATTTCTTTAGAAATCTTCGTCTTCAGATCCGCCAGTCAGAAGCCTTTCATATTTGGTATCGGGGGAAGGGAGGGGGATCAGGTTCGAGTTTGTTCATTTTGCATCCCTGGCTTAATATTTGTTTTCCCTATCGGGGGGGGGGGGGGGGGGGGGCAGGTCAGGGGCGGGTTACATATAGGTTCAAGCTTGTTCATTAATGTTCAATTCCATTCCTTAGAGTTTTTCCGTAAAATTTGCTTTTCAAGCTGCAGTAACACAACAACCCTTGGAAGTTCGGCAGTGCTTGTTTACAGCTGACAGAATTGGAAGCAGTCAGGAAGAACTATGCTAATGATTATCTGACATGGACAGTAGAGTTATGGGTAATTTCATAACATCATTCCTGTGTATTGTTGATGAACCCATGAATAACTGAATGTGACCCAAAATTCTTCTCTGAACCACTTATCAGGTTAGGCCGGGGGGGGGGGGTTGTTGTTTTTTAAAAAAAACAGTAGTTGGTGTTTTAAAATTTAAAAAGCTGTATTGGGAAGAGGGTTAACATGTGTTATCGGTATACAATATGTGTTCAACCATACTGGCTTCATGGGATCCCGGGACACTCTTAGCAGGTCTGGATTCTCGCAAGAATCCAAATGGATGTTCCCAAATTTCGAGGAATTATATGCCCTGCACAACCCCAATTTTGAAACAGAATTGACATATTGTTTCCTGGGGGTGGGACACTTTTTATCTTGTTGTATGGTTAATTAAAACAGATGTTGTAAAAAGGTATTGTGTGCTGATGCGGATTTTAGTTTTATTTTGGGATTAGGGTAGTTTTCCAAGAGAGCTGTGAATTTTTATCCCTCGCAGATTACTCATTAGGTAACAGAGTACGAATTATGTCGGAGGCAATGTCAGTTTTTAAGACCATTTGACACAGATTGGACACTTTTGTTAACATAAAAAACAAATTTCCCATGGTTTTGACTAGGCAGAAGCCAAAAGTTGAATTCTCTTGCAGAAATGAGTCCTTCATCACATGAAAGAGGTAAATGTATCTTTGGCAGGGTTTGGTTTGGTCATAGGTATAACTGTTGTAAATATTTTAATTGGAGTTACCTGTCTTGAAAATTTGCACTCGGAAATTATGTAATGCCCAAAACTAATCAGTCTTGGGAAAATATATTGTTTCAATAAACATTCGAAGCATTCTACTGACATCTTGCTTTACTGTTGAATATTCCAGATGAATAAAGAGGGTGATTTGATGACTTTTTGGATCTAAAAATCCATTTGACTATTGGTGTGTTTTGGTTGGGAATTTCCCTGAGATATATGTACATGTGACCGACACTTCCCTTTCCGTTAGTTGTTCGCTCTTATTTTTTGCATGACCCCCGTTTAAGGATCAGGAAAACGTTGTCTGAAGGGCTAGACTTGACAAACGACATTTGAATGCCAAAATTAAAGTGATGCGACCATATTTGTTTTCGCCTGAACGTTTTAATGGTCGCCTGTGGGAAATATTTAGTACTGTGATACGTTTATGTTTGGCTGAAATTAAACAATTGCGGGAATTCGATTGCATTAAAAGTTTTCTGAGTAATGGTTGCGGAATGAAATATTTCAATATGTTGTATACTTTGGGTTTTCTTCTTACGCCTTGCGTATTGTCAGATTATTGTTATTGCTGGGTGAATACCGTAGCAATACTTTGTAGTCTAGTTTAAACTAAATAGTATTGACCATTTAACAAGAATAATGTGTGAATACACAAATTCTTGTAAAAATTAATAAGATACATAACTGTAAGTTCAATGTTTAAAATATTATTGCTTGTGAATACCGTAGCAATACTTTGTAGTGTAATTTAACCTAAACAGTATCAACCCTTTAACAAGAATAATGTGTGAATACACAAATTCGTGTAAAAGCTAATAAGATATATAACAGCAGGCTCAACGATTAAATAAGGAGTAATCGTTTGGCTGGACTGGTTACGTGAGATAATTCATGAGAAGTGAGGGACGTTGTACAAACACGAGTGCGCGAATGCGCGCGAGTGTTTTACAATATAGTCCTTCGCCTCGAATGAATTATTTCACGTAACCAGTCCAGTCAAGCGATTACTCTGTTTATTACTTTTCCTTTTTAACGATAATTATATTATTTAACCCTTTGCCTAAAGTAACGACCAGCGCTATTCTAAAAAATCGCCAATTAATTTTAATTATTTTTTCATTTTTGTCCTAAAACATAGGTTATGATCCCTCATTGGAACGCGCTCGTCGAGCACGTTCCAATGAGGGGTCATAACCTATGTTTTTGAGACAAAAAATGAAAATAATAGCTATTCACGAGATGTTTTTGCAAGTGTCGTCTGCTTTTCATATTAGGTAAAGGGTTAACAAAAACACAAAACAATGAAGTCCCCATTACATCCACGGCAAAGCGTCTTCGTTTGCGCGCACGGATACATGACACAATTGTTGATTGCATAATTCACTTGTGAAATTATCGTTTATAATCAAACCCGAAAATCACAGTTAATCACACTTTGGAAAGTAATAAAGTAATATTGCTTTGTGAATACCGTAGTAATATTCTGTACAAATATAAATACAAATTCGCATTAAACCTTTAAAAAGAATAAAGTGTGAATATACTTGTAGTTCTTGTTATTTCAAATTTGTAGTAAAGTAGTGGTAAAAAAGACAACATAACACTCGATTGGAATTATTTATTAGAAGCATAGCCAAAAGATTTGGAGTACATTTAAAGGCTGAACAAAAAAAAATTGACCCTTCTCCATTTCCTTTATTTGTAATAGGTAATAGTGTGAATATGCTTTCTACCTGCTACTTTGATAATTTGTTTACTCTTATAAGTCAATTCAAACTGAAAGTATGTATTTTGTCAAGTATGATAAAAGATTGAGTGAGAATTAAATAATTGCTATTTTACTCAGCGTCTGTCACAATTCAATCCCAGGCCATGGTTTATTGTTTGTTTAAGGCCGAAAAAGTCAGGCTAAGTGTGGTAGTCTAGTCGACGTCACTGTAGAGTAAAACAAATTGTTGGCATACTGCCAGCTGGTGTCATCCTGACGTCCCGTGTTAGAGTAGCATAGGTAATTCTAGCCCGGGTAACATACAACCGACGATTGACCACTCGGTCGTCACAATATACTCAGAATCTCCATAACAAAGAAACACAGTCTGGCAGGTCGGCTTCCCGCGTACCATAAGTATGGATTATTTTAGTACCTTATAAGAAGCCAGCTGATCAATCTTTAACGGAAGCTTTGTGTGCTTTCTTTCGGACAGTAGCAAGCGTACTGCAGTTTGTTCCACGCGCGAAGGAATTGCATTGTTCTCTCGAAGACAGTCTTCGAAGCTATCGCGGTTTTTGGAGTGAAGAAGAGCAACACAGCGGTCTGCTCCATGAGGTCTTTCACGGGTGAGTAATATTTCTGGGTTAGAACACAGACGGTTTGCCCTGCGTGTCGGCCACTGAACCAATGCCAATGAACCAATTTGAGCCCGGGAACCCAATTGCACAGGTGTACGTCCTAACAGAGTCATTAATCATCTCAACCCCAGCCCCTGCCCACTCCAGAGCAACATCGCGCTTGGTTCATTTTGGTCTGGCCTGTCTTATAGAGTCTCATAGGTCGCCCTCATAGATCTGGACCTACCTGATCTACGGAAATTGAGCTATTTGGACCAGGCCTGACCATTGTGGACGAAGAGTCCGATTGGTCTAAACCTTTCCTGGTGGGGCCAGCTGGAGATGTATATCTCCTCGCCCAAGATGTATTTCAGAATAATCGACCGCTTAGGGATTTTCGAGGTCAGCCGTGTCCTCAACACTGGCGTGTGTTTTCGGGGCGTTTGATAACGGTGAAACCTTGCCCTCTGGGAACGCCCTCAACCACTCCAGGCAACGTAGTTCAGATCGACAACTTTCAGTGGTGCCAGGTTGGCTTGACATGGCTCTCTAATAAGATAGAACCCAGAGACCACAGTGGTTTCGGGGTAGGCATTTGTAGTAGGGGTCTCCGATCACAGTTAGCGGGCCTGACATGATCTCTCGGATGATAGCTGCAAGAAACCCTGGCCCTTCCTCCTTTCTGCATGTGCTTAGTTTTGAATTCCACGACATCGTCCCCTCCGTGCCGCGCGTAGGAACTTGACCGTCGGCTAGTTGTCTGATCATTCGACCATCGCAGGCCATACTGCCTGCCTCAGCTCGGATTTCAGCAGAGCGTTTATATTCAAAGGAATTTATGAAACAAAATGTTGCTTTTTCATCTGAAAGGTTCAATGATTCTGTCAACAATACAATATTTTTATCCCAAATTAACAGCGTATTCTCCCTCTAATTCTTCGTCACAATTTTTACTTACCTCAATTCACAAGCACTACCTTCAGCAGCTTGTTTCCAGAAAGTGAGAAACGTCCCAGTGATTCACTCAATAGACACTAAATTATTATCTTCTTCCAGATCTTGTTATCGTAAATGATTTGTGCACAGTCTTCTTGCGCGACAACACATGCGCTCTGTCACAAATCCGACTGTCAATGAACGTGAGCAAGACAGAGCCACGTTACAATCAATAACTCTATACTTATGTGTACACTTCCCGCAAAAGTGGGACGAATGATATCTCCAAAATTGTCCGTCTGGTGGGTGCCGTGAATCAACCATATGATCTTGTCATGTAACCTGTTTAAATATTTTTCCAGTTCCCAAAGCACGGAAAGATGTGAATACTGTACTGTGGTTACAAAAGAAAACAGGGACTTTCGACCGGTTCGTGACATAGTCGCGATCCGGTTGAAATCTCTGCCCATCTTCCTTACCATAACACCTCGGAATCTCGCCTGCCGAAAATGACACGTGAGAACATGAATCGCGGGTGATGTTTAGGTTTGGTTTTCTTGATTTGATTCATATTTGATACAATATCATATTTATAAGTTCGACCCACTGAGAACTGAAGTGGAAACACTCACGCTTATAAGTCATAAGCCTGCTGCTGAATTCTGTTTTGTAGACCATTATTTATGTTTTTGGTTAGCTTCTGTGTTTGTTTCTTGCATTCATAAATAAGTACTGTTTAAACAAACGGAAGTTTTCAAGGTTGCCTCCACACAGCGCCTTGTTCCCCGCCCCCGTCCTTTCATGAGTCTTAGTTGGTTCCAATCGGGCGTCGTTGGCTCTATTTTGCCACAAATGTGACTTATGATGAGCCACGTGGTTAATATTCACACAGAGAGAGAGAGAGAGAGAGAGGGAGAGAGAGAGAGGGAGAGGACCGCGAAAACAAACGTTGGCTTGGAAGTAACGCCGGTGTCAGACTTCAGCGATTTGCATGACTGAGACATTCACCGGGACAGGGAGGCATCCATCAGCTAATCAAGGGAGACTGGATGCTGTAAATATCGACAGGATATTTTACCGAGGGAAGTGATAATGGAGAGGGAAGACGCCCACGCCACAGATAATCAGGGGTAACGCATCTGGTGATTATAGTTATATTTGCCATAGAATGGAATCAATTAGTAGTTGCGCAACTGGTGTCTGGAGTCCTACTGGATTTCCATGGAACGCTCTGCCTGTTCTCTTTTTCTTCGTTCCATTATAAATTTGGATTTTATGCCGTCTCTTCGTCTTCAGTTGCCAGTCGATGATTCCTCTGAGATGACGGTCTATAGGATGTTCACCGTCTGTATAGCCGAGGAGTTCTCGCCATAAAAATCAGTGGTTAGCTGTGGAGTTGAGTCATGCGAGCCTTGCCACGTTTGCGTAATGCGACTGTTAATATATTATTGATGGTTGGGTGAGTGAGTGGACGGGGGAATGACAGAAATACCAGAACTCGAAAATTATCTGGCCTCAATTCGACCTGATGATTTCAAAGTGTTAAAAGTGCTGAAAGCAGTGCTTATTCATTCTCTCACTCAGTCGTTTATTTTTTCATCCACTCTTTCATTGACCCATTCATTATTTCATAGATACATTCATTGATAATGGTTGTCTAAAGTGCCGATAAAACCCAATGAAAATTTATTCACTGTATAAAATTTATGTTCACAAGTATTTAGAACTATGTCTGTCGATATATTGATTCGTCCATTTTCTCACGCATATTCATTCATTCTACTGGTGAATAGTGAAAGCGAAAGCAAGTGAAGGCCATAAATATCTGAACCCGTACCGTCCTGCCATACATGTAATTCGACTAGATATTTCTCATAGAGGTAAAAGTACTTGCGAAAACCTGAATCTATACTAGCTGGTAGTTCTTGTGGAGACCGAAATGACGACACTTACTGACCTCAAACTCCAATAAGCAAAAGATACAAGGTAATCATTTTTTTTTAAATTTATGTCCACAATCATCCATCCATTCATTCGTTCATTCATCCATTCATTCCCTCCGTTGGTGAATGGCTGGGTGAGGAAATGGTTGGATGGGTGAATGAGTGGATGGATTGAATGCCAGAAATGAAAGTGCCGATAAACCCCAACAAAAATTTGTGCATTGTATAAAATTTATATTAACAAGTATTTAAAATTGAATGCCAGAAATGAAAGTGCTGATAAACCCAACACAAATTTGTACATTGTACTTAATTTATATTGGCAAGTAATTAAAACTACCCTTGTCGTCTTACTGATTCATCCGTTCGTTCACTCGCTCATCCCTTCATTTATTCATTCACTCACTCACTCGATTGGTGAATGGATGGGGGAATGAGTGGGTGGATGGTTGGAAGGGTGGATGAATGGGTGAATGAATGTCAGGAATATCAGAATTTGTTACATGTTTGGTCTTAATCAGACCTGATGATCGTAACCCTTTACCCAACGAATCGCCCGCATTCCACCCACCCCCACCCCGCGTAATATGCAAATTCAGCAGCTGAAAAAATATTATTTTTCGCAAACTTTCAACAGAACCATATCATGTGACCTCTCTTTGGAACGAGCTCGTTACATGATATGGTTTTGTTGAAATTTGTTGAACAAATTTTAAAAATGATATTTAAAATAATAACTTTTGAAATCGTCTGCGTTGGGTAAAGGGTTAAGGTGTTAAAAATGCTGAAAGCTGTGCTTACTCATTCTTTCACTCACTTGTTTACTTATTCATTCATCGATTCATTCTTTAGCCGTGGTTGATTTCAAGTACCGACAAAACCTAATAATTTTTTTTTTCATTGCAATTTATATTCACACGTACTTGAAACTACATGTATGTCTGTCGACTTATTGATTCGTCCACTCATACATTCATTCACTGATTTCATTGGTGGATAGGTTGGTGAGTGAATGAATGAATGAACGAACAAAAGCCAGAAATATCTGACCCCAAACCTTTGTGCCATAATTCGACAAGATGTACATGTATTTCAAAATGAGATAAAGATGATAACACTGACCTTAAAGTTCAATAATCAAATTTGTTAAAATCTGTGTTTATTCATTCTTCTACTCATTCCTTCATTTATTCTTTCATTCCTTGATTTATTCATTAATTCCATGACCTTACTTGTCGGAAGTTCCGATAAACCCTAATATAATTTACTCATTGTATAAATGTATGTTCACAAATATTTGGAACTAATTTGTCGTCTTATCGATTGGTCCATTTGTTCACTCATCCATCCATTCATTCATTCGTTCGTTCATTTGTCCATTCATTCATCGATTGGTGAATGGGTGGGCGAATGAGTGGGTGGATGGTTGGATGGGTGAATGAATGGACGGATTGAATGTCATAAATGAAAGTGCCGATAAACCCCAATAAAATGTATTCATTGTAAATGAAAGTGCCGATAAACCCCAATAAAATGTATTCATTGTATACAATTTTTATTCACAAGTATTTAAAACTGCCCTTGTCGTCCTGCTGATTCGTCCATTCGTTCACTTTTTCATCCATTCATTCATTCATTCGTCCACTCACTCGGTTGGTGAATGGATGGATTGTGGAGTGGGTGATTGTGGGGTGTGGGCTTGAATCGATGAATGAATGTCATAAATGTCAGAATTCGTAACCTGTTTGGCTTTAATCTGACGTGATGATCTGCTTTAGAAAATGCCGAAAGCTGTGCTTATTCACTCCTTCAATCAATCGTTTACTTATTCATTCATTCATTCAAAAAAAAAATGGCGGGTTATGAAGTAGGTTCGATGTAACATTGGAGAAAATCTTCTGGTTATTTCATTATGCTATCTATGTTCGACAGTTAGAGAGCCGACGTGATTCCAGTAATTTCAATGCGGGACGTGATGTTACCTTTGAACGTCTTCCTAATCTTTGAGGGCATTCTTTAGTTAATTATTTGAATGGATTTCATCTGTCACGTATTTTCGCGGTAGATTCTTTGGCTTTCTCGAGGCGATCGATCGATCGAATTTTACAGACTCTTCTAACGCATAATCAGGATGCCATCATCGTCGTTATCTAAACCAAGCACAGGATCTGCCAGTGTTTCTAATAATGACCTTAGAAAATTGATTCAGGATCTTGACGAGAGGCTTTTCAAGGGGTTTGATGGGATCAGATCGGAGATCCGAGACTTAAAAACTGAAATGACCTCAATAAAAGACGAAATGAGCTGTATAAAACAGAGTGTTTCCGAACTGAAAACTGATTATATAGACCTCTCTAATGCTGTTGCATATAATTCCGAAAAAGTAGAAGTCATAGAGAACAACATCATTCCTGATCTCGAACTAAAATGTGATGCCAAAATCGCGGAATTAGAGGAAAAGAGACTTTTAAGTGAAATACACGACAGAAAATACAACCTACTTCTGTATGGTATTAGTGAGGTGCAGAACGAGGACCCGTATACTCAAGTTGAACAGTTCCTTAAAAGCAATATCAAACTTGAAGATTCAGTGGCATCTGGCATAATCAGTAGAGCAGTCAATGTACACAGACTCCCTATGGCAAGACATGGTGATCACCAAGGGACACCTCCACCAAATCCATACATAATTCGAACAGGCAGTGACAGGGACAAACAGGAGATACTGAAAGGGGCTAAAAACCTTAAAGGCTCAAAAATGAGTGTGAGAACTGACCTCCCACCCTCCCTAAAAAAGGAAAGAGGTAGACTTTCTAACATAGCATACAAGCTAAGAACAGAGAAAGGTTTCAAGACAAGGATAAGAGTCAGTGGAGTCCGGGTGATTCTTGAATTCAGGAAGTCATTCACCGAAAGATGGAAAGAGAACACTGAGTGATTTGACAGAATAAGCCAAGTGAATTGTTTTCAAGTATAAATACTAACCTGGAGAATCAATGAGAATAAAAAGAAAATAAAAAGATAAAATAAAAAGAAAAACAGTTGACTTGGTAGATCAAAATTGTTGTAGGTGTTTGTTGTAAACTCATTCCACAGTATTTCCACATTTCTCAGGCACAAATCTCAGTTACAAAATCTGAAGATAATATAAAGATGCAAAAGGGTGCACACGAGCAGCTGAATAAATAAAGGTAACAGTCTAAATTAAACACATATTACATATGCTTATTGATATCTAATACACCCCCCCCCCCATCTCCCCATATGTATACTTCTTAATCTTAAATACTATCATAAACTGCCGTAAACTACTCTATGTGATCACAACTGTATTGGATGTCAATTAGCATCTGTCCCTTATTAGCTGTTAGTAATTACACATATAATTACATATTATATTTTAACTAAATAGCTGATACTGTTGTTTATTCATTGATATTACACTTTGACAAAAGGATGTGGAATCAGTATTATACCATGCAATCATACCTGTGCGGTAACCCTCCATCCTCACCACACCTTCCCCATGGGTACACTCAGTCTTAGCTGCATAATCATAATTTGTAAAAATACTAAATCTGATCTCAACTGTATTAGATATCGATAAGCATCTATCGTCCAGTAGGTACACACATAATTTAAATATTATGTTACACCTTAACATTATGTGTATACTTAGTCTTAGCTGTATAATGATAAATTGTATTAGATGCCGACAAGATTCCCTCGTCCATTAGCCCTCAGTAGGTACACTCATAATTTAAATATCATATTTCAATTTATAATCAAATACGATCAGAAACTGTAAAAATACTACATCTGATCTCAACCGTATTAGATACCGGTAAGCATCTATCGCCCATTAGCCACCAGTAGGTACACACATAATTTAAATATTATATTACAATTTAACATTATATGTGTATTCAGTCTTAGCTGTACAATCATAAATTGTATTAGATACCGACAAGCATCTATCGCCCATAAGCCCCCAGTAGATACACACATAAGTTAAATATTATATTACAATTTAACATTATGTGTGTACTCAGTCTTAGCTGTACAGTCATAAATTACATAAAATACTAAATCTGAACTCAACTGTACCGATACCGATAAGCATCTATCCTCCATTAGCCCTTAGTAGTTACACACATAATTTACATATTTTATTTCAATGTAAAAGCCTCTCTTGATTACAGTTGTATCTCATTCTGTGGCACACACCCTCACCTGTTGGATACAGCTGTGGGCATTTGTGGCAGGCTGAGATGCAGGCAATGAGAGCAGGTACCCCTTAGTACAAGTCACAGTTGTATCCAAATATACTACTCATTCATTTTGAATAAAATGATGGTAAGAATTGGTAACATAAATTTGTGTGACACACATAATTTAAATATTATATTACAATTTAACATTATATGTGTATTCAGTCTTAGCTGTACAATCATAAATTGTATTAGAAACCGACAAGCATCTATCGTCCATAAGCCCCTAGTAGGTATACACATAATTTTAATATTATATTACAATTTAACATTATGTGTGTACTCAGTCTTAGCTGTACAATCATAAATTACAAAAAATACTAAATCTGATCTCAACTGTACTGATACCGATAAGCATCTATCCTCCATTAGCCCTTAGTAGTTCACACATAATTTACATATTATATTTCAATGTAAAAGCCTCTCTTGATTACAGTTGTATCTCATTCTGTGGCACACACCCTCACCTGTTGGATACAGCTGTGGGCATCTGTGGCAGGTTGAGATGCAGGCAATGAGAGCAGGTACCCCTTAGTACAAGTCACAGTTGTATCCAAATATACTACTCATTCATTTTGTATAAAATGATGGTAAGAATTGGTAACATAAATTTGTGTGAAATGACTCAAATTTAAACTGCAAGGATGGGCATTATCTTACGGTCATATCACGATTGACAGCTGTTAAGTTTGACAACAACCGTACTTCATCTGGTGACCCAGAATATTACCACTTCATTTGACCACACTTATCTCCAGCTGTTCACAACAGATGTGTCTGTGCCTGGCCTATAATATCCACGGATTATGTCAGACAATAAATATCACTCGGACTTGTGTAAACAAATTATTCGGCATTATTGCCGTTGTTAACAATAATTGTAACATTTCTTGTTTTGGTGACACAACTGGCCAGTACGGGGCATATTGGCGACCTAAATTCGCAGTGGAAATTTAAATGTTCATGTATATGGGATACTGTATTTTAGGAATACCTGAAGTAAATTTTTTTATACTATTTCCACCAGAACTGGTCAGTGCACTGTGGCCATGGCTGATGGATTTGACAAAAATATTTTGAAGAATCAATATAAAACATGCATTTAGAGGCGGTCGTGACTGGATTTGATGGAAATATCTTCGAAAAAATACTTTGTAGGTAAAAAGTATACACGTAAGTCAGAATTGTACGGATAAACTATCACTTACAATTCTCTTTGTAAACGGAAAATCAACTTTTAATAGTTTTCTGCTCCACCAGTTGCTTTCAGTCGCTTTTTTGGCCAATGGTCCTTTGCAGCGAATTTCTACAAAGCTTTCATCTGATCTAGCCATGGCTGCTGTGAAGCAACCATGGCTGGATCGGATGAAAGCATTTGGGAAAATATTCACATGCCCAGGAGTAAAGATACACACTTACTATAATATCTTTTACAGTGGATTTCTACAAGGCTTTCATCTAGTATAGCCATGGCTGCTGTGAGGCAGCCATGACTTGATTAATGGCTGATGTCAATTAATGCAGCATTATCAAGTTTTACAGCGATCTCTTGACTTTTATTGATCTATAAATTGTTTTCGTATGGCCTGGTCATGCCTGCTATGTGGCAGCCATGACCAGGTACGATGAGGATATTAAAAAATAAAATAAAAAAATGACGGATTAATGGCTGATGTCAATTAATGCAGTATTATCAAGAAGGGGTAAAGGCTATATAAAAATAACATTACTGGACATTTTTTGATGAAATCATAAATTTAATACCAGGTGTAAGCAGCCATCGCTGGATCGGATGAAGATTTAGTAGAGGTTCGCTGCCCAGGAGCAAAGATAGACACTTTCCACTAGATACTTGCAATTACTTTCTTGGCCAATGGTCATTTGCAGCGAGTTTCTACAGGGCATACATCTGATCAAGCCATGACTGCTGTGAAGCAGCCACGGATGGATCTGACGAGAACATTTGGGAAAATATTCACATGCCCAGGAGCAAAGATAGACACTTACTATAATATCTTCGAAAAAATTCTCTCTAGGTGAAGATTATACACGTAAGTCAGAATTGTACACGGATAAATTACCACTTACAATTCTCATTGTAAATGGAAAATCGACTTTTAATAGTTCTTTGTTCCACTAGATACTCTTAATCACTTTCTTGCAGCGAATTTCTTCAAGGTCTTCATCTAATCTAGTGATGACTGCTGTGAAGCAGCCATGGCTGGATCCGATGAAGGCATTTGGGAAAATATTTACATGCCCAGGAGCAAAGATAGACACTTTTTACTAGATACTTGCAATTATTTTCTTGGCCAATGGTCTTTTGCAGCGAATTTCTACAGGGCATTCATCTGATCCAGCCAGGACTGCTGTGAAGCAACCATGGTTGGATCGGATGAAAGCCTTTGGGAAAATATTCACATGCCCAAGAGTAAAGATAGACACTTACTATAATAACCTTTACAGCGGATTTCTACAAAGCTTTCATCTAGTATAGCCATGGCTGCTGTGAGGCAGCCATGGCTGGATCTGATGAAAATGAATAGGAAAATACTCACAGGCCCAGGCGCAAAGACAGACACACACCATACTTGTAGTATCACGTGATTTATGGTGGTTGCTCACTAAAAACTGCTCTTACCTCAAAGTCAATTTTTAGGGGTTAGTTTTCAACTGGTGGATTTACATTTTGTACAGGATGCTGTTAAAGGAATGTTAAATCATGTGTTAATATGAAATTTGTATTTAGGATGACCGAATGATTGGAATTTGTCGAATTTAGTTTGTTGAGTTTGTGAAAATGAAGTCTGCACTTTGTTTACATTGGTAACGACATTGGTAACGACAAACTGATCTCCCTCCTCGTGAGTTTTGGTGATTCTGCTCTGGGAGTTTCCTGAGTTTTCTGAATAGTGTACCGATCATGTCAAGTTATTATTCACTGGTCAATACTGGTAAGTTTGAAGCCTAAGGGTTTCATGAATCGAGCCTTAGAGAAGAAAGACAGTTCAGTATAAATTTGACTTGTTCTCCTTTTTGGCTCTAACTGTACCGTGACAGCGTTTTACAACGGTGACTGATAATTCTACTCATGCGCGATTGGAAAATTCTTCTAAGTTTGTGATTAACAGTTCAGTCAATTCAATCACCTGCTCCAAATATCGGTCACAAAAGCGAATGATAATAAACCTTATCTAAAGTTTTTCATAGTATTTGAAGTCCGTGAGTAAAATAGAGACAAATTGGAATTAAGCCTGGTAAATAAACCTTAAGTATGAATGATTCTAATACCAGTACTGATATCACCTCTGCTCAAAGGGTTAGCGACGATGACAATAATAAGAGGAACAGATCGGCAATTAGTTCAACCCCCTCTCCAGATGGCAACAAAAAAGCTCGTGAATACACCAGCTCTGACGAGGAGCTTGATTTATCCGAATTTTGGAACTCTAGTTCACCTAGCGAGAGGCAGACTCAGCTGAGTCAAGACGCACGGATGATCCATGCCTTCACCAGGGTTCTAAGTAGTCCGTCTGTTAGGGAGTCCCTGAAATCGGTCTTCTTGGAGGCTGCGAATGAGCGAATTAGTGAATTGGAAAAGACAGTTGAAAATCTAAAAATAGAATTAAACTCTAAAGATAATAAAGTACAGGAACTCACCGACAGGTTAGACGATTTGGAACAATATGGTCGAAGGACCAATTTACGTCTCTCAGGTATAACCGAAAACACAGGAGAAGATACTGATAAAATTATTTTAGAGACTGCCAGTAAAATAGGTGTGGACTTGTCAATCGAGGACATTTCTCGTAGCCACAGAATTGGTCCAAAAGTGATCAATGGAAAGCCGATTGAAGCACGTCCCATCATATTTCGTCTCAATACTTACAGAATACGTAACACCCTTTTCCGTGCTCGAGCCAAATTGAAGTCTGTTAGCTTTCCATTTGGTTCTGATCGCCAACGGCACAGCCGCTCTGGTATCTTCATTAATGAGGACTTGACCAAAACTCGCGCAACCATAGCTCGAAGAGCTCGAGTTATGGTTCGCGACCAGAAGCTTCTGGACTCGTGGACTTTCGACGGAGTCATCTTTGCAAAGCATAGAGATGGCTCTGTCGAAAGGCTCACGAGCCCAAGGCAGATGGAACGCCTGGAGAATAAGTATAGAATTGTTCAGAAATTCGACTTAAATGCATCACAATCCTATATTATCAATTAGGTACTTATCACTTAATCTGGTCATCTCCCGACCATTAAACTTTTATATTAAAAGGTGTAGTGAACGTTATTAGATTAATAGCCACAAAATGACTTAATGTAACATTGCGAAGCAATGCTAATTAATAAGATGAACTGTCTACCTCTCAAAATCTCAAAATCAGCTAATCCCTCAACTTAATTGATTGAGCGCAAGCGACAATAAATTGTCAGGATATGGTGATAACTCGTTTATCTATTTTTTCTTTCTGGGCCATGGCTTATGATCCTTTATTAGAACGAGCTCGGTGAGCTCGTTAGGGTGAAGGCGCATTGGTTGTGTATTGAAGACAGAGATTAAAACGTTTTTTCAACTTTTTTGGTTATTTAATTTGAAGTCCGAAAATCTCGCTCTGTATTAGATAGATGGATAGTTTAACACTTTGCCGAGCTGGGAGCGAGTGATAACGTAAAAAACAACGTAATTCTGGCAGGATAACTGGTTTGCTTTACGACCGCTTGAACCATGCGAGCGGCGCAATATTAATGACTCTTTTTTCATAAAGTTGTCCTTCCAGAGCATGGCCTATGGCCCCACAATGGAATGAGCTTCGGGCTCATTCCAATGTGGGGACATGGTCTGTGTGTGGGAGACAGGATTTGAAGCAATCTCCTTTCCTTACTCTTAAATCGATATTGTGATTTTGAACTTACTGCATTAAATGTCACGATAGGGTAGGCGTCACTTCGTGTTAGGGACCAGGTGAAACTACCAACAGGTAAATTGATAATATACATAGCCATAAGCCAGTTGATAGTAGATTGGCATGGTGGCCATATTATGTTGTTGTTACAAACTCTAATATTCAACATGATTGCGACAATAGAGTGGCGTTGTGGCCATATCATGCTGCTTTTTGATGATGCAGGATTTCTACAGATAATATATTTTACAATTATGGAGGGGCGATATATTCTGGTGCTATTAGCACGCTCCTGTTGCCAGACGGTACACGTTATTGTAGGCTGTACTGTACCTATACGAACGTGTATATATATTATCTGGATTAGAGTATCCTAGATGTGATAATGTCCTCCTGGACCACCCGTGATTCTTCACCAACTGAGTGATATTATAAATATATTTCGCCAGGTCCAGTCCTGGCTGCTGCGAAGCTATTAGCACGCTCCTGTTGCCTGACGGTCCATTTTTTTGTAGGCTATACTGTACCTATACGAACGTGTATATACTTTTACATATATATTATCGTGACTAGAGTATCCTAGATGTGATAATGTCCTCCTGGACTACCCGGGATTCTTCACCTATTGAGAGATTTTATGATATATTTCGCCATATCCAGTCATGGCTGCTGCGAAGCAGCCATGGCTGATCTTGGTGAAACATACTTTACAGTTATGGTGGGCGATATATTCTAGACTACCCGGGATTCTTCACCTATTGAGAGATATTATGATATGTTTCGCCATATCCAGTCATGGCTGCTGCGAAGCAGCCATGGCTGGTCTTGGTGAAACATACTTTACAATTATGGTGGGCGATATATTCTGGCGCTATTAGCACGCTTCTGTTGCCTGGCGGTCCATTTCATTGTAGGCTCTACTGTACCTATACGAACGTGTATATATGTTTATATATATATATTATCGTGACTGGAGTATCCTAGATGTGATAATGTCCTCCTGGACTACCCGGGATTCTTCACCTTCTGAGTGATATTGTAATATATTTCGCCATGTCCAATCATGGCTGCTGCGAAGCAGCCATGGCTGGTCTTAGAGAAAAATACCTTACAGTTATGGTGGGGCGATATATTCTGGCGCTATTAGCACGCTCTTGTTGCCTGACGGTCCACTTTATTGTAGGCTGTACTGTACCTATACGGACGTGTATACATGTTTATATGTATATATTATCGTGACTAGAGTATCCTAGATGTGATAATGTCCTCCTGGACTACCCTGGATTCTTCACCTACTGAGTGATATCATAATATATTTCGCCAGGTCCAGTCGTGGCTGCTGTGAAGCAGCCATGGCTGGTCTTGGTGAAAAATACTTTACAGTTATGCATGGCTGGTCTTGGTGAAAAATACCTTACAGTTATGATGGGGCGATATATTCTGGCGCTATTAGAGCGCTCCTGTTGCCTGACGGTTCACGTTATTGTAGGCTATACTGCACCTACACGAACGTGTATATATGTATATATATATATTATCTGGATTGGAGTATTCTAGATGTGATAATGTCCTCCTGGACTACCCGGGATTCTTCACCTATTGAGAGATAGTATGATATATTTCGCCATGTCCGGTCATGGCTGCTCCGAAGCAGCCATGGCTGGTCTTGGTGAAAAATACTTTACAGTTATAGTGGAGTGATATATATATATGTATACTATCTGGATTAGAGTACCCTAGATGTGATAATGTCCTCCTGTACTACCCGGGATTCTTCACCTATTGAGTGATATTATAACATATTTCGCCATGTCTGGTCTTGGTGAAAAATACTTTACATTTATGGTGGGGTGATATATTCTGGCGCTATTGATATATTATTGGTCAACACACAATCCAGTCTTAATGGTGGGGTATCTGCAATGACATTGCTATAGATCACGTTACTTGTACAGCTGGATATTTCCCCCTCGCAAGCTTACTCACACCTATAAGCCACCCCCTCCCCATTCCACCAAACATATTTACGATGTTAAGGTGTCGTCATACAGAATGTTTCTGTGATCACACTTGCTTCATTTATCCGCTTCTCAAATATTTGAGCACGACTCGGCAAGCAAATCAACTGGGACATCCTTATTCCACCCGCCCCACCGTCTTGCAAGTGCCATTATTATTATTATTATTATTATTATTATTATTATTATTATTATTATTATTATTATAACCATTATTATTATTATTGATTGTTATAATTATTATTATTATTACTGACTAATCTTTTCCTAGAATACACACATTTGTTGCAAGATGGAATGTTTTTCATGGTATGGGGTGAATCCCACTTGCTTACCACTGCATTGTAACAGGCAGCCCTTCTTGACAACTTTCGACATTTCGTGTCGGAAGGGCCTTCCGTTCTCCTTCACTCTTCCAGGTGTCCTTATTTTTCTGGATTTGGAAGTAAAAGATTGCTTGCCAGACTACATAAATCTTGCCGACTCTTGCTCGAGATTAAATACTGTGCGTAACTATGCTTTAACATTTTCCTCCTGATGTATATAAGGATAGATAAATATACTGGCGGACTGTCGGAGGTGCACATGTAGCTCCATATGTATGTGCATGTGAAGATACATGTGAGTGTCTGGCGGTCTGTCAGTGTATCTATACAAAGGTATTTATGTCAGAGTATGCATGCACTGACTTGTCGGGTGTGGGGCTGTACAGAGGGAATGGACATCCGGACTGAGCGGCTGTTTTGGTTTAGTTAACAGTAGTAGTGTTGACGGATGTGTGTGTGTGGGTTTGTGGTCGTGCATGTGTGTGAGGGTGTGCGCAGGTGTATGGACGTGTCAAATAAGTTTACACGTATATATTTCCAAATGCTTCTCTCCATAATTTGCCCTTGGTTTACAATACAAAATCCAATCATTCTTCAATTTCTCCATATGTAACATCCACTTAATAACTAATGGTGCTTGACTTTGAGTTTAAGCATTTCATATCAGATTGCTTCATGGGATGCTTTTTCAATACGTTATTCGTATATTCTACCATTATTTTTTTATACCCCATTTCAAAGCTACTCTATCCACTCTTCTTCAAACCCAAACCTTCTCGTAACCAATCTGAGCTCAACTCTTACCAATGTAGAATAGTCGTGTTATTGAAAGTTACCAGTCTCCGGGCACCGTGCAGATTTTACCATCCACAAATTACATAGTGTGTAGTCTAGATTCCTACCGTGCCCGGATTGGTACATTCAGTACTGCAATATATGTCTGTGACCTCAAACGAAAACTAAGCAAGGAGCAGTCCCTGTGTCTTCTAACGTATTTGTATTTGCGCAGTGTAGGGATCAGTCTTCAGGTTAGCTTAACTGTGCTGTCAGCCTTGTTTCATCTTTCCGATTCACAAGATCAACCACTTGATAGGTGTGTGGAATTTACGAGACCCAACTTTCTTGGAGGAGGTGCTAGAACCCCACTGACACCAAACTCAATGGCTCCAAAACTAATCGAGTCCGATATGTGGCATCTTACAATTTTGGTAGCATTGTTCCTGGCCCCACTCTTGTTATTGTCCGGGGACATTGAATTAAACCCTGGGCCTGCCTCCGTAAACACTTCTTGTAGCCAAAATTCATTGAAAATCTTCCATATAAACATTCAAAGCCTCAAGCCAAAATTGAACATTATAGAGTATGAATCGTCATCATATGACATACTAGCCTTCACCGAGACTTGGCTTCAAAGCTGCGACCAAATATCTGATATAATGATTAGTGGCTTCCAGGAACCATTGCGGCGTGACCGCTTATCGAGGGGAGGGGGCGTTGCCATGTACATAAAGGATGGCTTGTGCTTTCGGCGTAGAACTGACCTCGAGGTAAATAACACTGAGTGCCTTTGGGCTGAGGTGTTTACAAATTACAGTAAATCAATACTAGTTGGAGTATTCTACCGACCACCCAGTAGTACTTCAGATATCTGGGATAGCATTACAGCTTCTGTTGATAGAGCCAAAGATACTTCAATCTCTGACCTAATCATTACTGGGGATTTTAATGAAAACCAAAATGGTTCCTCCCGAGGACATTTCCGTGAATTAAGCAACTATTTTAATCTGAGGCAGCTTGTGGAAGAACCAACGAGCTTTACTGAGTCATCTGCTACACTGATTGATCTGTTTGCTGTAAGTGATACAGTTCCTGTACTAGAATGTGAAGTTCTAGAGCCCCTTATTCCTGACATGTCTCGATATCATTGCCCAATTTCAATTGAGGTTGAATTTAAAAAAACAACGTCCAAACACTTTAGGAGACGCATTTGGCTGTATCCGGAAGGGGATTACAATGCTTTGAACAACGCCTTCAACAGTGTAGACTGGAATAGCCTGTTCGATAATTCATGTCTAGACACTGTAATCTCTAACTTTACCGAGATCCTACTTAACACGGCATCTAAATTCATCCCCAACAAAGATATAACTTCCAGACCCAATCAACCCAAATGGATGCATAACCAGATTCGCTTACTGATTAGGCAAAGGACCCGATTATATCGCAGAGCAAAGCGCTCAGGTTTACCGTACGACTGGGATAAATATAAACGTAAACGTAATGAGGTCGTATCAGCAGTTAGGAAGGCCAAAGCCACGTATATTTCAAAAGTTCAATCAACATTGAGTTGCCCAAATACATCATCGTCGGAGTGGTGGAAAACCTTAAAAACATTTATCAGTAGAAATACCCCAGAAATCCCAACTTTAAATCACTTGAATAAACTCTATTCAACCAATCTTGAGAAGGCGGAAGTGTTCAACGGATACTTCTGTTCCATTTCAACATTGGATGACACAAATGCAACTTTACCCGACTCATCTGAACCAGTCCTGCATTCATTTGATAAAATAATTTTAGTAAGCACTGAAGTGTATGAAGCAATGAAGAGTATTAAGATATCGAAGGCGTCCGGCCCTGACCTCATAAGTCCACGGCTCCTGAAGGAATGCAGAAGTTCATTATGTGTACCACTTACGACATTATTTAATATCCTTTTAAAAAACTGTTATTTTCCACAATTATGGAAAAAAGCCAATGTGGTGCCGGTATTAAAAAAGAAACCTTCTAATGCTGTTACCAATTATCGCCCGATATCACTAATTAGCTGTACTGGCAAGTTACTTGAAAAGTGTGTGTTTAAAAGATTATGGCATTTCCTATGCGATAACAATATACTGAGCCAGTTCCAGTCAGGGTTTACCCCAGGTGATTCAACGGTATTACAACTGACAGATCTCTATGATGAATTTTGTCATGCCCTTGACGACGGTAAAGAAGTTAGAGTTGTTTTTTGTGATGTCAGTAAAGCGTTTGATAAGGTATGGCATGTTGGTCTTATACACAAGCTTGAGAAAATAGGGATATCTGGCGATCTACTTTGTTTTTAAAATCTTACCTCTCTGACCGGTATCAGCGGGTTGTGGTAGCCTCTGAGGTGTCCTCCTGGAGACAAGTAACGTCTGGTGTTCCACAAGGTTCCATTCTGGGCCCACTCTTATTCCTGATATACATTAACGACATTACGGAAAATTTACTGAGCAGCATTCGTCTATTTGCAGACGATACATCCTTATATCTCATAGTAGAGAATCCTGATCAAGCTGCAGTCTTAATCAATCGTGATTTGGCAACAATCGAAGATTGGGCCAAAACATGGCTGGTTGAGTTCAATGCTCAAAAAACAGAAACTATGCTAATATCCCGTAAAATTAATGTTCCTGGACATCCACCCTTATATCTAAGTGGAACAGGAATTACTGAGGTTACCAGTCATAAGCACTTAGGTGTAATATTGAACAAAAATTGTACGTGGAATGACCATATTGACCACGTTTGCTCTAAAGCTTGGTCACGTATCGATATGCTTAGAGCCCACAAGTTTACTCTTGAACGAAAAGTCCTCGAACGAATATATTTTGCTTTCATTAGACCTCTATTAGAATATGCTGGCTGTGTCTGGGACAACTGCTCAGCAATGCAAGCAGCTGACTTGGAGAAAATACAGATAGCGGCAGCAAGAATAGTTACTGGTGCCACTGTGAGCGCCAGTAGAAGCCTCCTCTATACTGAAGTTCAATGGGATACACTACAAGAAAGACGCCGTAAGCACAAGCTTACTCAGTTCTTCAAGATGTATCATGAGCTAACACCTCCATATATCTCTATCAGAGTTCCCCCATCAGTGCATCCATCAATCAAAGTCACAATCTCCGATCTGCAATTAACCACCGTATTCCCTTCTGCCACACTAACTTATACCAATCCTCATTTATCCCGGATGTTACCAATCAGTGGAACAGATTACCAACCTCGGTAAAAGAAAATTCTTCCCTCACAAATTTTAAAAGGTTCTTAAATAGTGCAAACCAACGACCACCGATATTTTACACTGGTGCTAAATCCCGTGCTGCACAAATCTATCATTGTAGGCTACGCTTGCATTGTAGCGGTATCAATGCCCACCTCTATGACAACCATCTATCGTCATCCCCACTGTGCCAGTGTGGTGACCCAGAGACAACTGAACATTTTCTCCTGTATTGTCCAATACATGATGCTGCACGCGACTCAACAATCAATACATTGCCTTTCACATTTGACCTCTCCACGCTTCTGTTTGGGTCTGAATGGTTGGACAACTCTAAAAATGCGCTTGTATTCGGAATTGTACAGGATTATATCACACTGAGTGGGCGCTTCCAGTGAGTCATTTCCATTTGTAGTTCTTTGGGGAATGATTTATCATCATTTCACATATTCGTTATTCAAACATTTGTGACTGATGTGATGACTTTCCAGCACGGAATATATGTCTTTGGTGTCGACGGTTTGGGAGTCGATTGTGGCCGCGGCCGTTGTCGGGGCTGGTTGGCTGCTCTCTTCTCGGTGGTGGGTGAGGGGGAGTGGCATTTGTGGTGTGACAGGTGTTGCTCCCCCGCATCCGTTGCTTGGGGGGGGAGGGGGGGGGGGGCTTGTCGGTCCTGCCGGTGGGCGCGGCTATGCACGTTTCTCAAATTGTGGATAGTACATGCATCTGAAGTGTGAATAATGCAGCCTTATTTGCATTCTGTGCGTTAGTGCCACAGGACGCCAGGCTACGACGGAGCCGTCGTGGGCAATTCGGGCTCCGCGCCTGGGCTGTGTTTCCTCGCGTGCATCGATCTAGGAAGTCTAGGATAAACAAGATGTAGATTTTTTGTGGCTTTTAATAGATTAAATTTGATTGATAGTTTGTAAATGCTAGATGCACGCGCGTTAATGGCGGCTCAGGTGTGGATCCCGGGTGAGTCCGCTTTAATGACACCGCTAGCAGCATATTCTCTGAGGTTGCGTATAATAACTCTCATTTGTCGGGTGTGCGTTGAGCTCAGTCTGGTTGAAACTATATCTCTCTCTCTCTCTCTCTCTCTCCCTCTCTCTTTCTCTCTTCTCTCTTTTTGTATACCCCCATTTCATGTTTAAACAATATTTTACATAGTGCAAGCAACTACCTGCAATTTTTTTCAGACTTTCTTGGGAGACAGCTTAACATAAGCTTATAGCTTACTGCTGAATCCCACCCATACATCTTGTATATCAACTATGTTGAAATACCTTTATGCATACACCTGTATTACAAGTCTCCATGAACATTATGTAATTATCATTTACCTGTATGTATAATATTATAATTCATGAATAAATATTGTTTAAACTACACCATAATACGCTGAGAAATCTATGCACTTTCTTCAACAGTGAACACTTTGTGCTTTATCGATATTCAAACACTTGAACTGTTCTCATCTGGCCTAGTCATGATGAAAACAGTAGGTGATATACGAAAGTAAAGATATGCATATATTCTACTATCCGAAGAAATTTATTGATTTACAGCGATCGCTTGACTTCTATTGATCTATAAATTGTTTTCGTATGGCCTGGTCATGCCTGTTATGTGGCAGCCATGACGAGATACGATGAGGATATTAAAAAATAAAAAAAAAAAACTGACGGATTAATAGCTGATATCAATTAATGCTGTATTATCAAGAAGGTGGTAAAGGCTATAAAAAAAAATAACATTATCGGACATTTTTTGCTGAAATTACAAATTTAATACCAGGTGTTAGTTGAGTCACCTTCCTTACTAGTGACTCATATTGAGTTGGGAGACAGCCATGGCTGAAAGTGATCAGGGCATCGGTCGGGCACATGGTAAATCGTCCCCTGAGCTCCAATCCGTCCTATGTACCAGTAGGTACGTGGGACGGAGTGGAACTCAGGCGACGTACTTGAATCCAAATGGTACAAGCACATTTGGTCCCCCTTGTGTTTGATCACAATTGTACAGCGTTCGGTGAAGCTGAACAACCCGTGTTGATAACCACCCAATTCACGGAAGTTTGTGAACAACCTTCTTCATTCACTGTGCTCGTAAATTAGGGAAACGATCTCAACTATGTCAAATGCTCCGCACGCCTGGTTGACTAGAATTCAAACTGCAGGGATGGGTATTATATTATGGTCATATCACGAGTGACAGCTGTTAAGTTTGATAACAACTGTACTTCATCTAGTTTGTGAACAACCTTCTTCATTCACTGTGCTCGTAAATTAGGGAAACGATCTCAACTAACCAGGTCAAATGCTCCGCACGCCTGGTTGACTAGAATTCAAACTGCAGGGATGGGTATTACATTATGGTCATATCACGAATGACAGCTGTTAAGTTTGATAACAACTGTACTTCATCTGGTGACCCAGAATATTACCACTCCATTTGGTGACACTTATCCCCAGCTGTTCATAACAGATGTGTCTGTGCCTGACCTATCATATCCATGGATCATGTCAGACAATAAATATTACCCGGGCATGTGTAAACAAATTATTCGTCATTATTGCCGTTGTTAAAAATGATTGTAACATATCTTGTTGTGGCGACACAACTGGCCTGTACGGGGCATTTTAGCGACCCTAATTCGCAGTGGAAAATTAATTTTCATGTATCCAGGATTTTGCATTTTAAGTAACACATAAAGTATATTTTTATACTATTCCCATCGGAACTGGTCAGCGCGCTGTGGTCAGGGGTATTTCGATTTGACAAAAATATTTTTTTTCGTAAATGGAAAATCAACTTTTAATAGTTTTTGTTCCACTAGATACTTTTAATCACTTTCTTGCAGCGAGATTTCTACAGGGCTTTCATCTGATCTAGCGATGGCTGCTGTCGAGCAGCCATCGCTGGATCGGATGAAGGCTTTGTGGAGGTTCGCTGCTCAGGAGCAAAGATAGACACTTTCCACCAGATACTTGCAATTACTTTCTTGGCCAATGGTCCTTTGCAGCGAGTTTCTACAGGGCATTCATCTGATCAAGCCATGACTGCTGTGAAGCAGCCATGGCTGGGTCTGACGAGAACATTTGGGAAAATATTTACATGCCCAGGAGCAAAGATAGACACTTACTATAATATCTTCGAAAAAATACTCCGTAGGTGAAGAGTATACACGTAAGTCAGAATTGTACACGGATAAATTACCACTTACAATTCTCAATGTAAATGGAAAATCAGCTTTTAATAGTTCTGTGTTCCACTAGATACTCTTAATCACTTTCTTGCAGCGAATTTCTTCAAAGTCTTCATCTGATCTAGTGATGGCTGCTGTGAAGCAGCCATGGCTGGATCTGATGAAGGCATTTGGGAAAATATTCCCATGCCAGGAGCAAAGATAGACACTTTCTACTAGACACTTGCAATTACTTTCTTGGCCAATGGTCCTTTGCAGCGAATTTCTACAGAGCATTCATCTGATCTGAAGGGTTCAGAATATTTTCCCAAGTGTTCTCGTCGGATCCAGCCATGGCTGTAAAGCAGCCATGGCTGGATCTGATGAGAGCATTTGGGAGAATATTCACATGTCCAGGAGCAAAGATAGACACTTTCTATAATATCCTTTATAGCGAATGGTGATAATGGTGGCTGGTGAGCAGCCATGGCTGAATTCGATATGAAACCTTGACAGATCGTCCCCTGAGCTCCAATCCGTCCTATTTGCTAGCAGGCACATGGGTCGTAGTGGAGCTCGGGTGACGAAATGTACCGGAATCCAAATGGTACAAGAAACGCAAATTGTAGCACACTTGGTTCCGCGTGTGTTTGATCACAATTGTACAGCGTCGGTGAAGCTAAACAACCCGTGTTGATAACCTCCCGATTCAGGGGATGTTTGTGAATTGCCGTCTTCATTTTCTGTGGTTGTAACTCAGGGAAACGGTCTCAACTAACTAGGTCAAATGCTCTGCTCGCCTGTTTGACTAGATTCATAGATTGACCCTTTGCCAAACGCCTCGTCCAAAACTGACAAACGCTATTCAAAAAAGTCGCAACTCAAATTTATTGGTTTTTTTTTTTTTTTTTAGTTTTTGTCTCGTGAACGTGGCGTATGGCCCATCATTGGAGCGAGGTCGTTGAGCTCGTTTCGATGATGGGTCATGGGGTGTGTTTGGGGGACGGAAGGTGAAAGGGTTCATGCATATATGAATTCGAAAAGTGTCGTCTGCTATCCACGTTGGGTAACGGGTATATAGACTCATTACGGCGACTGTGCTGTTGGCAAACGGTGACCCAATTGCTGGACAGCATAGTGTGGTGGAGCATTCACATCCTCAAGTAGGATAACTGGGTTTGCTTTCTCCTCCCTCTCCCCTCTCACCCTCTCCCGTCCCCTCTCTGGTTTATCTCCTGTGGCCCTTAATCGAAAAGACACCTATATAACCCTGGTGTTGTAAGAGGAGCAAAGTCGAAACAACCCTTTAGTGACAAACATTTACCAGTTGGATTTTCTCTGAAGTTCCAATCTTCACGAATGTTGTATATATATGTTATATTTTTTCTTGACATCACCAAAAATTATGACTCTACTTTTTACCTTCATTTACTTACTCATATATTAATGAATACCCAATGCACGGACACCGAGAATAGAAATTGTGATCCCAAAATGTCCAGACCCTTGGTTGCTTTCTCCACTACGTTAAGTAACTATGGCTAATGCCATATCTATCACTGGATGAGATCCAAACAAATAACACTTATGATTTCATGGCAAAACTGAACGAGGCTATTTCTTCTGATGAACAAGACATGGCCGCCCTTCCATTCAATATTTCTGATCCTGTTTGTAAGTATTTTACTCCAAGTGAATTTAAAGATGAAATCTCAAGTACGAATAAATCTCTGTCTCTACTTAATATTAATTGCCGCAGCTTGAACGCTAACTTTGAAAATCTCCAAAATTTACTGGTCGACTTGCAAACAAACTCTAACTTTTTAGACGTGATAGGCATGACGGAAATATTTAATGTCAAACCAAATATAGAATATCAACTTGAAGGATACCACTCCCTAGTTTCTCGTATGCGCCCCGATGATGATGATGGCAGGGGTGGTGTCGGAATGTTCATAAATGACAGTATTCCCTTCAAAATCCGAAACGACTTATCTGTCTTTATACCACACGTGTTTGAATCTTTGTTTGTGGAAATATCCACTAAGAAAAAGGGTATCGTCGGAGTAATTTATAGACCGAACTCAGCACCTAAAGCAGACATTGACACATTCCTTTCTACATTAACTGAATTATTGGACACCTTAAGTAAGGAAAATACGAAAGTTTACCTCATGGGGGACTTTAACATAGACTTGCTCAACGTAAATTCGCACAGTAAAACAAATACCTTTATAGATTTACTATTCAGTGCGGGTTTTATACCCGCTATCACAAAGCCGACGAGGGTCACAGAATTTTCTGCTACCCTGATTGATCATATTTTTAGTAACAATATCAATAAACTTATGTCAGGAATTATAATTACTGACGTCAGCGATCATTTTGCTACGTTTTACATAGAAGTAGCAGACAAACGCCCACTCCCTCAAATGCCAAATTATAGACGAACATTCAGTAGTGAGAATATCACTCGGTTCAAAAATTCTTTATCAGTTTGTGACTTCTCTGAAGTCATAAACGAGGTTTGTCCAGACGCGGCATTCAATAGGTTCCTTGATATATTCTACGAAGCGTTTGAACAAGCATTTCCAAGAAAAGCTATGCCCATAAACAAAAAGTATATCAGACGTGAAACATGGATGACGCAGGGCTTATTACAGTGCGCTCAGACGAAACATAAATTGTACGTTAAAAAATTAAAATCTCCAAACATCCAAAACACAAAAAAATACAAGGATTATTGTCATGAATTCAACCGCTTGAAACGAATCTGCAAAGCAGATTACTATAACAAGATACTATTCGAAAACAAAGGTAATATTAAAAAAACATGGGAAATTCTTCGGAAAGCTATATACAAGTCAAATAACAACAGACCACTTCACCCCTCCTTCCTAGATGGAAACACGGAATTAACTGATCCGAAAGGAATCGCCGACCGATTCAACAAATACTTCGCTGATATTGGGAAGTCTACAAGCAGTCAAGTGCCCACGACTCAACGTCGATACTCGGATTACCTGAGCGGCAACAGTAGAGACTCTTTCTTTATTAGCCCCACCAATAAACAGGAGATAATCATTTGTGTTCACAAACTAAGAGGCAAATCAACCAAAGATAGTAATGACATGTCCACAAAACTATTGAAGGAAATAATTTTGGAGGTAGCAGATCCGCTGTCTCATATAATCAATCTGTCCTTCACTACAGGGAGAGTGCCGGACAAAATGAAAATGGCCAAAATTATACCTATTTTTAAATCAGGTGATCCACAACTATTTACTAATTACCGCCCTATAAGTATTCTCCCAATATTCTCGAAAATATTGGAAAAAGTAATGTACTCACGTCTATACACATTCTTAGAAGAACATGAAATCATATATAAGTACCAATTTGGGTTCAGAAAGGGACACTCCACTGTGCATCCTATTCTGCATCTCATAAACCAGGTTGTAGAAGCAAATGATAAACTTACGAAGGACTGCACACTTTCAGTTTTTCTAGACTTTTCAAAAGCCTTTGATACCATCAATCATACAATCCTGCTGAAGAAACTTGAAAGTTATGGTATTAGAGGCTTAGCTAATTCCTGATTCCAAGATTACTTAACAAGAAGATGCCAGTCTGTGTCTTTCAAGGACAGCACATCTGATTCGTTGGAAGTCACGACTGGTGTACCACAAGGTTCCATTCTAGGTCCTATCCTTTTCTTATTATACATTAACGACATCAGCCATTCAACCCTGCACAATATGCTGTCCTTTGCAGATGATACTACAGTTTTTGCGTCAAGTAACAATCTAGACAATTTGATAGACGAGACCAACATCGAACTAGGAAAAATCAGCGAATGGTGTTCCGCAAATGGATTATGTCTTAACGCAAATAAAACAAAATGCATCTTATTGCACCCTCAAAATGATTCTTACAACGCTGCTAGTAGAACAATATCCCTAAACAACACAGATATTCCATTTGTTGGAAACCAGAACGATGAAAAAACAGTCAAATTCCTAGGAATCCATATGGACGAGAATCTAAAATTCAAACAACATACTTCAGTAATCTGTCTAAAAATGGCTAGGGCAATCTTTGCCCTTAATAGGGCAAAAATAATTCTTCCTTTTAAAGCCCTAAAGACATTGTATTTTTCACTTATACATAGCCACCTATTGTATGGTATACTTGTATGGGGTCACGCACCATCAAGCAGAATTCTTACTCTGCAAAAAAAGGCTATTCGCATAATAACGAACAGAAAATATACCTCGCACACAGCACCTCTATTTAAAAAATGTGGCATACTAAAATTTGAAGACTTATATAAGTTACACGTCCTTTTGTTCATGTTCGATTGGTATCATGATAGATTACCAGTGTCTTTTGACGGTACTTTTGAAATTTACAGAAATCCTTCTGGAATGGAAACCAGGCAAGCTGGGAATATACGTACAAACAAACCGAGAACGCGTTTCTCGGCGGACCTACCGTTACATTCTTTTCCAAAGGTATGGAATGATTTAAACCCTGAAATACAGCAATATAGTAGGCCCTTATTCAAAAAGAAAATAATCGATACAATTTTAGATTCTTATTCTTCCACAATCATTTGTACCAATCCATTTTGTCCCGACTGTATATCAACTTAAAGAGATCTCACCAAAAATACTGCACTCTGAGGTTTGTTGGGTCCTCAAGAAGGATAACTGGGTTTGCTTTCTGTTCTCCTTTCTGGTGATTGGTCCGGATCGCCTGGGTTGGGCGAATATGAACCCCATATGGGTTCATGTTTGCCCAACCCAGGTGATTTGGTTTAGTTCTTGACCCCGTCGA
This sequence comes from Pictodentalium vernedei, assembly GCA_031216915.1. Taxonomy (NCBI): domain Eukaryota; kingdom Metazoa; phylum Mollusca; class Scaphopoda; order Dentaliida; family Dentaliidae; genus Pictodentalium; species Pictodentalium vernedei. The sequence goes on from CM062295.1 coordinate 335,732,120, forward strand.
TTTTAGAATGTACATTAAAGTAATAACTTATTTGTTTCCGGTCTGCGCATTGGGAACGTTCCACTCAATTTGAATCCATGAAGACAAGAATAAAAGGGCAATGATGTCAAGAAAAAGAAAATTGTGTGGGATGGCAGGAAGACAGCCTCTCAGGCTATGTTATCTCCATGCAGTGTACACTCACTTTATAATTTGTTTTATTTGTCTCACATTGTATATCTGTATGCTGCAGAATAAAATTTCAATTTCAATTTCATTCATTGACTACGGGTGTTGATTTCAAGTGCTGATAAAACCCAATAAAATCCTTTTTCATTGCATAAAATTTAGGTTCACGAGTACCTAAAACTAATCTGTCTACTTATTGATTCATCCATTCGCTCACTCGTACGTTCATCCACCGATTCCTTCCGGTGGTGAACGGGCGAGTGAGTGAATGAATGAACGAATTCCAGTAATATCTGATACCATACCTTTCTACCATAATTCGACTAGACGTTCTCGCAGTGATAAAAGTACTTGCGGAAGTTGTTCAAACCAGAGTTTACACTTCTTGGTACATGTTCTACCAGAGATAAAGATGACGACACAGACCTCAAAACTCAATGAACAGATTTGTTAAAATCTTTGTTCCTTCATTCTCCTGCTCACTCGTTAACTTATTCTTTCATCCCTTGATTTATTCACTTATTCCATGACCTCATTTGTCGAATGTGCTGATAAACCCCAATAAATACTCATTGTATAAAATTTATGTTCAAAAATATTTAGAACTGCTTTGTTATCTTATCGATTCATCCATTTGTTCACTCATCTTCAGTTCATTCATTCGCTCGTCCATTTATTCACTCGGTTGGTGAATGGATGCTCGAGGGTGTGGATGGATGGTTGGATGGGTGAATAAGTGGATGAATTGACAGTCAGAAATGAAAGTGACGATAAACCCCAACACACATTTATTCACTATACAAAATTTACGTTCACAAGTATTTAAAGCTACTCTTGTCTTACGGTTTCATCCATTTGTCCACAATAATAATAACTTTTATAATATAGTCATTTACTTGAAAATGAATTATGTATATATGTTTTTGTTTACATTTTTGTATTTTAACTGGTCTATACTTTTAACCAGTCCACACTGCATATGACTTTGCGTGGACCATTTAGAATTTTACTCAAGTTTGCTTTTACACTGCAATGGGTCCTCCTTAATCGAGGTGCACGTTTTTGTAATTTTGCTTTTACCCTCCTTCAGTTACATGTAATCACACTTCAACTTAATCTCCTTCAGTTACCTGTAATCACACTTCAACCTGAATATAAGGTCACATAACTTTCTGCCAGCATTCCCGGTTGGCCACATCAAGTCAATCAATGGTGGGTAACAGAACAATGGACGAGATCCAGAGTAAGAAAGAATATGATTTTAGATTTATCTGTAATCAGAGACAATTCGATCTAAACATAGGTGAAGACTCTGTTACCCCTATAGAACGACTTCAAAATGAATCCCATTACTATTCACCAAACGAAATCCCATATAAATTTCAATATTCAAAATGGAGGATTTTCGCTATTCCATCTCAATTGCCAGAGTCTCAAAGCGCATTGGGGTCCTCTTAAAGAGCTGCTCTGTGAAGAGATTCTCACAATCAGTTTGACATTATAGGTCTTACTGAAATATTTCAAATTCCGCTAAATATGTCATACCCATTAAACGGTTACCACAGTCTAATTAAAAACACAAGGCCTGATGGACACGATGAACGCAGTGGTGTGGGAATTATATCAAAGAGGATATAGCTTTCAAAAGACGCCATGATCTTTCCTTCTTAATCCCACACGTTTTTGAATCTTTTTTCATTGAAATCCAATTTTGTAAATGTATCAAAACAGTGGGGGTAATATATAGACCTAATACTCAACCGAAAGCAGATATAGATCTCTTTCTGTCCAAACTAAATTAGTTAGAAGATAAACTGAATAATGAGAACAAAAAAAAACTTATATTGTAGGTGATTTTAACATCGACCTCTTGAAAGCAATAACTCACAGCAATACCACCAAATATGTTGATATTATGGTTAACCAGGGCTTTCTACCACACATCACAAAACCAACGTGAGTAACCAGCCATTCGGCAACTCTAACTGATCATATGTTTTCAAAAAAAAAAATGTTCACCTGTTTCTGGCATTATTATTACGGATGTATCCGATCACTTTGCCACTTTTTATGCAGAAACTCATCAAAACCCTTCAGATATCCCAACGAGTACGCTGAAGCGCAAGATAGATAAATATAGTATAGCAAACTTTAACACACTTTTATCTCAGACTGACTTTTCATCAGTTTATGAGGCTAATTGCCCAAATTTTGCATATGATATATTTTCTAACATACTTTCGTCAGCTTACGAAAACGCATTTCAACCGAGACGCATGCCACTAAGTAAACGACTCATAAAACAAAATCCGTGAATGTCCAAAGGGCTCCTAACCTCATCATGTAATAAATTAAATTTTTGCAATAAAAAACTAAAAGCACCGACAGAATTGTATTTTTCGGCGTTTCGCAGTATAGCCAAAAACTATTGTCTCCAGTGTTTTCATATGTCGCTATGGCGTTTACGGGTAGCCGTATTGTTTTTACAATACATAATGTTGTTTGAGCCAATGAGAGCATTGAAGCAGAAATATCATGCGTTAAAGGTGTTTAAGCCACAGCTACCTAAAATTTCTTTTGTTCTCGGTCATGAAAACAAGCCCTATAAAATCACACCAAATACGGTTTTGATGAGAACAGCTCAGTAAAACAGTACCAATATCTGGATATTGGGACGGTTTTGAAACAGACCCAATAACTAGATATTTGTACGATTGTCACGGTACTGTAATCATAACCATTCAAAAGTAAAGATGCTGTAAAGGAGGTGTGAAAAACTTTCTAACACATGAATTATCGACAAGCTTTTCTCGACAGAGCTACTGAATTGAGTGTGCATCGTGTCCAAATTATAATGTACTTTTTAATTTTTTGTTGCTTTTAATAACCAACAGCCCTGGTAACCTAAAAAGGATTCATGTGGAAACCTCGGAAGGGAAGCAGTGCTTGTTTGCTGTGGTAAACAAGTTCAGTTTTACTGGTAAAATAGGACCTGGTCACCAGTGCCCGGGGTAGAAGTCCCCTAAAATGGGCAGCATGGGCGTAAACGATTGGCTAAACTTGACTTTACACCCTTTTTTGAGGTCACAATTAGCCATAGCTGCAGAAAAGTGACCTTAAACATCAGTAAATAAATAAATAACCTAAAAAAACCGCCCTTTTTCAAATATTAAGACGGCAATCAGGCACCACCACCAGCCACCCCTGAGGGAAAGCGAACCTCTTCTTCAGATAAAAAAAGAATTATTCTTCCAAATGCTTTAAAAATGAACGATTATTATATTTATCTGCCGCACTTTCGATGAGGGATTGAATAAGTGTTCCACCCTTGAGCTGAGACATCATATTAGCGGGAGAACCAATTACGTCATGATGTGAGTTCACTTCGAAGCCACAGATCTGTTCACAATATCTGAACTCCTGATGCGTGTCATCACTTCAATAGACTTTCTAGCAAGCAAACAATGGGTTATGCCCATTTTGTTTTTCGGGGGTAGAGCAAGCACAAAGTGTTTTAAAATGTGGTTTTACTCGTGTCAAACTTTGTAAAATATAATTTTTTTGACTTTTGTTAACATTGAGGGGCTGTGGATTAAATCACATATATCACTATTTTGTGTACTATATGCGTAAATAATTGTACAGTTCTGCAGGTGTCCTCCGATATTTGGACTCGGATTCGCCTCGTCCAAAATATCTCCGGACACCTGCACAAATGTACAATTATTTACCCATTTAGTGCACAAAATGGGGGCACGATGACGCCGTGTACTAAGGCGTACGGCACGCCGATGGTACGCATGTCTTCAACCAATCTAACCCTGCCTGTGCTGCAGTGCGGAGTTACGATGTTGGGGAGCTCGCAGCTGCTAGTCGTTGCTCGGTGGTTCTCTCCGGGTACTCCGGCTTCCTCCACCCGTAAAACTGTCACGGTCATGATTAGCCATTGTGCATAAATATGTGACCTTAAACATCAATAAATAAATAAATAAATAGTACCCAAAATAGTGATATATCTATTACTTAGTAATCATTCTAGCCTTCGCATTGTAAAGCTGAACTTGTCTACAGCATTATTCATGTCACGATCCGTTCGAAGTTTTTGTGCTAGTTACAGTTATGATGTGTTTATTGATTTATCGCAGAGAGTTAGCGAATGTCCGCGCTTTTGTGGTTGCGCTTGGCCTCGCTTCGGACAACAGGTTTCCATAGCCGCCCTTTAAAAAGGAGGATTGTGTATGTTTTTTCCTGGACGGCCACGTGACTGTTATGATGTTGTATTTATCTTTTCACTTATTTGTTGTATAAGTCGTCATATACCATGGGAATAATAATGAATAACAATAAAAAACGGCTAGTCATTCTTCTCGGCTAGTCATTCTTCTCGGCTAATTGCATAAGCGTTTTTGTAAATTACTGATAGGTGGATACATATCCGAAGTAGATATAGTGCAGACCGGAATATTAATAACTACAAGAACTGCTGTAGGATATTCAACAAGAAAAAACAAAACAAAGAAAAGCAATGTACTACAAAGAAATACTCGTGGAAAACAAAAATAATTTACGTAAAACATGGCAAATTTTAAATGAAACTATAAACAGAACTAAATGCGTGTCCTCTTTGCCACCCTTCTTTGTAAAAGAGAAAAATAAGGAAATAAACAATCCCAATGAAATTGCCCAAGAATTCAACAATTAGTTTTCAAATATAGGGAAAATTAGGAGTGAGAAAATAACCAAACCCCCAAAACATGTTTTAGATTACATGGAAAATAATTCTCCACATAATTTTTTCATAACCCTGCTTGAAATAATAAATGATACCAATTCAATTAAATCTAAATATAGTGAGGATTGTGAAGGTATGACCACTTACCTTCTTAAACATACAATTGATAAGATCGTAGAACCTCTGATCCACATAATTATCAACTCGTTTACTCGTGGCAAAGTTCCGAACAAAATGAAGATAGGTAAAGTAATCCCAATTTCCAAAGCAGGCGACGAACATAAATTCAATAATTACAGGCCAATCAGTATTTTACCAGGCTTTTCTAAAGTACTAGAAAAACTTATGTCCAACAGAATAACAAAATCCTTAGATTTGTTCAACATTCTTTACCATCATCAATATGGATTCAGAAAGTTTCACTCAACCATACACCCCGTGATGCAACTTCTTAAGCAAATAGGATCAGAAAACAACAAAGATATCAAAAATAATACCTTAGCAGTATTTCTAGATCTATCTAAGGCCTTTATCACTATACATCACAACATTCTGTTGTGTAAACTGGAAAATATGGATATAAAGAAATAAGTAACAAATGGTTCAGGAGCTACTTATCCAATAGGTACCAATTCGTCCAATATGGGGTCCAAGAATATGATTTAGCCGAAATAACGTGTGGCGTTCCACAATGATCTATACTTGGCCCAAAACTATTCCTGTTATATTTTAACGATATCCCTACCGCAACGACATTAAATACTCTTTCATGTGCTGATAATACGTCTACGTTCGAATTGTGCTCGAACGTCGAGCTTCTGACGACACACTCTAATGACGAACTCAGCAAAGTGTTTGAGTGGTGTTCAGCCAACCAGTTAGTATTAATCTAATAATAATAACTCTTTGGCCAGCCGTTGATTTGTCGCGGTCCTCATAAGAGAAGGCCATCATTCCCCCTGCACCCCACCCCCTCTTCCCCTCCTCTCCTCCCAGCATTCAGATATAAACTGCTTAATAGTGTCCCTCACTTCCTCTTTTTCAATTTCTTCAATAAGCATTCCTACCCTCTCCCTCGTGTCCCCCTTCAGCCATCTATCCTTTGTTTCTTCACCCCACTTCTGCATTATTCTTCCAGTAAATTTTATTCTATGAGGTATATACTGTGGGCATTCCAAGAGAAAATGTTCCAGGGTCTCCACTACTCCAGAGTGGCACATTTGGCATCCCTTTTCCCCATCTCTCCCAATTTTTCCCCGAAGCTCCAGTGATCTTGATCTCAGTTTGAACAGCAGTGACCCTCCAAAGGTGCCATCTAGGTACTTCTCAAAAGCTGGCTTTTCTTTATATTGTAACCCCTGCAGTGATCTTTTCACGCTAACCCCTGCTCGCCAGTTTCGATTGCAATCTTCCATGACTCTTTCTTTGACAAACCTTTTGCCTTCTTTCATTCCTACTTCTATGTTTGTGACCTCTATAGAGTAATTGTCCATTAGTTCCCTCACATGTTTTGACCACCCCGTTTCTATATTAGAATTCCAAATGGTATCGAGCATCAGTTTGCACCACCGGTTGTCAGGCAGGTTTCTCAAGTAGTTAAAGTAACACAGTTTTCCCAAATCTACCCTGTCCTTGATTTTCATCCACCCAAGCTCCCCCCTTACTGCTTCCAAAGCTGCAGCATTACTCGACCCTGTTATCCATCTGCCGGCATCATTTTGAGTATTTTCCAACTTCTTAATAACAGTTTGGTTTAATGGAATCACGTCCGTGCCATACGTTATACTTGGTAAACCCACCCTCTCCCACAGTGTTTTCCCCACAAAGACCTTGTTGAAACTATTTTTCCCTAAAAGTTTTAGTTGGTTCAGAATTCTTTTCCCCTTCAGAATCAGTTTGGCTGAGTAATTTCTGTACACCCCTCTTCCCGTTATATTTATGCTTACCCCTAGATACTCATACTCTCCCGTTTCTCCTACAGTGATTTGTTTGCTTTCCCCTTCGGGGATTGAGAACTCCCCCACTCTCCATCTCTTCGTCATATCTACCTTGCGTCCAACGGGTATTACCTTGCTTTTATTTTCATTTAGTTCGAGCCGCCAAGTGTTCCCATATCTACCAACAATTTCCAGCAGTTTCTCTAGCCCCTGTTCAGTTCTAGACATTAACACCATGTCGTCCGCAAAGAATAAGCCTGGTATCTTTATGTCTCCAACATTTACCCCCTCCGCACTCTGAATTAGTTCGTCCCCTAAATCTTTAACATACAATGCAAACAAAATCGGTGAAAAGATACACCCCTGCTTGAGGCCTATATCCATAGGGACTCGTTTTGTAGTGATACTCCCTAGACTGAGTTGGCTTTGCACATCTGTATACAGTGCTTTCATGATTCCCACAAAGTCACCCCCCAGTCCGATGCCCTCGAGCTTTCGCCACATACCTTCCCTCCACACTCGGTCGTACGCTTTTTTCACATCTAGAAATGCCAGAAACATCTTTTTCTTTTCAGCCTTTGTTGATTCTATCAGTTGGGTGAGTGTAAATAGGTGATCAGTGACTCTTCGTCCTTTCCTGAAACCATTTTGAATTTCTCCTAAAAAACCTTTCTCTTCAATAACTTCCTCTAGTCTACCGTATATGACCTTACAGAATACTTTTCCGATGTTACTACTAACTGATATCCCCCTATAGTTATCTAGAACTTCCTTATCCCCCTTTTTGTGTATGAACGACACCTTACTTTCCCTCCACTCTCTGGGGACCTCTTGCTTTCGCGGAGCCAGGTTGAAAAGGTTTGTCAGGACTTCAATAAGTGCCTCCCCTCCATTTTTGAGGAATTCGTTCGGAATTTCATCAGTCCCTCCCGCTTTACCATTTTTTAATTTCGAGACCACGTTCCGCACTTCTTCTGCCGTTATTTCGCTACATCCACGATTGGATAGGTTCTCCTCCACCAGTGTATTTCTTTTTGGTGGGGACCCACTGCCCCGTCGCCTATCGTTTATCTTTTCCCAGTGCTTGACTAACTCTGAAGCGATACGGCCTTTATCTTCTGTACTTTCCCCATCCACTTTGATACTCTGCACACTACTTTTCCCCCGTTTATTTACCCAGTTCCAAAATACGTTTGAGCTCGAACCCCCCGTTTTCTTTATTGTTCTGGCAAGACTGCAATTGCGCTCCTTCCTATTATTATTATTATCTCATTCACCTTTTTCCGTGCCAGTTCATATTCTCCTTTCATTAGTCTCGTGTCATTGTTATCCACCCCTTTAAGCTTCCTACTTCTCCTGTAAGCAGCGCATTTTACCTTCCTTTCTTTTATAGCCTTTTTCAGTCCCTCGTTAACCCTGTATCCAAGCTCTCTCGTTGGGACCCTCACCTTCCTATACACTCCTTCCCTGCCTCTGTTAGGCTATTTACTATGCCATCTGCAATACTCTGGACATTTGCATCCCTAGGTATACATTCAAGATTTGGTTTTAGTTTTTCCCGAAACTGCTTCCAGTCGGCTCCTTGTTTTAGTCCCCAAACTTCCTTGAAGGTATTTCTGTCTCTATTCGTCTTTTTGCCCATAATCTTAACTGTTATCAGGTTGTGATCACTACCCAAGTCATTTTTTCCCTCGTCATCTATTTCTACATCTATAACCTCCCTCCATACGCTAATGTCAGTGAGTATATAATCAATTATTGTTTTCTTATCGTTCCTCTCCCAGGTCCATTTACCCTTACAATTCGCATCCCTGTTCAGGATCTTTAAACCAAGCTCTTTTGATAGGTCCAACATCTTCCTCCCATTCGTGTTAATTTTCCTATCACCTCCCTGTATGCCCTCCTCCTTATCCCCGATGTGCCCATTGAAGTCCCCCATTAGGACAATACTGAACCCTCTGCTCCCAAGCTCTGTGATTATTATTATTATTATGTTCGCGTACCCAAGGTTATGGAATGATTTGGGCGACGAATTGCATAACCCCATTAACCGTAATGAATTCAAAAGAAAACTCAGACTTCTGTCATCATATGCCGCTAATGTCCAATGTAACAATTCATATTGTCCCGACTGTAATGCGTAATACTTCTTGCATAAACACTATCATTATCTTTTCCAGGGTTAAATATACGTTCCATAAATTGTTGCGTCCTTCACCAGGCTAACCGTCATACACATCTTTCTCCTAGTTTGAAGTACCTCTCGGTATCTCGTCCCGTTGCCTTTCACAGTGAGCCACAGGGTGTGAAGAACATAATTTAAAATAGTACTGATTTATGGATGTCCAAGGTAAAGTTATATATTTAATAATATTTAGTTCCCAGTCGATTTGCAGTGTTGAGGATAACATAATTATTACAAGAGGGTGGCAGGTAGGCAGCCAATCCGGCTATGTCATCTCCGTGGGGTGTATACATCTGAATTATGTAATGTAATAATACCTATGCCATCAGGTCTGTTATACATGTATATTTATATTGCAAAATAAAAATCTGAATCTGAATCTGAAAACAAAATCTGAATCTGATATTAGAAAAACAGTTTACCGAAAACCCTTCCTTCAACTGGTTCTCGTTAAGAGACTGTGAGACCACTTGGAATTGATCAAATTCCTTAACTGGTAGAGTGCTGAATTATTTTTGACCATCAAAATTTGTTCACATGTGTTTGCCTTGTTACAATTTATGGGAGAGTGCCTTTGGGTACTCTCCCATAAATTGTAACAAGGCAAATCTATACAGACTAAATAAATTCACTTCAATGATAATATGAAGCATATCCACTGAATATGAGGCCTTTACATTACGGTCCCTGCACATCAGAGTAAAGCCCAAATATGGGCTTCCAGCACTCTACCAGTTAATAAGAGGAAACAGACCTAAAAAAATAATAATAAACAACTAAGTTTATTAACTGACAATTACACTGAATGAAAGCTGATTTCCCCATGAATAAATAGGAGAAAAGACACAGTCTTTGATGTCTTAAAGGCTTACGACTCTGTTTGGCTCCACGGATTACGTATTATGCTAACCAAACCAGGTCCGCCCATAAAAGTTTTCAGAATAATCTCGTAACTTCTTACAGATAGAGCATTTGAAGTTACAGCTAATGATGAACTGTTAATCGCGAAGTGTCGTAGGAGGTTCCCGGTTCTTGAAATTACGGAGCAAAATGCGTATCAAACTCAATGTTGCCAAGCTTTTTCTCTTAATAGTAACTAGAACAAAAGCGGCACCCCGAGCTTTAATCTGTAGATGTTCTTTAAATGACACAGCCCCTGCAACGAAACAATGTTCATTGGTGTGATGTTAGACATCAAATTGTGCTCAACGTACGGAACTCGTGCGGCCATTACAGCCAGTCAGCTAGTAAACTTGCTGCTAAATTAGTGAGGTAACAAAGAGGTAATTTTAAGCTACATAAAGCTTTCAAACGACCAGTGCTGGGGCTATTATTATCAACGGTCTATATATATCAAATATAATCAATAATCAACAATCTAAAACCATACCCTACCATTTGCGTCACGCTCTCCATTTGACAACGCAACGACTAGCTTGACGAATTAGTAACTACTGAAACTATCGAAAAACGTCACGTTTAAAACATCACGAGAAAGCTTTTAAACCGGCTGCAGAATAGCCTGCACTTCACTGAACTTAGTAACAATGGAATGCTAAATTTAAAAAACATAAATCTAAAGCCCGAACATTCAGGTAAACTCATATACACAATGCAAACCTCAATAGATGACGACAGAATCGACACCTTCACGTACAATAGCCGGGCTACAGACTTGCCAGGGGACATTGGAACTCGGACTTGAGCATGCGTAAGTTGGCCCAAGATGGTACCTTCCGACCTCGGATTCTGTACTCTTTCCTATCCGACAGTAAGACGGTGGCCCCATTTCACAGTCAAAATATGGTAAGCGCACACACACACACACAGGCCCCCGTGTTTTTAGAATGGAGTTTTGGGAGTAATTGTGCTATTTGGAATTTCAAAATTAATACCAGATAACCCACAGTTCACCATACAATCTCGTAACACAAAAAACACATTTATTTCTATCCGATTTGTAACCCCATGTAGATTGAAAGACGTCGGGTTGCTTGGGTTTTTGTCTTTCTTCCACAGACCATAACCGTACGAATCCCTTCCTGTCCAGTTATTGACGGCTGAGAAAAGAGATTTCTCGATGTAATACCCAATACGTCTGGGACCTTCTGAGTGTGTTCACGTGCTGTAGGGGATACTGTATCGTGGTTTACCACGACAAAGGTGTACGCTCTCTGAAATTGCTTTCTGTAACCATTTTGGTGCCGGATAACATACGCCGGAGTTAGAAATGGGACTCCCAATGAGCGCCGGAGTTGCGTATCTGCATCCGGTGTGGTTCACTGCAGCCCTCCCCTCGGCATTCTAAGATGTCAGGAAAGAAGGGACGGAAGGGCATCGTCCCTACGGGCTTGGTTCTGTCCAGTTTACAGTTTGATGCTTTCACATACTTTTTAACCTCTCTAAGATCTTGCGATGCGAAACTGGATAGCACCATTTGAGGTTGGACAAAGTATATGCCTGGTGCGCAGGTTGTTTTTCTATGTTCAACTGGAGAGACAAATATTTTCCGAACGTTTTGTATCATAAATTAGAGGATATTTCTCTTGTTTTTGTTATTACGATTACAAAATTTATGAGTAAAAACAACCGAACAAACCCAAACCAAACGCAAACAATAAGGGATTTGGAATACACACTTTATCTCCAGGCTGGTAACGCAGGTTCGATATGGCTAACCAGTCGTTCGGTAACATGGTCTATTCTTGTGAGGAATTAACGTTGTAGTGTACCTTTACTATTGTTGGGGAAATGTTATTCTCTGCCACACTCTTGTCTTCCTGACAGTTTGTCACATAATGTCATGCCATTACTATAAACTGGAATAAACTCCAGATATAATGTGGGATATTCAAGGTCGACCTTCATTGAATGCCATTCATATTAAGTTGTCATTTTGTTACGCACAAGAGTGTTTACCAATGTGTTCATTAGATGTATGTTGGAAGAGAAAATTTGGCTAACCAGTCGGACATTTACATGCAGCTGATTTTACGTAATCACTCCCAGAATGAAACGAGGCGCGTTCTCGTGAAATTTTGTCTTGTCCAGTTGCGCTATTGGAAAAGTCGAATGGCGGAATGGGAGTACCAAATTAACAGAATACAAAAATCCAGCGGAGTTTTTCTTTTTATTTTGCCCAGAAGGCAATTTGATCAGATGTGACCGCGCGGACGCTGATGGAAGGGGTGGGGTGGGACGGTGCTGTCCTAAACTTGCTCGAGCCCGTGGGTCACCTAATGCACCGTACGGACCATGATACCACCTGGTGGGAGAAAATTTTGAAAATTGTGCTGAAAGAAGTAAAATACTTCATCCTTAGATGTGTATCACGAGGTGTATATTACTGTCCATATACCACATATTTTCCTTTCAATAATTGGATTTGCATCAGCTACCTGTATATTTACTGGCAAATGGGCAATCAGTTCGCTGGCGGTGTGATAAATGAAAATGAAAACAATTCATAATTATTTTTGATTGTTAATTGAAACTCGAACTTGGAACACAGTCCGGCCAGATATCCAGCTGTGTGAAACGTTTTCAGATGATTGAGGTGAGATCTTATGCATGTAAATTAGAAACACGTTTCTATATCGAACACCCATTACGTGCCCCTACATACACAGAACGACACACGCATGTGAATGGGTTAATCGATATGGCACGAGTGCCAACACGAAAGGATAAAACGAGAGACCGCACGCCCCAAGGTTTATCCTTCCGCGATGGCACATGTGCCGTATCGATTAACCCATTCACACGCGCGTGTCGTTCTCTGTTTATTACACGCCTTCGCATCTTTAAAAGCAATTATTAGGACACCCAGTAAATCGTTGGACAACAGTTACCATCAACAAAAATAATACATTTTATCGCCAACCAAATTTGTGAGGGAAACCCGTGTTACTCTTTCGTCCACTGAGTTCCAATGTGTTCTATGTGCCTACTGGCACATAGAACACATTGGAACTCAGAGGACGATTTTTAGCTACAGCTAGCGATTCAAATTGTAATTGCGTCGCACGATTTGTAGAAAATTCCAGTGACATTTCACTTCTATTTAAAAATAGTCCGTCAACGATTTATATTCCGCACATATGTGCGAAACAGATTTTCATTTTCCGCATGGTTTAGTGTTGCCGCAGATGGGGATTTCATTGAACAGGGGTGTAATAAAACCTCTTTCTGAAACAAGTCTTCATTTTTCTGACTAGTGTTGTTACGAGTAACTTGGATAGTGTGTGTGTTCATATTTTCTTAGCAGCGGTCTACTAGTATATATCAATTTGTCATATGCTGAATGTTTGTTGCCGAGACTAATGTAGCAGAAAATTTCGAGGGTAGCATACATTGGCGGTCGCGGAGAACAGGTTTACTGCAAAAGAGGCATCTGCTCCATCTTCATTTTGTCAACTCCTTGTCTGTAACACTATTTACGAAATGTGCCGGACAATGCTTTTTTTTTTCTTTTTCGTCCTTATATGATAGCGGGAAATATAAAAAAAATATTTCCAGATATCTTTTGTTATGACCGACATAAGATAATATTTCTGCGGAAGTGACGCATATTGCGCAATAAGTTTAGATCGCTATCACTGCGCGTATGCGATGTTTCTATTGTGCTGGTTAATTGCACTTAAAACATGCTTTAACTGCAATTAAATACAAATAATAACAAGAATTATAGGAATGGCCAATATCCAAAATATAGTACGTCTAGGGAAAACTGCCATTGGGATGCTGGTGGAGTACCCCCCCCCCCCCCCCCCCCCAACAATAACAGCCAACAGCCATGTTGTAATGTGTGGGAAGAATATACACAGTTTTAGCCAGTAGACCTCCTGGTTAACACTTGGGTCAATTGGCTGAAGCTTTGCTGGCTCTTTAATGCGTTTTCCCAGACAATGAGTTTCTATCCGGATCGAAGCTCCGCTACGAGAGTGATTTGGTGATAATCCACTATCTTTGTTCTGTATTCTCGATTTTGAACTCTTAATTGGATATAGTAATATATGTTATGCAATGATTATGATAACAAGGCTCCTTTTTTATACATCGTTTTATATGATATCGGTTATTTACATTATTTATGTTATCGCGGATTCTTTGAGAAGACTCTAGAATTCCGAAATCTACATTTTCGGAATTTCCATGATAATTCTATTTTGATATACCCTGCCAATCACTGTAACTATATGTGTAAAATGTTTTACGCAATAAATATGTGTTATGTGCACGTTGGGCTAAAGCCTGGATATAAGAGGTCGGACACGGACAAAGTCCGACTCATTTATGCGTTTGTCAGACGGACAGTTACTTCCGCCCGTCACTCTGTCCGAGACCAATTTTCATAGTTAAGTGGGCAGTGACGCGTGGGGATGGTGGGTGAATTATCGCTCACCCCTATTTTTGTTCATTGAAAGTACAAATCCATAACAGTTTACATTGGCATGGCGGGGGTTCGAACAGGGGTCTGTCGGTGGCCGAGTGGTGTGCGTGGTTCAGTATAGTTTCGCTAGGCGGTTGGTGCCGAAGGAAACTCTCTCGGGGTGGGTTCGAAACCCCGCCATGCCAATGTAAACAAAACCAGCGTTCTTTCTTAATTCTATAGCATTCGAGAAATTTGAAAAAGACAAGTGTCGCTGATTTCTTCTAAGGTGCAGTTCGTAAAATTAAGTGCTTAGATGCGAACTATCTGATGAATAATCATAAAAGTTTATTTCCCGTCATCATAATACACGACAGTCATTTACGAATTCCGAAAACCACGTTATAAAAAATTCAATGCAAAACAAAAACACAAAGCAAGGGTTTTGTAGATGGACACTTTCCCAGGGGCTTACTCCCGCAACGTATAGAACATGCAGTGCTTCCCCTTGATTTGAATTTCCGTATTCACAATTGTCAAACGCAACCCGAATTGAGTGTTTTCAATTGAAGTACAGCCATCATACTGACTTATCAATGAAATGGTATAAATCCTTCAACGTATGTGTTACATTTTCTTCATTATAATTAGAATGTCAAACCCGGAGCTAATTTTCAGTGGATGGCACCTATTCTTTGCTGGTCAGAATTTTACCCGTCTCTAAATGTCCGACAGGAGTCAGTTGGTACCTGTCATTTTGTCCGATACCCCCCCCCCCCCCCAAAAAAAAAACAACAAAAAAAAAAAAGAAAAAAAAAAAAGTATATTCAGGCTTGGTTGAGCTCGTACAGAACCTTTTATCGTGACCGGACTTATTAAAGGGGCGTATAGCTACGAGTTGCGCTTGCGCGACGAGTAGCTATACCTCACTAAAAACGAGTCCAGTCACGACAAAAGAGTGTATACAGGCACAATGAACACATAATTCTTTTATCTATCCTTCAGTCAACAACGCCTGCAACCACGACTTCTCAAAAATAGCCGTTAACAAACAAAAAGACACACTCAACTTATAAAAATAATTGGGCTCCACTTTCAACTCTCTCAACCCCACGACACGTGATGAAGTTCTTTTAACTAAAAGGAAATTGTGCATGGTGATAAAACATAATCAAACTCCGCCAAAAGTGTGATTGTTCCGTCGGACAATGATATTTCAACTCAAATTCAATTAAATTAATGGGGTACCCTAGAGGATAGGTGGGTAGTTTGCGAAAACTACTAGGGAATTATATATTTGTAGTGCGCAAGAATCGCCTTAAATGCATGGCGTCACTTCATTCACATTTTCAGAAGTGTGCAAACCACAGTGAGACTGACGTTATGTTCCAAAATCTACAACTTTCAGTTTTTTTGGATTCACCTCCACCATTGTTTGGGGTGTTTTCCATGGTGGATTGTATGTGTACTGGATCGTGCAATTCCCTGGAACGATCCGACGTATGTTGGGGCAAACTAGATGCATCGTTTGTGGCAGCACTGCAAGTTTTTTATCGCCGAAATTGTATTGCTCATGACACTGAGGATTGGGTTTGTGACTTTTTTGGTAAAGAGCAGATAACAAAACAGTATAAAATAACACTGTTGAGCAGGTACAACACTTATCTCATTCGCAACTGCAAGGAAATGTAAGTCTTCACTCGCGGCTTTCGGCCCAGAGTGAACACTTATATTTCCTTGCAGTAACTGATGAGATATGTTTCTGGTACTTAATCAAAAGCAGTAGGTAAAATCTATCTTTGCAGGGAGAGTGGTGCCCCTATGGTTAGCGCACTGGACTTCAGACCGAAAGGTTCACGGTTGGGTCCTGACCAGTGGTATCTGCGTTGTGTCCTTTGGCAAGACACTTCATCGCATTTTCCTCTGTGGTGTGCAAGGTGGTACAGTGTGCTAAGTCGTGCTGCACGTCAATGGTGCACTTGCTTTCAACTGCTGCTAACTCTGCTTATTCAGTCTTAATAAGGCGGATAGTCGGACGAGTGATCCCCGCTTCTCGGTGGTTCTCTCCGGGATTCTCCAGCTTGCTCATCCGTGAGACTGCCTGACACAATGTGACCTTTGGTGTTGAAAGTGTCGTATAGGCGTTTAAACACAGGAATCTCAATCCATGAAAGAACCCCGTGTTTAAAAGCTGGAACTATAGGCCAATATTACAGAAATCTGCTCTAGTAGCATCGAATGTTAAGGCATACGATACACAGGTAAGTCTCAAAATAAATGCAGGTGCTAAGTGTGCAATTACGAATCACGAATGGAAAAAACAGTTCCAAAAATTCAGTTATTGTCACTTCTCGAACACCTGCCTGGCGTCGTGTTGTAAATGTGAACAGGCATACAGGCTGAGTTAATTGGAACCTTGTGGGGGATATTTGTTGGCTCATTTGGTATGGCGCCAGAGCATTTATGGTAAGGTGATTGGGTGCAGTAGACCCGGGATCGACTTTTATCGGGGCCAATTTCCGACAAACTTTAGAGCCTTTCAGTTCGGCGGGCCATAGATGGATTCCTTTGTTTAAAACTCTCTCTCTCTCTCTCTCTCTCTCTCTCTCTTTCTCTCTCTCTCTCTCTCTCTCTCTCAGCACGTCATCTGTTGCTGTAAACCAGACATTTGATTAACGCTAATTTCAGAACTGTTTTTGATTTTTCTGCCTAACGAAGTAACAGCTCAAATTAGTCGGAACTTCTGATGTACAAAATTTACTTTTCTTTTGGGGTTGTTTATACGATATTGATCAAACAAAGGAACTACTTGTACGAAAAGTCGGTTATTAACGTAAAAAGACACAAACATCTTAACTTAATTATGTTTTTGAAAAAAAATAACACTCGTGGTGATAACGTAATTATAGTATTAGCTCAAACGAGGACTCGAACCCTTTATTTGACGTTCATAGTGGACCAAAGCTATTCACAATAATCTCTGTTCAAATTTTAATATATTTTTACGTTTTCGTGCAGAACTTAGCTCATGGCTCTTCTTTGGCCAAGCGTATCGAACACGTTTCAGTGAGGGGTTATGAGTTATTTTTTGGAGTTAAACATTTGAAATATTCAGGTATTCTGGACAATATATATGCAAGTCTGGAATCTTAGTTGTGCTTGGTATAGAGTTGAGCAATTATGTGTGAAAATGTTGGCAATACCCTTCGGAAAAAACATAACTCTGTCGCGCATCCTCGTGGAGAGGACAGGCAGTGGTGATCTGACACTAACAAACGAGTGGATGGCCACAAGAAAAATTCACTGCACAACTGTACATTCGATCATGGGAACAATCGGCCCCAGTCATTTTGTCTGGAACTTTCGGCCCCGTACGAGATCAAATGTTTCTAATGTTTGAATGGAATGGGCTCATTCTTTGTGTTTCCTAAAATGTTTTTCTTTTATTACGAGTGGCTCTAGGAGTGGTTCTTCTCTTTTACGCAAAATGTACTTGTGGACAATATATAAAGCGTGAACATATCAGCAGTTTTATCGACGAATAATCTTTTAAAATTTAATAATTCCTTGTTGTGCCATTAATTCAGTGTTCCAATTTTTCTTTGTCTTATTTCCATGTGCCATTTTTCTTACATTTTATCACTACCAAGAATTCACCCCAAATCGCCACACTTGACAGTGATACAAGCTTATGGTACTCATCTCAGTGATTCGTCATAATTAACTGACAACATATTTTTGGCCAGGAAAACAGCAGGCTACTCGCTCAGACGGCTTTAGTGGATATACCCTTCCCACATTCTCAGTTTATAATTTGGAGGGGCCTGTTTTTCTTAATCAAGAACGGTACAGTGGAATCACATACGGAAGCTAAATTAGTTACTGCGCGTACAATGTTTCACTTACAACACGTGCAGACTTTCGTATTGTATTCATATATGCCACGAGCTCGTTCCAATGAGGAGTTATAAGCAATGATTTCGCGGTGAAAATTGAAAAAGTAATAATATTTGGTTGATGTTTTTACCTTTCGTTATGAACGGGTAAATTACACATTTTGCGATCAAAAGAATCGGAAATTCGTCACCGATTAAAAATATTTCTTATGCTATTTTGCTCCAAGCGATCTGGACATCTTTAAGCCTCTGCTCAGGTCGAGTTTTGTGAATTCGATTAATAAATTTCATATCAAATTGAGACAAATTAGAGATCCTCTATTTGTAGCTTTAACCCTTTACCCAACGCAGACGATATCAAAATTTATTATTTTAAATACAATTTTTTTTAATTTTTCAAAACATTTCGACAAAACCATATCATGTGACCCCCTCGTTGGAACGAGCTCGACGAGCTCGTTCCAACGAGGGGGTTACATGATATGGTTTTGTTGAATTTTTTTGAAAAATAAATTTTATTCAATTGCTGAATTTGCATAGTACGTGAGCGGATGCGGCCGATTCGTTGGGTAAAGGGTTAATACATAGGACACTCTAACCCATGGGCCATACAGTGCAGTCGCCGCGGACTGGTCGTAATTCATGCCTGAGCAGTGATATCCACGCATGCGTTTACCAGGCAATAAAACCATCTGTAAAACTTTAATAATTAATGAAGAACCGGATTTTATTTTTTATTATTCATATCATTAGATCTAATATTATTGCGTCCGTGGAAATATTGCCCACTCGTGGAAATGACCAGTCCACGGCGATCGTACTCTACGGTGACTATACTCCATTGAAATCTTGGTGGTGTAATTAAAGTGTTAAGCTTCGGGCGTCCGTGATTCTCATGTCGAAAATAGTCGCTTGCCTGTGTAGATAAATGAGTCAATCAACGCGATTGCTCCTCTAGTCGGTGATGTTTTGTGACGTCAAAGCTGTTACGTTATGACTGTAATCACATCGTACCAGCTTTAACTTCACCAAACACCATGGTGTTCAACTAGTGCGAAAACTAGTTACAGGATACAATGTTTCAATGCCGGCACTTGTTTTTTGTCAATAATGGCTGCAATATGTTATGAATAATCAGTTTGTATAATATTGTCGCAAAAAATGTTCACATCATCAACATATTCATTTTTTCACAGACACGAATGGAAGGTCCTTAACTCTTCAAACTGTAGTGGTGTCTTCCATGAAAGTTCAATGGCAGGAATTAGAAGAGTCCATATTCATTATTTGGGGCAGACCAATCAATATTTTCAACGTGCAGCCTCGCGGCTGCACGTAGAAAATATTGATTGGTCTACCCCACGCATTTACTGAACAGCCATCCTATATAATGAAGTTATGACGTATCGTGTTCCTGGCTGGAAAAGTGGCCGCTCGTGTTCAAAAGCGATCTGAGATTGAGAGGCGTCGGGAAATTGAAAACCTTCCATATTTTTTTTTTTTTTTTTCGTTTACCATTTTTGCATATTTACAGAAACAACTTTCCCGCTCCCCATGTTGGCGGCGGTTGAAGCACTATTCTACATTTAACCCTTTACCTAACATGAAAAGCAGACGACACCTGCAAATAAAATTCTTGAATAACCACTTTTTTTCATTTTTTGTCTCAAAAACATAGGTTATGACCCCTAATTGAAACGAGCTCGATGAGCTCGTACCAATGAGGGGGTCATAACCTATGTTTTTGAAACAAAAAATGAAAAAAATAATGAA
This sequence comes from Pictodentalium vernedei, assembly GCA_031216915.1. Classification (NCBI taxonomy): domain Eukaryota; kingdom Metazoa; phylum Mollusca; class Scaphopoda; order Dentaliida; family Dentaliidae; genus Pictodentalium; species Pictodentalium vernedei. The sequence goes on from CM062295.1 coordinate 335,752,182, forward strand.
AATTAATTGGCGATTTTTGGGAATAGCGCTGACCGGTTTTTACGGTTACGTAGGGTAAAGGGTTAACCAGTTAGCGCTCCAGCAGTCCAGGTCTACAGAGATTAGTGATCACTTCACAGGCAGAGTTCGTTTGGATGACCTTATGGAAGATTTGATGTGACATCACCAATCACTTGATCTGTGGCATCAAGTTGTTTGTCGTGCGACGGGTCAATGGGCGATATTTTATATCAAAGTGATTGATGGGAGTGTTCAGTTATCTGCAGTATGGTCAAGTAAAACAGAGAAAACTTCATGTTGGAAAACAAACAATATTATGTTACTATCTGTGGAATTTTCGGAATATTCTGTCAACCCCCGAACTTTTCCGACTTATTTTGTTTTTGTTCCGAATACCCAAAGACATTCATCTCCTATCGGCGCATCATCTTGAATAATTCAAACCGTTTGTTAAAATGGCTCAGTCAGTCAATTCGCTTCATTTATATTACAAACCCCCACTCCCCCCCCCCCCCCCTGCCACCTACCAGTCCATAAAATACTTACCAGTTTGACACGAGTTTGATAGTGCCCGTTGAGTTCATAACAAATGCATCAAATGTGGTCTTTTCCGCCTCAGAGTTCTTCGTTCCTATATATATAGCTGACCGCTGTCCCTCCAGTTACCCCATACATACTTGCCACAATGTGTGCTTAACGATGCATGCTGGGAGTAACATTGTCCTCTTTGTGTTGCATATTTACATGACAAAACACTATTTCTTACAAGTGCTTGGTGTGTGCTTGGACTGAGAGATATTTGTACTCTTTCTTTGCAAGTTTATTTACATCACGTATTTACCTAATTACCATGCACACTCTTGCGGTTTGTGCTTGTCGTTGGTTTCATTAGTACCCGAGTGTAGAGGCAGAAGTTAAATAGCTACAACGGTGCTTCCAAAAGTGGAACATGGGATCCCCTGGCTCCACGTTATAAGTACTGTTTATGCAATGTGAATAGTGAGAAGGACAAGCCTGCCGATAAGTCGAGTGAACAGAAAACGCAACAGGCAAATGTCCTCTCATTTCTGAATCATAGCTTCGCCATTAAAATACATTTATCCGCCATCTTCTCTTCGTCAAAAAAAAAAAAAAAAACACAGCGAAGGTGTTGATTTTTCTACGTTCGGGTGCCTTTCGCGTTTGAAGGTGATGATGCAATAATTTTACGGCCTTCGTGAAACGTTAACACTCGTTGCCAAGAATGGGTGGAGCCAAAGATTGTAATCATGTGAATTGTCTAATCGGTATTTGACTAATCAGTTATCAAGACTGTTACATGAAGTATAATAGACTATTCCTACCTCAAAAAACTCAAAATTTCATCTTTGGATCTTATACATTGTTTATTCTATTGACAACTTTATGTGTCGGTGTCATAAATTGTATAATTTCCATGGTTCATTTGCACTTGCATTTGCGCCTGACTGATATCCACTATCTTTATGACAGACGCGTTGATATAGGCCTTGCTTGTTCGGAGAGGCCGATTTCATTTAAGTGAAATAAATTATTTAACCCTTTACCCAACGTAACGGACAAAACCGGCCAGTGCTATTCTAAAAAATCACCAATTAATTTTCATTTTTTGTCTCAAAAACATAGATTATTACCCCTCATTGGAACGAGCTCGTCGAGCTTGTTCCAACGAGGGGTCATAACCTATGTTTTTGAGACAAAAATTTAGAAAAAAATTGTTATTGATTTTTTTTGCAGGTGTCGTCTGCTTTTCATGTTCGGTAAAGGGTTAAAAAAACAAAAAATAAAAAACTAGATGTAACCGGAATCGAAAATTACTAAGCCCATCCCGTGTAGATTCCAGATCAGACCACCTGTGTCGACATCGAATCGAATAGTCGGATCTTCGAATCTTCGCAAAGCCCGAAAAAGAGTTTGAATAAGTGAAATACTAAAAATAGTTTGGCTCACAACCGTAGGCTATAATCACTTATTGGAACTAACTCGTTCAAGTGAAAGGGTCTTCAGCTTTGTTTTTGAGACACAAACTGAAAAAGAATATTAAAATTTGAATTGCCGTTTTTGTGAATAGCTCTGGTCAGCTACATGTATGGCTGATTCGGTGCTGTAATTATTTTATTTATTGAGGTTTTGAACGGCACTTTTAACAGCAGAAGCACCTCGTGTCGGACAGTTTTACGGGTGAAGAAAGCCGGAGTACTCAAATAGAACCACCGAGCAGTTCCGTACAATTGTCGGAATCGTGCTAACTCCGCACAATCAGGGTTATCATTGGTTGAAGGCAAGTGCATTATCGACGTGCGGTACGCCTTAGTACACAGCGGCACCATTCCCTACGCTGGCATTCGGAATTATGTGCTTTCCAAAGGACACAACGCATTTACCGCTGGTCAGTATCGAGACGTTGAACTGTCGATTTAAAGTACAGTATCCAAACTAGTGAGCCACCCCGCACCCTCGTGCTGTAATTATGTTACCCATGTGTGGTCAAAGTTATCAAAAGATTCACTAAATTAAGAAGTTTAAGAACTGATTCTTCTCTGGCGTGACATAATTGCATTGTATGAACTCGCTGCTTTCTACAGCTCTGTGGGGCGCAGTGGCTCAGTAGGTAGAGGTGAAGGCTGCAAGCCGAGAGGTCCTCGCTTCGAATCCCACCAGCGGCAACCGCGTTGTGTCCTTGGGCAAGATACTTCACCCTCCTTGCCCACGTGGGGTCACGGTGGCGTTGTGTACTAAGGCGTACTGCACGCCGTTGCTCGGTGGTTCTCTCTTGGTACTCCATCTGTGAAAATGTCGTGGTCATGATTAGCCGTTGTGCAGAAATATGTGACCTTAAACACCAATAAATTCATAAATAAATTAAATAAATAAATAAATTCGACATCACTGTGATCATAACAGGAGAAAATTTCTCGATTCGATCCAAATGTTTTGTATGTTTGCTACAACAACTCTAGAATCTCGATTGTAGGATAAGTGCCCCTCACCCGAACAATGTCCCCCAGTCACAAAACGCACAGTCCGACCACCTCCTAGCCCTCAGACGAATTGCCAAGCAGGACAAATCCTACCTACAGTTGAATTGGCAGCCAGGACAAGTGCCTAAATTCAACTCGGCGGCCAAGATGATTAACCTCCAGTAAAACATATAGCTTCCGCCATTACTAGGGTACTGATATTAGTGCTGAAGTACTTTGGCTCTGCGCAAAGGCGAAACTATTTTGTCATAAAAGTTGACGAAATATGAAAGGATTGTTAGCCATAATTCCACGAATTTTTCAGGCAAACTTATAGTTATTAATTCTGTTGTTTTTCATTTTTGTGCTCAATTAATATAACTGGTTTTAAGGTTTCATCTCCGTTGTTGTCAAATTAGTGTTTCGGTGAAAAAATAAATGACAATAGAAATTAATATCTATATAATTTGAGTTATTCTGTTTGTCGTGATGTGCCCTATCTTTTCTGCTTCTATCGGTCCAATCGACTTCAAACTCGGCAAGTGTATGTATTTCCATCCCATATAACTAAATCGACAGGCTTTGTGGCAGTAATTTGTTTTATTCCCGAAAACAAGTGATGGTGTCGCATCCAAAGCTATTCTGTGTACAGACCCGAGTCGCCGTTAAAACAACCCCGCGGGCAGTGCCATCCCTCCGTAAACCAAAAGCAAACACCGACTGCAGGACATGTTTAAAATAACTGTGAAACGAAATTGCAATAGAGATTAATTGTAACAATTATTATTGACAGAATGAAAACATCCATTATTGCTGCCCGTCAGACTGGATATGTCGTTCACTGTATTCCAGGAGTACAACTGGGTGAAGAGTTGGGCTACCGCTACACTACCAAATGTGTATATTTTTCACCCGGGCAAAGACTTTAATGAATAGATATAGTTCATCACCGAAGATCCCCGTTAAAAGAGCTCTTAGCGTTACAATGGTTGGAAGAAATATGTACATTCCTCATTAGCTCTCGTCTCAGGAAACAAATCACCAATCGTACGCTTTCAGCGAAAGGTGCATATCGCTGAAATAAATGTGTTTGAGAGAAAATTGGAAGGAGAGAAAACTTAGGAATGACTTTAGCGCAACTGGAAGCTGGTTCCAAAGAAATGGAGCAGCCGCTGAAAAGGCTAGATCTCCAGCTGTTGCAAGGTTACACGGTACATAGAACAAGATTCCTGGGCGTTTTAGAACGCAGAGTTCTCCCGGGTTCGTAATGTGAAACCAAATTGGGGAAATACGACGAGACCTCATCATTTCAGAACTTAAATTTAATGTGTTTATATTGAATTCAGTCCTTCCTTTGGAAGGCAGCGAGGAAATAATAAATAATAATCGGTGTAATATGACAACATAGTGCACTCATTATAATGATACGTGCTGCACATTGTGTATTGTCTCAATTTGATCAATGAGGAGCTATTTATAAACTAACAAAAGTGAGGTGCAATTATTTTGTCGACTTGAAATACTGTCACGATTCGAAATTGTGAAAAAATATCCGACCTTCAACACCAATAAACAATAAATAACGCTTTGTAATGAAGTCTGAACCCTTGCTAACAAACTCTGGAAGAACTAAAACTTTTGATTTTACTGCGTTAAAAATATAGATTATGGCCACTCACTGGAACGAGCTCAGCGAGCTCGTTCCAATGAGGTATCATAAGCTATGTTTCAAGAGCCAAAATAAAAAAATGAACTTTTTCGGATTAGCGATTTTAGAGAATAGGTTTGGCCGTTTTTTTTATGTTATGTTAGAAAAATATTTAAAGGGATAATAAACTGCGATTTAAAAAAAAAACAAAACAAAAAACGAGTTGACCATTTAACAAACCTACAATGCCGTTATGCAAAATTAAAGTACCCTTAGCTCTCCTCTTATATATCATGCGTATGGAAGAGTCCGATTTGATTAAGTATTCATAACTCGAAGCGAGAATTTATCGGACATTTGAAAAACGGAAGTCAGTAATTTTCGAACTGAACATGTAAACCGATCACTCACGGAAAATTCCGTGCAATGTCATTTTCCGTATTCGTGGAGAATAGCTTTCTTGGCAGAACAAAGAATGAAGACTGTGTTCACGCGTTAATGAAATCTATTTATGATTATGTTTATGGCGCACGGCCTAATGGAATCTATTCCAGATTGCCGTTGTTAATAAACGTGCTGAGGGTTTTATTAGATACATAACTCCACTTTATTTGAATGTCACAAAGTTTGAAATTGAAATTGAAATTGAAATTTTATTCTGCAGCATACAGATATACAATGTGAGACAAATAAAACAAATTATAAAGTGAGTGTACACTGCATGGAGATGGCATAGCTGTCTTCCTGCCATCCCACACAATTTTCTTTTTTCTTGACATCATTGCCCTTTTATTCTTGTCTTCATGGATTCAAATTGAGTGGAACGTTCCCAATGCACAGACCGGAAACAAATAAGTTATTACTTTAATGTACATTCTAAAATCGGCGTGGTCAAGAACTAAACCAAATCACCTGGGTTGGGCAAACATGAACCCATATTTTTTATCTAAAATGCACAATTAATGATACAAATACACAGTTTTTCGTGGCTGTCATTTATTTGGACAGCAAAAATTAAAAATTATTAACCGCGTGTATTCAGAAATGACGTCAGAGGGACTCGTTTACTTCCGATAATTTTCAGATAACTTCGTTTATATCTTCGCAATGCCGTGTATTCTGAAATGTCGTCTGTACTAAAGTTATTTAATTACAGGTGTGCATAATTTTGTGTTGCTTATGATGTCGGTTTTAACACGCTCTTTTTACAATGTTTTTCCACATGCTCTTTTTCCCCGCGAGAACTCCGGAAAGTGAAGGAGTGCTTGTTTACTGTGGTGAATAATCTCCGTTTTACTGGTAAAATAGGACCCGCTAACCAATGTCTGTGTGGCTGTCATCTAAAATGTGTAAAATGGGTATAACAGTTTAGCTGTACTTTATTTTATTTCCATTTTTTTTTTTGTTTTTGTCACGCGTAGCCATTGTACAGAAATATGGGGCCTTAAACACCAATAAATAAATTAATAATACATGCTCCTCCACATACAAGCATAGCTGAAAGTCGATATTTTTTTTCAAATTAGCTGCTTATTGTCTTCTTAATATTCTTTGAACATGTTCCAGAAATACAACGAAACCTCAGGTAAAATACCTTCGGGTTAAACCTGGAAGTTCAATAATACTTGAAACTCCAAATGTGCTTCGCACGTACACTTTGTCATGGAATATGAGTTACTGGATGATATGACATTTTTTGCGGCTGATGTTTTCTTGGCAGTTTACTCTCAACGTCCCTTAAGTCGTTGTACTTTTAAGGTTCAAATCATCTCGCCAGTGCAAACGTAAAGTGATGTGCATAAAAACGAGCATGCATTACTGAATTATACACAACATCATTTGGATTGTTTTGTTAATTGTGTAGGTCGACAAGATGGCGGCATGTAATCATTCAAAGCAAGCGGTACGTTTCTCGGATATTATCTAGCAATTCTATTTATTTGAGATTTTTCTGCTGACTTTTGCAACAGGCATATACCAAGTTGATCACGTTCCTAAGAAGGTGCATGGCATGCTCGTATTTGGCATGTGTTGTACGTTACTGGCTTTCGAATTTTAAGCACTTTCGTTTCTGGAAAGATTTCTCACCCTTGACAAAACCTGCCCCAACAGTTGTACATATCCTGTTCCCTGTGTGTGTGGTAGCGTATAACGTAAATATCACATCGAGTGTTTTGGGTTCACGTGTAGGCTGTGAAAATTTGAATGCAACAAATATTATCGCGCATTCATCGATTACTTTCACCGTGTAGACTCTAATATACCAGTACGATATAGGATTACAGGCCTAAAATAATTTCCTACAAGATCGTAAATTCTTTGATAAAGTGTTTAGGCCATTTCTCGCCAACACACCACACGTTTACGTTCCCATCGCTAGACAATTTGCAGCGTCTATATGTTTGACCATTTGTCTCTTAGTGTGTGTGTTTGAATCCCCACAAGAAAATTGATTACCAATAATGTCATGCATATGCTACTCAGAGATTCTTTAGATGCAGAAACGAGAGATGCATTCGATGAAAAAGATTTCCTTGACAACTGACCTGTGTATACGGGGGGCGTGGCTAGAGGGTCACAAATAAGTGTTGGGGACCGCCTCCGGAATTGCAAGGTAATGCATCCCTGTTTGGACACCAAATTTCAACCGTTAGAGTAAATCCATTTGGTTTCCCGCATCGCCACATCTCAAGTGGGACCTCTAAATTTCCAACTACTCTCTTTCTTCCGGAGAAAGTTTCACAACAAGCCACACTCCATGTGGACAATGTAGATTATTGCACACAGAGGAATGTGATTGTCTGTTAAAATGCGATTGTAACAGAGTACAGAATAAAAAGCGAATTTTAAATATTATTCTCCTCCTAACACACGGCAGGCCACGATAATTCTAGAGATTATTATCCCCCGATAGTATGTGGCTATGATCATCGCACAATATATATCCATGACCATTGGAGATTGATGCTGATTACGTAACACAACTTCGTGCTGTGCTAAACAACGGTAAACTTAAGTGTTCAAAGTACTGATGATAACGGCACAACGAGGACGGCGACTAATCAACAGCAACCAACTAAAGAACGGAAACTGAGAAAATAAAGCATTCAAGCTTCCAATTTTTTTCTCCATCACTGTTTTCAATGCACACGAACCCAGCTACCACCTTCTAGTAATGATAGAAGCAGCAAGCATAACAATATAAAAGCTGCCATCATCACCTAAGAGATCTACAGGTCACAATCACACAAAAGTGAATCAGAAACATATATCGCGAACAGGGACGTAACCATGGGTGCAGGGATTGTGATCCATAATAATTTTCCAGTCGGGACAATTTTGTCAGGATTGGCGTCTAAGATATCCATTTTCTCTTGCTACTGATCATGTGCTTCCTTCGAATGCTAGAGACTTGGACTTTTCTTACGTAAATGGAAGTCTGTAGCACCCGATCCGAGCTGTTGGTGGGGATGGGGGAAGGGGCTAGCATGACCAATTTGGTCCATGTTAATTGAATAAAAAGTTGCGTTACGACTATTACATAACATAACATAATTTTATTCATTGATTGGATATATACAGCGCGGGCAATATGCCCATCAGTGGAAACAAAACATTGATATGATACAAATTGTGTTGCACATGGCGCCATATAAGACACTAAGAAAGTAATAAAGTAAACCAGTACAATGCAGCCCACCCAACTGGGTATCCCTCAAATGAACATCCCCGCCACCCGAATACAAATTCTAAACACCAAACCCTTTACCATATATTCAATACAAGTATGACCCACTAATTCCATATAAGCTACAGACTATACTCCTGTTAACTGATTAAAAATTATTACAATCCATCAAATTATTACTCTGACGGTCAGCGAACTACACATTGATAAGACATTCTGACCTTCTTACACATTACTGACATTTAATATGTTATATCTTGTCCAACAGAGATCAATGAGCTATATCAAGCAATATATAACAGGATAAATACTCAATTTATCATCAGAATACGAAAAAATGGCCCAAAACACCCCCAACTGCACACTCCCATTAATTGTGCATCCCACTTTGGCAAAGTGGCTATTCAATTAAGAGGGTTCCACTATATCCCTGCAACGGATGTTAAATCCCATTCCCACTATTCATTCTAATGATGGTTACAGGGATACTCTACACACAGATTAGTCCCACCTCCCACCTCCCACCTAGGCACCCTCCCTTCGACAGCTGTAGGGCAAACCCATGTGTTTTTCATGATCATATACATATACACATATAGATATGCATACATATATGTACACACACACATATACATATATATACATTTATTTAAACCCTCCTCACCACTGGGTATTCTTACAAAAGACGTTCCCCAATAATTGCTCCCAGTAGATATAACCTTTTAAAGTATCTTTTACCCGTCATCTTATTTGGTACGTCTGTGTATATTTTTCCAACAACACATGTAGATTGCACAACGGCCCATTTGCTGTGCACTGCTTATATCACATAACCAGCCACTTTAGATTTCTAGAAGATCTCAAGAGGTGGAGGTACAATGTACAAATGTACATCCATACATATACATACATATATATACTTGTATACACATACATACATACACATCATCCATTTAATACGTTTAGCAGGCACACACTGACACACATCGGTTTGTGCTTGTCCCGTAGCTTACTTTCGTCTTACCTCGAAAGACAATTTGGTCTAAAGGATACATTGTCCTTTTTGCGAAAATAATAATAAATTATTGGAAAGGCAGAATAACAAGACATCACAGACCGCAGATACCACAACAAATGTGCCCGTGCATTTTTTTTCTTATCAGGAGATCAGGTACAGGCACACACACACACACACACGGAATAGTAACACAATAGATGTGCCTTGTGCATTATTTTCCCTTATTTACGAAAGGCGATTATTATTTAACCAAACACGAGGGCATGAGTGGAGAATTATTTTGGACAACAAAGGATTTACTTCCCAATAGTGAGAAAAAGGGGAAACAATGTTCTGCTACAGTGACCAGAAAATTCTCCAACTAATTCCAACAAAACAACTCCTATGACCAAAGCATTATTAGTAGTTTTATACAATGCTTTCAAATATAAGGGTCATCATTTCCACTACTTAACCTTTATAATCGTTTTCAAACAGCAGTAGTTAAATCTCAATGGACCCCTTAATTTTAACTATTGATTATCCAATGTATCATTACGAATTTTAAGTGCAATCTTTAGCTATTTAGCCAACTTAATTAAAGTTGTTTTATTACCGTTGTTGGTAACTGACAAAGTCTTTACATACTCGGCCCAACTCTATAGAGGGTTTTAAAAAATCACTGAATTACATTCATTGCATTCTAGAATAAAATGGAATTCATTCTCGACCTTATTCTCATCACAAAGTCGACACATCCTACTCCTCCGTTCGCAAGAAGAGTACCGCCCCACCTCTATATTTAATTCATGTGAAGAGATTCTTATTTTAGTAATAAGGCTACTTAAGTTTCTTGGTATATTCATAGTCAAATATTTTCATATTTCATACGTTTCTACAAGATATTTATATAATTCACATTTTTTTTCTACTATTCAGTTCGCTCCTCACGAACTGGATATAATTATCTCTCAGTGTTAAACCTGGCCTTATCACGACTTCATCACACCTAGAGGCCCCTTGGTTTATCCAGACATTCCCAAGCCCCAATTTATTTAATAATGTTTTGACATCATTCACCCATGTATTCTGCATGTTCATGTATTCAAATGCATTATAACGGTCTACATACACGGCTCTACGAATGTTGTTCCGTGTATGGACAATTTTGTTCAAGTATTTTATAACTTTAATGTTTCTCCCTAATAACATGGGATACCTCCCTAACTCACTTAACACCATTACATTTGTTGTTTTACTGTGAGTACATAAAATATTTTTACAAAAGTCGGTATGTATTTTCTCAATTTCATTGCTCTTATTTAGTCCACTCACTTCAGATGGATAGTTAAGTATTCTAGATACATATATATCAAACATTGACATACTTAAATCAGAGTCTACCTGCATATCAATGATCTTTGAAATCAACATGAATATGGCTCTCTAAGCTTGCAGAGCAAGTATGTTTTGGGCGTTTCCAAACTTACCATTCCATTTAAAGGTGAGGCCAAGATAATTAAATTCATCAACTATTTGTAACATTTTATCATTTAATGTCCACACATCATCTAATTTGACCTCCCACCCTTGCGAAAGCACACTATTTGTGTTTTATCCGTATTAATTATAAGTTTATTGTCACTACAATATGTTGCAACAGTGTTTATCATATCTTGCAATTCATGCTTTGTATTTGCCATTAAAATCATATGATCTGCATACATAATTATAGGTATCCTCAAGTGATTTATCTCCGGTCCCGCATCTGGGTGCTCACTACAAGCACGGCAACTAAGGTCGTTGGCAAATAATGAAAACAATGTCGGCGATAATGACTCGCTTTGAAGGAAGGCGCTATTCAGGTGAAAATTATCAGATATCTCACCTTTCCACCTGACCGAGAGTTGAATTTTGCTGTACATATCATTCAGGATATTCAGAAATCTTCCTGTTTTCCCCTGTGAAGTCAAATTAGACAAAAGAATCGGGATGTTGACCTTATCAAATACCTTTGAATAATCTATAAAACAGCAGAATAATTTACTTTTCGCAGAGAGTTTTTTTTTTCTATAATCGAATTTAATACAAATATTGCGTCGACTGTGCAACTATCTTTTCGAAACCCAAACTGTTCATCACAGATTAACCCATCCACCAACCGTAATCGATTATCCATGATTGATGTAAACAGTTTACCCATAACCGATACTAAGGTAATTATTCGATAATTATTCGATTCATCACTGCAGCCTTTATTTTTAAAAACTGGTATAATTTCACCGTGACACCAGACTCTCGGATACCTTCCAGAGAGAATAATTTTATTAAAAAGTTTTACATGTGTCTGTTATTTACCACTAAGTTTTGACGAAAGCTTGAGTTTTTTAACTATTATCCCGATTGACAAAGATTCCAACTACATTATCGAGACATGCCTTCGTCAAAGGCATGCCTCGATGATGTAGATGGAATATTACTCAGTTGAGACTTCAGCCATCACAGTCGGGACAAATCACCACCCCCCCCCCCCCCCTCAATCCTCATTCTTCGCGGTGCCCCTGATTGCGTTATCATCTCACTTTTTTTATCTACATGCCAGACCATACTTTTTAATGCTAATTGTATTGTCGACTTTGTTTCAAGCTTCGTTGGTAAATCTTCCTGATGATACGGAACAGTTGGGGAATTCGGGGAACAGTGTCTACTGCAACAAGCCCACCAATGACTGTGAATATTAAACCAAATCCAAACATGCCGATAGTGGTGGAGCTCCTACGAGTGTCTGTCGCAGAATTTCTCCGTCTATAATACAATGATATTTTTGATTTTTTCAATGTCAAATTTTGTACGAGTTCTTTGATCTTTGATTTCAAAGCTACATCTGCAGCAGTTGCATTGTTGTAGTGTCGGTTGCTTTTGATACACCTACACTTACGTCCTGTTAAATAGCTTATGGGTTTTTGAGAAATGACTGGCTTCTTGGTAGTCAATCCATATTTGTCGTCGTCTGAGGTAGTTGAGAAGATAGCATCTGAGTTGTCAGTCGTATTTCTAAATGAACGTTCAGAGACATCAAGGGATTGTGTGGTAATTACCAGGTATTGATTGTCGGTTAAATTATTATTTATATCTGTTGTTAAATTCCGAGTCATATTGGTATCAGATAAGTCGGGGTAAATGGTGTTTAATTTTGTGGTATTTCCATTCTCACTGTCATTAAGAAAAACAACAACGTTCGTTGTTAAGTTTATGTCAGGCGACGAGGGTGATGAAAAAAGAGTTATGGTTTGGTCCCAAGAAAGAGTTGTTTTGGTTTTGTCGAATGTTGTATGTTCTGTTGTATCTCTGATGGTTGAATGGAAACATGGTACATTTGGTTCCAGGCTGCCATCTGACGCAAGCTGTCTTGGTTCAAAACCTGTAACAGAAGGTTAAAATCAGGACACACCTTTAGGTTGTTCATAAGTCCATTTGTTTCGTGATATTGCTAAAACATTATATATATATTCCATGCAAGTTCAGATCTGCCAACTAGTAGAGTCTGTACACGTTAATGGGAGGGATGGGATCAATATTTTCATCGTGAAGCAGTGGGACTGCACGTTGAGAATGAATCTTGATTGGTCTACCAAACAAATTCTCCAAGTAATTATCTACATTGTGAATGCAGATCGCATCGCGATCCTTGATCGTGAAGGCGGCCCTTAGAGTTCCAATGTTAGAACAGCAGACATTCCACCATCAGGAGGGTAAATGCATGCTAATATGTATTGATTATATGCGCTAGTGATTTCGCAAGCGGCACAGTACATGAGGACTGAATTACGATTAAAAGCTCGTTTATTCAATGAATACCCAAATTTTATAATTTATTTATTGGTGCATAACGTCATATCAACGTCTACGTCTATGTCGTGGCGAAATTTAAAAAAAACGGTATGGGTAAACGTGTCATTGTCTTGAATATAGTAAAGGAAGTAAATGAGTGATAACATTAATGAGTAATAATACAAGAGTCGGAGTGAGTATTATTATGCCTCAAAGTTATTTTGTCCAATCAGAACGCTGGATTACTGTTTAAGGGTTCCACCGTATCAGGTAATCCACCTGATATTATTTGATATCAGGTTAGTAGCAGCCATTACTATTTTGTTCAAATAGATGCATTGTCACTAGCTTCGTAATTTGAATTGAAACAAAATAAGAGAATTTAAGTACCAAAAATATTTTTCAAGGTATCCTATTTATTGATTTAAAACATTAAACATTAAAAGAATGGACAGAAAATATTATTTGTAGTTCCAAAAGTTCTTTGATGTTTTTCTCCTCTATCCGAAAGGCTACCGACAAAGTCTATCGACTTTTTATGCTGATTCGAACATTTTCTTTACAGTTTAGTCAAGAGATTAAAAGTGCTTCAGTTTTCAGATATGCTTGTAGCGGTAAGTTTTACTTTGTAAACAAATATCACACTTCGAGTAGCGAAGATTGTTTACTGTCACCATGGATACATAGTTTGGCTTCGCCTCACCTGATATAAACTTTCATCGTCTTGTATAGAAATGCATCAGCAAGCTGCACGCCATGTAATATATTCATTATGTCGAAAGTCCATGTAAATCAAGGGTTAATAAATTTTCACGAGAAACAAAGAACGACCAGACGTAAATTATAGTATGAATATCAATCTGGGGCCAGTACTATTAATCCTTTACCTAACCTGAAAAGCAGACGACACTTGCAAAAATAATTCTTGATTAACTAATTTTTTTCATTTTTTGTCTCAAAAACATAGGTTATGACCCCACGTTGGAAGGAGCTCGACGAGCTCCTTCCAACGAGGGGTCATAACCTATGTTTTTGAGACAAAAAATGAAAAAAACAATGAAAATTAATTGTCGATTTAGAGAATCGCGCTGGTCGGTTTTGGCCGTTACGTTAGGTAAAGGTTTAAACTTTTACAATTGTATCAACTAGAATTGTATTTTCTAGTTATGACTTTATGTGGGTTGAAATGGACCATTTGCATTTTCAAAGATCTGGCGATTTGCCAGTTGGCAAACTGTCATATCTTTTAAAATGCTAATGATTCATTTTAGTTAATTATATCAATAGGTCGAAAATATAATTCTGGAAGATACAGTTGTAAAAGTTTTATAGTTTGACACCAATGCAGAAATCTAAGCTAAAAGAGTAAAAACTAATTAACCCTTTACCTAACATGAAAAAAAGACTTCACTTGCAAACAAAATTCTTGAATAACTATTTTTTTTTTTTTTTTTCTCTCCAAAACATAGGTTATGACCCCTCATGGGAACGAGCGCGACGAGCTCGTTCCAAAGAGGGGTCATAACCTATATTTTTGAGACACAAAATGAAAAAAATACTGAAAATTGTATGGTGATTTTTTTGTAAATAGCGCTGGTTGGTTTTGGCGGTAACGTTGGGTAAAGGGTTAGAATATACTGAAATGGTTGATTTCCTTGAGAAAGGACAGAACATTCTATGGACAAGTATCATAATTTATTTATATATTGGTGCTTATCGCCACATTTCCAGCCAAGGCTATATCGTGGCGAGAAAACGGTTGAAAGCAATAAGCCATTGTCAGTTGCAAAGTAAAGTCATTCATTAAAAAGAGGAAATAATTACAGCAGAATGCCAAAACAAGATCAATCTGTATAGATCAGTTTATATGCCTTATAATCAGGTTTATGTCGGCATATTTTTGCTTAAAATGTAGCGAATTTGTCTCAGACTTTTTCGAAGAAGCAAGTTCCAAAATAGCGTTTGGGTTTCTGAGATACCACGGGTTAGTATGTGGCTCGCGGTTCTATTTAATCGAATGCGTGTTATGTGGGCAGACTCCATATTAGGTTTAATTCTAATTCCAAATGAAGGGGTCTGTTTCTAATTTCTCTTGAAAAAGTTAACATTTTGAGGCGCCAGTTCCCAATAGTAGTAGTGAAAGGCAGATTCTATACCAGAAAAACTGAGTGAATTTCTCGCGATTTTCAAGCTTATTTTCTCGATAAATCGACTAAGTAGAGCACGATCCCACTTTGGATGTTTCACAAAATGGACTAGTCTGTGCCGATAACACACACGATTGTTTCGAGTCAGAAATCGAAGGGAAATCGAATCGCACACGATTGTTTCGAGTCAGAAATCGAAGGGAAATCGAATCGCCGAGAGAGGGAGACTGCGAGGTTCTGTCGCATTTTCTCGACTGAATCTTGGAGATTGTGCGATATAAAAATCATAGAAAATCGCAGGGATCGTCTGGTTCTGGCCCAGTCGAGAATTCATAGAATTCTCCCGCGATATGGCAGAGGAGGTACGCGAGAGCTTCCGAAACCATTTCGGTATTTGCAAAAATTCCCTCTAAACCGTTTGTCATAACCTAAATTTCAGTGCGTTAAAGAGCGTTAATGATCTACTTCGAATATCTGTCAGCTCCTACAATTTTCTGATATTCCCGTAAATAGGAATATTGTGAAAAATGTAAGCAACCAACATCTTAATTTCTTAGCTTGCGAAAAAGACGGTTGTCGTCTCGTGGCGTACTAGCCAAACTTTGGAGAGAAATATAAAGTGGGTGTCGAGAACGTCGCATTCGACAAAATGCGAAACGTATCCTTTCGTTGCTCTTTCGAGGTGCCTCGTCGACGGATTTCGTCGATTCGCCGAAAATCTCTCGGATGAGAAGAACTCTAATCGCAAAAACATGTATTGTTTTTGGCGGTCTTTCGAAGTTTCTCGAATGTTTAATCCAAATAAAAATTACTACTCGATGAGAATAAATTTTGAGAATAGACGACACATGAAAACAGTATGTGTCTCAAAGATTCGAGTGAGAATTTAAATCTATATCACCTAAATGACGACCATTCGAATGAAAATCGCGGTCGTCATACATGTGTTGTGACGGACAAGATGAATAGAGTTGCATTTCATAGAGTATTCCGTATTTTCCCAAATTTAACGAAGAATCCGGCAAATACGAACGTGTGGCGATACAGGAAAAATAATCTCTTGGTATTCGACGCTCTTGAAGCCTGTTACGTGTACGTCTTCAAACATTCGGGTGAGCGACACATGCATCACGATATTCGGGATAGCGGATCATGACCAGCAATATGACTCTGAATGCGATGTGGATTCCTTCTGGGCGGATAACAGAGCAATAACTTTCGGCAAGAAGGATTTGTGAACATACTAAAACAGAGATCCGACAACCACCACAACGATATTCGGAAGAGCGGAATATGATAACCAACAGGGCTGTGAACGCAATGTGGATACCTCGTTCTCGGCGGATGATAGAGCAATAACTTTTGGCGAGAGATTCGTGAACATACTGAACAAGAGATCCTACTACCATCTCGACATTCGGGAGAGCGGAATATGACAACCAACAAGACTCTAAACGCGATGTGGATGCGTTCTGGGCGGGTGATAGAGATACTTTCGGCAAGAGAGATTCGTGAACATACTGAGACAGAGATCTGACTACCACCACAGCATTCGGGAGAGTGGGACATGACAAACCAATAGGACTCTGTATGTGACGTGGATAAGTTGTGGGCGGATGATTGAGCAGTAACTTTCGACAAGAGAGATTCGTGAACATACTCAGACAGGGATTCGACTACCATCAGAACGGCATTCAGGAGAGAGGAACAATGCAACCAATGGGACTCTGAACGCGTTTTGGAAACGTTATGGGCGGATGATAGAGCAATAGCGTACGGATAGAGTGATTCGTGAATATCCTCATTAGAAGGTCGGCCTTCCACCATCACCAACATTCGAGAGAGCGGAAATGACAACCAGCAGGACTCTGAAAGCGATGTGGATACGTTCTGGTCGGATAATAGAACAACAAATTTCAGCAAGAGATTGATGAACATACTGCGACAGAGAGCCGACTCCCACCACGACATTCCGGAGAGCGGAATATGACAACCAAGAGATCTGTGAAAGCGACGTAATTACATTTTGTGCGGATGATAGAGCTATAGCTTTCAGCAAAAGAGATTATGGAATATGAGACAGAGATCCGACTACCACCACTACATTCGGGAGAGCGGAACGTGACAACCGACAAGACCCTGAACGCGATGTTGATACGTTCTGGGCGGGCGATAGAGCAATAACTATCGGCAAGATAGATTCGTGAACATACTGAGACACAGATCCTACTCCCACCACGACATTCGGGAGCACGGAACATAACAACCAACTGGACGCTAACGCGATGTATGGTAGAACAAAATGAAGCAAATTCAGATGAGTACGCTGATAAACTACAGAGGTTTTGCTAATGGATACAGCGCCATTCACCTGACACACCTGTAAAGCATACACAGAAGACGAAATACTTATCTTTTTCCAGGCTTGAACTGAAAAGACTAGCATAGTTCGTAGCCTTTTGAATTCCAACTTGTATATTAGTCACAAGAGTGGGTTATTTGTAATTTGATATAGCTGTTTTAACCGCTGATGAAGCGTAATAGAAGCGCCCTTAATCCTTTACCCAACGAATCGGCCGCATCCGCACGCGGATTATGCAAATTCAACAGTTGAAAAAACATTAGTTTTCAAAAAATTTCAACCAAACCATATCATGTGACCCCTCGTTGGAACGATCTCGTCGAGCTCGTTCCAACGAAGGGTCACATGATAAGGTTTTGTTGAAATTTTTTGAAGAATTGAAAAACATATTTAAAATAATTAATTATGATATCGTCTGCGTTGGGTAAAGCGTTAAAGGTCGTTTCCAACTTTAATTCAACCTTTCTACGATAGCGAACAGACTCGGAGTAATTACTCACATGACTCTTGAGCTCATTCGATGAAATTATCAACCATGTTTCGCGGCACCCCACTTACAGAATTTCTTTTAGGCCATAGGCTCCTTTTCTTCAGTAATGATTCGAAGAGTCGCACGAGCATTTGCTCATTAAACAAATACTCGACGACTCATTTCCTCGATAAGATTCTAGTCGTTCGGGCGAACAGTATTGAAAAAAAACAAGTATGATAGTGATATGAATTGGCAACCTTAGCAACAGTTGTGTACTAAGAGCCTTGGTAGTGTCACAGGTTAGTAATGGTGATTACAGTGGAAGCTGATCACAGGACAAACGATAATGATCATGGACAAGTCCGCAGTTGTGACATAGGAGCTATGAAGGTGAAATATGGCCTATGATGGGTCCTTCTATCCCACTAGACTATACTCCAGAACAAACGAATGGGGTTAGGTAGACAGAAAATTAATAAACTAGCTCATGGATACATAGATTGAAGCAAGACAGGGGATTCCGAAGGAATCCGAACTAGCAAAACAGAAAACTACTATTGTTGAATTGAACACCCCCTACGCACAAAGCGTCCTATTGGAAGGTTTTGGTTAACAGAAATGGCGGCCTCTAGTATACTAAATGGAGGACGGAAACATGTACCCCCTAACAACAAGCGCTGCTCATGCACACTCACACCACGCATCACTATGGTAATGATGTCACACGTGGGTTACCATTACAGTAAAACATAGTGCTACTGGGTCACGAGATTATTTCGTCACATGACAACCACCCATGAGAAACACCAACCTTGGAGTGAAAACCACATTACATACTTCTCACGTGAAACCTTTACTGAGTTGTTCTAAATGCTCACATAAACAAGTCTTTTCATCGGAGAAGAATATTTAAAATATATGTGCGTTCAATTCACAACAATATTACCTTAATTTTGAACAGTACATCTAATCTTTCCCGCAATCGCCCAAGTAGTACCCTGGAACGCAGTATTCCAGCTCATAATACTTTGAATTTTGCGGTAACTGACTTTTCATAAATTTCTAATGATTACCATGAAGACCGTTTTGTTAGCACTACTCTCGAACTGTAAATTATGCAAAACCGCACCTCATCAAATTCAGCGACATAACCATCAACTTAAATCGAAGAGTTTCGCATCTTAACGCATGAATGTGCGTTCTCTGTCCTGTCGCAAAGTCTGAAAGGAAACTTATCATTAACACGTGGGGTTGCACGCCTGTCATTACATTTTTAATCGGTTCCCTGAAAAACTTGCAAAGTGTGGTACCAGGCGGTCTTCAGGACACGGACCTAATGTTCCTCAAGCGCCTCGGGAAATGACTTCAATCCCTTTGTTTATTTAGCGCACTTATACTGAGGTATCCGAACTATCAACATCGTAACTTGAACTTTTCATTAACCTGCTTTGGAGAGAGCTGGATGCAGAGTTACGATGTTGGGGAGCTGGCAGCGGCTCGTCATTGCTCGGTGGTTCTCTCCGAGAACTCTGCCTTCCTCCATCCGTAAAACTGTCACCGACACGATATGCCCCTGGCTGTTAAATTGTCGTTAAACCTTAATAAATAAGTAGCTTGAATCCCGTGTGGACCCGAATATAATAGGTCCACATTTGGTAGCTAGGTTGCTAACGCACAGCAGCGATGGCCTGGCTGTTCATACAGACATTTTAATACCATATTGATGTAGCAAATTCTAAGGAACTTGTTTTATCCTAACATTGAGGTGTCTGTGTGGATGAACTTGTTATTTATTTATTTATTGGTGTTTAAGATCACATACTATTGCTGAATAGCTAATCGAGACGGTGACAGTTTTACGGGTGGAGGAAGCCGGAGTACCCGGGGAGAACCACCGAGCATTGACGAGCAACTGTGAGCTCCTCAACATTGTAACTCTGTTCAAGCTCCGCTCAAACAGGTTTACAGCGGTTGAAGACATGTGCACCACCGACGTGCAGTACGTCTTAGTACACAGCGTCATGGTGCCCCCATGTAGGCAATCGGATAACAGTGCCTTGCCGATGGACACAACCCGGGTCGTCCCGGGCGAGGATCGAAGTCGGGACCTCTAGCATAAAAGTCCAATAGTCTGCCACTTAGCCACCGCGCTCCCGGGTGAGCTTGTTAATTCCTCCAGTGGCTGGTGAACTCATGAGACCATGTGGATCTGCTTGAATTCTACTGTCATCGTTGTAATATAGGCATTGTTGTTGAAAGCGATGTAAAACCCCAACCAAACCGTATCAGATAATAGAGACACACTAAATGTGTAGCTTAATATTCTTACAAATCTAGTTTCTCGCTGTTTACCTTGCAAATGAAACTCAATTATTCTTTTTCCCAGAAACCTTTGATTTTAAACCAAATTTAAATAAGAATTTCCTAAATTTATCTCCGATAAGCAGCGATATACATTTCGAGCAGTCTAGTTTCTGTAAATCATGACATATGCCTCTATATGTGAGCACTGTGCCTGTTGTGCCCACAATTAATTTATTACTGCTTATACTGTAACCGTGTATATGTTGCAAATATTGGTTGAGTAAATGGGAACTTGTTTTTGTTCTGGTGCCAGAAGGGCAAACCTTGTGTTTTTGTTTTTGGTATCGCATTTGCGATAGTGATCAAAAAGACTTCTGTTTTTGTTAAAATAAAAATTAATATTTTCAATGTTTTCATTTTTAAAAATCAGTTCCACCTAACTATTATGACTCATCAGACAATATTATATATACTATGCTTTATTTTAATGAATTTTCCACTAAAAAAACATTTGACATGAATAAATTATGCTGTGAATAGATATTTTTGTTGACTTCAGAGGAAAAATGTCGGGCAATTTTTTTCCGCTCAATAGTGGGCACCTACCCCCATCCATATGTCAGTTTTGGATGAAATTCTCCAATATTTTTATATTAAGGGGGTTAGTTTTGTTACAAATGCTTCTAAATGGGCCTTTATGATCAATTGGTGACATTGTGTTACAGTTTGGGACACAAAAGATGCCATAACAGTGAAAAAGGGAAAAAAATGGATTAAATGTTTTCGCACATTTTTGGGGCACTTTTCCACTCAATCACCTCCACCTATGTTCATGCAATTTTTTTCTGCCCCTCCCCTACTTTAAAAGGGGCTTTTAAATACATGTTTAACCCTTTACCCAACGCAGACGATATCAAAATTTAATACATATCATGTGAACCATATCATGTGACCCCTTGTTGGAACGAGCTCGACGAGCTCGTTCCAACGAGGGGTCACTTGATATGGTTTTGTTGAATTTTTTTGAAAAATAATATTTTTCAACTGCTGAATTTGCATATTACGCGGGCGGATGCGGCCGATTCGTTGGGTAAAGGGTTAAAATAAGGTTCACAAATCTCCAGACAACTACCATTGATCTGTTGCTAAAAATAAAGAAAATGGAGGAACACGAAGCCAACAGGCTTATAAAATGCAGAAAAAGAAAAGTGACTTACTGAGAAAGATGGATAGATACATGGATATTTGGTCTGACCTTTTGATTGAAAGAAGTACAGCAAAATTATATAACCTAAACTGAACTTGCGTGTTTTTTTCCCTCAGTATAGATTTTTCTCATTAATTTTTAGCTTTTCTCATTTTAGCTTTGGTCTTGTTTGATGTGCTATATCCATCAGCCAGACCTCCAGTCAGTTCACAGAATTAAGGTAATAACTTTTTAAAAGTAATTCAATGGATTGTCAGATTTAACTTTTAGCCATGTCAGGCTCTCATAATAACCCATCACTGGAGTGGCATTGAATTACAGTGATTTTACAATTGATACACGCTATTCACTGTTAGTTACAGTTGTCGTTTTAATTTGTATGAGTGGAGTCATTAAATTGTGTATTGTACCACAAATGATATGTGTATTCAACGTTATAGGATACAATACAGGGATTGGAAAATGTGCAGGGGACATCACGCGTGGAATCTAGTCTACGTTCAAAAGCGTAACGTGCGAACGCACCGGATTGGTCATTATGCATCTGAGTGACATTACTACGTTTACGAACTCCCCGTATTGGGTGAACTACACTTTTTGGAGATTTTCCTGCATTTCACGCACGCCTTCGGCGCACGCGAAATACAGGAAAAAACTCCAAATCGGATCATTTATTCCAGACCCTCCTCCTCCCACTCTCCTCCCTCGTCGTGTGTTCTGTCTTACTATTCATTCTAAACACATTTACTTCACATTCCCAAACTTTCCTGATAAAATGGGACCTGGTAGCCCATGCCTGTGCGTACGTCCTTGTGAAGTGGGTAATAAAGTAAAAGTGATAAGTTAACTTTGTCATTACACTCAATTTGCTATCAAAATACAATGTTTGAT
The DNA here is from genome assembly GCA_031216915.1 of Pictodentalium vernedei. Lineage (NCBI taxonomy): Eukaryota > Metazoa > Mollusca > Scaphopoda > Dentaliida > Dentaliidae > Pictodentalium > Pictodentalium vernedei. The sequence continues at coordinate 335,774,707 of CM062295.1, forward strand.
CATGTAAGTTGCACTAAACCCATATCAATTAATGCCCTCTTATTTTATAAATAGCCTGACGTAATGGGCATTGGTTAATTTAATAGCATTAAATCATGTCCCTGAGTGTAGTGGTCCATCAAGAAGACACCATTTTCCCAAATGCATTGCCTATAAAATCGTTAGATATTCATGTGGGCATTTGATTATTTAATACCATGATTTTGAAATTAAATATTTAAGGTTTCTAATTAATGGTTTATGTTGTTAGTGACGGAATGAATTAATGTCCTTTAGATTAATTTCCATTAACATATATTACTTATCACCTTTGTATTGCACATAATCACCCTCACCATAAGGGCGGAACTAAAAAAAAATATTTCACTCAAATTTAATTTCATTTTCAATGGCTTTTTAATGTGTTCACTAAATTCATTGATAGTTTTGGTCCACTAAATCATCGATATTAAGGATTTATAATACGTTTAGTGACGGCATTGAGTCTGCTTTTCAATGACACTTTAATGGCACTATACAGCAGTGCCCTTGTTTCTGGTCAGTTGAGAAGGCGAACGAAGGCGGATGTATGTTTTTTCTTCATTTTCTTTCAATTTCTTTATTTATAATTTATTTTTTCTCCCAGAGGTCTAGGACTCAAAATTTATAAAATAACGTGAACAGTGGCAGATTGTATACACTTTTCACGAAGCCAGATCACCCCCACCTGCACGCATTTTTTGAAAACAATGGCCACCAAACAGATTTACCTTGTGCGGCGCTGGCAGTAAAAATGAACAGTTGATGTCCACAATACAGGATTAGGATGATCAGAGAACAGAAGATTCAACTGACGACATAATTTACAACACCGGCATTGGTGGCAGAGCATTACATGATACACCAGCTGGTCGTAAAACGAGTACAATTCTTTGTATTGTTTGCAGTGTGCTTATAAGGCTTGTGAGCTACACTTGAAACCCAATAATATGTGTGTTGATCTTGAAGTGTCGAAAAAAAAACGCACGTCGAAATCGAGCCTGTGTATCAATTTCTTTGAATGAAGCCATTTATCAGCTATGGATTCCTTGTGTTAAGTAAACCATATAACATGGAAATTGTATGGCAAAGATGGTTAAAATCTCCATAAAATAATGTCCGAAAAAATGTTGCAACTTAAAAGGGCCTACATTTTCTTTGATCTTACAATAGATTATTATCCGGAAACTTAAAATCATAGAAGTTCTAAGGCAATAGAGGGCACCAACCCCATAAAGTAATGTCCGAGAAATTTTAAAATCAAAAGTGATCTATATTTCCTTTAAATGGGGCCAGTAATCAAATATGGATACGGAGTGTTGAGTATAGCTGAATTTGTCATATGGGAACATAAAATCTTTCACACTGACAATAAAGGGCAGTAACTCCATAAAATTATGACGGGAATATGTCAATGCAAACCTTCGCATGTATTTCTGGTAACCCTTTACCCAACGAATCGCCCGCATCCGCCCAAGTAATATGCAAATTCAGCTGCTCGTTCCAAAGAGGGGTTACATGATATGGTTTTGTTGAAATTTTTTGAAAAATGTAAAAAATGATATTTAAAATAATAAATTTTGAAATCGTCTGCGTTGGGTAAAGGGTTTTAATGGTTAGATCTACCATATATAGTATGGTTGTATTAAGTATCATTTATGTCATTATTCAAAGAATCTAACCATCTGTAGCATTCTAAGGTCACAAAGAATCATAGCGCCATAAAGTGATGTCGAGCAAACGTTAAAATCGGAGGTAACCTACATTTTCTACACACTAAAAACTAAAGTATTAAAACTGACACTTTCAAGGTGTTAATCCCATTCTAACTCTTAGGGTTTGATTTTAACACTCAAAGTGCAATGCTTTAAGCACTTAGACATTACAGTCGTCAGACATCTGAAACTTGAATGGGTGGCACTTCCCATGTGTCTAGCATTGGTGGTTCTTCCAGAATGGTCCATAATTTGATTAGAGCTTGGTGGGTACATAATTAAAAGGACACAACGCAGATGACGCGGATCAGGCTCGGAAGTTCGAGCCTGATCCGCGTCGTCTGCGTTGTTTCCTTTCAAGTGTCGCGACATTACACTTGTCAAGTGGTATTATTGTAACACCTGTCAAGTTCTGGGATATCTACACTTGAACAAAGTGCTAGTTCAGCACTTAGTTTAGATAAGCACTTCAAGTGTAGTTTTTAACACTTTAGTTTTTAGCGCGTATGGATGAGGTTAAAAATTTGAATTAGTTTTGCAGATTACACCAGAAGTAATCATCTGGAAATATAAAATCTTTGATATTCTACAACAATAAGAGCAATAAAGCCTTGACAGTATGTTTCAAAAGCTGATCTTCAATTTATGTGGATAAATCCAAATTCTAAATATGGATTAGCTGCGTTGAATAAATCTGAGGTATTATCCGAAACCAACAACATAGAAATTCCCAAAACAATAAAGGACAATAAATAATTCCTTGACTGAATATCAGACAACCACCAGTAAGGAACTCAATCTGAATTGTCTGTGGACGAGGCCATGTACCAAATATAGAATGGCAGAACCGAGGACAGCTGAAGTCACCATCCGAAATCAAATATCCTGAACATTCCATAAACAAATAAAGGGCAATAACTCCTTGAGTAAATGGCGGGTAAACGTCAGAAACGAATTTGGTTTTCTTGTTCTGAGGATGGGGACACATACCAGATATGGATCGGCAGAGTTGAGTAAAGCTGAACGAATCATCCTGTTACAAAAGATCATGAAATTCTGGAAACACTAAAGGGAAATAACCCCATAATGGAACGTCAAACGATCGTAACAATCGAACGTGAACTACATTACTATGAATAAATATGAATTAACTGTCAAGTTAATTATATCACGAGTTATCAACCGGAAACCGAATGATGGACGGACGGAAGGACGGACAACGTCATGTCTTAATACGCCAGGTTATATAAAAAATTAGGTACTGCTGTTTTTTCTTGGAGGGCAGTGACATCACATCAAGTATATTTCGTCTTTGTTGATATTTAAAATTACTATATAAAGATTCTGGTGTCTCCCTTCCTTCTAGTCATTACTAACTCTTAACTACATTTTCATCTGGCCCATCAACCAGGCTTTAGACCGACAACATTCCCAAGTAAAATAAGTGTAATTACCATCTAAAAGTGAGGAGAATAAGCATTCAAGGAATAATTTTAAAGATATTCCCATGTTAATATGCGCAAATGGGACTGCCCGTTCTTAGCTTGGGGAAAAGTTTATTACACCCTATTTAAATATGCTCCGCGAGCTATGGTAAATGAATTCCATCTTTGAACATCATAATGTTTTCAATGTAGTCCTATTAAATCGTGCAGAATGTGCAATAGAGGTAATGGCAGAAAACTTTTAATCGCTCTCACCTGAAACCATATAGAACAAATCCTTTGAAGACAAGGGTTTGCGTGACCGTAAATACACAGAACAACACAGGCTTGTGAATGGGATAATCGATATTGCACGTGTGTCAACGCGGAATGATAAAACGAAAGGTCGCAATCGTTCCCTGTTTATTACACGCCTTTATGTCTATAAAAGCAATTATTAGGACACTCAGCAATTTATTTCGCAACTCGTCCCGGGAGTTCCAATGTGTTCTATGTGCCAGTAGAAACAGAGAACACATTGGAACTCGGTGGACGAACTATTAACAAAAAGAACACATTTTATTTTGTCAACCAAATTTGCGAGGGGAATCCGTGTTACTATTTTTAGCGATCGCTAGTGATTCAAATCGTACTTTCGGTGCACGATTTGTAGAAGATTCAAGTGAAATTCAGCTTCGATTTAAAAATAGTCCATCAAAGATTTCCGTTCTGGACACACGTGCGGAACAGATTTTCATTTTCCGCATGGTTTAGTGTTGCTGTAGATATGGATTTAATAGAACAGGTGTGTAATAAACAGTCGAAGTGAATCATAGTTTTGTCAATAAAAAGGGCGTCAAACAATTTGGAATGAAGGTAGGTGTGTGTGCGTGATCAGCAAAGGCTTTTGAAGGGGAGTGAGACAAACTCTCAGACCACCAGATGCTGCTATAGGCTGTTTCGCGGAGTTAGTGCGTAAGCTATCGCTAATTTAATGCGACACCCATTTGGTCACAAATATACACCGATATTTTTTAATATTGCAGTTACAGATATTCCAATCAATTAGAATTTGATTCACATCGAACAATCGAGATATTAACACAATTATCAGCCAATACGACACGATTACATTGTTTGCAATTTCTGATACGGTATTCTGTAGAAAAAACGATGAACTTCATGAAATTGTTACTTTTAATCGAATAAAAGTTTTAGTGAGAAATCTGACTACACTGCAGGTCCATTATCTGATATCTTTTTCTCGACAAGTTGGAACGGATATTTCTGCATTAGCCTGATAATATTAGGAAGGAAAATAAGTTTGTTTTAGGCCTAAAAAGTTAAAAATCGGTTCCTCTCGTCGCCCCCCCCCCCCCCCCCCACCAAAAAATGCAAAATCAAAGATCGTAGGACAAAATGTCATTGGACAAAATGCCCCTGGAATAAAAATCCCTTGGTCCAAATTCCTTTAGGATAAAATACCATCAGGACAAGATGCCCTCAGAAAAAATGCCTTCAGTGAAAACGCATGGGTAGACAAAATACCCTAAGAACAAAATCAACTTTCTTCTCTTATGAAGATAGGAAGAAATATTATACCATAAAATTCAGCTGTGTAACTTATAACCTTGGGGTTTATGGCTTTAGTGGGGTTTTGTTTCCTATTGTGTTATTCTTGCACATTGATTGATAGATAAAATTGATGTTTTCATATTTTTATTTATTTATAATTTAAATAACCATCTTTTGAACCAAGTGGTATCGCTTGAATGACGCAAGATGCCATCTGCAATGCTAAAGCATTGCTGATGCCACCTCGTTCAACTGAATGGACGATATATGAGACAAATACCATTAGAACATCACTCAGGCCTTTAATTCTGCAATACTATTAAGGGCATTTTATCCTGAGCACATTATGTCCAAGGGCTTTATGTCCGTGTGGATTTTGTCCTAAGGGCATTTTGTGGGATACGAAATCAATGCTTGACCAAGACAAAAAACACAATAAAATCTCTGACTCTGTTTTCGTTATTTTCGATAGATAAGGTTCAACGGTGTTTTCGGGAGGAAAGCGATCCCATCGAAACATCGAAATTGTCTGTCCTCTTTTGTAATCACAGTAGCTCAGTCACTTACATTTATGTCACATCGAAAAAACTGTATTCGCTAAATATAAGGTGGGGTTCAATTGATTCTAGTTTATCAAATAGGACAATATCAACTCAACTCAATTGCCGGTATGTGATCACAGCTTGTAAATGGGCTCGAAGAGCTTTCCAAACTGAAATATAATGAACTAGCAGACCGACCTGATGCAGAACGGTTAGCCCCAGCCCCACCCCCCCCGCCCTCACCTTACCCCCCCCCCTTCCCCCCACCGCGCGACAGAATATTGTTAGTTGCATTGTGTATCAAGGGAGATAACCAAAGCTTGAATTTTAGGCTGGGCCGAGTGACTGAGATACAGATTCACGTAATCACACTCTCCCCATTTATATAATAAAAAGGTTAAATTCTCAAGTCTTCCTGAATGGTACTACTAACAATAGAAAAAGTCTTCTCAGGTGAATCCCACGAATAAACGGAAAACATAAGGTATATATTTTGTAAGGCGGGGTTTCTTCTCTAACCTGTTACCACAAGACCGGTTGAGTTTCTATTCTTTGTATGACTTGTTTGGAAAAATTATAAAAATAAAATGAAAACACATTTAACATCTTATAACTGAGTCGAATGCCACGGCGTACTTACATTCCACACCTGTAATGCCGACAGCATCTATTTCCACCCAGCTACTTGAAACAGAGCAGTCAACGTTAATTCTCACTGTATCTGTACAAACTGGCGTCTGAAAGGCAAAATCAAACATCTTAATTTCTTACATGCTTCCTCATACAATTTTGTGATCCCAAAAACAGCCTCTTTCTCGAGCAGATCGCGAGCTTGGTGCGACGCACATACACCATTCAGTCGAGTTGTCTTAAATAAAATATTGTTAATATTAGGACTGAACTGAGAAAAAAACAAACGACGAAAGGTATCTGAGATTTAATGTCCTCATATTTCGTTTTTCGATAACTGAGATTCAACAGTATTGAGTGAAGGAAAGTGAACATAGCATTTCAACTGGATCGCGACCCAGTCGCGATACGGTCGCAATTCTCTGCCCCTTTCGTAATCGCAAAAGTGCACGATACCATATAATTATTTTAAACACCAGCGAGCGAGAGATAATCACTTCACTCGTGAAAGAGATACGAATTTATTTTCACTGAAGACAGAACGAAACTTCTTGAACTATAATTTGGAGTTACTCCCCTTATCACAAACATTCGCTATTGGCATCTTTCGAGATTGTTTCTTGGCAGCAACAGATTGTACGATGGAACATTGTGGCCAATTCAATAATGAACGCAAATAACACTATTGTAAGTTGTTTGAAGAACAAAGAAATACGATTGAACTTCTTTCAATTATCAACAGAGAAATATCCGACAATGGGCATTTTAACCCTTTACATAACAAGCATGATAATAATACAGTGGAGCCCACTTAATTGGATATCTCTTAATTATATATCCCTGTTAATTGAATATAATTTTCAAACACAAAACCATTTACCATACCTTCAGTACAAATTTGATCTGTTAATAGCATATGTGTTGTAGAGTAACCTCCTGTTAATTGTATATAAATTTTTGTAATATGTAGAAAAAATTACTCTGACGCGCACCAAATTCCCCTTATTTATCAACCTTTTTGGCCTCACTACATCCAATACAGGCATTTATTCTATTATATCTTGTTTGACAGAGATCTTAGAGCTCTGTCAACAAGATATAATAGAATAAATGCTCAGTTTATCTCCAGAACACAGGAAACTGACCAAATCCCTGTTAATTGTATACTCCTGTCAAATGAATAATTTTCAGTGGCAAAATGGATATTCAATTAAGAGGATTCTACTGTAATAATATACTCTTGTACCCCCTTTTGGACGGGTTCAACGCGTTTTACAAAGACAAGTTATGAAACCTGCAACAGAAAAGTTAATGCATCATAATAATATAGATTCTGAGAGAATGAGTTTTTGAATGGGAATAACTTCAGACGAATTTTAAAATCCTAAATGGATTTACAGTGCCCAGGGCCACGGTAACACTGTGTACTAAGGCGTTCTGAACGTCGATGGTGGACTTGTCTTCAAACTCCTTGTGCGGAGTTAGTACGTTGGAGAACATGACAGTTGTTCGCAGCTGTTCGGTGGTTTTCTCACAGAGTACTCCAATACGCTGATGACAGTACCCTGTTTTTGGAGGATAGTGACGAAACATTAAACGCAGCTTTAGATACCCCTGGAACCTCAGTGTAAGTTTTGATAAAATCTAAATAGTATGGATAGGATCTCGACGGGGTTGTGGGCAAGAGTTAAATACTGTCAAACCCGGTTCCAGGGGTATCTAAAGCTGCGTTTAATGTTTCGTCACATGGAATCACAGTGGATCTTTTACTATTCTCGGTATAACGTTTGAATTGCTAAGTAATAACTGTTTCAAAAAACATTTTAATGAAAAAATGAATAAAATTAAAAACAAACTTCTTAATGACTGGTCATTTAGAAATCTTACACTGGTTGGAAAGTTACAGTAATTAAAATTTTGGCTATTCCAATTATTATACAGTCGCTAAGCGTCCTATCAGCCAAGACAGACGAATTAGTTGACGGAATTCAAAATATATTTTTCAGGTTTCTATGGCCGAATAAGAATGATAAAACTAAGAGCGAAATATTAGTCAGTTTAGTGGGTATGGAGGAGTTGTAGACCCTCGAGTAAAAACACTCTGTAATACATTAAAATTAATATGGATAAAAAATTAATAGACCCGTGAAGTAATGGCCCAACGGAAAATGGAAAACACTTGCTTTAGACCACTTCGAAAACTTTGGGGCGAACAACATTTGGTCCTGACGAAAGACGGCTTATTGAAGGTTGCGGAGCATTTTTATCCTTTTTGGAGATATGTCATCTGTTCCTGGTCAATTTTAAAAGAACCTGAGCTCACAATCCCGATCGAGATACTTGCACAACCACTATTTTATAATAAATATATAAAAAATAAATAATAGCACGTTTTTCTATGCCTGCTGGTGCAGCCGAGGAATATTTTTTATAAATGACATTGTGAATGATAGAGGCTCTTTTATTAATTTTAATGATTTTAAATAAAAATACGACTCGATACACCATTCACCACCTGCTTTGGTGCGGTTAATGCTATACCGGGATCATGGAAAAATAAATTATCAAATACTAAAAAACTTGAGAATATCTCAGAAACATTGATTAACGACCTAAAATCCTGTAAGAAGGTAAACCCTAAGTTGTATCCTACTTTCCTCATGAAAATTTCAAAAGAGCTAAAATATACCCAGGAAAAATGGAATGATCTACTAAATGACGCGATTTGTGTTAAAGATTGGAAACATATATATAAACAAACATTTACAGCGACAGATGATACCTATTTACAAATATTGCAATTCAAAATTAATGATAGAATTTTAGTTACAAACTCTAAACTTTTTAAATGCAATCTGTCCGAAACAGAACTCGGCTCTTTTTGTGGAAATGTTATGGAAACTATTACGCACTTATCCCACGAGTGTTCTTACTGAAAATCAATATTACTAAGTCTGGGAGAAAAAATTAACATCAACTCACCCTTTACTTTACATATTAATACAATGAAAACCGAAATCATTTTAGGCCCAACATCCTACGTAGATAGACCGATTTTCTGGAATACGTGTTTACTACTTTACAAAAAATACATCTACACTATCAGGCAAAAGAAACAAATCCCGTCCTTTTCAGGGCTATTTGAAACTCTAAAATCGTATAGAAACGTGGAATTGTATTCCACATATCTGTATCCAGTTGGCAAGACAGAAAATATACGACAGAAATGGAGTTATAGAAAGTATTTATTCCAAGAAGCAACGATTGACCTGTAAATAGCCAACAATGCCTTCCGTAATGTAAAATGTAGAACTGTATGTAGACTGTCTACATGTATATTTATCCCATAAATGGCCGTTTATTTGAACAATAAAGGCCTTGGATAATTTTTTGCTTTATTCACCTAGTAGGGTGATACATTTTCCCCATAGGTATAACACTGAAAGAATTTATTCCCCTATTAGCGACGGACTTGTTGACCACTGGCCTCTACCACATTTGTCTAGTATAACTAATAGTTCGATTGTTGATTCCTTTAAATATTTTTTAAAGTATTACACAATGCCAGTATAAAACGCCACCGACTGCTCATATAATAAAGTATTTTTGCAAGCTTAGCTCAAGTTTGTAGGGATTTATTTTTAGACAGAAATGTATTACTGCGTCTTGTTTATTTTTGCCAATTTTGCTGGTCGAGCGAATTGGACCAATGTGCTCCTCACTTCTCGTTGTGTTTTGTAGCGAATTATAGCACCTCTTTGCCGCGACTGCCCTGTAGAAGATTTATGGGATAAACAAAATAAACGTATAGCGTTCTCAAGTAAAAAAAAATATTCTACGAGTAGGATTAAGAATGAAACCGACTCGCGGCTCGTCGGTTTCATTCTTAATCCTACTCGTAGAATATTTTTTTTACTTGAAAACACTATACGTTTATCGTTTAATCTATATTGTACATTATGCATAATTTTATTTCTGGCAAAAAAAAACATTATAAAAAAACAACAAAATACAGGAAGTAATTCTATAAAGAGCTTTTAATAAGAAAGAATTTTCTCAAGGATACACAACTTGGATGGTGACTTGGTAATTAATTTGCATGTGAATTCAACAGTTACAGGTTTGAAATCTGAAGGACTCTTTCTATCATATGGTGGATATTAGGATTCAATATTGGACCTACGTTTATTTTAGCTCGAAAAGTTTTTATTTTCTGTGAGACAAGAAAAAGAAAAACTAAGTTCTCTGGAAGTGCCGATTCCCATACGTTGTTCGAAAAACCAGATGTTCTACTAAGGCCAAGTAGTTGACTCGTCATGGAACATAGTTGCTTAGACCAATATGAGTTTGTCATATTTTCAGATAAAATATTGTTTTTCGCGGTGTACATGCTTGTATTAAAGATGGATGCGCTGTTGACCGTAGAGTTTTTGGCGAACTGTTAGACCAAGAGATAGCCAGAGTCTTTCAGGTTTCCATTGGGGCCGTTTTGATTCTTTAAATGCGATCAGTGATCAATGTTGCGGATATGCGGGCCGTGGGAATGTGCACTTTCAAAGAAGCATCTTTATCAAAGGCAATCTTTATTGAATTACCAAAATCCATAAGCATGCGCTTTTCTTAATCTTAGTTAATGTATTGATCGATGGATAACATGTTCGTCTGCCATTCCGAAGAATTTCTGTCTTTGATTTATTGCAAGTTTATTGCAATTGTTAGCACCTTTCGAATTTTGCCCCTCTGTTGGAATGGGCTGGATTTTAAGTGGTTTTTCGAAACATTTTAATTTCAAGCTAATTTTTTTGCGCATCTTTGTAAGATTTTGGATATAGAATCCCGGCAAAAAGACATTTCTAAAGATGTATTTCCTCCATAAAAATTCTAAACGGTTATGGTAGAACTAGCCAGTGACGTTATAGTGGGTCAAGGCCAAAAAAAAGAAAACAGTTCGTCCGATTTTCCATGAGATTTTAAGATCTTGACGAGTCCTCAACAATAAAAAATATACGTTCTTATCTTTTTTCGAATTATCGACATTTTGAATATTTTTACGTCACTTGAGGTATCAGCAACTTTTTGCCGCTTTTAACTCTACAAATACCAGATTTATGACATGAATAGCTTCCTAGTTGTTTAGGTCTCGTTTCCTATTAAAAGGTCATTTCCGAACGTATTGGATATCCTCGGCCAAATGGCTATTTTGAGCGACAGTTTTAGTTTATGGAGGTGTGGATTTAGTAAATAATTATCATTAATGTTGATATGCCCCAAATAATCTGTTGGTGGTCTTGATTCAAACTGTGTATTCTCAAGTGCATTTCAATTGGGTGTCAAGGTCACATGGAAGTGTTAAATGACTAACCCAGGCCTGTTTGGGACCTGACAATTTACAGTTTACAAATGGGACAATTTTTGTGTAAATTTGCTTTGAGAAAGTCTTCTGAAAAATGAATAAGAAACCCATATGTTTTTTATTTGTCAGAATGATCATGTTATGCTGTAAAATTCTCACTGGAGGAATGAGGAATTCCTATAACACAGTTTTATCACTATCGATGCACGAAAATTGGAGATTTATCTCCAAAATGAGAAAATTTTAACCATTTTGATCCATTTTTTAGCCATCAACTATGTCATTCGGCTGAGCGGATTCGAGTGATATTGTAAGATTTTTGTTGTGTACAGTTGTCTCCAGAAAGGCCCATATTCAGAGCTTCCAGAAACTATATACATTGTGAGTATTGTGAACAGGGGAGGTAATTTAAGTGCGAAATATCCTCGGTCGTGGAAATCAGAAGCTGAACATTTCTTGAAAAGCCGACATTTTCACCTGAATAACTGTAACGAGACCTTAACCCTTTGAACCCTGCTGGTATCCTCCATGCCAGTTTAATCACAGCAATTGGAAGAGTCCATATTCATTATTAGAGGGTAAACTAATTAATATTTTCATGGCTGCACGCTGAAAATATTGATTGGGCTACCCCAAACGTGCACTTAGCACCTATCCTACATAATGCAATTATGACGTATTATGTACCCTGGCGCAAAAACGACCGCTTGCGTTCAAAGGGTTAAAGCTATACATATGAAACTTCTGACACTACTTGCTACATGAAAGTTTTATCAAATATTATATAAATAATATATAATTTCGTTGTTGATGCCGTAACAGTTTTGACGTTCTGGCATAAAAACATCATTTAAAAGAATATCGAATTCTCATATATACAAAAGGCCACGCTTTAATTTTTTTTTGAAATATAACCTTCCTTCAATCCAAATCCAAAAATGTAAACAGTTTTTGGTTTTGGCCGACGCGAAAAGAGTTAACAGGTGGAGAAATTCTGAAGTTATCGACGACAAAAACTAAAGTACATCCGATTAGTATGTTGTAGAGATCAAAGAATAAAACCACTCGTATCATTGTTTTTTTTTTTCGATTTAACATTATTTTTGCTGTTTTTACGTCACTTCACATTCCGACGTTTTGAAATGTCGACATATTGCAACTCACAGAAGTCCGATGCCACAGAGGGTACCACTACGATAATTTAAAGACAACTCAAGTAATACTAAAATTGGTACACAGTGCAGGTTTGGTCTCGATTGGCATAATTATAGTATGTCAGCGGCCAAACGTACCAATTCCGGCTTTTCTCGTGGGTGTTCTCATGTGGCATCATAGTTGCGTGACACAGGTACACCAAGTTTGATTGTCATGGCAGCCCGCGTGATCGGCCATGCTATGATGTCTTTATCATAGTGATACATGGTGTCAGTGCACGTGTGCAGCACCTGTTAGGGTTATACATGTTTCCGTCGCCCATTTATCAAACAGGAGAGTTGCATATGAAAGGCGATGACTGGCGAGCAGGAATAAGTGATAATTTCCTGAAAGAACCGTAGGCGCGTGATTAGCAAACTTGACAGAGTAATAACCAACAGCAGCTGAGGAAGATTTATTTTGTATCATCGGTACAAATACCGATAAAATTCTTCCATTTGCAGAGAACACCGCCTTTCGGTAACATGTGGTTTAAAGGAAATTTCTCCAAGAAAACTCCATTTGAAACGCAGTTATTTGATATATCCACATGTTACCGAAAGAGCCGAAGCCGCTATTTAATTAGCCATTGTTTCGTCTGAAAGGTAGGGAGGCTGATCAGGTAAAACCTTCACTCCTTTTTTTACATGTCACAGCTTTTATTCCCCAAAACAAGTCCGAGTTGGAGAAACATAACTTGTGAAGCCATGCATTTAACTCAAAATAGGTACGCACCTCTTATTTGAATGTGGTATTTCGTAGGATTCTAAAATTAAAAAGTTGTGTTGTCCTTTTTATCGATTTTACGTGTTTTGACATTTTTACGTAAAACTGGGATTTTCGCAATGTTCCACCTGCAGCTTGAATTGAAATTGTGGATTTTTTTATGTTCAGTAACCCCGAGGAAAGCTTTAGGAATCTGGCTAAGGAGATACTGCGGATATATTGCAGCAATAAGTTCACGCCCATCAAATAAAATAAACAAATAATATTAACTTAGTAATATAAATGTAGACTGATCATAGGATAGATGATTTCGACTTCTCGCCACTTTTTTTCAGAAGCCTACATGTACACAACTAATGAACACTGATCGAATCAAGCTCTCATGTCGCCAGTCTAATTCTGTAAGGAATCTGACGCGGTCATTGGCTGTTGTTTACCCATATTTTGTGGCGATTGCGCATAGAATACCCTTGATGAGATGGGTGCCCCTTCACACACAATGATATACAGATATTCTTTCATTCCCCAGTTATAGATATTGCAATCAATAAGTATTGGATTAGCCGTGAAACATCAATATATTAACACAAGAGGTGAAACCACGCGGCGTAATCCTAAAACTACGGCTGCGTGGAGTCTTCATTCTAAATGTCCCAAATAAGGTCCCAATTGTCAACATTTCTTGCTTTGATTTAAAGAAAGTGAATGTCTATGACATTTTTCAGATTCAGTCATTTAGAATATATCAGATGGTTGGAAAAACGAACGCAGGTTTGCTTTTCCAATCAACTTTAATATTCCAGATCACTGAATATTTACATAAGCGATGGACTATTAAAGAGCTAGACTGGTTCCAGGCCATAACAGTGTCGAATTCCCAACATAATTTGCCTGGAGGCTTGAGAGCTTCTCTACAGAATTTACCTGGAGGCTTGATAGCGAACATGATGTATGACTCGTCAACCCCGAAGCTCACAAACTGGAAATAAGCTGTACGAGCTGCTCACAAACATAATTGTTTTCGTGTTTAGCTCACATGATTGAAAGCAAATAAGAGCTGCAGTGACATATCAAGCTTTCCACTTCAGTCGACTGGTTCAAATGGATGGTTATCTCCCCTTATCGACTATCAGAACCATCAGCTAATTGTTTCACAGATAATCGACCGAGGTGTGAGAAAAGTAATCAGATTGTACAGAATTTTTGACATCAAAGGAACAAAAGTCAACACTTGAGTCTGATAGATATCTCAACCAGACAATAGACAGAAGAACTATTTTTCGAATTGATGTGCTTCCCAATAACTTGTCAAACCAACAAGCGTACATAGATGGCCAACATTCAATGGAAACACTGTTTTTAAATATTTAGCATGATTGCACTGGAGAAAACAATACATGACAGGGGAACACAACTGAGATGGTAAGCTGGCAACACTCAACAATCATTATAAAGAAAATACATTGAACTTTCAGATGACATGCGTTTCCATAATGTAACTTTTGAACAGTTTATTTAATTTTAGGAATTGTAAAACTTGGAAAATGGAAATTTCCAATCCCCAAAACGACAATTTCAGGGGAGAAAAACAGACCGTTTTTCCACTAATTTGAAGATGAAAGCTGGCCATGTGACATTTCGTCTATCATCCGCCCGTCGCCTGTGAACATGCTATTCATAACAACTATTTTTTCAAAGCATGTAAAAGGATTTCAGTAAAATGAAATTTGAGGGAACGGTTTGTTTTGACTCCATCTTTTAATTTTATTTAAATCAAGTCGCTGGGGAGATGTAAAAAATTAACCCATATTTTAAAAAAATCGTCTCATGATCTGATGGATAGAATCATTTTAAATTTTCTTTTGAGGTCTACACTAAAGTTTGTTCAAGGGAGGTCAGAGAAACAATGCTTTCAGTTGTCTTGGGGGAAGCATGTTTGGCCCCGCCCGAAATGTTAGAACGGATGGGTTGATTTAAAACCCAATTGGTATACAGTATCATTGGGTTACAGATATCTGATCCACGCGCAAAATGTTTCCGCACGCCCATGCAACTTCAAGAACTAAAAGCTGAAGAAACTCAAACATCCATACTTCCAAAACTGCAGATAATTGTTATTTTCTGTCGATTGAATCAGGGTTACTATATGGGGATGACCATTTTAACACTGTCTTTTCGATAATGGAAAAAAACAAAATAATTTTTAAAATTTCACCACAGCATCCACTGATCAGAACCTTTTGATATTTGATATACAACTTTCTTGGGTTGGTTGGGGTGGGTATTTGATATAGGTTTGTTCAAATCATGTCCCTGGGTTCACGTTTAGGCACTCTATAGAGAGTCTGAATTATAACCTAGTGTAATATGAGGAATATTCTTTTAAAGATCTTCTTCAGATCGACAAGTAAATTCTTTAGATTATTCAATTCATGCAAACTGTTTCAGAATTTAAGCCCGAATTTTAATTTGGTACAATGTGAAAACTATTCTTTTAAAGATCTTCTTCGGATCCTCCAGTTAGAATATTTTGATATTTGGCATCCTTATGGATGTGTGCAAATCAACTCCCCTGGTTGTTTGGGCTTCATATAGGAGCCCGAATTTTAACTTAGTTTAATATGAGGATTTTGGATAAAAAGTCCTCATCTTCACATTCACTTGCCAGAATCTTTTGAGTATTTGGAAATTTAGCATCCTTATGAGATCAGATTCAAGTTTGTTCAAATCAAATCCCTGGATTCGTAGTTGGGCTCGTTGTGGAAACCCGAATTTAAACTCAGTGTTACATGAGAGATATTATTCAAAGATCTTCTTCAGGTCCACTAGGCAGGGTCGTTTTAATCCAACTCCTAGATTAAAGCCAGGTTTGTTCAAAACTTTGTTCGGAATGGAACCAAAGGGAGTTGAAATTTAAGACACAATCGTATGGAGCATTTACAATCCGTTTGTTTAAATGACTTCTGCTTGCAGATGACGGAGTCAAGAGCGATCAAATTTGTTATTTTTCCCCCCGTATTTAGTGCAGCCATAAACCCCCTGCACCCTGATGTTGAAATATCAATTTCAACCGGGAAATATTTCCCTTATATAATTAGAATTTGACCACTCCATTCTTGTTTGACAGAACTCATAAAGCTCTGTCAAACAAGATTGAACTGGATAAATTCCTTATTATTATTATTGGGAAACAAATTGATGTTTGAATGTTTGGTATTTTGACACCAGAGTGCAAATTTATTTATTTATTTGGGTTTTACAACACATTAACAACCAGGGTCATCTCATGTCGGTGACAGTTTTACGGGCGGAGAAAGCCGGAGTACCCGGAGAGAACCACCGAGCAACGACGAGCAGCTGTCAGCTTTCCAACATCGCAACTCTGAACATTGCACAGTGGCACAGGCAGTGTTAGACTGGTTGCAGCCATGCACACCATCGACGTGCAGTACGCCTTAGCCACAGCGTCATCGTGCCCTCATGTAGGCAATCGACGTTAAGTGCCTTGCCCAAGGACACAACGTGGGAGCACGAATCAATCGCTGAAATGGTCACCCATCCAACTACTAACCGCGCTCGACGTTGCTTAACTTCGGTGATCTGGCGAGAACCGGTTACCGTGAGGCCACCACGCCCCCACCAGAGTGTAAAGAGTAAACCGTTGACACAATATGAGGGCCATATCTGACCAGTGCTGTTCTCAAAACTTTTTCACACATATATCAGTTTTTAATTTTTCCTCTTTGTAAACATGGCCTATGTTCTCATGGTGGAGCTTGCTCCAATGAGGCGATCATAAGCCCTCTTTTAGAGGAAAAAAAAATAAAAATTGTCAGTTGTTCAAGACACTTTTTGCGAGTGTCATGTTGGGTAAAGCTTAAAAAATCCATTCTCATGCGTCGGTTACATAAGCAATGAGACTCATTTTACTCGCATGTAATTAATAATATGGGTAATTTGCGTGTGTTGATCAATATTAACAGTTATTGTTAAATTAATAATGGTTAAATAATTTGCAATTACCGCGTCCATAAGTAAAGGAAAGTCTCTGCTATGCAATAAATTTCCACATGTCAATTACTTGTGTAGCGCTGGTTTGTTTATTGGGGTTTAACGACACTTTCATAAGACAGTGTTAAGACCAAGTTTAGTATCGGTCGAAGACAAGTGTGCCCTCGTCGTGCTCCTATATACAGTACAGTCACCGTGGGCTGGTCGTAAACGCGATGTCCACGCGTGTCTTTACCAGGTAATAAAAATCATCAACAGCACAATTTTAATTTATGAAGCACCGGGTTGTACCCGGTGCTTCATTAATTAAATTTTTGACGATTATTCCTGTACTTAGTGTTTGGAATCTAATTTTATTGCCTCCGTGGAAATACTGCCCACCCGTGGAAAGTGACCAGTCCATGGCGGTCGTACTGAAGGCATTCAGGGACACAATGCATATGACGGGGATCAGGATCAAATCTTTGGCTTTTCACTCTCAAATCCAGTGCTCTAAGCAATGAGATACCGCGCTCCCAATTGAGTTGAGTAATTGCGCTTCAGACACTGTGTACATCAGCTGTGCGAAAATATAATACTCACATCGGTTTTTATTTCTAATATGTTGCTTTTGTTTGAATTTTGTAAGTGAGAGTTCGTCCAAACAGGCAGCAACGATCCGTTTTCGTTTTGCATGAGAATTTGCTTTACACCTCCGGCGTGGTAGGTTTCGTATACGCGTATGCGTGTGGGGATCATCGGCAGTCGGTATTTCAACTAAAAAGAGAAAATATATTTATTTATATTACATTTCATTTATTTTTTGATTCTCCGAACAGTCTGAAACTACATTGTTTGCAACACAAAATGGTGATGAAAGTGCAGACTAAATTCGCAGTAGGAATGATGAACTGGGGTATTATAATGTGCAGACCAGTCGAGGATAAGTACTCTTATAACCAGAAATCAAAGCAAACTTCAGAAATTAAAAACAAAAGTATCGAAATCGGTTAGTTTCGTGCCTGGTCATCACATATTATACAATAATGCCACTGCATACTGGCCTCCGACGGGATAGGACCCTGGCTGAGAGTATCGTTAGACACCAATAAACAAAAAAACAATGGGTAGTGGTCAAAAACGTTAAAACCTTTGAACTCGAGAGGCCACTTTTTTCTTCTCAGACTGCTCTTGATTTAATAACATATTTATGGTTGTTTTTGTCTTTGTAGATTTTATATCTTCCACATGTGGATTCCAAACACTCTTTCCCTTTATTGGCCATATTCCACTGTATCTAGATTGCTGATCATGATTGTGAGTATGACTGATGCATGCACTATTCACTTTTGAGGCCATTAATCACAAGTGTTAATTTTCTGAAGCGTTCGTCCGCATTCCTCTGATATTATAAATTGAGTTAGTTTGAGTGGCTTTACCAATGTTCTATCATATTGCAAACTGTATGTATGTTGCTTAGTGTTTGTTGGAATATTGTTTGCTTTTATGTTTGTTTGTTTGCTTGTATTGTCCGTAATTTTGTGAATAATTTGTGTGCTTGCATGTATTGTTCTTAATCATTGTATAGGCTGCATTAATTATACAATAATGGACTTTTGAGGTGGTGAATATAATACGATATGAACCTAAAAAACTTATATTGATCGAGGCGTTAGCGGAGGTCAATATAAGTTTGTTAGGTTCATATCACATGATATTTACCACCACAAACGTCCATAACTGTCTTATTATGTACATCCTCCTAACAAAAACAATTCGATTGAAATAGAACTAGAGGGGGATTTCCAAAAGCTACATTTGGAGTGTTGATATTAACTGGAAAACCGATGTACATGGAGTTTTTAGTACTAGACACGTGTATAAGATCCAGCCAATAGAAATATGGTTATTTATAAAGTATATAATAAAAATAAATATTACTATTGTGATTATCAAACATGTCTTTCCCAGATGTTGATTACAGAGTTATTGACACAGATAGCCTCGTAATCCAAAACTGGAACCAACCTTCAAGACTATCCAACCGTGTAATGTGCTTTAAATAGCCTCATAATTACGACTCTGTCGATCGCTGATCTCTAACTGTGGATAATAATAAACATATTATCCAGATCATTTTGAAATCGCAAAGCGAATTTCCAGAAGTCATCCAACGAAGCACTGCCAACGCCGTAGAGCCCATCAATAAGGGGAAGGTGTCCGTTGGCCTTTCAAGTAATAAACCCCCAATAAAGTGTAGCATGTCGCTCGTTTTTAATGAAATATGGCAAAAAAATAGGCTATACTTTGAAGTGACGCAGAAATTTCAAAGCGGTAGCACATCGAAATAGGAAAAAAACAGCAATTCTCTTATTTGTATAGCTCTGCAACATATGACCATATGTGACGTCATCTCAGGTATAACGGCTGGGAATTCCCTAGGACGGCAAGACATTTTAGATATAGTCTTTTACGGAGATTATATTTCAGAAAGTTATGTTGAAAATAAAAGTACAGAAAAAAACGTAAAACTGCGATCGTTGGCATCGGGTATGTCTAATTGAAATGAAACAATGAGGGTTAACAACTTAATATGATCAAAAACAGGTGCGGCAAGTTTCATACGTGTATCCTGTATTAATAAGGCGCGAAATGACTCAAGAACATTGGGCTTTTAATTAACCCGTTCAACCTGATGTGCATAATTTTTTGCGTGAAGAAAAAAAAATGGAAGTGAACGAGCAGACGATATAAAGAGCAAAAATCTGAAGCGAGGTTCGATAATAATTTTATCCAACAGCTCGACAGAGCTGTTGGATTGAATTACTACTAAACCCCGCACACAAACTAAGATGGTTTCGCACATTTCCCCGTTGACTGTGTTGACTGGGATGATACCTTTCAGGACGCCAGAGTTGAAACAGTTAAGAATAGAGAAAATAGGCTAAACTTTAAAGCAACGTAAAAACGTCAAAATGTGTTAAATCGAAAATAAGAAAGCAGCTAACTCCTAATGTGTTTTAGTTCTACGGCATACTAAAATTTCACCCAAATCCGACCCGTTTCAATTGTTGACCATATGACCCTCTATGACGTCACAACCCTTAGCGTTCGAGTATAGCGGTTGATAATTTCCCAAGAGATCACCGCATTTTTAGCTACGTTTTTCGAGAAGATTATATTCACTGAAATTCGAAAGGCTAAGGCTCAAAATGAGGTTGAAAATAAAAGGTATAGAAAGAAATGTAAAATTGGCATCGCTGGCATCGGGTGTGTCAAATCGAAATGAAAAAAACGGGGGTTAACAACTTAATATGATCGCAAAGAGGTGCAGTAAGTTCCATAAGTATATCCTGCATAAGTAGAGCCCAACTGGACGCAAGAACGTAGGGCTTCTAATAAGGAATACAGAAGATAAGCTAAACTTCAAAGTGACGTAAAAATGTTAACATGGCGGTTAAATTAAAAAAAAAACTCAGCTATCGCCAATTTTGTTTTAGTTCCACAACATACTGAAATTTCAAAAAAAAATCCGACTCATTTTAATTTCTGACAATACGATCCTGTGTGATGTTACCTCAGCGTTCAGGTATTATGGCTGAGAATTTGGTAGGACGGGACCACATGTTTAGATATGTTTTTTGCGGAGATTATAATTCCGGAAATTCGAAAGGATAAGCTCAAAATGATGTTGAAAATGAAAGGTATAGAAAAAGCATAAAGTTAGCATCGCAGGCATTGGGTGTGTTAAACCGAAAAAGAGGGATAACAACCTAATGTGATCACAAATAGGTGTGGTAAGTCTTTTCAAGTGTATCCTTTATTAATAAGGCGCAAATTGACTCCAAAAAATAGGGCTATTAATTAACAATAGAGAAAATAGACAAAGCCTAAAAGTGACGTAGTTGTGTTGAGTGGGGTGGAACTGCTCGGTCTCGGAAGTTGAAGTTAAAGACGTAGATCCATATAACAACAACACAAGCCTCAGATCATATTTTTTTTTCTCTCTGAGAACTATACGTTGATTACATAACTTCTCTCCTGACATCCATGTTTCATGCTTTATGTTTATACTAATGGGGTCAGCAGGAAGACAGCCAATCTGGCCATGCTGTATCCCAACAGAATATAATTACTTTCACAAATAATTAATGTAAAACATTTTGAACCATAATGATTGTATTCTATTGAATAAAATTTACTTACTTACGTAAAAAACGTCTAAATGGCGTTAAATAGAAAAACAAAACAAAAACTGCTATGTCCTATTTTTTTTAGCTCCACAACATACGAAGATTTCAGAAAAATCAAACACATTTTAATTTTTGGCCACATGACCCTCTATGACGCCACCCTAGCGTTCGGTATAACGGTTGAGAATTTCTTTTGAAGGCAACATATCTTTAGATGTGTATTTTCAGAGATAATAATTCCAAATTTTCAGAAAGATAGAGATTAATTCGGGCTGTAAATTGAAATCTTAAACTAAATCTGGCTCCTTCCATCGACCTGTTGAAATTCCCAAAAGTAAACCGGGTGGATCAGCTTCATATATTTGTAAATGGATAAGTTTGAAAGCTGTATCCCCCCAGAACTGTGGAACTACGCGTGTCACAAAATCAGAGTTTTGAAATAGAAAATGCTAACATTTGAAGTGACGTAAAGCGTCAAAAATGGCGGAATCTCAAAAACAGCTGTCTTTCAGTTTTTCGAGTTCTACAACATGTTAAAATCTCATGAAAGTCGGACAAAGTTGATTTTTTAAGGATTTCCCATGAACAAACAAGTGTTTAGATATGTTTTTTTACTGGAGATTTTATATGTCCAGTTTCAAAGAGTAGGTTTGATTCAGCCATTCGTATTACAAATAATGAAAAAGATGAAATCCGCATTGCTCTCATCGCAGACAGAATATCGGAAAACAATTGGTTGTCGAGCGAGATGTTCATATTTCTGATTAGTGTGCCAAATCTGTTGTGTAGGTTATGGGTATGTTTCGAAATTTTGTTCTGACGAAATAGAAAGACAAAAAGAAGAAAAAGGGCTAACGATCTCAATAAGACATTCCAAATTCGTTGGATGACTTAACCCTTTGGACCCGGTTGGTATCTCCCATGTGAGTTCAGTGGCAGCAGTTGGAAGATCCCATATTTATTACTTGGGTGTAGACTAATTAATATTTTCAACGTGCAGCCTTGTGGCTGCACGTTGAAAATATTGATTAGTCTACCCAACACATCCACTTAATAGCTATCCTAGTCAATGGAATTATGGAGTATCACGTTTCTGGGACAGAAAAGCGGCCCCCGGTGTTCAAAGGGTAATTAGACCCCACGACCATGATAGCCAGCAGCTTTTGTCTTTATTTTCATTCTACTACTATCAACACTTTAGCACAAAAGGAGTACTGGTCAACTCCATTCACAATTTGGAGCGGCACAAATCACCATAAACGAGAAACAAACGGTGATTTGGGGATCAAGGGTTGCAAATTCTTTCCTCGAGGATGTAAGGGTGACTTACAGCGGATTCCCGTAACATACGCTTTAACTTGACATGCAGCAAAAATAAACAAAATGACACTTGTTCTGCCAAACTGCAAGGTTTTCCAGTTTTTGGCCTCATTTCTACTCGGCTGATGTTTTTGAATGTGCGGGTGAAACTAAAAACAAGATCATGCCAAAACTGTATTAACTCGCAACCAGACAAGGCTAGCAAATGTATTTATTGAGTAATTAAATAGTTTAATCTTTGATTCAGAAGCATGGCGCGTGGCCTCCTAATTTGAACTAACTCGCCGGTCCCTTTCCAACGAGGGGTCTTGAGCAATGTTTTTAAGTAAAAGTTGAATGGCGATTCATGTGGATACCGATGAGCGGTTTTTGTCGATATGGTAGGTTGGGGGTTAATGAAAAAGGATATATGTATACTAACGGTTATAAACTGATCTTCGTCCAAGTCACCTTGGGCCCAGGCTCCTCCCAAATCACCGTAGTCAGGGTACACATTTGGTGGACCGACCACGGTGTTTGCAAACCATGCGTCATGCAGCGGATCTGTGGAACTAAAAAAGAAACATTTTTAAGCGGCAGAATAAAATATAGAAATAAGGACAGTGTTTTTGTTAAGAGGTCAGAAGTACAATCAAAAGTTTATTTTCTTTGTTATTTTCTGCACCTGCAGCACGTTCGCTATAAAGTAAGCAGGATCTTCCAGAGTTATCGTCCTGGGGTTGAACCTAGAAGAAGTTGATAGTAAGTTGATTTGGGGATCATTGTGTGGTGGAAGGTCTCAGCAACGACGTATCCAAACACAGCAAAAATCCCCGTGGAGGGGGTGGGGAGGGGTGGGGAGGGGTGGGGAGGGGGCGACCGTTCTTTTCACACTAATGTGGTTGTTGGAGAGTTGAACGTATAAGATATTGTTAGTAAACTGATTCTGCCATTTTTAAATTTGCTGAAAAC
Source organism: Pictodentalium vernedei (assembly GCA_031216915.1). Taxonomy (NCBI): domain Eukaryota; kingdom Metazoa; phylum Mollusca; class Scaphopoda; order Dentaliida; family Dentaliidae; genus Pictodentalium; species Pictodentalium vernedei. The sequence continues at coordinate 335,798,338 of CM062295.1, forward strand.
GTCCCTGAATTTACATGTCAAACATTCGCGAACATCCGCCACGGGAAAATCCAGGATTGAATATGCCGCCATAAATTGCGGCCGAAAATATGAAATATCGCCATATTTTCATTAAGTTTCAATACACAGAAATATGTAGGCCAATTCGTTTTGAATTCAATGCCAGGGGCAGAAGGTGGCTGTAGAGTAGCAACTGGGAGTCAGAATGACCGACAAGATGGGACCTGTCAGGGATGAGTCCCAGATCGACAAATTTGATGTTGCTGGTCCCAATTATCCAAAATTGGTTTAGTCTTGTTCCCTGCCCTTTCAACAACAATGTCTTCGCAGTTTCTGCAGTCTTCTCTGCGACAATCTCCACATGCTCTAACACACTTTGTGTCATTCTTGCGGCAAGAACATAAATTACATCCACATGGGTTTGTAGATAGCATTTTGCAGTTACACCTTATCAACTTAAGAAATATTACGGTGCTGCATTTTGGTGGGTCATGACAGGGAAAAGCTGTGTCCTATGGATCTCCCACCCCACATTTTAGGATCCAAGGCGTCATTTCATTTTGAGGTTTTTCCAAATCATTACTTGAAGGAAATGATTCTTCCTTCAAGAATCATGTAGTATGCCTTAGATGGAAACGTTTGTGGGTCGATCACTGTTTTACTGGAGGATATCATCTCCATAAACTTGGGATAACGTCGGCAGGCTCATTGTTTGTCACTATACATCTAAAGTCCTGTTATGTTTTCTTTCGTGGGGTGCATGAACCCTACTGTTTGCAATCCCGATACAGAAGACTTTTTTTCTACACCAGCGTTTTTTTCTGGATCAACAAGAAAACATGAATACAAATAGCGCGTGTCATATGTTAAAAATATATGCTAGCTACAGCCCTTTTGGTACGATCGTTTTGTAGTGGTTCATGTATTAAGCGGTTGATATCTTCTCGGAACCGCACCGTTTCCCTTGTGATATTTGTTTTATTTATTTTCTATTGTTTTTAAAAAAAATGGGGGGGGGGGGGATGGGGGGGGGGATTAGTTCTCGCAGGTCTCAGATAATATGCTTGCATCAGTATTTGATAATTTCGAAGTTACAATAGCTGTTTCCAAATGTTATTTTTTATTAATTTATTGGTGTTTAACGCCACGTTAGCATCTAAGACGATATCTTGGCGAACAAAATATATGTTATGTAAAAAAGGTCGTTAAAAGAAATGTAGTACAATAATAATTTAAAATCAGGAATAAATACACAATAAAGACAGCACAACAAATAGTGATCACAGTAATTAGTACATAAGTCTCTTAATAAACAATAGAATATTATGCGAGTTGGTTTCATGAAAAAATCTCTTAGGCCAAATTCAAAAAATACACGTCGTTCTCGTACAATGTCTTTTAAAATCAATGAGAGATGGGGGCTTTTATTTTTTTATTATTTTGTTTATTTCTTTGGGCTCTAATCTTAAGTGCAGGTACCACAACTTAAAGGTTTCATATTCTGTGGATGTGGTTCACATTATCTTTGAAGTGAATTCATTTCATCTGTATGTATTTGACGTGTTGCAGTTTATAGGAGAATGTCGATAATCACTCTCCCATATATTACAACATGGTAAAGACACGTGGGGAAATTCTAGAAACCACGAAACATTTAGGCCAAACAAAATTAAATAATTGATTCTCATGCATTTTTTTTAAAAAGAATGTGGGAGGGCGTTTTTTTTTTTTTTTTTTTTTTTTTTTTTTATTCCTGATAGAATGGTCGCGGATGCCTAAAATCCAATTGCGAGAGCCTAAAATTAAATACTACAGCTTCCATGTTGATTTCGCTGATATTTTTTTTTGTAACAGCGATCACACAACACAAAACTAATATAGAACAACTAAAATGGAGATTTAATTGATCGAGTGCTGGAAGCCACAATCAGGTCTTTCAAAAAAAAATGAGGGTACCAGTGCAAAAGTAGCATTGTCCTTACCCATGTTTCGTATTCAGTTAAACGTAAATGATAGTTTGTTTATACAAATGTGTGCTATTACAAATTATTGGAGAGTGCCTGTTGGCACTCTCCAATAATTTGTAATTGCACAATTTTTGATGAACAAATTGAGACACCAAAAATAATCCAGTCCTCAACCAGTTAAATAAATATTTATTTTGTATGCATTTGTGAATCGTGTCACATTTCGCGAAGAGAATAACAATACTGTATCAATGTATACCACATAATGCATCGCAAATCGCGATGTGATACCACTAAATCACATGGTAGTTTTGTACATTTTGAATTTCGCATCCGAGATAAAATGACGAACGCGGGCCAAAAAAAAAAAAACGAACGCGCCGGTGCCTCAGAATCAAAAAGATTAATTTTCTTTAGCCTTTGTACTCTACCAGTTAATAAAAACAATACCAAATACATTTGTGTTCAGTTATATGTATGCACATTTTCGAAACAAAATACTCTCTACTAATATTTGAGGGTTTTTTTCTGCAACAGAACATAGCATGGGAAATGTTTACAAAACAATTATAAACAGACACTGTATTTTAGTTATGCTTTGTTGCAAACACGTGCAAATAAATACACAGCAATAAGCCTTTTTCGAAACTGCCATCTTGGTCTTTAATCTATGTAAGGTCACAGATCGCGAGGTGTAAATATTTCAAGAAAACACGTGGTGGGCAATGGGAGAAGAGAGGTTGTGAAGTGCGTCAGACCCCATTACGTTCATTAGTGAGAATTCAAAATACAGCTAGCTAAGGTTACCATTTGTTTAAGGCAATAGCAATATTGAATGAGAACTTTCCTTATTTCGAATTGAATTCCTGTCGACATAAATGGTATTTGAATGCACGCTGTGTCATTACTCAGTGGCCATGGGCACTGTTTTCAACAACTTTCGGGGATTTCCCAAGCCGAGAAACTCCGTGCAACACGTGTCCTTGTTGTCATTCAAAACAAGTCCCCACCTCCGTAAAAAAAACTCTGTAAACCTGCGATGTTCCATCGTTTAACATCGTCTAGAGTTGCCCCTTCAGTCAATTTGAATGACGACATCGGTTTTACAAATTAAGCTTGATGTTTCATAAAACTAGTTGATTTGGCTGACACTGAACTCAGCACGATGAACATGGAAGTCGCTTTTGTTTACACCCCGCGACCTGTGACGTTGCATAGATTAAAGTCCGAGATGGCGGTTTCGAAAAAAGGCTCAAGCAATCAAAACGCTAAACGCTTAATGTCTCAAGATTTCATACAAATTTTGGAAGACACATGAAGTTAATAAAAACGCACAACGAGAAAGTTTAATCTCAACGAGGGATTGCCTGAGAACTAAAACCATTTTTGCCCAAGAAATCCTACATTGTAATATTGCTCTCTGGTATGACTAAAGTCTGTACAGTTTAAAAGAATTGTCTCGACAGTCCGTGTACACTGACAGGGAACATATTCTGGTCGCATGTCACCTTCCAATAAATTAAAATGCGTGTGATGTGCATGACCAATATGGCATCGTGTCAAAAACGTCTTGTTCTTTCTTACAAAGATTGCGTGACATACACCTGTCAAGTTTATTAGGAGGGAAACGATGTAGTTTGTTATTGATAGCCCCATCGTATTCTAACCACCATATAGACTGGATATATGTTTAATTTGTGTTTTTCATCCCTGAAGGGGGGTTTAACACCAGTGACTGGTTTGTTCAAAGCCTGTTTGCCGCACTGTCTGCTTGGATGTTGCTTGATAAACCAACGAGAGCGGGTCACACGTGCACGACTGTGTCAGACTGACCAAACATAAGGTCATCTCATTCTTCACGGAATGCTACAATTAGCGGCTTCTTCAGCCTAAAATAAATCAAAGACTGTAAGCAGGAAAGAGAGTTAAAAATATAACGAACTTTCCTTCAAATGTTTCTTACCTTACAAACGTAAAAGCCTTAAGTGTTGGACACAAAAGACTCGTCTTTGGCGAACCAAGAGAGTAAAACTGCGTGACGGCAATATCCGATCTCACAGTTCCAATTTCGTCCACTCTAGGCAACGAATCGTCTAAATTCGACTGGCCGTATAATATTAAAATTAGAAGCAATGACCATTCACTATTTCCAATTTTCATTCTCATTTCATCATGTCGTGTCGGGGTGGGTTCACTGCTCTGATCCCTTTACAACTGAATTGCTGGAACACTCATTGGTCACATATAAAAAGTATCCCAACCGTTCCCTTCTTGGGGGTGGAGGTTTGCTATAAATAAACATTGCTCAACAAGAACCAAACGTCTCGAAGTATTTCAAGTTCCCAATGCCTTTCAATCACCGATCACTTTTTAAACCTTTACCCAACGTAACAACCCAAATAGCCAGTGCTAATTACAAAAATCACTATTCAATTTTCAATATTTTTTTCATTATTTCGTCTCAAAAGCATAACATATGACCCTCTCATTGGAACGAGCGCGTTGAGCTCGTTCCAATGAGGGGTCATAGGCTATGTTTTTGAGAGAAAAATGAAACTATTCAGTTATTCAAGAATTTTGTTTGCAAGTGTCGTCTGCCTTTCGTGTTAGGTAAAGGGTTAAATAGTATACTATGCTGTCTGTCAAAAATAATTATTGATCTGCAAATTTTTCGCGGCAATGCAAATTGCATATTTACAAAATAGTTCAGTTATTAATCACAAAAACCAAGTGCTAAGGTTGGAAATTTGTTAAAGTGTTATTTGTTTTCGTGCTTGGTAAACATCATGACGTTTGCTGACTTGAAAGTTGTGACGCTGTGACTGCAGTCACACCATAACAGCTTTCCCGTCATCAAACGCCAACAATCAATGATTGTGACGAGAGTTATCACACTGGGGAGGGGGGGGGGGGGGGCTGAGTGGCGATGTTTTTCACAGACGTTCCAGCAATCTAGTTATATGGAGATCAGTGATTCATTGATTGATTCTCGACAGCTTTGCGAACACTGTACTGTCGCGTTGGGATTGAAAACTAGTCGCAATACACTGGTGGATCAAGATTGTCATATTGAAATATTGCAAAATAACGAAAAAGCAAACAAAAACAGTATATATTACACTCTAAACGATAGATTATCGAAAAAACTGCGGAAATATAGAAATCGTATCCCCCACTGTGAAGATATAGAAATTTTCATTTTCACGGTATCAATCAAAATGCCGGCTTTCAGAGCATCACTTCAAGGTGAATACGAATCACATTATCAATGGAAAAGATCAATTTGTTCTAAAAACGTATAATGAAAAGAAAATCTAGTTTTTTTGAGTGGATAACGATCATTTCCAGCAATAATTCAACACGTATTCATCTTGAATTGATGCATGAAACTCGCCAAAAAAATTCGCGAAAAGCTTAGAGTTATATCCCCTGGTCCAATCAGTCCGTCTGCGTTGTTATCATTTTGCGTAAAAAAAATAAAACATGGAAAACCGTTGTTTTGACTCGTACCGTACCCAGACAGGCGGTGAGTGAATGTTCTATGGCGGTAGGATCCTATGAGAAAATAACGTTGTAACTTGAGTTGTAACTTGTAAGCAATGAACGGGAGGGGGTCTGTGGGGGGGGGGGGGGGGGGCGAGCCGCATAAGATGAATAATCATAGTTAGGCCCATCACACCAATTTCACGTTTTCTCTATTGAGTAATTTCGATAAATTATAAGTAATTTCGAGTACTTCTAGTTCTATGTAATTCCAGGTAGTTCTGGGTAATTTCGATGTTTAGAACATGTAGGTCCCCCGTTGATGTCTGCAATAATTCTGGAAAGTTGGCAAAGTCCATGTTTAAAGTTAATACCTTCTTTTTCCAGGCTTCCTAGAATCACGAAAACACCGATGAACAGAATGTCACCTGAAATCCGACGCGTAACAAGCATATTCGCGTATTTAACAAGGACAGTGACTGAATTGCCACGTGTGCTGTTGCAGTGGTGGCCATTGTTGACATTTCCAAGTGCATCTTGAAGGGCATTTGGGGAGAATATCTCTGCAGAATTAGCAGTGCTATAATTTATTAAACATATGATATATGTTCATTGCTATCATTCTAGGTGCATTAAATCTATTTTGTGTGAAAAAAACGACCCAGTTATGACGAATATTAATGGAAGTATATTGGAACTATATTTCCTTAATCGGAGTGAGAAAGATCGTCGCAGCGTGAAAAGGCAGCGATCAGCTGTTTATTTTCATGCATCAACTCAAGGTTGAAACGAGTGGAATTATCCATAGGAATGATCAGATTCTCATAAGAAGCGTATAATAAAAAGTAAATCTAGTGTTTTTGAGTGGATACCGACATTTGTATCTCACTCGTGACCGAGATAAGGGGTATTTTTATAAACATTTGTCTCAGTCACTCATGAGACAATTTTCGGTATTCACTCAAAAACTAGATATCCTCTATATATTACTTGAGGTCTACTTTAGATCGCGAGCGAATCTCCAAATACCATCCATAGAAGCAGGGCCACCGCCGACTTTTATCAGTTCAATGAGAAGGTGTCAAGATCATGTGTCACTTAATTTCAACTTTATAAAATGGAACATAATTTTAAAATTTTCCAATATTCGGTGTGGTTTAATAGGATAAAACTGAATATGTTATATCAACGAGAACACGAATATGATGTTGAATAAATTCAAGTGTTCCTTTATGTGTATGCAAGATTTGAAAGTCGAATCCCTTGCGATCTCAAACTCTCAGAACGATTAACCTAAAACGGTGCTGAACACGAGAGATTAGGAAGGAAAAGTAAAGCTCGTTTGTTCGCTTCGTCGATCAAAAGTTAAAGAAGTAAAGACATTGTTGGTAATTTGACTAAAACTGGCGTGTGAAGTTGCAAAGCGTTGCCACTAATATCTACGAAGTGGTGTCGGTTATAATATTAGACATTTTAATGACAACAGCCTAAAAAGGACGAAAACAAAGTCTGATTCTCAAACTTGTTTAAGCCCTTCTATTTGGAATTAGGAGTACTAAAATGACATTTGAAACAAAATAAAGTAAAATGTCACTTGATTGCAACCTCATCCAGTGAAATTTAAATTTTAATGTTTTGCGCCACCTGTCTCCTTTAACTCCTAGCACTCTGGTAATGTTATATAATTTTCTCCAAGCAAGCTGTGTTTCTCTCGTTTAACTATGAATTCAACCAATTATATCTCGTTTGACAGAGCTCACTGAGTTCTGTCAAACAAGGTATATTTGGTTAAATATCAACCTGCATAATGGGGAATATTTGCTGCTGAAGACTTTGCCGTTTCGACATCAGACTGCAGAGGGTTAACGTCATCAAAAAACTTCTACCGATGGATTCCAAAATATGCGGTACACATCTTTGAGTATTGATGAAGCTGTCTTTGACACGTCAACATTTGAAATGACGTAAAATCGTCAAAAATTAAGTTAAATCGAAAAGACAAAATTACGTGGCTTCTCATTCTTTAAGCTCTACAATATACTAAAAATTTGTCAAAATCGGACAAACTTTCATTTTCCGACGCTGACGTCAAAATGTCAAATATCTCTATGCGGAACTTTTTTTCATCAAATGAAAACTGATTGCCTTTTTGGATATGTTTTTTTATGAGGGGTATTATTTCCTAAATTTCAGAAGCGAACATCTTTTGCACATATGTGAAATCGAAATTGTTTAAAAGGAACCTGACGTCATTAGCATTAAAATTATCATCATTTGCAAGAGTAATTACCTATAAAATAACGTCTAAAGTTTCGGAGATGTAGCTTAAGTAAGTCCTGTGTACAGCATGTGAGAGATTTGGCTTTTTAGGGTGAAAAAGCCCAAAAAGCGCTAAAAATTCAAGTGACGGAAAAAGTGCTAAATCGACGAAATGAAAAACATGTATTTTTTAGTACCTTCAGCTGTATAACATACCGATATTTCATGGAAATCGGACGAACTTGATTTTTTGATGGTATGGTGATTGTGAACAAGTGTGCCAAATTTCATCATTGTTAGGGAAAAAGTGCCTCATAAATCGTCAAAAGAAAGCAAAACAGCCTTTCAATTAAAATAGTAGAAGATCATGTACCCATCCACGTGACACAGTTAGATCATCTTTGGTTGTCATGGTAGCCCGCGTGAGTGACCATTCGAGCAATAGTTGCCCCTGCTCGATTGAATCTTGGCTTTAGGAATCAAAGAGGACTTCGTTATACACAGGGGAAATAACTATGTAAGGATATGTACAGATTACGGAAAATGAAACAATCTGTCTGGTGATTATAAGACTTGGTTGACGTCAGAGGTCAGGACAGGCACAGAGATGGGTGGAAGAGAAACTAAGAGTAGATAGACTATCAATATTGTCAGAATACAATCAGTAATGGGCAAAACAGATAGAAACCGAGAATTCCAAAGCAATTCGAACTAGATAAATAGGAAGTAAACGAGGAAACAGAACCAATAAAATTGCTCTTATGCAAAGGAACGCGCCTTATAGAACAGCGTGCTACTCTTATAAGCCCAACATAGGGCTTCGCCAAGTCCGTTTCGGTGGTTTGGGATGGCTTCTGGTGATTTTGGGGTCGTTATTGGGTTGTTTGTGGTGATTCTGCAAAGTATCTGATCCAATAAAATTACTCTTATTCAAAGCAAAGGAAGGCGCCAATTATTTGACACAAATGGGATTCTCTGGGGTTGAGAACCTATTTCGGTTGTTTTCTGGTGATTTAGGGGGGTAGTCGGGTCTATTTGGGTAAGTCTACGAAGTAAACGTACCAGCGAACTACTCTTATTCAACCATACCGAACACATCCCCATTTTCCTGTAGCGTTTGGGATCACATAGCAACCATGTGCCACCTTAGAAACCAAGATGGCGGCTTCCAGTATACAAAATGGACGACGGAAACACGAGTCACCCTGACAAATAGCAGTTCGTATGCCCACTAAGACCACCAATCACTATGGAGATGACGTCACGCTAGCTACCAGGACTACCAAACATGACGTAACTGGGTCACGTGACATGACGTCACTTCCGCGGACCACGGCGATGTCCCCACAATAGGGCACGGTCGGGTACATGATCTACTACTTACAATATACCCTTTCATTTTCGTTGAATGGTACAAGTATATACCTATCATTGATACGGAGACGATTGTGATCAACAAATCTCTCCCGCATTAATAATAATAATAATAATAATACTTTATTTTACAACATGAGCATTGCATACAAAATAGACATTTCTGAGTACAAAGTTTTAATAACAGAATTATTTCTTCACTTATCGTAGGGAGATGACATAGCCAGATTGGCTGTCTACCTGTCACCCCCCCCCCCCCCCCCCCCCCCAAAAAAAAAAACAAAAAAAACAAAAAAAACAACAACATATGTTCCTGCTTCAACACTGCGAATGGTCTAAGGACCAGGGACACTTATTATTATTATTATTATTATTATTATTATTATTATTATTATTATTATTATTATTATTATTATTATAGTCGCATGCTTCCTCCCAGACTAGATTCCGAAATCGAGACGCTCATTTTCGGCGATTTTGAATCCCAAAATGATTATTAAGGGGCTGGGGAGCGCGGTAGCTCAGTAGGTAGAGGTGCAGGCTGCAAGCCGAGAGGTCCTCGGTTCGAATCCCACCTGCGGCAACCGCGTTGTGTCCTTGGGCAAGACACTTCATCCCCATTGCCCGCGTGGGGGCACGATGACGCCGTGTACTAAGGCGTACTGCACGTCGATGGTGCGCATGTCTCCAACCAATCTAACGCGAGTTACGATGTTGGGGAGCTGACAGCTGCTCGTCGTTGCTCGGTGGTTCTCTCCGGGTACTCCGGCTTCCTCCACCCGTAAAACTGTCACGGTCATGATTAGCCATTGTGCATAAATATGTGACCTTAAACATCAATAAATAAATAAATAAATTAAGGGGCTGAGATAACATCCACGAGATGAACAAAATGTGTACAAGATAGAGCCAGGTCATCTGAATAATTGCATTGCTTCCTTTCTGTGATGTATTACAAAGTTTGACTGATTAGAATACGAAACAGACACTATCCTTGGGAGCGCGGTGGCTCAGTGGTAGACTGTTTGACTTCTACATGGGGGGGGGGGGGGGGGGGGGCGGGGGAACGATGACGCCGTGGACTATGGCGTATACTGCACGACGATGGTGCACATGTCTTCAACTGCTGTAACCCTGCTTGGGTGGAGCTTAAACAGAGTTAGAATGTTGAGGAGCTGACAGTTGCTCGACGATGCTCGGTGGTTCTCTCCGGATACGCCGGCTTCCTTCATCCGTAGAACTGTCACGGTCAGGATTAGACATTGTGCATAAGTATGTGACCTTAAACACCAATAAATAAATAATAATAATAAATAAATAAATAGACACTATCCGTTGGTACTGCGGAGCAATTGGCAGATATCTTAAAGACAAGGAGTACGATTATGACATTACGACTGATCTACTCTTCAAATTTAGCAGTACGGTACTTCAGTTAAAAAGGAATGATTGAAACGCAATGGTTTGGGTAGCATACCTTAGGCCCCAGAAACCTAAAGCAGGGAAGAAAAAAATGTTATAAAGGAGAAAGGAATCAGGGGCTGTCGCAACACTGATACCTCACAAAAGCCAGCTCCTCTGGTTCCAGAACACAATAGAGTTTGGTCTGAGGGATGGGACTTGAGAACACAAAATACAAGTATGGCTAGATCAAATTCAGATGTATTGAACGTGGAGAAGAGTATTTTGACCATTTACAGCTTGAGATGAAAACATTCAACTGGCGAAAATCGTGACCACAGAACATTCAAACCAAAATAGTTTGCAGTAGCTGAACACAAAGAGAATTGTCCAGTTCATGCTTACAAATAGTCGCCTGTTATCCGCCAGCCAGAATTAGCTACGGTAGCCCATTATTTTCAGCCGTAAATTACCAGACCCACGCTGTGTCCGAAAATATACGTGTGCACGCCTTCAACATTCGGACATTTATCCTACTGTTGTTATTCAGCATTTAATTCTGCCACAATTTCCAACGAAATGTAAAAACAAATGAATAACATTCTCTTTAGGAATGAGTGTGATGCCGTGGGATGTCCAATCCCAAGTTCAACAAGCCCAACAATCGCAATCTACTTCATGATATTATCACCAAAAAGTTATATATTTAATGAGGGAAAACCACCTTGAATGGTTTTCTTTGAAATGTGATCTTGGTAATATGATAAAAGAATGTCTGAGGCCAACAAGAGCAACAACCAACTCGTAGCCGACTCGTGCGATACTGCGTGTTGGAGGGTTCCCGCACTGGATGCGATACAGCACCCCAGAAAACTTCACAGTACTGATAAATACATAGAATGTCCCAATGTTTGAAAGCGTTCATCAATACGGCACGAGTGTCAGCGTAAAACGATAGAACGAGACGCACAGCCTCGTGTTCTATTCTTCCGCGGTGGCATGTGTGCCTTTTTGGCGAATACATTCATACATCATGTCGGTCAGCGCTTATTAACGATTGTATAACACAGAATACATTAATTTAAAATTTCAAACACCAGACACCGAAATTTCAAACTTTACAACTCTTTGTTATTTATTGATCGCCTGCTTGAAAGACTGGCAAACACTTATGACAGACCGATGCGTAAACAGAATATATATATATAAATATATCCAAATAGGCTATTTATTCGTATTTTTAAGAGATCAGCTGTCGATATCTGGGAGATATTCCATTCAAAGTCAGATCGTGAGTGTTATAAAATCGCTCCAAATTTACAGAATAAATTTAATTTCGTTAATTTTGGTGGATTAGAACAAAAACATTTTCCAGTTCGATTTATCACCTATCACCGCAGCTTTCAAATTGATCTAGGACAAAATGCGACGTTTGGATTGACCGATTACGAAAATGCGCGGAGTTTGATGGATCCATAACGTCAGGTAGAAAAATAGTCCGTCAACGGAAATCCGCATGAAACACGTGTTCCGTGTAGATTCGTAAATATGGAACTGCAGAAAGTAACAGGCGTGATATAATCTCTATCTATGCGACGTTTGCACATTTCTGTTTCGACAGGTGAGTCAACATTGTTGAGGGCGTGATCCAGTATCGATCCGATCAGAATTTTCCATCCGATTCTGAACTGAGAGTGTCGTACTTTTTCGTAGGATAATGTAGAGTTCTGTAATAACAAAGGGGATAGGGCGCACGGTGGCACAGTAGGTAGAGATGCAAGCTGCAAGCCGAGAGGTCCTCAGTTCGAATCTCACCTGCGCCAACTGCGTTGTGTCCTTGGGAAAGACCCTTAACCCCAATTGTCCATGTGGGGGCACGGTGACATTGTGAACTAAGGCGTACTACATGTCGATGGTGCACTTGTCTTCAACAAACGCTAACCCTGCCTGTGTGGAGTTTGTAGGTTGGGGAGTCTGACAGTTGCTAGCCGTTTCTCGGTGGTTCTCTCAGGGTACTCCGGCTTCCTTCACCCGTAAGACTGTCCAACATGAGGGGACACTGGCTGTCGAACGTGTCGTTGGACCCCAAGAAATAAATAAATAAATAAATAAATAAATAAATAAATAAATAAATAATATAGGGGATATTTTCTGTTATGGGATCGCGATTTGATCCAAACACACATCACAACCCTCTGCAAACTGTTGTCAAAATATCAAAATTTCACCATGAAAATACATTTTTCCGATTATGCAACATGGAAGTTAACCAATTTAATCTTGTTTGACAGAGCTCATCGAGCTCTGTCAAACAAGGTTGAATTGGTTAAATTCCTTGATGCATCATGGGAAGATTTTTCTGCTTGAAATTTTCGTGTTTTGACATGCAGACGGTTAACACCAGAGTAGTGAGATTTTTTCAATAAAATACTGCGATATTAAGACCAGATCAAGAAGAAACAAACAAGAATAGCATATCAGATACAGTTTTCTCATGTTTCCTCTCTGGTAGGTGAAACTTTACGATGTCATTGGGATCAGGGTGAATAGGGAATTCCAATTGAATCGCTACTGGGTAATTCTCTCAAACTTCACTTTCCATTCTTGTGATCACAGTACTGTATCCAACTGAAGTTTGTGAGAAACAAATTATTCAAGCATGAGGTGACGCTGTTTTTGATTGGAATAATATTTTTTTATTATTGTCCAGTCTTCAGAATACGTACGTTTTGAAATGATACTGTGAAGAAAAGTCAACTACACTCTGTACCCACTGATTTTCGAAATCTGAAAGAGAAAACAGTTAACCCTTTCAAGCCGGTATAATTTAACTTTCTTTAATGATATCCCATCTGCTTGCTTACGCTTGATTGAAGTGAGGGTTTTCATAACTCCGTGAATAATGTTCCTATTGTATGAATGATTTTGCTTTATCCTGCCAAATTCTGAATAAAAAATATTGGTCGAGTTCAACCATGCAGTTAATCTGTAATTTCAGCAGGTGGTCTGTTAGTTGATATTTTCGTGTGTTGTTCACATTAGTTTTCTCTCTTAACCCTTCGAACCGCGGTGGTATCTTCCATGTGAGTTCAACACCAGTAACTGGAAGAGTCCATATTTATTATTTAGGGGAGACCAATTAATATTTTCAACGTGCAGCATTAGGGCTGCACGTTGACAATATTGATTGGTCTACCCCAGACATCCATATATCAGCCATCTTACTTGATGAACTTTTGACGTACCATGTTCCTGGCCCGAAAACGCCGTCTCTCGTGTTCAAAGGGTTAAGTGTTCGAGACCGCGTGTATTATCTAATGTTGAAAATAATTAAACTGTCGAGCGCACAAAAGTTGATATGATTGCAATGATGTAAATGACGGAAACTTCGTCCGCGTAAGATACATTAAAATACAAGTGAACACTCTCAATTAAATTATAACAATGGGAATGAATTATCTGCCGTCCTATCGAAGTATGAATGTTGGTTTGGTGTATTAAGTTTTGTATGAAGTGCTAAGAATTTCATGCATTTTAACACGCCCATCCCACATTCATTCTCCGATAAAGCGATAGATGGTTCTTTCCAGTTCTAAAATCTGTACATTTTTGCGCGAAGAAAAACGTTGCAGTGGGCGAGGTGACAACACAATGGACGTCACATTGGCAGTGAGTGTCTGTAATAATTTAATCCCACGGCTCTACAGGACTGTAGGATACATTTTATCATATCTACCTTTCAAAACTTACGCGGAATAAATTTTTCCATCTTGCCGTAGACAGTATTGCACATATCACCATACCATGCAAGGTGCCAGTGTTGAAGACTTAACAATAACACGGACTGTCTGGGTGTAGACTTTGTAGAATATCACACAATTAGAAAATATTCGAGCACTATATTATAGAGAATAATAATTCTTCTGTGGACGCCAAATCTCCGTGTTTATTCTGCCCCCCCTCCCCCCCCCCCCCCGGTTTATTACCGATTATTTTGTTTCCGCATCAGTAGTGTACAGTGCTGGAAATGAACAAAATGAACGGGTGCAGTTTTAAGCTCCTGCGCAATCAGAGACGAGAGTAAATTGCACCCGTAAAATGTTAGTATATGAATTTTCTAGGGAATACTGTCACCAAACACCAGAAACCTTAACCCTTTGAACACAAGCGGCTGCTTATCCAGCCAGAAACATGATACGCCATAACGTCATTATAAGTATGGCTGTTCAGTAAACGTGTGGTATAGACCAATCAATATTTTCACATGCCGCCCCGAGGCTGCACGTTGAAAATATTGATTGGTCTACCCCAAATAATGAATATGGAATCTTCTAATTGCTGCCATTGACCTGGCATGGCAGATGCCACTAGTGTTCAAGGGTTTGAAAGTATAAGGAATTACTGATATAATTATGACAGTAACTTGCCACTGGCCACAGAGTGCTGCTTTCTCAAAAGAACGCACATTTATATGCCCTCACAGTGTATTAGTGCTCCACAATATTTTTCGACGAGTGCATTTTTTAGCTCCCGTAAAATAGAAAACAGGGGTGCTGACGGGAGCAAATGTACTCGCCCCCGCCTCATTTCCAGGACTGGTAGTGTAGGCATCTTTTCATATTTGTGGCCATGGTTATCCCACCGTGAAGTTAGTGTTCTTCCACCTTATCACATAATATCTAATAAAGCCGATTTGTTACATTTATAAGCAAAATCCCCGTACACTACACGTGTTCTGCGCCTGTGACACAGAAATTATAAATTCGTCAAAGTTTTATTGGCATTTGGTGCATAGATTAGTCGGCACATGGATTATTATGGACAATGCATTGTGATGGAGTCCAAAAACGTTTGCGTTTCACTGTTACAAGACTTAGTGTGACATAACTGTGACGCTGGTGCCGTCTGCCGCATGGCAGTTTTTCATCTGTTAAATATTAGAAAGATAAGACCTGTATTCGCTGTGTGGACTGCCGGGCATTTGGTGCATGGATTAGTCAGCAGTCATCTCCATTATTGTAACTCGCTATATTGAAACAGCATTGAAAGCTCAAGCTTATCGATATCTCAAAGCATTTCACAAGTTATGTGTTGTTTCACACCGTACCAATTCTGTTGTATAGCCATAGACCACTATTGGTTGGAATTTAGGCTTCAATATTAGTTATTATTTAAAATTATATATATTACTGTTCGGCGGCTAACCCGAGAAAGAAAGCTTGCTACTAGTACTACTACTACTATTATTACTACTACCACTACTACTGCTACTACTATTACTACTACTACCACTGTAACAATTATTTATTTATTTATCTATCTATTTATTGTCATGAGTTTAAGGACACATTCAGCAACCAAGTTCGGATGTCGGAGATATAACTAGTGCTACTACTATTGGAGGTGAGATGGTTTATCAGATACACTGGTGGTTTTCTGATAGAGCAGTCCCCGGTTCGAATGCAGGATGTTTAACCTCACTAGTTCCTATGAAAAAGTGGTAGTGCAGTCTCCCAATATGTTTACGAGGTTGGTAGTCCACATGCTTTAACCTGATATGATTCGAGTTAATGATCTGACAGATTAGTAAGCTAGAAAGTCTGACAGTTACTTGTTAATCATCGCTGGTTATATCCCTATATTCTTGCGCCCGGAACGTTATGACACAGGGTGAAGAAAAATGGTGTGAAAAAAAACCAATAAACACAAACAACGACATTTGCAACCAGAAAATATATGAACAATAACTTGCCAGAGTCAAGGCACCTAGTCGCAATACGTAGTGATATTTACTCTGCAAATAATCTGTGTGAGGTTCCACCTTGCTCCTGTGAAAATGCCATTCAACGACGGGAATGGAATCCAAGGTAGTAAGTAAGCGTTCCCTGCCTGTTTATCTGGGTAGCCAGGTTTCATTCCCTCAAACTGCTAGACACAATACGATACTTGCCGCTTAAAACTTTACCTAACGTAACAACAAAATCGGCCAGCGCCATTCAAAACAAATCGCCATTAAAATTGTATTATTTATTTCGTTGTTGTTTCAATATCGTAGCTTATTACCCCTCATTTGAACAAATTCCTTCTAATGAGGGCTTAAAAGACGTGTTTTATAGACGAAAACATAACAATTATTTAGTTATTCACGAATTTTGTTTTGCATCTGGCTTCTATTCGGTTGGGCTGAATGGTAAGGTGGAACGGATACCTTTGGTTGTCTACTAGGGCCGAATATGAGACCCTTTCCCATTGGCATTTAGGCATAGTTTTACACAACCCAAACCCAGAATTTCCCAATCTCAATCACCATTCAAACCTTAATTCACATCTTGTGTCTTGAACTGGGCGGTAAAAACCCTCAGAAAAAAAGTATTTACCAACTAATGAAGCGCTGCAATCGTCTAACTTCAAGCGCAAACAACAAGTCCTTATATAACCCTTTTACTGTCACGCCCACTTTAGTCATATATGGAAAACCTCTATGTACGCCTGTATGCGAGGAAGGTTAATAAAAGTTATGGCATACTTGAAACTCTATCATCTGATAAAATTGTTGAATATGACTCTCTGAGCCCTTTCCAACAATTAATCAGATGATTCAGTTCAATTCAATTCATTTTATTTAACGGTATGTAAAATATAATAATCAATTCAGTTACAGAATAATATTGTGATACATGTACATACCGTTGGGGGCAGCATAGCCAGATTGGCTGTCTTCCTGCTATCCCCTGGGGTAAAAAAGCAATTAGAGCAACATCATATCAGACAGAGTATACAGCCGGGAAGAGAGAAATGCAGATCCTTTTGGAGTAATGTTGTATTGTTGCATTGTTGCATTTTTGCATTATTGCATGGGAAACAAAACACTTAAGTAAGCAATGATATTTTTAGAATACATTGAAAATAATATTGATATTAGTTTGGATATAAGATGAGTGACAAACTGACGAGCTAGCCGGTAAAAGCAGAACTGTATTACAGATTAGTATAGTAGATTATCTAGTACAGTCTGGGCAATACGGGTTGTTACATGTAATTTGTGTTTGATAATTTGAGAGAAGTTTTTGCGTTAACATTTTCTTAAATGCAGTACGATTAGTAGTATTTCTTATACTCGGTTCCAGGTCGTTCCAAAGCCTAGGGTAGTTGAAACAATGGAGGTAATCTAAGAATATTGTTCTTGTTCTGCAGACGCGAATCGACACCGAGTACCTGGTGTTGGGACCAGTAGCATTATTTTTAAAGAGTGAAAACATTGCATTTAACGACTGGGGAAGAGATCCATTTTTCCAATCGAATAAAAAAAAACATATCTGTAACTTTAATTATTTTATCTTGAGCAAATAGAGGGTCAGTATGGGCATTGAAACGTGCGTTATTAATTATGCGAACTGAGCGTTTTTGTAGTAGGAAAAGTTGGTTGATTGATTTAGAGTTCCCCCATATTTGTATACCATATACTAGACGACTGGGTGTTACTGCACAGTATAAAGTTTTCATGACATCGTGGGGAAGTATAGATTTGACCCTGTTGAGTGCATAATTTGCGCATGCTATCTTAGAACACAGATGGGTGATATTTGATTTAAAGGACAGGTGTTCATCAATATTAATACCAAGGAACTTAATAGATCTTTCTTCCTCATTGACACCCATCCGCTTTAATACAGTGTCATTGATTTTTATGGATTTGTTAAAAGAGGTTGCCCTTTTTGAACTGGGATTGATTAAAATATACTTGGTCTTCTTGCAGTTCAAAAGAACTTGATTGGGGGAACACCAGGTAAATATATGCTGAAGTTCTTTATTTACAAATGGTGTTAGTCGTTGTACGTCAGAGTCAGACGAATAGGCGGTTGTGTCGTCTGCAAAAGAACGACGATTAATAGAGGTGGAGTGGTGGATATCATTGATATGGAGTAGGAACAGAATAGGACCCAAAGTTCAGCCCTGAGGCACATCACACGTTATAGGCATCAGAGAGGATTTTGTGTTGGCGTGCTGAAAGTATTGTTTTCTATTTGTCAAGTAGCTTTTGAACCAGTCATTACATATGCCCCTGATACCGTAATGAGCAAGTTTGCTTAATAACATTTCGTGGTTCATAGAATCGAATGCTTTAGCAAGGTCTAAGAATATCGCCAGTGTGCTGTCTTTAGTCGCTTTATTATTTGAGATTGCTATGTGTTTTAGTAATTGCATAACTGGGTGTAATGTGGAATGTTTTTTTCCGAAAACCATATTGGTTTGGTGAGAGTATGTCAAAATTGGTTAAAAGGTTTGTCAGCCTGTTGCACACAATCTTTTCACAAATTTTAGAAAATACTGGTAATATACTTATTGGTCGGTAATTGGTGAATTCTTTATCAGATCCTGATTTAAATATATGTATAACCTTAGCTGTTTTCATTCCGTCCGGCACCGCCCCTTGTTCAAAAGAATTGGTGATAATGTGTGCTATAGGCAAAGCAATTATATCGCCTGTCAGTTGACTATCTTTGACGTTATGTTGTTGAAATCCTCACTATATTTAGATTTCATTGCCTTTATTGTATTTATTATCTCTAATGGAGTAGTTGGGTCATGAAGAAGTTGTCTGAGTAGTTGTTGGCAATTTCTTGAGGGTCATTAATATCACTGTTGTCATATATAAAGGTAGAGGGAAGTCTAAGTTACTGATGTTTGTTTCTTAATTGCGTCATTTAAAATTGTCCATGTCTTACGTAAAATGCTTCTGTTTTCCATTAGGATATTTCTGTGATACATTGCCTTACTTTGTTTTTTGATTCTATTAAAAATACGACAATATTTTTTGTAATTTTGTTTATTCAAGTCAGTTGGATATTGCAATTTTTTATTATAGAATTTTGTTTTTTTATTTGAAGACGTTAGGAGACCATTTGTGATCCAGGGGTGACGCTTTATGTATGTTTTGGTTTCGTGTACGCGTACTAGCGGAAAGGGTATCTCAAATGCATTTGTATAGATTTCTATGAAATTATTGTATACGTCATCAGCAGAGGTTGCTTACAGAACAGAGGCAAAATCGCTTTGTTGTAAGATAGTTTTAAAATGATTTACACTATTCTCGTTTATTTTCCTTTTTAGTAAAAGATGTTTATCTCGTTTATTGCTGTTTGTAGACTCAATGTAAAAAGTCCCAAAGTGGTCTGAAACATCTGTATTAATTATTCCTGCATCTGTATGGGCAGAATCATTATTGAAAAAGATATGATCAATCAAGGTGGCGGTGAAGGGGGTAACTCTAGTTGGTTTAGTGATAAATGGGATAAAACCTTCAGAGAACATATGAGTTATATAGTCTTGAGTTTTTTTATGTGAGTCTGGTTTTAGCAGATCAATATTCATATCGCCAATTAGGTAAGACGTTTTGTTTTCAAATTTTAATTTGTCAGGTTATTTTGACTAATTTAGATAAATAAATATCGATGTTAGCTTTAGGTTGCGTGTTTGGTCTATACACAACGCCAATTATTCTGGAAATATTACTGATTTGAACTTCTACAAAAAGAGTTTCCATAACGTGCGGTATGAACACAGAGATATCGTCTCTAATTTTAAAGTCAAGTCCCTCCTTAATAAACAACGCAACACCACCACGCCCATCGTCCCCGTCCGGTCATGTATTCTTAATAATACTGTTGTATCCGTCAAATTTATATGAAATGTTCGGAGGGATACTGAATATTTCACTTAGTCCTACGACATCGAAACTGTTATTTGTGGTCTGCATGGATGACAGAAGATCAGATAACGAGTCCCAATGAGCATTTAGACTTTGACAATTTATATGGAACATGGAAAATGACTTATCAGTATTACAGTATGAGGTGCGATATTGTTCAGGTCAGTGATACAAGCATTTCCCTAACAGATGGTTGAGGGGTGATACATTTTCTTCATTATTAGCTTCTAAACATTCATTAAGGTGATTAATAAAATCATATTCAGGGTTTGTCCGGAGCTCGTCGATACCGATATTACCCGCCATTTAGGACACCACCATAGTTACAATTATCCCCTGAATTGATTCCCATGCAAAAACAACTGTGATTGTTTTAACAATAAGCTCCCATATAAGTGGATATGACCAATGAATTTTGTATGTGATGCGTAAATAGAATCATTTTCTGATACGATGTTGCAAAACAAGAAAATAGACAAAATAAACATCAAGAGTAATGAACATTTGGGGCGTTCCTCATAACGTGGTATTTCTCAAGGTGGATGGTGGTTGGAGCAAGTTGGCTTAGATTTCAGGTATCAGGGCAAATGAACTGATTGCATTTCTGAGTACAAAAATATTGCTGAAAATAGATATTGATGAATACACACACACGCACATACACACGCACATACACACATGCATTTACACAGACATACATACATGCATATATGTGTACATACATATTAGTCCTATTTCAAATCGGTACTGAAAACCTATCTTTTTGGTAAACCATACTCGGAGTGATTTCCGCGTAGCACTATGCAAATCTACAGTACAGAAGTACTGTCACATGTAACCATGATTTTTCTTGTAAAGCGCCATGGAACTTGTTATTATTGTGAAATGAGCGCTATATAAATATCTATTATTATTATTATTATTATTATATGCTTACATACACACATGTGCATTTGATGTAAATCTGAAGTCTGAAGTTGCAAGATCCTTAATTCAAGTGGTCGAGTCCTTAACACTCTGTTTGTGTACAACGGTACTGAATGTGTTAACAAATACCATGTTTTTATAGAGGTATACATCACGCCTTGCTCGTGCATTGTACCAGTAATATCGATGTAAGAAGTTGTATCGCGAACTTCTCTGGGATATACCATGTTATGGATTGTGAATATTCTTTTCCGACACGCTGACTCGGTGTTTGGTAAAACCATCCACAAACAGTCAAACAAACCCAGTAAACAAAGAAAAAATAAGTGGTTCGATAATCGTTGTTCGGAAGCAAGAAATAGATTTATAACAGCGCATAATAATTTTGAAAGAAATAAAAATGACATTAATAGAGCCGCATTTATACAGTCACGAACGAAACCTCTACACCAGAATAAAAAATAAAGCCAAACAGAAATATAAAATTGAGGAAGGAATTCGAATAGGTAATTTGGCAAAAAATCAACCCCTTGATTTTGGGAAACGTATAAAACAAGAATAAAAGTCTAAAAATGTAGAACCTGATTCATTAACATTGGAACAACTGCATGGTAATTTTAAAAATCTACTGAGCGAAAATGGTGTAGAATTCCCACAACAGTCTGACGAATCGGTGGTTGATGAGGAGTTGAACGCCGAAATTACAGCACCTGAACTGCACAGTGCTATATTCTCCCAGAAAAACAATAAAGCCGCTGGCATTGATACTTTAGTTTGCGAAATATTTAAATCAGCCTATGATATAATAGGTCCTTTACTACTGAAAATTTTCAACAAAATCTTTGAAAACGCAGAATACCCCCATACATAGGGCGAAGGTATTACAGTGCCGGTTATTAAAAGCGGGGACAAAAATGACCCCCAAAACTATCGGGGAATAACTTTTATCAATAGATTGGCTAAAATATACTCGCAGATCTTATTGAATAGACTGACAAACTGGTCAGAGATCCATGATCATATCTCAAAAAAATCAGTTTGGTTTACAGAAAGGAAAATCAATTGAGGACTGTATTTTCATCCTACATTCGGTCATAACACAAACTCTATATAAGGGCAAAAAATTGTATTGTGCGTTTATCGATTATGAGAAATGTTTTGATAAAATTAACAGATCTCTTTGTGGCAGAAACTCTCCGAGCAAAAAGTATCAAGTAAATTCATCAGAGCAATTAAATCAATGTACCAGTCCGTTAGGTCTTGTGTCCGATTTAACTCAACAACATCAACTTGTTTTGAGTTTGAAATTGGTTTAAAACAGGGGGACCCTAGCTCCCCGCTTCTTTTCATGTTATTCGTCAATGATGTTGTTGAAAGTATGAACAGTAATCTGTCGGATCTTTTTACCTTAAACGAAATAAAATTATTTATGCTCCTCTATGCCGACGATCAGGTTCTTTTCGCAAAATCTTCTAACTTACTCCAATCAATGCTCACGGATATAGAAACCTACTGCATTAAATGGGGGTTGAAAATAAACACAAACGAAAGTAATGATTTTTGAAAGAGGACGGCACACAACTCATAACTTTCGAATTTATAATACCGAAATAGAAGTAGTCAAATATTTTAAATATTGGGGAAAAACTCTATCTAAGAATGGAAGCTTGTATCATGCCCACAAGCAAATAGCCCAACAAGCCTCATTCGCTTTACAATGCCTGTTTCGAATATTTAAAGGAATGGAGTTATCAATTCCGCGAAAATGCAATCTGTTCGATTCTCTTGTAGGATCTTTTCTAAATTTTAGTTCAGTAGTCTGGGGCGTAATTAAGGCACCTGAAATTGAAATTATTCATACAAAATTTCTTCGAAACATATTAGGGGTTAAAAAATCAACAAACCGTTTAGCATTATATGGAGAGTTGGGCCGAGTTCCTTTCATGGTGCACAGAAAAACATCCCTAATTATATATTGGCAGAAAATTATCAGTATGGACAATAGATCACTCGCGAGACAGACTTACTTGTTTCTAAGGAAAGACGCGGACATGGGAAGAAATTATAATGGTAAAAATTGGGTCTCTCAGATTAAACAAATGTTGTCAGAACATGGGTTAATGTATATCTGGAACGACCAATCCCATAGTAACTGCGATATAAAAATTATCAAAGATAGAATAACAGATATGTTTTGGCAGAATTGGCAAAATGACTTAAATGCTTCCAGCCGATTGCAGTCATACCGTCTCTTTAAACGGGATTTTAGAATGGAAAAATATCTTCGCGTTGTTGCGGACTTTAAGGGGTCGTCCAACCTAACTTTGGTCAATTTGTTGATATTTTTCCCAATGCCTCAGAAACAGATAAGAGAAGTAAGGAAAGGCAAATTATATATCAAAATAATGAGTAAAGTGCATAGAAAAGGTACATATAATTTTTTTTCAGAAAAAAATGGAATTTTATGATTTTGAAGAAGATTAATTTGCCAATGGCATAAGTGACGAACCGGTAAAACCACAAAATAATCGGTAATTCGAAAGCCTTGTCCTCAATATAATGATAACATACTACAGACTCGGAGAAAGCATTTTTTGACACACTCTCTGGTCGGTTTTGATGTTTGAATGTAATAACACCAACACAAATTTTGGATGTTTCGGATGTGGCCATGTTTCAATGATATATATTCCGGTCATGTGATTACGGTGTGGTTCTTGCAGAAATACTCAATTTGGGCAATCGTAAGAATGCAAGGACGTGATCACGCCCCTTATTTGTTCGAGACAATGTATGAGCGGATTTGCAAACAGGTGACAGCAAATACTTGAGCTGTTAATGTCATAACTGCAAAATATGGTTCGAAATTCCCTCTCGTCTTTACAGGCCGTCTGAACTTTTTTGTTGACAAAAAATCTGAATTATTGTGCACTAGAAAGACAACATGAACCACTTGTAAAAAAATAACCGAGTGTATAAAATCGGTACGATACACATAAAATAAGGAAATATTCATAACAAAGTAAGCAGAATCCTTCAGAAATTACTTTTTCACGAAGCATATTCCAAGTGACCTGGAACTATATTGAGCGTGTTGATTTCCCCCGATGTTGTGAAGTTATTTACTTCACAGTTACCAGGGATATTGTTGATGTCGGCAAAGGACCGATTCAAGATGGGTTGAAAATGATGCTTTCGCGCTTTTAAATAAAATGCGTTTGGGCGATGCTGAGAATTTAGTTTTTTCTTGCAACCAACCATACTAACACAAGCGTCGATCAGTGTCTTTTGTCATCGTTTTACACTGCCAAATCTTCTTCACCGGAAACTATCTCCCAATTTGCATATCACAATAAACATAACCGCTGTCAGCGTGACCGTGTGGTCAAAACCGAAACGAATTATCGAATCCACGGTCAAGATTAGCTGCAACTGGCTTTTAAACAAATGAAATACACGAAATATTCGCAATTTCTTCATTATCCATGCCGAGTTACTTTTTAACCAGACCACATGCGTTCAGTTTCGTTTGTCGGCTTCAAACTGATATTGTTTGTGGTAATTAATAGTACGAGAAGGCGAACGAAGCCAAATATTTTCCATCATCTATAAATTAATTAAAATTGATAATTCCTTTTATTTTACTGAAATTATGAATTGATAAGGTGGGTGTGTTGCGATTATTATGCCCTAGACCTGGAAGTTGTAAAATCAAAGGTGCATCTAGGGCCGTTCTGTGGCGACCTCTGTCCTCTGGTCTAAGTCTTACCCATTCATCATTACATGTACCAACATTCTCCCTTGTATCTCAACCACTGCTACTCCAATTTGAAGGATATTTGGTGTTGTGATCGAGCATCATGGGGAAGCAATGCCTGCGTAGCTGCTGTAGCATGTGTTTCTTCCCACATTTTCTCAGAGTTGTGGTACTTTTTCACTCTTTTGAGTTAGAAAATTTTGGTTACAACTATTTGATTTGTTACCATTTGTTGATAAGTGTCTGCTGATACCCTCAAATGTATTGCTACAAAATATTTCAGGTGAAGATTTTGTTCCTATTACTTATCAACCAACAACCTAATGAATATTCTGTATAAAGCCACCAATCTAATGTTTGACACTTTTATCGGAGCTGTTATGAGGGCTTATGGAACTCAAAATGTTGATTATGGCAGGAGTTTTCTATTCACCCATTAATCGATAAATTAAGTGTTATAGTTGGAAGTAAGAAGCATGAAGGGTCCAGAACTTAAAGTCTAAAAAGAATGTTTTGCAATGTAACATGATTTTTGCAGATACACTTATTTGGAGGGTTATCTGTCTGATAGAGTTTTGAACATGTGTGGTCAGGATCTTAAAAAGAAAAAAGAGTTAAACTTTGAGAAAAAAGGCATATGCCTTGAGTGCCGGAGGTAGAGTCATACAAGGAAGAGACCCCCCCCCCCCCCCACCCCGGTTTTTTTTTTTGTGTCAAATGGAGCTCACTTGTCTCCTTTTGGGGATTGCTTTGTGTACTGCGTTCTTGAAAAAAATATGTAAGACCCTCTGGATGTGCCCTTCTGATCTCAATATGCCAATAAGCCTCCTTGGTGGAAAGTACATGCAATAATGGTTATGTAAGGTTGATTTGATGTGTTTTGAATAACAATGTACTTTTAAGTACATTAGATGGTTTATTGCAGTGACAGGTTACAGTTACCCTTATTTCTTCTCCAACAGATATCATGAGTGTAATGGTGTCCAAGAGTAAACTAAGCTATTATACTTATTGATAAACCAGACAAATTTAACAATTTAATCACTATCAAATTGATGCAAGTGATAAAGGGGGTTACAGTGCAAGAGGTTTGTACATATATTTATTCAACTACAATGTATGACTTTGCAGTGCATTCTACATATCATAGTTTCATTCCAAACCACCGCAGTGACACATACATCTTTATATTGGGAGACACTCTTTTGTCCTTCCATGCTTCTTCTGGTGGACTCCTTCAACTTGATCTTTGTTGAACTCCCCAAATCAAAACATAAACAAAAGAAAATGTCTGCCTTCAATCAGTGAACACTCCACTTATAACATTTGGTCTCAATCTTTATTACTTTCATGAATTAGGAAAAGATTTCTTCGAGTATGTACTTCAATGTTTATAGAATACAGCTGTTATTTTATTTTGAGGTATTTTATTGTAAAACAATTGTTCTCTTACTTATGCCATAGCAGACTTTCAGGTGGTGCTATTTACACATGGCTGCAGTTCCATGGCACATTTCAGTTTCCACATGTTCTATGTTTCATTCCAAGCATTTTGGTATATAATTTATTGGAGTTATTCATTTTGGGCCTTTTTTAGACATGGAAGAAAATTACATGAAATTTGACCAAAGTTAGGTTGGACGTCCCCTTAAATACAGAGTGGCACTCTCTAGATTTCGGACATCTTCTCATTCACTTTTTATTGAGAGTGGACGTTACAATAATACACCACGTGATCAAAGAATCTGTAAATCATGTAACATGATGGAAATAGAAAACGGATATCACTTTTTACTTGTATGTCGCCACCATCATTATTTAAGGCAAAAGTTTCTCAAACCCTATTATTGTTATCACCCATCCCTTGTAAAATTCGAGTCATTGATGTCATCACACTCGCAATCTATAATTCAGAAGTTAGCTAAATTATATATTTCGCAGAGAAACAGAGACTAGTTTAATGGAGGGGACACCGGGTGCTATTGGCACACAGGGCGCGGTGGGGCTGGGGTGGCGGGAATGATGGGCTGGTGTCTCATCCTTATAGTGAAAGGCTCACAGTCCCACCTCAACCCCCCAAAAGAGAAAAATACACAAACAGACATAGTCCATAAGCATAGTATTTATTTATTTATTGGTGTTTAAGGTCACATGTTTATGCACAATGGCTAATCATGGCCGTGACAGTTTTACGGGTGGAGGAAGCCGGAGTACCCGGAGAGAACCACCGAGCAACGACGAGCAGCTGCAAGCTCCCCAACATCGTAACTCCGCACTGCAGCTCAGGCAGGGTTAGATTGGTTGAAGACATGCGCACCATCGAAGTGCAGTATGCCTTAGTACACGGCGTCATCGTGCCCCCATGCGGGCAATGGAGATGAAGTGTCTTGCCCAAGGACACAACGCGGTTGCCGCAGGTGGGATTTGAACCGAGGACCTCTCGGCTTGCAGCCTGCACCTCTACCTACTGAGCCACCGCGCTCCCCCTCCATAAGCATAGATTATCCCTCTCTGAAATAGTATAAATCCACTGTGACAGTATATTGTAAATTACATGTACGTCTACAAACATTGTATAATGTTTAAAGTTAAATAAATATATTGATTGATTGATTGATTGATTGATTGATTGATTGATTGATTGATTGATTGATTGAATAACCATTCAACTGTCAGGAAATAAGGTATTTCAGCTATTCTACGGGGGCGTGAGATATGCGTTCGCGCGTGGGTATGTGGGCGTCAGCGCGAGTGCCCGTGCTTATGTGTGTAGGTGAGTATCTGGATATGGATCCATAGATTCATATGGGCTTCTGATGTGGTCCAGAGAGTTGGATACTTTGATATATCTATTTCTATATAGAACTGCAGGACATGTTTTAGGCACATAATTGGATTAACACGTTAAATACAGTTATGTATGTAAGTTGTTTGTTGTCCAGCGTTGTGAATACAAAGAAACTATAACTACAGGGAATAACATCAGCATAGGCCTACACACTTGCCCGTAGAGTGTTAGGCAGACCATGGGGCCTCTTGTGGGGTCGGGTAGGTGCTATACAGTAATGTTTGTTGCTGTGTGTTAGATAATTTTACAGTTTACTGTCGGGTAGGTGCTATACAGTAATGTTTGTTGCAGTGTGTTAGATAATTTTACAGTTTAAATACAGTACAGTAACCAAACGCAGATACTCGCATGTATCGACTTGTATATATACATAGAAACTTGGATATTAAACTTGAGGCCACTCAATTGGCCTCTTATGGGGTCCAGTAAATGGAATACAGTTGCGTCTGTAAGTTGCACTCTGATATACTAATTTATCTACAAAAGTGGAACATGCCTGGGTTCATTGGAAGATCCACTGACACAAATACAGGTATGTATGTAACACATAAAGGTATATTAATAACACCTTCATTTTAACTTTTGTAAAACTATTGTTATGGAACACGTGAACACACAAATTTGAACACAGAAATCTTGGCCACAAACTGGGCCTCTTGTGCATACAAGGTATGTGTTATATAATATAGACTAACATAATGAGGACCTTAGGTCAACAATACAAACACTAGAATATACCACTATAATATGCAGTTGTATATGCAGAAAGTGTGCTTGATATTACCGCCTCTCATTGTAACTTATCAGAGCCTATTATTACAAACACATCAATCACGGATTGAGGAATACAGTTGTATATGCAGTTTGTGTGAATGATTTATTTATTTATTTATTTATTTATTTATTTATTTATTTATTTATTTATTTATTTAATTATTTATTTATTTATTTATTGGTGTTTAAGGTCACATATTTTGAACAATGGCTAATAATGACCACAACATGAGTATCAACTCAAGACCAGGGGTGAGCGTTATAAGCCACGTTGCCCACTTTAGAGTGGGTTTGCACCTCCCAAGCATTGGCGACTGGATCCTATTTTACCAGTAAAACAGAACCTGTTTACCGCAGTGAAAACAGTTGTGTAAACAGTTGGGGTATTGAAAAAATACTGACTATCATTGCGAATACAGTAGGCCAGCAATACAAACACTACGATATGTCCAATTGAATACAGTACCATAGGACAAGTATATGACCCTCCATAAGATCCAGGAGTAAATCACAGCTAAGTATCCAAGAGCTTTGATAGATATTAACTGCTTGCATTGTACCCACAGTAGATCTACTATTTCAAGCACTTAAAAACACAAACCCTTACGTAAACTGTAAGCCACAGTTGTGTATAAATAAAGTTGTGTATACAAGTAGTTTTGTTAGGTAATGCTGACTGTATGGCCCTTCATAGGATTCGGCTAAATATTCAGGAGCTGTGATTAATATTAAATGCTTACATTGTTGCACGTGAAGGCACAGCCCATACACAAACTGTAAGCCACCCACTGTGCCTCTGATGAGGACCACTAACTGAAATACAGTTGTGTACACAAGTAGTTGTGTTAGGTAATATTGACGTCAGAATTGAAATATAATATTGACTATCATTGTGAATACAATAGACCAAAAATACAAACACTCGGATATACCAAATTGAATATAAATATAGAGGACATGCATGGGACTCTCTATAGAATCGTGGAGTAGAGTACAGCTGAGTATCCAAGAACTGTGATTGATATTAAATGCTTGCATTTTACCCACAGTAAAACTACTGTTACAAGTACTTGAAGGCGCAAACCCAAACGCAAAATGTAGGTCACCCACTCCTCCTCTGATGAGGACCACTAACAGAAATACAGTTGTGTACAAGTAGTTTTATTAGGTAATACTGACTGTATGGCCCTCCATAGGATTCAGATATGTAATCAGAAGCTATGATTGATATTAATGCTTACATTGTAGCACGTGAAGACATCGCACTGCACACAAATCCGTAGGCCACCCACAGGGCCTCTGATGAGATCCGGCGAGTGGAATACGGCTGTGTATGCAAGTAGTTGTGCTGGGTAATATTAACTGTCAGTATTGATATATAATACTGACTATCATTGTGAATACAATAGACCAAATATACAACCACTGGGATATAACTAATTGAATACAAATCCACAGGTCTAGCAAAGGGAATACAGTTATGTATACAATTAGTTGTGTTAAATAATTTTGACTGTCCGTATTGATATATAATATTGCCTATCTCTGTGAATACAATAGACAAAATATACAAACACTGGAATATATCTAATTGAATACAAATACACAGGACATGTTTAAGGCTCTTCATAAGATTCAGGAGTAAAGTACAGCCGAGTGTCCTAGAGTTGTGATTGATATTAAATGCTAATAGGTTTGATATGCGCATATCAGAACGTACAGATAATCATCATAAAATAGGTGGCAGTAGTCGCTTTAGGCAGCGTAAGTGTTAACCTTTTACCCAACGTAACGGCCAAAACCGGCCAGCGCTATTCTCAAAAATCGCCAATTAATTTTCATTATTTTTTTCATTTTTTGTCTCAAAAACATAGGTTATGACCCCCCGTTGGAACGAGCTCGTCGAGCTCGTTCCAACGAGGGGTCATAACCTATGTTTTTGAGACAAAAAAATGAAAAAAAATAGTTATTCAAGAATTATTTTTGCAAGTGTCGTCTCCTTTCCACGTTAGGTAAAGGGTTAACCCAGCTTTTAAGGTGCAATTCCGACTTTGATTACGTTTACACAAACTGTGCCCAAGAGGCAGTCTGTAAGTATCTTTGAAAGTGGGATTCCAAGAACCTTGCCAGTTGATTCTTGGCCAGTCTTTGCTGCCTATAGTCATCCAGTACTTGTATTGAAACATCTTCAAAGCCAAAGGTTGTATACCGACGAAGTCTAGCAAAATAAGAATAGTTGAAAACAGATAGCAGTGACTGAATTGATAATGATTCCATGTGACTGTTTTATAGCTTTATAGCTTTATACTACTCATATATTGTACATGTGATAGCATCTGTATTAATGTTCCAAGTTCAGTGTGAATGTAATATTTCTTATTCCTCAAAAACACATTCACATTTGGCGCCTTCGTAACACCAATTTTAAGAATGAAATGAGCACCTGACACTTTCTCCAAAAGGACAGAATAATGCCTGCGTGGCGGGCGTCAACGCCAACATTCGAACCATTAAGTAGTATTTCCACAATAAACTATCTGGAGCGTACATACACCACT
Source organism: Pictodentalium vernedei (assembly GCA_031216915.1). NCBI lineage: Eukaryota > Metazoa > Mollusca > Scaphopoda > Dentaliida > Dentaliidae > Pictodentalium > Pictodentalium vernedei. Next base: position 335,829,395 of record CM062295.1, read on the forward strand.
TTCCTTATGCAGATATATTCACCCAACAAATAATCTTTGTCAAGTTATATGCGCCCGTGTGGAAACATCCTAAGAGAGGTTTGGTTTCGGTGGGGTTGCTCCTTTACGAACATTTTCACTGCTGGGAAGCCAAAGTTGTGTTCCAGTTGTATTTAACCTGAATATTACCACGTACCTTCAAGCACCTTAAAGCTAAAGGGGAACCCACCTTGCAAGCGATTATGAAATGAGTACCAATTAATAACACCCATTCATTTGTGTGTGTTTGTTTATTAGGGTTTAACTACACTTTCCATAGCCAGGTTCGCATCGTGTCGGAAATGGTGCCCGTTATTACGTCGGTCGTAAGATAATGATTTTGGTTATATCAATGAAATCAGATTTTTCTATTTGGGTAGAATAAAAAGTTCCTTTAATGTCACTTTAGGAATGGAGATAACAAGGTTCCACTAGGCTATATTATGTACTTGGATTGAATGTGAGAGTGAGGGTGGAGTTAAGCTTACAACATTTTCGACCCACATCGGATAATCCTTAGCGCAAATGAATCTCATGACGGAAATACGACCAACTGTGTTGAATATTATGTTGTTTGAGTATCATGTCCTTACAACAATGTATCTGGCTTGATTCTTATATTATCACAGAGGTAAAATATATTTAACTATAATTCAAAATATGTCTGACTGTATCCAGAATATCGTTTAACATTGGAAATCGAATGTCGAAATAATTTTATTTCAATTTAATGAAGTATGGCTGCGGTCACTCTCCATTAAATTCTGACAGAACATATTATGTAAACAAAAGTATTTACTGTTCATACGGAAAGAATATACGGAAAGAATATTTTAATGAACCCTCTGCACACTGATGTCAAAATGGCAACTTTTTCAGCAGCAAATATTTCCCTTAGTGCAATTTGATATATAACCAAATATACCTTGTTTGACAGAGCTCAGTGAGCTCTGTCAAACAAGATATAATTGGTTAAATTCATAGTTAAACAAGAGAAAAACAGAGAGATTGGGGAATATTCTGTTACACTACCAGAGTGCTAGAAGCTAGCGATTGTGATAAACTGCATCATCTTACAATAGGTATGTATTGGGCCCCTAATTACTCGAATGCAGAGTGTATCAGGTGCCCCTGATATACAATTTGGATCTGGCAACTGCACAATACAACATAGTGCTTGGCTACGATTTGATTACAATTTATAGAACATTAAAGGTGTTCGAAAGGTGTTTGCGGGGGACTTGGTGCGCTTCTATATACGAAAAGCGAAAAGAAATACTTCTGAAAAGTATAATTATTAAATTATGGAACTACATTGCATTTATGTTTTTGTACCTAAATCACTGGAAGCATTCAAGCTTGAACAAAACGTAGTAATCTTTTCGGAATGTTGAACGAGCATAGGCTCAATATGTTTATCCTGGGATCTCAAAACTTCAAGGTAACCATATAACTTCAACCGAGACGACACGTATTGTTATAAGGTAAAAGAAATATGATATTAAAATGCTCGTTAACCCTTTACTCAGTATCAATATTATAATTTAGTATTTTGATTATATTATTGTGAAAGAAATTGCAATACTTTCAACAAAACTATATCATGTACCTCCTCATAGGAACGTACTCGCTGAGCTCGGTCCAATGAGGGGGCCACATGAGATGGTTTTGTTGAAATATTTGGAAAATTAATGTTCTTTCAACTGCTCTATTTGTAAATTGCGCGGGAGTATACGGCCGATTCGTAAAGTAAAGTGTTAATCAAATTATTGCGGTCGACAATTGTAGTATAAATCTATCATCATCATTATGTTGATATACAAAATGTATCAGAGTTTCGCTTTTGTTTGTAAAGCTATATCTCGACTCGTTGGACTTTTGACGAATCGAGCTTTTGACTCGACGAGCTTTTGTTTCTAGGGCCATATTTTGTATCAGAGTCTAGCTATTATTTCTGAGGTCATATCTCGACTCGTTGAGATATGGCCTTAGAAACAAGAGCTCGACTCAGATACAACATTTTGTACACCAACCTAATATCGGTATTGCCCTCGTTACAGCTGCAGAAGCCTTTATTGTGGAAGTTATGCTGAAAACTATTACCACTGCTCTATGGGTAAGTTCTACCCATTGATCCATGTGCAACTGGGTGGCTCATTGGTCAAAAACATAAAGGTGTCGCAGTTTCCACCATTTTGAGAAGGGAAGTTGTCCATTTTAAAAGACATTGCACAACAAACACCTGTGTCTCCATCAGTGTTCAGCTTTCCGACGCTTCGTAATAGCTTATCGCTCTTTAAAGAATACAGTTTCGGCCCTACAAAGGGAATGTGTTGAGGATGTACACATTTATCACTATAATGCAAAGTGACTTTTCACAGCTATTTCAGTTATAATGAAAAAAGCAAGTGCTGCTGGTAGAAGGTTGATACCGTGTTAGGCTTCCGGTAAAAACATGAGGTTTGGTGATCTGGAAGCTGTTACATTCTTGCTGCAGTCTCAACGCAACAGCTTCCATGTCATCAAACGTCACCAGTGGAAAAAAAAACTACATGCGTGGATTGACTTTACGCTATCATGTGAGTTTGTGGGAAAAAGTTGCAACATTTTTTGTTGATGTGCCATCAATCCATTAGTATAGAGATCGGTGGTTCAATGCTAGGAGTCCATGTTTTGGCTTTTATAGAAATGCAAAGTGCCCGATAAATTTCTCATATCTTCAGACATGCTTCATCTTCTGCTAGTTGCAAATGTTATTGTTATCTTGAAGAGATGTGTTGTTATTAGTTATTACAAAGTGCCTTCTTTTGTTACCAGTCAATTGGAAATAACATTTTATTCCATGCTCGCCTATGGTACTACCTGTGGAAAACCTGTATGTTATATTGTAGCTTTTAACCCAACTACCGATGTAAAGCCTCTACTGAGGTTAAAAAAAATACACCAAAAGTCGGAAGTTCATCCAACTTGACCTTTGGCATGACGCAATTTGCCAACTTCGATACATTCACCCTTCGCGATGTTCCATTCAAACATACGACATTTTGCGGTTCTATCTACTAACGTGTAAATGACTTCTTACTGAGTTTAAAATACATACAATTAAATATTTAACATAAAATTTAAGAATTGTTAATAATAATTTGACTGAATAAGCAAGATAAATTCAATCAACTTTGACGATGTGTCTTGCTGTCAATCAAGCCGGTAGTAATGCCCATCGGCGCAGATGTAAACAAAAAAAAACCCGTGTGTTTGCGATAGAAAGTGCCGTTTTTTTTCTCCACTTTAAGTGACAAAGTCGATTATTTACTCCGAGCATGGTATAAATAAAAAAATAGGTACTAGGGCCGGTAATCAGATTTAAACCACTCGTTGAATAAGGGTTTTAACCACTCGGCAAGCCGAGGTGTTACAACCCTTATCCTATGATTGGTTTAAATCTGATTACCGGCCCTAGTACATATTTATTCTATATGTAATAAAACATTCATCGCTTAATAAATTCTCCCATCAAAAATCGCCTTCTACTCTCCGATTTGATGCATTATTACATACATTCAATTAATCAACGAAGGCACAGATCTGAACTGTACATTCACAAATTCTGACCAACTTGCCACACAGGCAACTGAAATCCCAAATTATCTCTTTCTTCAACTGGTGCAGTCTTTCTCTCTCACTCTCTCTCACTCTCTCTAGAATTAATGTGATATTGCCGAAACCGATGAATTCCCTGTGCCTTAATTCTCACCGCTTATTCGACGAATCAGCGGCACATGCGAGTTAGTTCGTAATCCGTAATTATGAAATACTAAACCGTAATTGCAATTATAAATAAGTGGTTATGAAATTGGCATTCCGTAATTAAGAAATACTACTCCGCAATAACGAAATAGCTAATCCGCAATTGCAGAATAGTCAATTCGTAATTAGGATTTAACAAATCGTCAGTACGAAATACAGATCAGCCATTGCTAAATCGCAATTCAGTAATTACAAAATACGAATCCGCAATTAGGAAATAGCTAATCGGAGAATAATAAACCGTAATTACGAAATAATTAACCCTTAATTACTGAATCTACTGTATACAGATTATCTATTTCGTAAATACACATTATAGATTAGGTATTTCGTAATTACGTATTAGTAGTTCGCAATTACGGGTGTATATCCTGTAATTATCGTTTTGCATTCCGTGATTGCAGATTAGCTATTTTGTAATTATGGATTAGTACTTCATAACTATGGATTAGCTTTTGATAATTAGGGTATTAGTATTCCGTAATCGTTACGTTAATTAGTATTCCGTAATTACATATTGCTAGTTTGTAATTACGAATTATTTTTCCATAATTACTGATAAGTATTTGGCAATTACGGATTTGTATTTCACCCTTACTGATTACAAATTAAATTGCATGTAGCTCTAGGTGGTTGCCGTAGAAGTGGCGCAACTGTGGTGTAATATTACAGATGAATCATGTGGCTCGGAGTTATGAAGTAATACCTCTAACTTGAAGTGAAATGGTCTGGTTTGCCCTTTCGTTACCTGGGCAATATGCGATTAGTCAACAAAAATGTGAAATAACTATCGTTATATCATCCGAAATGATATATCACCATTTTACCCGATAATGATGTAAATTACATGCAATAATGGAAAACGAGTGGTATTCGACAGTTGTTATTATAACTGTTGTGAAAAGGTGTGGATGGTGTATTAGTAATCTCTTAACTCAAGCCCCCCCCCCCCCACCCCTTCACCCCCCCCCCACCCCCTGCCGCTTGTTTCCCTTTCCTGGAGTAATAACTTCGGAATCTCATGCTGTTTGAAGTTGTCCATGTACTTCTGTTAAGATTTCGCTATTAAGAGGACACCTACAGTGCAGTCGCTGTGGACTGGTCGTAATCCACGCGTGGATAGTGATGTCCACGTATAAAATGAAGCACTGGGTTGTACCTGATGCTTCTTTCTTTGAAATTTTGATGATTATTCCAATAATTAGGGTTTGAAATCGAATATAATTGCGTCCATGAAATATTGCCCACCCGTGTAAAGTAACCAGTCCGCGGCGTGCGTACTGTGTTGTTTTTTAGTTGCTACCTGAATTATCTATCTCCTGAATGACTGCAAGGATATGTTAAAAGCCGGAAGTGAAAGAAACCCATTTCCTTACAGACACGAATGAGATCATTCTAAAACCTACTCAAAAACAGTAGGTATTTTATTTTATTATATTTACGTTGCGACGATTTCATTGCAATTAAAACGCGTTTTAATTGCAATGAAAACGTCGCAATGTAAATGTAATTAAAAAAACGGACAGTGATATCGATCTAAACTCACTGCACAATGTTCCGGAGAATCTCGTCCATTACGGGGACAATTAAGGAAAGTGAGTTGAAAAGCTGATCTATACACTGATCCATGTTGACATTACAACACGGAATATCGTTGGTTGTCATATGAATAAACTGCTCAACCTTTCAGAATCAAGTGTTACGTCCATCTACTTGTACTTCAGTTCCTAGTTCAGTGTACCAGCTTTGGCGATATACGTATTCGCGTTTGCATATATAGCTTTCTCGAAAATTCCAGCTCCTTGATACGAAATAGTCTAACCAGTACGCATACTCATAGTGGTATACAGAGATAGCTACGCTGTTTTAGTGAATATCGGGAAATATCTCATGAGTGTGGATATGATTTTTTTTTATTTTTCACGAGCGCTTGCGCGAGTGAAAAATAATACTTTCAGGTCCACACGAATGGGATAATTCCCGATATTCACTAAAATAGCGTAGATTTTCTTTTTGTTATATGCTATGTTAGATTTTACTGCGTTATATTGAGTCTAATTTGACTACAAACGGTTTAAAGACAGCAACAAAAAGCTGCTTATCGTCCCACCAAGGCGACGTTCAAGGCGATGTCATACGCCGGAGCGTAACGTCATTTAGGAAGCTACTTAAAATGAAAGTGTCAATGACACTGTAACTCAACTTGACAAACTTGTACTTGGTAAGTTATAAATGAAATGGCAAAATTGAAGATCATTGGTACCAATGTTATTTGATGGAATTTCAACATAACAGCATTGTGTGTGTACAACGTCAGAGTAATCCATGCATTTTTATATGTAAACTGTAAGACTGACTAAAGGAAGAATGTTGATACACAAATGCAGTATGTTCAGAGGTTATTGCAAATGGCAACTTTTTTCACAGAAATGAATGCTTATCAATAGCTCTTATCTAAAGTTCTTGCTTAATGAGCACACCAAGTTCAAAACAATCCTATGATAAATGTGGCCTGTAGGCCATGTCAAAGAATGTAGATGCACAAATGCAATAAATTCAAAGATTGTTGCTAACAGCAACAGTTTTTGATTGAAATGAAATGAAAATCAATAGCTCCTATCTTTGTCACTCTGCATAAGCATACAAAGTTTCAAAACAACCTGATAATGAATGTGTCCTCTGAGGCATGCCAAAGGAAGATGTTAATGCACTAAGTAGAAGGTCATTGCATGTGGCAATGGGTTTTTTTTATGGAAATTCATAAATATACCCTGCAGAGAGTGCAAAAGAGATAAGTTGATGCACAAATGCAGTAAGTTCAAAGGTTGGTGATAACGACAATAAATTTTTATGGAAATGAAAAAATAGCTCACATCTAGAGGTCACACGGAACACACATACCAAGTTTCAAAGTGATCCGATCATAAATGTGCCCTGAAGGTCGTGTTAAAGGGAACTATTAAGGTCTGACTAAACTAAGTTTAAAGGTCAACATTTTTTGACAGAAATGGAAGAAAATCGACACCTCCTACATAGACGTCACCCCACATAAGCTCACCAAGTTTGCAAGCGATCCAATCATAAATGTTCCCTGCAGGATGTGTCAAAGGGAAATATTGATGCTTAACTGCACTAAGATTTCACTAAGTCCATTGAAGGTCATTGCCAGTGGCAACATTTTTTGACGGTAATCGAAGATCGATAGTTCCCATCAAGAGGTACCTCAAACAAGCATGCCAGGTTTCAAAGCAATCCGATCATAAATGTGCCCTGTAGGGTGTGCCAAAGGGAAATATTGAGGTTGGACTAAACTAAGTTCTAAGAACGTTGTCCGCAGCAACATTTTTGGACGGAAATGGAAGAAAATCGATAGCTCCCATTCAGAGGTCTCCCCAAATAAGCATGCCAGGTTTCAAAGCAATCCGATCATAACTGTGCCCTGTAGGGTGAGCCAAAGGGAAATATTGAGGTCTGACTAAACTAAGTTCTAAGAACTTTGGCAGTGGCAACATTTTTTTCACGGAAATGGAAGAAAATAAATAGCTCCCATCTGGAGCCCACCCCAAACAAGCATGCCAGGATTCGAAGCAATCCGATCATTAATGTGCCCTGTAGGGTGTGCCAAAGGGAAATGTTGAGGTCTAACTAAACTAAGTTCTAAGAACGTTGGCCGCGGCAACATTTTTTGACGGAAATGGAAGAAAATCGACAGCTCTCATCTAGAGGTCACCCCAAACAAGCACACTGGGTTTCAAAGCAATCCAGTCATAAGAGTGCCCTGTAGGGTGTGCCAAAGGGAAATATTGAGGTCTGACTAAACTAAGTTCTAAGAACGTTGGCCTTGGCAACATTTTTTGACGGAAATGGAATAAAATCGATAGCTCCCATCTAGAGGTCACCCCAAATAAGAATGCCAGGTTTCAAAGCAATCCGATCATAAATGTGCCCTGTAGGGTGTGCGAAAGGGAAATATTGAGGTCTGACTAAACTAAGTTCTAAGAACGTTGGCCTTGGCAACATTTTTTGACGGAAATTGGAAAAAATCGACAGCTCCAGTCTAGAGGTCTCCCCAAACATGCATACCGGGTTTCAAAGCAATTCTATCATAAATGTGCCCTGTAGGGTGTGCCAAAGGGAAATATTAAGGTCTGACTAAACTAAGTTTAAGAACGTTGGCCGTGGCAACATTTTTTGACGGAAATTGAAGAAAATCAATAGCTCCTATCCAGAAAACAAGCATACCAGGTTTCAAAGAAATCCAATCATAAATGTGCCCTGTAGGGTGTGCCAAAGGGAAATATTGTGGTTTGACGAAACTAAGTTCTAAGAACGTTGGCCGCGGCAACATTTTTAGCAGAAATGGAAGAAAATCGATAGCTCTCATCTCGATGTCTCCTCAAACAAGCATACCAGGTTTCAAAGCAATCCGATCATAAATGTGCCCTGTAGGGTGCGCCAAAGGGAAATATTGAGGTCTGACTAAACTAAGTTCTAAGAACGTTGGCCTTGGCAACATTTTTTGACGAAAATGGAGGGAAATCGATAGCTCCCGTCTAGAGGTCACCCCAAACAAGCATGCCAGGTTTCAAAGCAATCCGATCATAAATGTGCCCTGTAGGGTGTGCGAAGGGGAAATATTGAGGTCTTCTGACTAAACTAAGTTCTAAGAACGTTGGCCGCTGCAACATATTTTGACGGAAATGGAAAAAAAATGAAAAAAATCGATAGCTCCCATCTAGAGGTCACCCCAAACAAGCATAGCAGGTGTCAAAGCAATCCAGTTATAAATGTGCCCTGTAGGGTGTGCCAAAAGGAAACATTGTGGTTTGACTAAACTTAGTTCTAAGAACGATGGCCGCGGCAACATTTTCTGACGAAATTGAAGAAAATCGATAGCTCCCATCTAGAGGTCACCCCACACAAGCATACCAAGTTTCAAAGCAATCCAATCATAAATGTGCCTTGTAGGGTGTGCCAAATGGAAATATTGTGGTTTGACTAAATTAAGTTCTAAGAACGTTGACCACAACAGAATTTTTTGACGGAAATTGAAAAAAATCGATAGCTCCCATCTAAAGGTCACCCCAAACAAGCATACCAAGTTTCAAAGCGATCCAATCATAAATGTGCCCTGTAGGGTGTGCTAAAGGGAAATATTGAGGATTGACTAAACTAAGTTCTAAGAACGTTGGCCGTGGCAACATTTTTGGACGGAAATTGAAGAAAAACGATAGCTCCCATCTAAAGCGCACCCCAAATAAGCATACCAAGTTTCAAAGCGATCTGATCATAAATGCGACCTGTGAGGTGTGTCAAAGGAAATTGTGGACGTACGTACTAACGTACGCCGACGGACGAGAAGTGATGGCAATAGCTCAGCTTGACTTTGTCAAGTTGAGCTAAACATCATCGTGTGTACCTGAAAATATTATGTTTCACTCACGCAAACGCTCGTGAAAAAATGAAACTTTCAGGTCCACACCCATGAGACAATTCCAGTTTGATTATATGCTACGAGACATTTTATTGCACAATATGCAACCCAATTCGACCCCAAATGCGTACGTTTCAAAACAATAACAAAGATTAGCTGATCGTTCCTTCAAGGCGACGTGATGCGGCGTAGCTTGACGTTATTTATGAAGATACTGAGGGATATTCCTCGATATCCATCAAGTCGATGGATATCGAGAAATATCTTTTAGAAAATTTGCCATAATTCACAGGCTAGCATATATTAAATAGGAGATGGCACTGGTAAGACAGCCGTAATGTCGTAACAAATGGGAAGATTCGAGCCGAGATTTGATTCGGTTTCCAACATTTTGAGAGATCGATTCGAGATTCAATAGAAGCGAAAAATCGTAATTTTCCGTGCCCAAACTGTACCCGAAATGGAACATGGAATTAAAATAGATGATATAAGGTATAGAACAAAAAAGTATTTCTTTTACCATAACAATTTATAATTCCAAGCTGGGATTCAGTTGATCTGTTCATAAACGATCGTGTTTTGTACGCCATTGGGTTGACTGACAAATGTAAGATACAGCTGCTGGAATCTTTTATGTACGAAAACGCAAAACATAATCCCCCCTGATCAATTCTGGCAAGACAATAATTTCGACAGGTTGCAATATCTTTCGCGTATTCCCTGATGTCTTTATCTTCTTCACAACCAAGCCAGCCGTTGTACACCTGGGAATAGCAATCTGTAATAGAAATAAAACAGACGTTTAATCCTTTACCCAACGTAACGGCCAAAACCGGCAAGCGTTTTCATTTTTTGTCACGGAAACATAGCTTATGACCCTTCAATGGAACGAGCTCCTTGAGCTCGTTCCAATGACAGGCCGTAAGCTATGTTTTTGAAGAAGAAAATGAAAAAAAAATAGTTATTCATGAATTCTGTTTGCATGTGTCGTCTGCTTTTCGTGTTAGGTAAAGGGTTAAACTTTCCATAATGATGTGGATACTTAAAATTGGATCATATAAGTTTCTGAGAATGTCACTGGGTTTAAAACGATTTGGGCTCTTCGAATATCAGATTTCTGTCGTGTCGAACCCTCAACCCGATCAAACAGAGGATTTCTAATAGGATCGGATCCAGTCGAATCAAATATCGAGTCGTATCTCACCACTCTTCAAGTTGTAGAAAATTCACGGAATCAACGTAGTTTCACAAGCGGAACCGCCTTGAACTCTTCTTCGATCAGGACTCCCTGATAGTAGAAGAAGAGCTCAGGAGTATGGGATGGAGCGACAAATAGCAAGCTCCATCGCTGCCGACCAAATATTTTGCTCAATTCTCGTCTAGTAACCTTTGTGGAAAATATCATGTAATTCTTACGCGATGTCGTATTGGGCACACAAGACTTACACATTCCTTTTTATTAGAGGGTAATATGCGACCAGAGTGTGTTTCTTATCAGCAGGTGTTGACGGTGGAACACATGTTTTTACATTGCAGTGATTTTCTTCATGTGAGAGGGCCGTATTTCACTGTTGGATCTCTAAGGGATCTATTTTATTATACGAGTCCGCCCAAACTTCAACCATTTCTTACAGGACTAAACCTTTTTAATAACTTGTGAACAGTTTTTAATCTTTTAAACTCTCATCCAATCATATATACTCAACATGTGTATTTATGCAGTTTTCTTTGAACATCTGGTGTAGGTCCCTACGAATCACATATTTGCGATTCGAATCGAATCATGCCTATTATTAGACATCGAATCGAACCTCGAATCGAATCATAGGCGTCTTGAAGTTGACGATGGAGGTTCAGTGCTATAAACGTGATTTGTTCCAACTGTGATAGTTCAAGTCCCGACTGAGAAAATAATCCAACGACATCATCAAGGCATGCCTTCGTCGAAGGCATGCCATGATGATGTTGTTGGAATATACCCTGTCGGGATTATAGTTCACCGTCGACATGGTTTCTTAGCTTTGAGTTTGCATTTAACAGCGGTAGGGACTAGTGATACTAGAATTAACATGATTGGCGGCATGAGTTCAGATGTTCTTTATGTTCATGTATCGGAAATTCCACTCAGTCTTTTATTTCAACATTATTTTATATGTTCCATTTCCATCTGAACAATACGTTTTGTGAGACGACGAAGATTGATACCAAGCTACATTCATGCGAAGACGATTCGAGAGGAAACGAGTCGAGCAGCCGATTTCGAATCGAACCGAATACCAACTTAAGATTCGAAATCGAATCGCATCTCGAAATTTCGCAGGGTCCTATTCTGGTCTCATTTTCTCATCACTGATTTCACTACTTATATTTCTCATAGTATATTCAGATTTCATCAACTTGTTTTTATTTATTTTACGGATAAAGATGACATATTTTATAAAGTATACTTTTCGTCGCCCCGATATATCCTTGTTGCTGATGTGACGTAAACCATGACGTCTTATACTTAAAAGTCAAACACTGCGCGTATATATTACACTGCATTTTGGGTAGTAAGTATATTGCAAGCCTTCGCCGTAAATCACATATATATCACACAATGGCGATCAAATAGCCGCTACGTAAATATCGCCAGTAATAAAAATAAAACGCATGACGCCAGAAATAACACAACATCGTAAATGTATGGCGTACGAACAGTTTCGAAAATAATTATTGAGGTACATACTATATTATTTGAGGTTCATCCTATATTATTTGAGGTTCATCCTAAATTATTTGAGGTTCATCCTATATTATTTCAGGTTCATCCTAAAATAATATTTATGACCCTCTCGTACGCGATCAATAATTTGTCCGACCCTGGATGGACTATAATTATTGTTTCATGTTGAACCAGGTTCGACATAAATATTTCAGGTTCATCCTATATTAATTGAGGATGAACCTAAAATAATTTGTCCGACCCTGGATCGACCATAATTATTGTTTCCTGTTGAACCAGGTTCGACATCAATATTTGAGGTTCATCCTATATTAATTGAGGATGAACCTGAAATAATTTGTCCGATCCTGGATGGACCATAATTATTATTTCATGTTCAACCAGGTTCGACATAAATATTTCAGGTTCATCCTATATTAATTGAGGATGAACCTGAAATAATTTGTCCGACCCTGGATGGACCATAATTATTGTTTCATGTTGAACCAGGTTCGACATCAAAATTTCAGGTTCATCCTATATTAATTGAGGATGAACCTGAAATAATTTGTCCGATCCTGGATGGACCATAATTATTGTTTCATGTTGAACCAGGTTCGACATAAATATTTCAGGTTCATCCTATATTAATTGAGGATGAACCTGAAATAATTTGTCCGACCCTGGATGGACCATGATTATTGTTTTATGTTGATCCAGGTTCGACATAAATATTTCAGGTTCATCCTATATTAATTGAGGATGAACCTGAAATAATTTGTCCGACCCTGGATGGACCATAATTATTGTTTCATGTTGAACCAGGTTCGACATAAATATTTCAGGTTCATCCTATATTAATTGAGGATGAACCTAAGATAATTTGTCCGACCCTGGATCGACCATAATTATTCAGGATGATACTAAAATCCCACGATGCAATACGCTCCACGAGCCAATCAGTTGAGTCGTTACAAACGCGTACAATGGGACATAACTGGGGGGAAAAAGCAAGATAATCTTGATACAGGCACACAGCTTCAGACAAAGAATCCCGCTGAGAGATTGTTTTGTATGCGCTTCACACGATTTTTTTTCGACCCTTTGTAATCACACAAAATAAATAAGACTTTTTTCCATGAAAATGTCAAATGGGCAGTGTTGATTGTTTACTGTACTGTTACAAACAAGTTGTGTTTTAATATTGAAATATGACTCGCTAACCAATAATGTTGCGGACCGGACCGCAAATAAACGGTCCGGTACCGGTCCAGGCCTGGCCCGCGGTACGGTCCAATGAGGACCGGGCCGACCTTGCTGTACCGGCACACAGACACACTGGACCGGTCCGGGGCGGTCCAAGGATCCGGTCCAGGGAGACGCAAAGGGAAGTTTTGCACTCTCCCAATTGATACACAAACTGATAATTTCATCTTGATAGACGGTGAATACAATGAAGTCGAGTAAGTTTGAAGTAACTGTCAACTATATTGAGCCAATCTGTCACCAATCAACCACCTGCATCCTGTGATTCCTGTCACGGGTGTCGGGTGAAGGTATCAGCGATGAGCGGTTCTACAAAAAAGTTCCCAAAATAGCGAACGCTCAAATTCGGTGACAAGAAGCTGCCATTCAATTCCTTTGTCGGATTATGTGCGCATGGAAACTATTTAGTTGGTAGTAACTTGGTCCCTGTATTTCATCTGGTAGGTTTGGTGTGGTGACCCTATTAAATTGGACCATGGGCGCAGATCATGGGGAAGGGGGGGGCGAGGGGGGGGGGGGGGGGGCGTGTGCCCCACAAAGTTTTTCGGTGGGGGGGGGGGAGGGCATTACCTGTTATGTCCCCCGCGCCCCTCCCACATATATAGGTCCGATAGCAGCTGATATTGTTCGAGCAATGCTGTAATAGGCGAAAATCGCGTATTTTCAGCTGGCTTTTTCAAAATTTCCTCCCGCAGGGCCAAACCATGCTTGGCCCTGCGCGTTGTGTGTCCGAGCAATACGCGGAAATCCTGTATTTACAGCTTACATTTTCAAATTTTCCGCCCGCAGGACAAAAACACGGTTGGCCCTGCGCATTGTGTAGCCCCCCCCCCCCCCGCCACCCTCCCCCCCTCCCACACACACACTCTAAAGAGAGAGACCTGTGCCCCTGAATTCGACCGCCTTGGACCGGTCCATCTAGAAAAAACGGACCGCCTGCCCGAATATCGGGCCGCTATTTCTTGGACCGGACCGGACCGGAACATCATTGGCGGTTCGGTACGATCCGCATCACTGCTAACCAACATATCGGGAAAACGTCTCGTGAAGTTTAAAAATTTAATTGAGGAGTTCAAAAAAGTGCCTCTGTGGGGTAGGGTGGGGAAGGGCAAGGGAAATGAAGCAGTGTTTCTGTACAGTGCTGAACAAGTTCTATATTAATGGTAAAATGGGACCAGTAATCAATGCCTGGAATGGATGGAATTCTCTAAATTGTGCAGCTTTGGTATAAACGATTGGCTAAAACTTGCAGAACATATAATAATTCTGCATAGTTTTTCAAAGGTTATTGGACAGAAATCGAAATTTTCAAAAGATGAATTTTGTTATTTGATCAGAAAAAAAACAAAATTTCGGGTATGTTGAAATGGGAATTGATCCTCCAGAAGAAAGGAAATTGTTCCTTTGAATGCCAAATTTAACATTTTTTTTTCTCACGTCGGGCTGAACCATGGTCGGCCCGGCGCGACCGTGCTCGCCGAATTAGGAAGATCTGCAGTTCTAATAGTTTGTCAACAACGCGCCCACTACCCAGTTGGAATTTCGAGGGCTCTCAACCCCCACCCCCATTTAAAGGCTCTAGCGACGGCCCTACAGCTGAGGCATTATCGCGTGATTTGTTCAAAACAGTCACCTGCTTCCATGAACATAACACCGGACATGCCCCACAATGACACCTAAAACAGGCTGACCCAGGAGCCGCAGAGCAATTTGAAATTCTGTGGGGGGGGGGGGGGGGGGGGGGGAGAGGGGGTGGGCATGCATTTCGATCAATTTGGCATATTAAACCGCTTCCCAACATTGTTACCTGTGTGAAAATGCTGAGTCAAAACAGGTTTTAACAAATACGGGGGGAGGGGGGGGGGGGGGGGGTTACACAATTCGCAGGGCCAACCATGTTTTGGTCCTGCGGGGGGAAAATTTGAAAATTTAGCTGAAAATACACGATTTCCGCCTATTGCAGCATTGCTCGGACACACAACGCGCAGGGCCAAGCATGGTTTGGCCCTGCGGGAGGACATTTTGAAAAAAACAAGCTGAAAATCCGCGATTTTCGCCTATTGCAGCATTGCTCGAACAATATCAGCTGCTATCGGACCTATATATGTGGGAGGAACGCGAGGATATAACATGTAATGCCCCCCCCCCCCCCCGGGGGGGCACGCCCCCCCCCCCCCCATGATCTGCGCCCATGGTCCAATTTAATAGGGTCACCCGACCAAACCTACCAGATGAAATACAGGGACCAAGTTACTACCAACTAAATAGTTTCCATGTGCACATAATCCAGATCGGGGTTTATAGAAATAGGTACACAATACACATTGAAATTCTTTGCCGACAAAGGATTTGAATGACAGCTTCTTGTCACCGAATTTGAGCGTTCGCTATTTTGGGAACTTTTTTTGTAGAACCGCTCATCGCTGATACCTTCACCCGACACCCGTGACAGGAATCACAGGATGCAGGTGGTTGATTGGTGACAGATTGGCTCAATATAGTTGACAGTTACTTCAAACTTACTCGACTTCAATGTATCCACCGTCTATCAAGATGAAATTATCAGTTTGTGTATCAATTGGGAGGTTGCAAAACTTCCCTTTGCGTCTCCCTGGACCGGTCCCTTGGACCACCCCGGACCGGTCCAGCGTGTCTGTGTACCAGTACAGCAGGGGCGACCCGGTCCTCATGGGACCGCACCGCGGACCACGCCTGGACCGGTACCGGACCGTTTGTTTGCAGTCCGGTCCGCAACACTATTGGTTAGCGAGTCATATTTCAATATTAAAACACAACTTGTTTGTAAAAGTACAGTAAACAATCAACACTGCCCATCTGACATTTTCATGGGAAAACATCTTATTTATTTTGCGTGATTACAAAGGGTCGAAAAAAAAATCGTGTGAAGCGCATACAAAACACTCTCTCAGCGGGATTCGTTGTCTGAAGCTGTGTGCCTGCATCAAGTTTATCTTGCTTTTTTCCCCAAGTTATGTCCCATTGTTCGTGTTTGTGACGACTCAACTGATTGGCCCGTGGAGCGTATTGCATCGTGGGATTTTAGTATCATCCTGAATAATTATGGTCGATCCAGGGTCGGACAAATTATTTTAGGTTTATCCTCAATTAATATAGGATGAACCTCAAATATTTATGTTGAACCTGGTTCAACATGAAGCAATAATTATGGTCCATCCAGGGTCGGACAAATTATTTCAGGTTCATCCTCAATTAATATAGGATGAACCTGAAATATTGATGTCGAACCTGGTTCAACATGAAACAATAGTTATGGTCCATCCAGGGTCGGACAAATTATTTCAGGTTCATCCTCAATTAATATAGGATGAACCTGAAATATTTATGTCGAACCTGGTTCAACATGAAACAATAATTATGGTCCATCCAGGATCGGACAAATTATTTCAGGTTCATCCTCAATTAATATAGGATGAACCTGAAATATTGATGTCGAACCTGGTTCAACATGAAACAATAATTATGGTCCATCCAGGGTCGGACAAATTATTTCAGGTTCATCCTCAATTAATATAGGATGAACCTGAAATATTTATGTCGAACCTGGTTCAACATGAAACAATAATTATGGTCCATCCAGGATCGGACAAATTATTTCAGGTTCATCCTCAATTAATATAGGATGAACCTCAAATATTGATGTCGAACCTGGTTCAACATGAAACAACAATTATGGTCGATCCAGGGTCGGACAAATTATTTTAGGTTCATCCTCAATTAATATAGGATGAACCTGAAATATTTATGTCGAACCTGCTTCAACATGAAACAATAATTATAGTCCATCCAGGGTCGGACAAATTATTGATCGCGTACGAGAGGGTCATAAATATTATTTTAGGATGAACCTGAAATAATATAGGATGAACCTCAAATAATATAGGATGAACCTCAAATAATATAGGATGAACCTCAAATAATATAGTATGTACCTCAATAATTATTTTCGAACCTGTTCGTACGTCATATAAATGTGTGATTTGTAATACCAGAGATGATTCTGATGTTGTGGGTTTCATACAAGGTGCTCCGAAAAACGAACGGAGGAATTTCCAAACATACCATACCATACCGTACCGTTGGTTTCAGAAATAGAATTTAATTTTTTTTTATTAGGGTTTAACGACACATTAACAGCCAGGGTCACATCACGTCGGTGACAGTTTTACGGGTGGAGGAAGCGGGAGTACCCGGGGAGAACCATCGAGCAACGACGATCAGCTGTCAGCTCTATAACATCGTAACTCTGAACACTGCACCGCGGCACAGGCAGGGTTAGATTGGTTGAAGACATGCGCACCATCGACGTGCAGTACGCCTTAGTGCACAGCGTCATCGTGCCCCCATGTAGGCAATCGGGGCGAAGTGCCTTGCCCAAGGACACAACGCGGGAGCAAGAATCAGTCGCTGAAATGGTCACCCATCCAACTACTAACTGCGCTCGACGTTGCTTAACTTCGGTGGTCTGGCGAGAACCCGTTATCGCGACGCCATCACGCCCCCTAGAATTTAATTAATCCCCTCTATTTTTGCTAGCTGATTATCACACACGACTGGCACAGATTTTTCATTTTTTGTCTCCAGAACATAGCTTATGACCACTTATTGGAACGACAAAACGCTTTTCAAAATTCGCGGCCAAATTAAAAAAAAAATTCCTTGGTGCTTTTTGTAAATAGAGTAGGTCGGTTTTCACCAGGTAAAGACATAAATAACAAATTATGTCATATACTCATTTGTTGGGGTTTAATGACGCTTTCCACAGCAAGGGTCAGATGTCCAAGCATTATAATGGGGAAAAAGAATCTCAGGTTCGTCACGAAGAGATGTGAAATTTCTAAACCTCGTTCAGTAAATTCTATCTGAATATCTGAGAATTGGTAAACCTCAGCTCAGCTCGATTTTCGTGAATGAGTTTCGGAAATTTTATTTCAAACGTGACTCATTAGAGATCCTACTTATTTATGCAGTCAGATACATGGGCAAGGTTTGAATTTTTATAGTGACTTGTGTTACCACAGCTGTCTAATAATTACAATATAATAGATTTACCTCTTTCTCTCTCACAAATATATTCTAACAAATGATCACAACGTTCCTTTGTCCAGTTCCCTGTTTCCCATGACATCTTTACGCAACTTGTGTTTGATGCAATGATGCTATCCTCCGCATTGACAGTTTCAAGCCGTTGAATCGTGGAGTTTGGAATGTCGATGCAACCATCATTTATATATGTATTTTCTTTAACCACCACTGCAATCCATATCTCTAGCCTGGGAGAAAAAGAAATGTAACTGTTGACTGCCTTTCTGCAAGAAGATTCAAGTGTGTCTCTTGATGGGGAAAATCAAGCCCTTTAACTGCTGATGATTGTCATTTGTTATTTTGGCACGACGTCATCGTCAGTATTGGTCATACGAAACTTACGCATTTCTTTCTGTTGGAGGGTAATATGCCACCAGAATGTGTTCTGAATTTATTAAAAGGCTTGATTTTTATGAGTAACGATAGAATTTTATAACAGTTTGTGTCTTTTTTATTATTATTAGGGATTAACGGCACATTAACAGCCAGGGTCATATCATGTCGGTGACAGTTTTACGGGTGGAGGAAGCCGGATTACCCGGGGAGAACCACCGAGCAACGACGAGGAGATGTCAGCTCTCCAATATCGTAACTCTGAACACTGCACCGCGGCACGGGCAGGGTTAGATTGGTGTTGAAGACATGCGCACCATCGACGTGCAGTACGCCCTAGTACACAGCGTCATCCTGCCCCCCATGTAGGCAATCGGGGTTAAGTGTCTTGCCTAAGGACACTATGCGGGAGCACGAATCAGTCGCTGAAATGGTCACCCATCCAACTACTAACTGAGCTCGACGCTGCTTAACTTCGGTGACCTGACCAGAACCGGTTACCGCGACGACACCGCGCCCCCAACATTTTGTGTCATCTGTGAAGATTAAAATCAGTATATTTCAAAAGAATGTGTCCATTGTCAACACTTGCTGGCAAAGAACAAATTCTGGCCATATATTACTCTACAACAAAAAGGAATATAATTTACAAGGTGGTTCTGTAATACTGTAATCCTTCAGCCCCACAGGGTTGTAAGATTAAATTATTATTGATTCTCGCTACCACTTTGTTGTGTATTGTGTTATCTTATCATTAAATGCTACAATTTGTCACGAAAAAAAAAAAATAAAACGGTGAAGGGTGTTAAACATACCCATCGTTTCACAATATCTTGAATAGCCTTCTCTAAATTATTGAAAGGGCACAGTGGCGTTGTCGGGTTTCTCACCCCAGGGACATTGTAGGAGGATTATCATTGGAGAAACGTAATCAAAGGATCACAATCCCAGGATAATTCGCTTCCTGGGGTTTATTGCTATCAGCTTCTTCCAGCACTGGTGCTCTGGAACAAGAAGTAACGTACTATTGTATTTGGGTGATTGGTACCCTGGTAGCTCATGTCGGCGGACATGTTGTGATTTCATAGGGCAAGAACGCCACTGGAAACGATTTTCGAGGCTTCTGACAACTTTTCTGGGAGAATTTTGAACGCCTTCCAAAGAAAAATGTTAGAAGACTGACACTCAGATACTTGACTACCCAACTGCAGGCTGGGATTCTTCGAGTGTGATTTTCTGGTTGTGTAATCCCATTAGTGACCCTATCCACTGCAATGACGACAAGAGAGGCCTGCGGTAAAACCTCTTGATGGACATGTCCACAGTTGAATGGTCTGATCCGTGACACTAAACACCAACTTTTCAAAGATAGGGCACTTTAGAAAAGGGTTTGCAGGAATCACTGTCCTTTAACGGATTGTAGATCTCAATGAGAGGTTACGACGCCATCGAATAACTAAGTGATTCTAGTGATCCACGAAAGAATACTGGCAATGCGATTTTGTATTACCCAGATGCGGAGACGGGGCATGTTAGTCTATACATCACTGAAGATTTTCCTCTGAAGATTTCTTATGTCTGGGGAAAAGAAACGACTCTATCAAGATATACGGGTAACGCAATGACCACATGGTTGTAAGCAAGAAGTTGTAAAAGGACGGCAATGTTGGTTGTGTAGCCAGTAGACGTGTCCTATGCAAAGGCGAACATTGGGAATAATCAGTAACAAAAGATACAATGCCCATACTGCCACCCCCCCCCCCCACCCCCACCATACGTTTTTAAAGAAGACCAAATGCTGAAGGAAGAATATTTGTTTAAACATCATGCGTCTTTTTCTGGTGAATTGGTAGATTACCAGAGTCTTCTAATAATACCTTTAATATGGAAAGACAATCTCTCTTGTTCGACTGACTAACAGTCAGGTCTTTTATACGCTGGGAAAACCAAATCCTTCGATTTCCTTTGTACACCTTTCAGAACATCTGGAATGGTCCAGACAACACGACTCGGCATATCAGTAAACAATAGAGGCATTTTAAAGAACATATTGTGAACAGTGGTTCCCAAATTCCTTATTGAGGGATTTTTCCAAAGGCGTCAAGGCCTCATACGGGAAAAGGACAAAACGGCAATCTTGATAGCTCTGTTCCGACTAATAACAACGACGAAAGCGGAGAGAAGCAATTTTATTGGGTTATTTGGTCCTATTAGAACATTTGTGTTGGTCATTTTTGCCAGTGAGACAGAGAAGAGACCAGGTAGCAGTCAGAATGGTCTAGCTAATGCTGATAATAAATTCCAAAATGATGAATGAACTGGGAACACGACAGGAATGAACAAAATTATCAGGAATACGAAGGTCAGCACCACTTTGAAATCGATAATGTATACCCACAACAATCACAATGGTGGACAGGACAGTGTGGCAAGCGCGAGGAAAAGACGAATGATTTATTATTATTTATTTATCATATGACTCGTCCGTTTTGTTCACTTTAAAACATTTGATATTTTGTTTTCATATTAATCAGTGATAAATAAAGCCTTCCGTCAATTTCATTGGTCAGTTTCAAAACTAAACAATTTGGTTGGCCGAACAAAATACAGCTGGGCCACTTTTTCCTAATTTGCATAATTAGAGTTGGGATCTTTCATTAGTCAATTTCAAAACTGGACAATTTGATTGGCTAAACAAAATACAACTGGGTCACGTTTGTATAATTTCAGTCGGGTGAATTAACGCTATCTGTCCTATTTAGGGTGGATTATATTGTATTAATATTTTACCTCCAAGAAAAACGCCATTCATCTTTTTTTTATATTTTCCCTTTTTGCTTCCAAAACGTAGGTTATGACCCCTCATTGGAACAAACTCGACGAGCTCGTTCCAATGAGGGGGTCATAACCTATGTTTTGGAAGCAAAAAATGAAAATTTTTAGTTAGTTATACGAGGATGTTTTTTCCAACTGCCGTCTGCAACTCAAGCTAGGTGATGGGTTAAAAAGTCGTACTAAGTGGCTAATTTGTGCGTGTGTGTGTCATATGATAAATAGAATATGAAATGAGTGTTTTTCTCATATAAAATTTATGAAACTCGTCCGAATTTTTCGTTTGGGCTCGCCAGAGGCTCGCCAAAACGGAAAATTCTTAGACTCGTTTCATAGGTCACATATTTCTGCACAACGGCTAATCATGACCTCGACAGTTTTACGGGTGGTGAAAGCCGGGATACCCGGAAAAAACCACCGAGCAACGGCGAGAAACTGTCAGCTCCCCAACATACTAACTCCACACAAGCAGGGTTAGCATTGGTTGAAGACAGGTGCACCATCGAGGTGCAGTGCGCCTTAGTTCACAACGTCGCCGTGCACCCACGTGGACAATGGGGTGAAGTGTTTTGCCCAAGGAGACACGCGGATGCCGCACGTGGGATTCGAACCGAAGACCTCTCGGATAAAGGAAAAAAAACGAAAAGGATACATGTGCATCATCATGCCCATGTGCGTGTTCTGTAACTTGTGTCAGATTCGAGGTCGTGTTTACAAGCAGGTCGCAAGGAGCTGGTCAGGGCTAGCTGTGATCCGATTGTAAACACGACTGAGAATCTGATACAAATTACAGGACATACATTTGGTCATGATAATACATTTAACTAACAATCCCGTTACAAAAAGCCCGTTTTCCCCCGTTTTTCAATTTAAATTGCGTTGGAATTGGTAAAAATTTTGAATTTCATATTTAATCGTGGTGGGGGGGGGGGGGGGGGGGTGTTTCGGAAAAAAAAAATCCAGGAACATAGGCGGGGGATGGTGGGTGTCCGTCAGCCCCAAAATGAGTTTTTTCCTCGAGGTAAAAACAAAATTTTCCACAACGTTTTTTGCTACAATTTGTGATCTAGTTGGAAGGGAAATGACAAAACACAACTGCTAGATCATGCGCATATGGTGGGGTACCATATATAATGGGGTATGGCTTGGGAATTTTCAGGATATGTCAGAATATGTTGATTTTCATGGACACATGCCTCACAATTTCTAAAAAAGGAAAATTTGCAATCATTGACTTCGCCAATGAGTGCATTAACTTTTCAAATTAAATGAGAATTGTGTGATTTTTAACAAATTTAACGAAATACAACAAATAACTGAACTTAATTAAATAAACTCTTTGATTTGGCACTATCCAATGTGCACCACGTAACGCTTTCTGTAAAGCTGAAAACTAAAAGTACCCTGTTTCATGATGGCATACAAGAGAACTATTTGCACCCGTGAACTTATTCTCGGACCATTGATGGGGACTGTGTATGCGTTTTGTGCAAATAGTTCTCTCGGGTGATTCTTTGGTAACGTGTGTGACAGAAATCAGACAAATCGGAAATACATCAATTCATCCAGATATATCCCTCATAAACTCTGCGCTTTGGCACCTTGGCCGATATGAGAAGCGCGTCATTTCATGGAGTAGTAAGTAAGCTTTGGTCAGGCAGTAAGAGAGAATCCCAACCATGTTCAGATCATGTGTCCCATTTACTATGTAGGGAAAAAACCACCAGTAACGTGTGTGGCATAACATGATATTATGCCACACACGTTACCAGTGGTTTTTCCCCTGTGTGGTAATTGGACCACATGGTTGGAATTCTCTTCTACTGCCTGACCAAAGCTGTCGGACTGCTCCATCACATGAAGCACTACGCATATCGTCTAAGGTGCACAAGCGTAGAGTTTATGAGGGAATGGATTTCCGATTTGTCTGATTTCTGTCACACACGTTTCCAATGAATCACCCACTTATGAAAGGAAAATATAAATTATTAAGTAATAAAATTAAAAAATGACTAGATAATCAGCTGGATTACTTCAAATATTTCTTGGGGGGGGGGGGGGGGGGTGTTTGAAAATTATGCGGAAAAACTTCCAAAAAGTTTTTTCAGAGGTTGGGGGCGATCATTTTGGGTAAAATTAAAAAATGCGCCTATGTTCCTGGAATTCCTCCCCACCCCCACCCCCGATTTAATGAGTAATAACAACGCATATAATGATATATGTGATAGTGCGGTGTTTACCGGAAACTGAATCTGTCTGATACGGAATCAGAATGAGTCGTCTAGATGATACGGAATCGGAACACATAATGTGATACAAACTGTTTCTCGTGGTTTTCAGGCCAACATCTATATGATTGTAAGATAAAATTACTAAACAAGCTGTTTCTTTCCAAATGTTATGCTCTTCTGCTCTTCTAAATATAAGATCCCAACTACAACAACTAAAACATAACACAATGATTTATAATAACATCGATCTCCAGGTGAATGAATAATACCGACCAACGGTCCCAGTGATGGATATACCATACTGGCTGTAGATCGTCACAAAATGAACCACATACACACTACATTATTACGCACACATTGCAGGGCTCCGTAGTACACATTATCACCGAATCAGAATTCTTATCTGGACGCATAACACATCAATAGGTATGGGGAGTAGGGTTATTGTAGAGAGGAAACGAAATTGTGCTGAGAATCCGAACCCGTCAAATACTCCTGCTGAACAGTACACATCTCGAGGATACGAACCTACGTCGATAGCTCTTTGAGCTACCCCTTCTGCGTCTTCTTCAGCAGATCATCCCGATATGGTAAAAGTTGTTGCTGTAAAAATACTGGCGGATCTCTAAATATTGAATTACGTATACCAGAATACCCACATACAGTACAACGCATCATCTGAACATTAGTTTCGGCATTAAAGCAACACGTCGCTATGAAAATATAAATAGCGGCTTTCAAACCCACACACTAAAATAGATATACCACTGATGGATAGCCTTATTTGAGTAATATTTACAATTCTCTCCAATGGCATATGCTATAATTTAGATCAGTTTCTACTCATTTTTTTATTATGTGGTCTCATATTGAAGTGTGCGGGACGTGACAATCGTTACTTATTCCCAGTTTCTTATTCGACGTTCGTTATAAATTAATAAAATCGGTTGATAACGAATGTCGAATAAGAAGTTGGGAATAAGTGACGGTTGTCACGTTCGTTGAAGCTTGGCGAGATTTTTGGGGTAAGAAACTTTAGTTTCCCCACAGTTTTGCTTGATGTGGGTTTAAAAGACGAAAACTTGCTTTTAACAAAAAGAAACTGGATGATAAGTGTTAACAATTATATTTCTTTCTTTCATAAAAATCTAAATAGGTTACCAAGTTGTTCACGTGTTAGCCATTTTTCCACGTGAACCCATTAGATTTCCAGAATTTGTTGTCAAGTCAAAGTTTTTCTGCTCTGGCCAAGTTCATTTTGTAAATTACACTCTTCAATAGAAGGAACAAAACAAATGCTTGTGAACAAATTTGAGTAAGAAAAAGTGTTATCAAAAATCGAAATACACAGCAAGGGAGATAATTTGACATACGTAGTCAGAAATCAATTTGTCTCCGGATCGGAAACCAATGCTCAGACAGTGCAATGATCACAAATTCGCAGGTGAGTTTCGATCGGATGGCAATGGACATTCCAACTTATCTTTCCAGTTTTAAACTAGTATCAATGTAGATTCCGAACCGTTGTAAAATATCTTTAACATTTAATCTGAGATTCTATTTTCGCTTTTTTTTGTGATGCGGTACTTATATTCATGAAATCTCGATCCACTGGTGTATATGTATCGCGACCAGCCTGGGGCCAATACTATAAAACTTTTACAATTGTGTTTTCTAGAATTGTATTTTCTTCCTATCAATGCAACTGACTAAACTGAATCATAAGCATCTTAAAAGATATGCCAATTTGCCAACTGGCAAATAGCCAGATCTTTGAAAATGCTGATGGTTCATTTTAACCCATTTAAAGTAATAACTAGAAAATACAATTCAAGAAAATGGAATTGTAAAAGTTTTATAGTATTGGCCCCTGGTCGCGATACATATACACCGGTGGATAGAGCTTTCATGAATAAAAGTACAATTTTATACTATGGGCCCCCTGATCACGATCTGGTCGGGGAAAAAATCGCACGAAAATGATCGCAATACTCTAAGGATGTACAAATAAGACATTAATGCGTTCTGGATAAAGTTTACTATAACGTTTTCCTGGAAACACTTTTTTTTCAAATAACCCTCTTTTTATACTCTTTTAAGTAAGTGGAAACCCAATTTATTCTGATTTTAAATTTATCGTTAATGCAAAACTGATGAGATGTGCAATTGGAATGCTTTAGCTTATTATACCAATGCCTATCATCTCGTCGATGATAAGCTGTGAATAAGCCTGTGATGCAAGACACTATCAGAAAGGGCTCAGGGAGATATTTCCTACGATGTGGTACATGGCAGCGATGCATCGCCGAAGTCAAACAACACTAAGATGCATCATACTTGTAGGTTAGGTTAAGGTTATGCGACAGTTAACCTTTTAGCCAACGAATCGCGCGCATCCGCCCGCGTAATATGCAAAATAAGCAGTTGCAAAAATAATATTTTTCGAAAACATTCAACAAAAGCATATCATGTGACCCCTCGTGGGAACGAGCTCGTTCCAACGAGGGGTCACATGATATGATTTTGTTGAAATTTTTTGAAAAATTTTTAAAAAAATATTTAAAATAATAAATTTTGATATCGTCTGCGTTGGGTAAAGGTTTAACAACTGAATACATAGAGGATATCTACGCTGTTTTAGTGAATATCGGGAACTATCTCATGAGTGTGGACCTGAACATTTTATTTTTCACGAGCGCTTACAGCGTAGACTTTCTTTTTATTATCTGCTACGTGATATTTTACTGCGCAATATTCCGCTGTTTCAAGACAATAACAAAAAGCTGCTGATCGTTCCTTCAATGCGACGTTCAAGGCAACGTCATGCGCCCCAGCGTAACGCCATTTAGGAAGCTACTAGACAAATTCATCGTGTGGACCTGAAAATAAAACTTTAAGGTCCACATTCATGAGACAATTCCAGATACTGACTAAAATAGAGTAGATTTTCTTTTTTATTTTCTGCTACGAAACATTTTATTGCACAACAGTCAGCCCAATTCGACCCCAAATGCGTACTTTTCAAAACAATAACAAAGATCAACTGATCGTTCCTTCAAGGCGACGTGGTGCAGCGTGGCGTAACGTCATTTATGAAGCTACTGAGGGATATTCCTCGATATCCATCGAGTCGACTGATATCGAAAAATATCTTTTAGATAATTCGCGATAATTCACGTGCTAGCATATAATAAAAATGTCAATGCGAGTAATCTATCTTACAATTCACTTAAGATATGGTATTGTAGACGAATCATTTTCTGGGGTGAACGGTGGACGGAGGCAATGATCGCTCCAATGCTTTGTGAAGACCTGTGTCTGAGACTGTGCAGACAGATGGTTGAGAATCCTGATTTATGTTACAAATGACTCGAAGACAGATTAGATTGCAAATATATTTTTATTAAACAACTTTGGCTTAACCTAAGACAGACTCTTGTACACTCTGATGCTAATACATGTCGCTACAGGTGCCATGATGGGCTGACGTATGAGACCTTACTAGAAACCGTATCCACTGTGGCTACAAACCCATATCTGTTAGTTCTGTTTGGAACCTATAGCTGATAAGTGTTTTGGGCTGGAGGAGCCAGTCATGTAAGGACACATGCACATGTATAGACCCGGCGTATAAAATAGTATGATCTGGCTACATGTGCATGTATCTACACGTCCTGGGAAGCCCCAGTCCTGAAAGGCTGCACTTGCCCACATATGAAACCTTGGATCGGAGACGGCTGCCAAGTTAATGGGGCGTACATGTGTATTAAAATGCGTTGATGCATGTAACCGGGACTCAGTATCCAGCTAGCTACATACACATGTGAATGTGCATGCAGGACATTCTCCAAGAATTGCTGTGTCCTTACCAGTGGCTACATGGGCAATGTATGAAGCCCTGACCAATGTATCTAAGAGTGTGTGCCACGCGGTGGGCATACATGTTAAGGTGTGGTTTGGACATACCAAGAAATTTTTTGAGGACCATTGACAGCTTTGCCACTTCACCGTGACATGGCAAAGGTGTGAATTGGCCCCAAGTGTACAGAGTCTCAAATAAATTTTATTTACTGCAGTATGCTCCTCGAGATGCTCATGTGGATTTACATGTGCAAATAACTTTTGAGTCTTTATATATATGAATATATGTACATGTCTATGTGAAAATACATCAATAAAATCACGGAAACACAAAAAAAAATTTCCCAAGTCACAATCTCCTTCTCGTCCTCGTGAAGAATGAATAGTCAGTCCGCAATATGCAAACACAGTCATCGCCACTTCAAGAGTGGTTTAGTTAAAGCACAAATCATTGAGTCAAATCCTTGTATTACATTGTCCTACGGTGACCAACATATTTGAAGTTATTAAGTCATGACGCATATTTTCTGACACTTGCTGGTCAGATGATAAGTGTACACACTACATTTTCATCACTACTTTTTGAACTCTGAATGAAGTGTCCTGTTTGTTCATGATATTTATATTCCACTGTTTACGACGTTCACGGTACTGCATTTGCTCTGTCATGAATGGACAGGTGGAAGGGGCTCAAGGAGCTCATGACCACATTCCCAATCAGAGCAGAGCAACATTACATGTACTTCCCAAGTTTGATGGTATGTCGAATTAATGGAAGTATGCCAACTACCAGCACCCCAATCTGAGAAGATTACATGAAAGAGTGTGGAGCTTCAGATACGCTAACTCTCTTCTGACAGTCGGAATATCAATTATGTAGACAGAGCAAGGTTTGGGCAGACCTGAGTGTGGCTAGTGGTGTCCTTACATAACGGGTATAACAGTCAGAGGACCATCTGCCAAGAGTTTTTATCACATGGTCCTCGACTCTCACGCCTGCAGCAGATGTAGCAGCTCCTATCCTAAAGGAATGCCCTGAATACTGTTCAGGGCACAGTCTTAATCGCCTTAACACCACTTTCAAGTGTTCCAGAAAATACTTGCGGTTACGTGGAGCACCCTCAGAGGTAATGAAGAATGCATTACAATGGCTGAAGTGATCCCTTGCTTGTAGATATTTCTTCACTAATTCCACGGGACATATTCGGTGAGAATTTTTAAACAATCTGATCACAACACCCTGTCTAAATGGATCTGTTTTTGATGCTTTGATTAAGAGGTGACAACACGCCATCCCTTCCACCAATTCGAACTGAACATCACCGATACCTAAATTTGTTTCCTCAAATGCAGGTGGGAGATGTTGTAAATTCGCCACACCTAAGAAACACCAGAGAAGGCAATCGCTGAGGCTGTCTGCAATAATAGATCGGTATAGGGCCCAAATAAACCAGCTTGTAATAAGTCAAAGATCTGACACAAGATGGGGAATGTAATTGGAAGCCGGAGTCGTGTTGGGGTGTTTGTGAGTTTTTATATCCACGCAAAAGCATATGCGCTTTGTGCATCGGGGTGTTGTCCCAGTGTACCACAGGATTCCCAAGGCCTGCTTCATGATAACCATGTTTAATTCCTGCTATGTATGATTTGACAGTAGTGTATTTCAATTTAAGAATAGAGAAACAGTGAGCAATTAAGTGAATCATAAGATCTTCATTCACAACAGGGAAAGGGTTACAAGAAAGTCTGTACATGCGGATAAACCTGTGAAATGCATTGAGACCTGAATTATAAACTGCTTGAGTACTTCTACTGAGGGCTGCTGTCCAAAACATGTTGATGGGCTGCTTCAGATGTGCATAACCTCTTGGTAGGATGGGACTGCCACTGGTTGTCGACTGGCTTGAGGGGCAAGCTTCCGGAAACGGTCCATCTGAAAACGAGAGAGAGCATCAGCTATTTCATTCTTTCTTCTTGGAACATGCCTCGAATACACAGCAAAGCCACCCAATGCGGCACATAAGGTAAGTTTACGCATGAGCTGCATAATCCTGAAAGTTTTTGATCGACCCTTCCGAACAATGGCAACCGTGGCCTCGTTGTCACAGTGGAACAAGATTCGTTTCCGGGTCCAATGCCTCCCCCACAGAATTGCAGAAACTACAATAGGATAAAGTTCAAGCAATGCCATGGAGGAAGAATTGGAATGGCTCTCAGTCAATTCAGTTGGCCAGGAACACTGGCACCATTTACCACTACAGAAAATGCCAAAACCTTTGTTCGAAGATGCATCAGTGAACAACTCTGCATCTGCGCCGTCAGTCACAGTGTCCTCCAGAAAGAATGAAATGCCATTCCAGCCAAGTAAAAATTTTTGCCACATCTGAAGATCTAAACAACAGTCCTGACCGAGGTTCACGCAGTCGAATAACCCATCAACAGTTGTGGAAAGAGCAATTAAGTACGATACAAAAGAGCGTCCTTGGAGAATACACCGACATGCAAAATTCATGTGCACCAGGAGAGATAACAATTCCCGTTTAGTACAGCGATTCTTGCCCCAAAAACGCTTTACAGTTTCTAGCAGCCGTTGTAGCTTATTTTGTCGCAGTCTTGACTCCCATTTACTACTATCCAAAATTATACCCAAATATTCAAGCTTGGTTGCAGGGCCAATTGTCTTGTGGGGGGGGGGGGGGAGTGGTATATTCAAACTTCCAAAGAGGTGTGTCAGGAGAGCCATGGATCTTTCTGGAGTGGAATCTGGAGGGTCGATTGTGAGAAAATTATCCAATAAATGAAATATGTGTATAATTTTGTAACAGTTGGTTGCTATCCAACATATCGCTACCGAGAGTTGGTCAAAAATATTGGGGCTGCTTCTGGAACCAATGACAAGTCGTTTGTAGTAGTAGTATTTATGCTTCCACTTGATGCCATGCAGATGCTAAAGAGATGGGTGGATGGGAATAAGCTTGAAGGCATCTGTAATGACGGCTTTACACATCCATGCTCCTGGACCCATGGCTCTGATGACCTTTATAGCATCATCTAATTTGACATAAGACGGAGAATAATCTTCTTTGTTTATTAGTTCATTGAGGTTTTGTTCAGTGTGATGATCATGAGGTGCAGACATGTCAACAATGATCCGCTTTCTATCTGAATATTTACTGATATATACACCTATAGGATTGACCCGGTGAACTAGAAAAAAGGAGGCTCAGAAAAGGGGCCTAACAGGTACCCTTTCTCAACTTCTCTGACCAGTGCCTGGTCCACAAAGGACTCGTTGGCAGTGGCGGAAAGGAGATTGCGACACTCCAAGGATTTTTCTGGGAGGGCTTGCAGACCAGTGTGGAAGCCCTCAGGTAGATCGTCAATGAGACCACGGACAAAGGTTTTGTCTGGGTGTTCAAGAAGATCATTCTCAAGTCTATCAATATTGATTGGTGTATCAGCCACCATACACATTGGAGGGGCAGGTACAAAATTAGAACTTGCCAGTCAGGAGGGAGGTATTTTATCATTGGATGGTTTGTCCGTCTCTACAACAACTGTAGTTGCCTTACATCTGATGCCTGAATGGTCACCCCTACACTTAATACATGCATGAAGGAAAGGGCAGTTGGTATGGTTGCAGCTGGACTCGTTGAAGTTATTGCAGATTTCTTTACCTAGGTATGAAACTCTGCGACGCCCTTGTCGGTCAGTACGATTTTTAAGGGTGCGTGAAGTGTGAGTAGGCTGTTGAGAAGTTGGTGTGAAAGTTTGCATGGCAGTGTGGGGATTATTAGGTAATGGCTTACTTTCAGCTACCCGGGGACAGCAAGCTGTGGTGTGCAAAGAGCTTCGGCATATGTCGCAGAGCAAGTGTGGGACACCTGCAAAAACTCTTTGAAACAGCCTCGAGTCCCCTGGAGACCAATCCACCAGTATGTTTCTCTGCTCCAGAAAAGCTGCTGCTTGGGCCGAAAAGGCTGTGGCTTTGTGAATTCGTAGAACTCAAGGCCGCCAAAACGTGAATGCATATCAACGATGTCGCGCTCATATGCATCCAGTTCCTGGCGTCGATGAGGGTACGCCTCGCACATTACATTTTTGAATTTTGTAAAGGCAACTACAAAATCGCCAATAGTTAAATTCCCCTGGAGCCGTACATCTGGTGTCTTGAGTCGTAGGGACAAGCTATCAACTTCAACAGTCCTGAGGTCACCAAGATCATAATTTGGGATCAGCAAACAGGCTAAGTTAACATCTTTGCCATCTACTATAGCTTTTCGCAAGCTAGGGGACATACGTTCTGTTTTTGCTATGCTTTCAGCAGCAATACCTTGTGGAAAAACGTTTGTTGAGATTCTGTCCATGCCAGGTTGTCTTGCAAGAGGAACCATGTCATGGTATAACATGTGTGATGCTGATGGTCCAGGGCGGAGTGTTTCAAAAATGTCACGTTTCCCATGTTGAGCCAACATGGCCGGGTTCCCACAAGGTTGTCCAAGAACAGTTGTCAGGGAAAATCCCCCATTGGGTTTCGGCAAACTTTCTGCCTGGATAGCCAGCTGTAATGAAATGGCTAATGTTTGTACAGTGTTTTTTTAGCATTGCCATATCATTCTGCAACTGTCCCAAAGTGTTGGAGGCCATATTATTGGCGGAGTCAACTTGATCCGGAACAGTTTGATTTCTGTGTGTCTGAGAAACTGGAGCAGTTGTTGGAGCCACGTTCATCGCACCTCTGTTCACACTATTGTTCGGTTGGCTGTTGTGCGTTGCTACCTGGATAGCATCCTGTATTTCACTGGTCTCCTCATCTGAATGGGTTCCACTTGTACTGTTCTCAATAAATAATTGGACAAGCACTGACTTCTTAATGTTTTGGGGAATTTTTATTCCTTGCTTGAGGAGTTCATCGGAAAGCCTCCGTACAGTCCAATTTTCAGGATGAGTGTTCATATTGCACTCAGTTGAATTCTTGGCAGGGGCTTTTCCTTTCTTCTCTTCCTTGCCTGTCTGCCCTGTTCGTGCACGTTTCCGTTTGGATGGATGCTGATGGACATATTTAGGATTATGCATATTGTCATTCGTGTCAGTATACGACTCACTGTCGGAATCATCCTCAAATTCAGAAAAGGGTAATATGTCATTGTGAGCTTGATCCTGCAGCACTACCTCCACACTGGATGATTTCTGCCTCTCTAAAGCATCAGGAGATACGTTTTCCAAAGTCAGAGCACTGCAAGAGTTAGTTGCTGCCATGTTGTTATCACAAGTATTCAAAAGTCAAATGAAATGGTGAATCCTACTTGTTCCACACAGTTTAAAGTTTCCTTTCACAGATTGGTGAATTCTTTTGTCACATCAATTTTTTTAAAAATGTTTTCTTCAATAATTATATTTCTTCAATAATTGTTCTCAGATGTTAATTGAACAGAGTAGGAAAGAAAGCATGTTAACAGTACAGCAGCTGAGAACAAAGAGACAACGAGATTTAATAGCATGCCTGCTATAAATAGAACACCTGTTGCAGCCAGTCAAATTCACAGAGGTGGACTAATCTTACAGAAACGAATACCTCTGTGAAATGACCAGCCAGATTCCCAGAAAGTGGACTGCTCTGTATTAATGGGTTCTTGAGTAGACAGTTGTGAGGCCAAAGTCATTTTTGGAACATAAACCCCACACAAAGTGGATCTATCCACCTTGAGCTCCCAATAAAAATGTCAATGCGAGAGTAGGCATAAAGTGCCGATTCCAGGGCAGAATTTACAAAACGTGTACACGTACACGTACATGTACGTGTACCGCCATAGGGATTCAGTGTTAAATCGTGTACAGAGTACAAAAAATGTCGTTTTTTCATGGTGTCCCAAAATCGGCAATTGTTTTGAGGCTCACAGATCGCACTTTTAACGTTCAAACACCCGTTGGCGAACGTGTAGATTCGACACATCGCTCAAAAGTGAAAAAATGTACGAAATTTGAAGAAAATGTAAATTTAAAATTTTTTCTCAACGTTCCCATCGCGGATCAGACCTTCGATCTATCGTTGGTGAACGCGAGCAAAAGACGTTTTGCCGGTTCCTGAACAGCATCAAAAAAGCGGTTTGCCGATTCTGGGACACCGACGTTCGCCAACGGGTGTTTGAACGGTTAAAGTGCGATGCGATCGGTGAAACCCATTTGCCGATTCTAGGACAGGGAAAATCGACCTCAAAACGTTTTTTCGACGTTCGCCAACGGCGAAAAGTGAGCGTAAAGTGTAGTTACTCATCGAGGATTGTTTTTAAAACCGATTTCGGCCTCCGGTACATCGAAAAAAGACGGTTTGCCGTTTCTGGGACACCACCACGTTCGCGATCGTGTTTGGGACGGTCTAGGGTGCGACCCGATCGGTGAAAAACGATTTGTCGATTCACCTCGCGAGTTTTGTGAGGTGAATCGTGATAGAATTGGTTTTGAGGAGTTTTTCAATTTTGTACTCAGTGTAAACAAAATAGCTTTTTTCATTCAATAGAGTCGACTATAAAATTGAGTCCCACTTTAGATAGGTTTTATGCGAGAAAAAAATTTGTGTTTAATCAACATTATGAAATCTTCTTTGCAAAAAATCCTTTCATTTTTTGTTCTTGTATAAATGAAAGGTTTTCGTTCGATGGATGGCATTGAAAACTTGAGTTTGAAAAATTGGAACTGATGGAAATCGTCCGTTCACGTTTGTCAGATGAATTTTTAGAGATTAAATTGTATTATAAATTGACACTCATGCTTTGTTCTTGTATAAATGAAAGGTTTTCGTTTAATGGATGACAATGAAAACTTGAGTTTTGGAAAATTCGAACCGATGGAAATCATCCGTTCACGTTTTGTCATAGCGAATTTTGTTAGATAAATCTTAATAAACAGTTCGTAGAATTGTTTCATTCAAATAAAAATTCCACTATAAAGCGTTTTTCACTTGGATGAATTTTAACAGATAAGATTGTATTGTAAATTGACACTCATGTTTTGTTCCGGTGTGAATGAAAGGTATTCGTTCAATGGATGACATTGAAAACTCGGGTTTCGGAAAATTAGAACCGATGGAAATCGTCCATTCTCGTTTTGTCATAGCGAATTTTGTTAGATAAATCTTAATAAAACAGTTCGTAGAATTGTTTCATTCAAATAAAAATTCCACTATAGAGCGTTTTTCACTTGGATGAATTTTAAGAGCTAGGGTGTATTATAATAGACACTCATGTTTTGTTCCGGTGTGAATGAAAGGTATTTCGTTTTAATAATAGACAATAAAAGCGCGTTTTCCATTCATTCGGGTTTTAAGAGGTAACTGAATTTTAATCTACTTGTGATAATGTTCGGAGATATGAATGAACCCTTTTAACGGATATAATTATTCTCAAACGCCTTAAATCAGAAACCGGTTTCTTATGCGCTAAAACTTTCAAACTTTTTCAATGTCCTCCTGTTCGTCATGCAGTGAATAATCGGTGATGTGATCTTTAACACGTTCGAGGGCAAAACGCATTTATAGAGGTTTTATTTTGTAAAATGCTTTTCCTCAACTGGTTTTACTTATTATATTAAAGACAGAAGATTTTTATTTACTTAAAACATAAAACATAAAAATAATTATACATTTGATTTTGAAAAAAAGTAAAATAACTCACGTTAGCATACTCCAAAGGAAATATTAATAATTTAAAAACGAAAAAAATGTTTTTACACATCACAGATTCCAAGCGTAGAGATCAACTTCTCAGCGAATATGAACGTGCTATGAAGAGTATTCAATCAGCTGACAGAAGCAGACGACTTGGAGAAATGGAATTAAGACGCGAAACCACAAAATTATTTAATCCCGTGACGGAGGTTCAGGAACGAAGTAAAAAGGAGATCGTTGACGATTTGAGGCCCTTAAAAGAAAGTTCTTTGAGAATGGGTTCGTTGCCCGGCAGTTTTACAAAACAGTATTCTTTTCAATCTACACCGGTTTACGCTCCCATGGGAATCGAAACCGATGCGAGTGAGAGCGATGATACGGCTTCGACTATTACCACTGATAGTGTCGCGTCGTCAGACGGTGGTAAGAGAGATCTGTTGTATGGAGTTCGCGAGGATTCGGACGGTAGAACTTTCGTGGGTGACACCAAAGTGTCGATGGATGATGAGTATTTATACGTCGGTCCGAATAGGTACAAAAAACTGAGGGACTGCGTGAATTGCTTTGGTTTGACAAGCCTGGAGGTTACACGGAAGAGGATTACGACAATTACGGTGACATTCTGGTTCAGACCCACGCCGTGAAGAGAAATAACGATGCCAGAGAAACGAGACCCAAAGCCAATAGAGGTTACAAGTGGACGAAAGTGGTGAAACCCATATGGGATATGAATAAGAAGTTCGTCGAATCGGATACTGGGAAAGGAGTGAGAACCACTTTTCTTCTCAGAGATTGAGATTGTTGATGGCAAGTAGACGCGCTGGTAACACTGGATTAGATAATGAGATAGTGAGCATATGCGACGAATTGTTGAGGCAGAAGGTTTTGAATAAAAACCATTATAAAAGGCTGATGAACGAATTGAAGGATTGATATATATATAAGTAGAGAGAAACAAACAAACAAACAAAAATATGTAAAATAAAAACAGTAAATTTTACACTAGAATAATAAAAAGTATTTAAACAACAAACGATTTACCAGTGAAAAAACAAAATATATATTATAAAATAAAAATATGTTGGTGATAAAGAACAGGGGATACGTCAGAACTTACGTTCAAGGCGGTTCTGGCATCGTCGATTCTATAATGCGAGCGTTCACGAGCGATGCAGGTAGAAAACTCGCATCGACCGCGTTTGAGGTTGGTAAGAAGACGGCTTTGGATGCTGGTAAGAAAGCCGCTTCCAGAAGCCAGCGGTAGGATAGCTTCTGTGGCTGGCAAGAGGGCAGCCGACGCGTTGATCGACAAGTTGATCAGTCCGCCGGCGAAGCGAGCTACGTTAGAGCGATCGCCGAAAAGTTGGAAAGATTTTAAGGATGCTGTGGTACCCATACAAGATTTAGCCAAAATGACGAGTGGATCTGGATTGAAGAAAACTCGCAACGGTGTAATATAAATAAATAATAATATTTTATAAAACTTAGTTTCAAAAAACATAAAAATTGTGTTTGAAAAAATCTAAAATAACAAAAAAATAAACAAAGATGAACATTAAAGATATGTCTTGGAACGACGCCGCGACCAAGAGGTCGAATAACGAGTTCTTTCCCAAAAGCATAAGAGGCTTGATAGTGGGAAAATCGAATTGTGGAAAGACCAATCTGTTGATGAATCTGTTGTCGTAACCCGACTGGTTGGATTACGACAGATTGTTCGTGTTTGGCAAGAGCTTGTTTCAACCCGAATACAGATTGCTTCAAGAGTGCATGGATCGTAGATTGCCCAAGGACGTCATAGCCAGAATCTTTGACAGTAGGGAGGAATTCGACAAAAGTGAAGCTTCTCTTTCGACCATTTTGGACGGTGCGGCGATGGAATTGATGGAGAGAAATGCGTCTTCGAACGTCGAGTGTCTATTTTATGAGAACGCTAGCGATGTTACGGATCCTAGAGAATTGAAATCGGAAGATAAGAATCTCATAATTTTCGACGATCTGCTTTTGGAGAGACAGAACCGATGCGAATCGTATTACGTTAGGGGTCGTCACAGCAACGTGGACTGTTTCTACCTATCGCAGAATTATTTTCGATTGCCCAGACAGACGATAAGGGAGAACGCTAATTTACTGTGTCTCTTTCGCTAGGATCTCAAGAATCTCAATCACATCTACGGTGATCACGTCGCAAACGACATGAGCGTGGCGAAATTCAGGAGATTCTGCAAGAGGGTTTGGGATGGAGGACTTTACAATTTCGTCGTGATCGATTTGACTAGCGAATTTAATCGCGGAAAATATCGGTGCGACAAGTTTTTTGTTTCTGTTGATAATAAGATAGAGAGCGAAAATAAAATTAGAAAATAATAAATCATCAAATAATTTAGCTTTGAAAAATAAAATGAAAATTAAAATATAATGTTCGAACAAGGAGAATTGTTAGAACGTATAGCCGAGAATACGGCTGCAAAACAATCCATTCATATCGTGGTGAGTGGCGATTCGACTCGATTCGCGACGAAATTCGAACCTTCCATCGAATTGAACAGAGAGAAAATATACGAGATGGCGTTGGTGAATCTGGAGACTTATTATTCCTTTCCCAATGTCACCGAAAAGAATAACTCGTTCAAGTATTCCGACGGAGTGGGTTGGTTGGAGATTCGAATTCCCAAAGGAAGTTACGACATAGACGATTTGAACAATTACATTCAGACGCGAATGAAGACGGATGGAAAGGGAAGCAACAAGATCAGACTCGCTCCCAACCCTAATACCTCACAGACGATGTTGGATTTGGAAGATAATTTTCGAGTGGATTTCAGCATGGACGATTCTATAGGCAAGATGCTGAGATTTGATCGAAAGATGTATCGAGGCCACGCGGCATCTGAAAATACGGTCGACATTCTCGCAGTCAATAGCATTCTGGTGAACGTTGATGTGATTGCTGGAAGCTACGTGAATGGTAGTGCTCAACCGACGATCTATTCCTTCTTTCCAAACGTGTCACCGGGTTAT
This sequence comes from Pictodentalium vernedei, assembly GCA_031216915.1. Lineage (NCBI taxonomy): Eukaryota > Metazoa > Mollusca > Scaphopoda > Dentaliida > Dentaliidae > Pictodentalium > Pictodentalium vernedei. The sequence goes on from CM062295.1 coordinate 335,867,689, forward strand.
AAGATCGTGGAACGACCTCGAAATTTAGATTATCTACCAGTGATTTTAGACACGTTGTACAGTCTCAAAACCACGTTGAAGGATCAAAATGGTGAACTGTTAGATCTTCGCGGAGAGAGGGTGATGATACGATTTCACATAAGAGAAATATAAAGGCAAAAAAAAAAAAAAAACATTGTGTATATATATAAATAAGAAAATAAAATAAACACAATATTAATTTACATAAATTATTTAAAAAATATAATTATCATTAAAACAAAAAAACAATTGAACAAAATATATTTTAAAAAAAGAGTTATGACACAATACGTGGTTAAAAACGTGAACATATCCGCCGGACAGAGGAAGAAACTTAAGAGAGCATTAACAACTCGAGGCGAGGCGGTGAGATTCAAATTCACTCACGAAGATCTGGAGAGTGGCGGTCAGGATTTGATTGCCTGGACCAGAAGTCAAATCAAAAGGATGGAGAAAGCGATTCGTGATGGAAGAGAGTTGACGGTGAGATTGAGTCCCGCTCAATTGAGATAGAATTTGAGAATAAAAGGTGGTTTCCTACCGCTATTGGCAGGAATCGCCGCAAAAGCATTACCCTTTGCTGCAAAAGCATTACCCTTTCTCGGAAAGACTCTCGGCGTGGGAGCTCTCTCGGGACTCGCGAGTTCGGCAGTTGAGAAATTAATAGGTGGAAGCGGACTGTTTTTGAAGAAGGGAGGAGCCGTGTGTCACGTCCACGTAGACGATAGCGGTGAAGGATTGTATCTAGAACCCGTTAGAGGTGGCAACTCTTTGAGTGGAAATGGTCTCTATCTGAAGAGTGGACGGAACGTTGAGCGGTAAGGGTTTGTTGTTTGGTGAGAATTCGCCGTTTAAGAATATACCGATTTTGAGTATGTTATTATAATGTAAAAAATTATATAATTATATAAAATATAAATCATAGAGAGTATAAAAAATAATATAAAATGGATAAAAAGGTGGAAAACAATTAGACGATAATGGTGAATATCGTGAGATAGAGTGTGAAAAAGATGTGGAAAAACGATTAGATGCTAATGATGAATATTGCAGGATAGTGTGGGAAAAAGATGTGGAAAAACAATTAGATGCTAATGATGGATATCTTAGGAAAGAACTGAAAAAAGAGCGGGATAGATGGTTAAAATTGAAAAGAATGAGACGCTTTCCACAGTCACCACTACCTTCTGAAGAGAATGGTAATGATGTGAGTGTTACCAAGAGATGCACCACATTTGTTCATAATTATGATTCGGATAAACAAATGTGTTCTTATAAAAACGTAATATATCACAAAAAAAAGAAAAGAAGAATTGACGCCGAAATTGACAAAAAAGGAAACATTATTATAATATATATGGGCAATAGTGAAGAAGAAGAAGGAAAACAAAAAAACAAAAAACAAAAAAAGTAATGAGATCTAGAGATGATCAACCTCTCTAGATCTCATTACTTTTTTTTTCCTTCTTCGCTAAAAATCTTTCTCTCTATTGTTTATATTTCCAAGTCCGTTATTAGCATGTTGACGGTCGTGTCTTCTCCTTTTTCGAAAATGTGTTGAATGTTTATCTTTACTTTTTTGAGTTTTTTTTACATCAATGAACGTGCTCTCACCACCCGATTTGTTCACGAGTTCGAGAGAGATTTTTGGATATATGTAACTTCCGTAGGGCAATGACAAATCGTCCTTGTCGAATTCTCTATCTTTGGCGATGACGATTTTCTGTAGATCGCTTTGGTACTCATAAAACAAATCAAGCGTGGCTTCGTCCAATTTCAAAGGCATGTTATATTTGTCATGTTTATGCTCTAAGCCCTTCGTCTCGACCTCGTTCAATTCGATGGAGTCGTGTCGTTGTAATCTATAGATTTTATAACCGAATTTTTTACACGTTTCGACTCGTTTCAATTTCAATTCGCATCTTTTAGGTGTTGTTTTCATGATCGATTATTTGTTTTTTTTGTTTTATGAATTATTGCAAATAATATATATTTTTAAATTTTGTATTTAAATAATAATTTGTTAAAACAGTTTGTTTTTTTTTACTCTCTATATATATATATAAAAAAGTTTTTTTAATTTTTAATTTTCTTTAATGTGAAAAAAGTCTCGTATTAATTCAATTTTTTTCACGGTAAGGAACATAAAAAAAATTCATTAATTTCATTAAAAAAATTTTTTGGGAAGGAATTAAAACATATATATATAGAGAGTAAAAAAAACAAACTTTTTAACAAATTATTATTTAAATACAAAATTCAAAACAAAATATTCTTACAAATGAAGCAAACAAATAAAAAAATGGAAAAATTTAAATGAGAAAACCGAACCTCAGTTAAACGAGATTTGTAAAATATTAAAAATTCCACATTTCAGAAATCATAGAACCAAATCAAAAAAAATTGGAGTCATACAGGAATATCGTTTGCGAAACGATGGAAACAAAAAAATCGAAAGATCGGAAGTGAGCAAACTTAAACAGACTGGAATTGCGAAAAAAAAAATAAGTCAATGACAGTAACGCCTGATGATAGAAAAGGAAAAATGAAGCATTTCAAAATTAGAAAGATCATACACGAGGAGATACATAGTTTCCACGATGAAAAGGCAAACGAAATGTCGATAGCAACGACGTCAAAAAATGCATCGGTTGTGAAAAATGAGAAGAAAAAGATAGTAAAAGGAATCAAAATGCCGATATCAAAAAGAAACAAGAATGCTTCAGTTGTGAAAAATAAGAAGACGACTAAACGAAAAGCCGTTGAAGAACTTCAAGTTTCAAAAGAAAAAAAAAACAAAACTAAAACGAAAACGAGTGATGCAGTTCAGAATCTAGACAAACGAGATATATCGAACGGAATTTGATGAGCAATTGACGAAGGGAAAGGAGAAGAATATGTAGCATGACTCATCGTGGAAGCATTCCAATCGAATCCCGTAGAATGGAACAGTGCAATCAAAGGCGTTTTTAAAACTTTTGATGTGGTTCCCTCGTTCAAGAAAGTCGATACGAAATCATTCATGGAATGAGTGAAGAAGAAAGTATTGAATTTGTTTCGTGAACACATGAACGTGGGACAAAAAATTAAGATGATACTCCATTGCTTGATGAATAAAATCGACGTGAAGTCCGGCGAGAGCATCATGACAAATGCATTTTTCAGATCTAACGTCGAACCCATACTTCGAGGTTCAGATTTATCAGACATTTTCGAAAAGATGAAAGACAAGATGTTGACGTCTCTTGTGAATTATCAACATGAAGGTAGTATTTGGATGTTCGATGAGGTGTTGAAACTCGAAATTCATATAACTAAAAACGATTCGTTGAAAGGGTCTTCCTATGTGGAATTACCGTATTTCTTAGCTAAAAAAAATGCTGTGATCAACGTGAGAAATAAAGATGATCAGTGTTTTAAATGGGCAGTCACCTCTGCTTTATACCCCGTCAAAATCAATCCTGAGAGAGTTTCTCATTATGAGGAGACTTCTAAAAATCTCAATTGGACCGGAGTGACTTTTCCAATGCAGTTAAAACACATCGAACGTTTCAAGGCTCAAAATCCCACCGTAGCAGTGAACGTCTTGGGATACGATGATGAAAAACGAACGATCTATCCTCTCAGACAGACTTTGTATCTCGAAAGAGAAAAGACGATTAATTTATTATTGATTTCGAATGGTGACAATCGTCATTATTGTTGGGTTAAACATCCGAGCCGATTACTATCAAGACAAAATAATAAACATGAACATAAGATATGTTTATGTTGCAACTGCATGAACGCGTTTCACAGCGAAAAATCGTTAGCAAAACATCAGGAATATTGCAACAAAAATCAAGGTGTCGCCGTCAAAATGCCCAAACTCAACACCATCAGGAACTTTGAAAATTGGAATAGAAGGTTAAAAGTACCATTCATCATGTATGCCGATTTCGAATGCTTCACCGTGAAAATGAGTTCCTGCCAACCTGACGCTCTTTGAAGTTACGTCGAAAGATATCAAAAACACACGCCTTTGGGTTATTGCATTTACGTGACATGGGTCCCTTTACCTACACGAAACAGTGTGAAGATGACGACGTGGCTCAAAGGTTCGTGGAAGAGTTAGAATCGAAAATTCAAATGTTATATGATAAATTCAAAACTCCGGCGAAAATGATCATCACGCGAGAGCAGCAGGACGAAAATAACAGGGCCACTGAATGTCACATATGCAGACAATCGTTCGACGAGAATTTGGAGGAAAATAAGAAGGTCAGAGACCACGATCATTACACGGGTCTGTATCGCGGTCTGGCTCGAGATGCCATTTTCTATCCAGTGATATTTCACAATCTCTCGGGTTATGACAGTCATCTGTTCGTGAAAAATCTCGGCACCTCCGACGGAGAATTAGATTGCATCGTGAACAGTGAAGAAAGATACATTTCCTTCTCGAAATGGAAGTGCATGGAGAAGAAAAGGGTAATCGATGGAGAGACGTTGGAAGAAAAAAATGAAATCCATTCGTAGAAGCATACATTTCATCGACAGTTTTAAATTCATGTCGACCGCTCTGGAAAAATTAGTCAATAACATGAGCAAGGCTAAATTTAAAATCACGAGCGAACATTTCGGTGAATGAGTAGACGTCATGTTGAGGAAGGGAGTCTATCCTTATGATTACATGAACGATTTAAAGAGATTCAATGACACTGCACTACCTTCAAAAGAAGATTTTTATTCAAAATTATACGAATCCGACATTTCCGACGAGAATTATGATCACGCCAAAAACATGTGGAAATCATTCGATATGAAAACCATGAGAGATTATCATGATCTCTATCTGAAGACCAACGTTGTGCTCTTGGCAGACGTGTTCGAAATTTTTCGAGACGTCTGTCTTCGAAATTACGATCTGGATCCGGCTTGGTATTTCACCGCACCTGGTCTGGCGTGGGACGCTCTGTTGAAGACCACCAAAGTCCAATTGGAATTATTATCCAACGTGGACATGTTGCTCATGTTCGAAAGGGCTGCGAGAGGTGGTGTCTCGATGATCTCCCACAGATATTCTGAAGCTAACAATCCCTACATGAAAGAAGGTTTCAATTCGAAATGATCGAATTAATACATACAGTATTGGGACGCTAATAATCTGTACAGTTGGACTATGAGTCATCCTTTACCGATTGGAAATTTCAAATGGGTGACGGAACCGGAAGAGATGCAAAAATGGAGAGACTATCCTTGCATTTTAGAAGTCAATTTGAACTATCCAGAAGAATTATACAATCTACACAATGATTATCAGATGGCTCCCGAACGAATGGACCTGATCGAAGGAGACGTGGAAAAACTCATTCCCAATTTTTTTTAACAAACGTAAGTACATCGTCTACAGCGAGAATTTGAAACAATATGTCGATTACAGGATGAAATTAGTCGACATACATCGCATCATTCAATTCGACGAAGAGCATTGGATGAAAAAATACATCGATCTCAATACGAATCTCAGAATTCAAGCCGAGAACGATTTCAAAAAAGATTTCTTCAAATCATGAACAACTGCGTGTACGGTAAATCGATGGAAAACTTCAGGAAGAGAACCAACGTTCGACTCGTCACGTCTGAGAAAAAAGCTAAAAAATTAGTGATGAAACCCAATTACAAACACCGAACCATATTGAAAGAAAATCTAGTGGCCGTTCACATGCAAAAGACGCACCTGAAGTTTGACAAACTGTATTATCTCGGACCGATCATCTTAGATATCAGCAAGCAATGTATGAGTTTCACAATGATTATGTCAAACGAAAATTTGTGATAAAGCCAAACTACTGTTCACCGACACGGACAGTTTAGTTTACAAGATAGAGACAAAAGATGTCTACCAAGATATATCTCCGGATGTGGCTGCGTGGTTCGACACGTCGATCACCCGTCCAACATTCAATTGAACGACAACAAGAAGGTGTTGGTTAAATTTAAGGACGAGAGCGGCGGTAAACAAATCGTCGAATTCGTGGGCTTGAGACCCAAACTGTATGCTTATCGTCTAGAGGATGAAGAGAGCAAGAAGTGCAAAGGGGTTAAAGCATGCGTGGTGAAGAAAAACATCTCTTTTCGAGAGTATAAAGATTGTCTGTTAGGTAGTGGTCCAGTGTATAAGGCTATTAAATTGATTCGAAGTGAAAATCACGACTTGTATACTGAAATAGTCAACAAGATTTTGCTGACGGCCGACGATGATAAGAGATTAGTGTTAGACGATAAAATAAGCACTTTGGCACTCGGACATTGGACTTTGGATATAATTTTAGACGAGAGGATTCAAGATGTGATTAAGGATGATAGGATTCCAGAAAATCAAGAGAAATTAGACGGATTCAAGATTTTGGAAGTCAATCGAGAGAGTTAGTTTAAAAAGAAAAGAAAAATATAAAAAAAAATAACGTCATTTTAGTGAATTATAATAAATAAATAGTTTTTAAAAAAATATACACATTTATGAATAAGAAAATAGAGATATCCGTAGAAGGTGTCGTCTTACATAAAACCCCTATCCAACATCGATCTGTCGAATGTGGCAAAGGATTTGAAAATCAAAGATTTTCTAGGCGTGTTTTCCAGAGATGCCTTGCCAAAGAGAAGACCTCGACAATTGGAATGCGGAATTTTAAATCTAGACGATTTATTGGGTGAAGGCACTCACTGGGTGGCGTGGCTCAAGAATGGGAAGAAGAAGAATTATTATTTCGACAGCTACGGAATCTCGCTGCCGAAAGAAATAAAGAACTATTTCAACAAATTGATGGTTCGTTACAACATGGAACGAGTGCAATCGCCAGATCAAGTGTTTTGCGGTCACCTATGTCTCTACGTTCTCAAGAGATGGTCTGAAGGAGATCGGTTTCTAGACATTCTCAATGATTTACATTAGAGAGAGATTTTTTATAGTATATATAAAGGTAAAAAAATTATTTAAAAAATTTTAATCGAATAAAAACGAAAAATAAAAAATAAGTGAAATAATTCATTTTTAATAAACTGCGTTTGAAATATATTTTAAAACAAAAACCTCAAAACGACATGCCAGTCGATAAATTTGGTAGAAGAGACGATGAAAGTCGACCCAAAAAGAAGAGGAAGATGCTCAAAGTCGGTGATGGTTACGACGTTGCCAACTTGGACAAACGTTACGTTCGGAGATACGAACCTCGAGAGGAACCTTTGAACATGAACGATAAGAAGCTTTACAATTTTCCCGAGCCAATAGATCTCGCAGATGCTGCGACTAAAAAATATATTGACAGGGGGAATGCGGATTTTGAACGAATCATGCTAGATAATTATGTGGATAAAGCCATGACCGACGATCTCGATCTGAAATCTAAACATTTGGTGAACGTCGTGAATCCCGTAGATTCCACCGATGCCGCAACCAAGAAATATGCGGACGACTCTCACGCGTGATTCAGCAAACATCTGAGAAGTAGATACGTTCAGAAAACGATGCACTCGGAACTGAACGCCAATTCTAACAAGATAACGAACGTGGCCACTCCCACGAATCACAAGGACGTGGTGACCAAACACTACGTAGATCTGGAACAGAGAAAGTCTGACAGATGAGAAATGAAATTGGATCTGAATGCGGGATTCAACAAGTTATTGAATCTGTCGAAAGTCGACGACGCGGATGCAGACTCAACTGCGGTCAACAAGGGCTACTTAGATTCTGCCGTGATGTGATCACAAGAATATGTAGAATCACAAGTGGATGATCTCTACCTGAACAAACAATCTGGCGGAACCATGGAGGGTGGCATCAACATGAACGGTCACAATGTATTCGGTCTCGATCTCGATCCCGAATTCGATTCCAGCGCGGTCAGCAGGAAGTACGTGGACGACAACTCAGTCTGGAGAAAGGGCGACTTCATGGAAGGTAAATTAGACATGGGCGGACACGCGCTCACGAAACTACCGGATCCCGTGCACATGACGGATGCCTGCACCCTGATTTCAGTGGTGGAAAAAGTCAAATACACTAGACAATTGATCACCGTGTGGTCCGAGGAGGCCGGCACATTAGAGGAGGGAAAAACCGAGTGGTCTTTTGGAAACGGAGGTAGCGGATCGCAACATGATCAGGTGGGATATCCCATGCCGTTAGGAGGTGAAATCATACGAATGGGTCTGGCTTCCACGGATTTAAATAACAGAGCAGTCGTCAATCTCGCGGTGAATGGAGTAGAGAGCGATAAGAGATACAGCTTTGAAAAGACTGAGAATCAACACGCGAAAGTTAGCATGTTCGGCACGCCTCTCAAAGTGAGACAGGCTTAATTTCGTTACGAAAACCAATAATCCCAAAGCCGGCACTTCCGTGGTGAGCCTACTGATCGAACTAGATCCTTTGAACAAACAGTGAACGCATGGAAATAATTAATTAAACAAATAATGTGTGGTTATTAAAAACAAAAAAAAAAGTAATGAGATTTAGAAAGATGTTCAATCTCTCTAGATCTCATTACTTTTATTTTTTTTGTTTTTTTTTTGTTTTTTTTAATAATTACTCATTACTTTTTTATTTTGTTTTTAATTTTTTCACACACGTCTCTCATCGAATTATTGACATCTTATTTCCATCCGATTCGAATTGTAATTCTCTGTCCGACAGGACCAGGGCGAAGGCCTCGGTTTTTCTCGGCACGTTCCTATCGAATTGCATCTTGATCTGAATGTCTAAGACGCTACTCTTGAGTTGTTCACTCTGTTTACTGACGTCGAATACGAACATGGGATACATCGACTTGTATTCGCCGGGAGATATGTTAGGGTTGCTAATCAATTCGTCTAGACCGTGATACTTCTTTCTAAAATCAGCGGCATCGCTGTACAGTCTGCAGAAATCGTTCTTGTCGAACGACGTGTTGTAATCGATTGCTGGATATCTCGTGACGTTCAGAAACACTTGCATGTTTCTCAAATTGCAGTGATCAAACAGTGACGCATTCTTTTCCTGAGACCTGTCCCTATCAGTCTGAAAAGCAACCAGGATAAAACGCGGTCTCTCAGAAGCGGATTTCACCATCAATCTCCAATCGAAGTGATTCGTGGAGAGTGGAATGCTAGCCGTGTCGCACTGTCTCATTCTAAATCACACGCGTAATTTACACTTGGATTCTATAATCTTGTAGAGACGAGTTTTTTTCCACGATCGAAGGCTCCACGTGCGGAACGAACCACGATATCTTGTGTAGAGTTATCTTACCCACATCGGTCGCAGTGAGTCTCACTATTGCGTCGTCGTTTCCTTTTCGAATCAATGTCAGATTGTGTTTGAATCCGTACATGATCTTGCTGTAATCGTCTGCGAATCCGAAGATGTGTTTCAAAGGTATCCTGAACGAAAACGTTCCTTTAGGTCTGGGCGTCTTGACGACGTAGTCGAATATCGCGACGGCGCCTGTGGTAGCAGGGCCGATGGTGTCTTTCATCCACAACTGATTAAGTCCTCTGGATTCCGAAAAATCATCTGGATACATCAAGAGTCCGAACATCGTGGTGGCCTGACCGGGATGAAACACAGATTCTATCTCTTGTCCGGATAGCAAGTATTTTATATTACTGAATAGATGCATGATGCCATTATTGGCTAGAGTAACCGTGTCGTCGGCGGCGTAGTCAGTCCCATCTTCCTTGGTGAGACGCCCTGCACCACTATGTAACTCTTGCTAGGATGGACGAATAGATCTTGGGTTTCGACGTTGATTCTTATCTCTCCCGCATTGTTCAAACTCGTTCCAGGTTATTGGTTCGTATTCGTGAACCTCATATTCTTGAATACTTTCATCTTTCACTATGCTTTGTGCGATATCTAGTATATTTGCCATTTTTGAAGGGTTTTTATTTTCTGTTTATTAATTAGCTTGCTTTTTTTATCTAAAAATAGTTTTACTTATTTTTTATTATTATTTTTCTCTCCTATATATATATGTAAACAAGAAAATGTTAAAGAGAGTAAATAAAAAAAAATTGTTTTCTTATTAAAACTTTGTCTTCTGCAATTGTTGTTCGTAAAACTTGCTGATGATCTCTTCTCCATCCAAAGCTTCGATTTTGTAAGTCACCGGATCGGTGTGAAATATTTTGATTATCACGAAGATTTCCGAGGTCCATCGAGGAGTATAACCCTTTTCGAAGTGCTTATTATAAGCGTAGATTCACACTCGATCACCGACCGCAAAGTTTGGCATTCTAGATTTCTTCCTGATCTTAGATCTCTCAGGATATAGATTCGCGTAGATCCGTTTTCGAGGATCGCTAGCTTCCGCGGGAGTCATCTTGATCGATCTGTGTCGCGTGTTGTTGTAATCTTTGACCAGCCCGTTCAGAGCGTATATGTATTTCTTAGTCGAATTCGCCATGAAGTATCTGTGCATCTTTTCCTTCATTGTTCGATTCCAACGTTCCACCATGCTGGCTTTCACTTCGTTTTCAATCGAGTAGAGGTCGACTAATCGACGAACGTGCTTGTTGTAGAATTCCTTTCCCTTGTCCACCCACAATTTATTCAGTTTTCGAGAAGACGAGTCGAACACGCTCTTCAGAGCCTCGGCGATGCAAGGTCCCGATTTATTCTTCAAAGCTCTGATCCAACCGTATTTGGAAAACACGTCGATGACCGTCAATAGATATTTGATGCCCTCGTTCCACCTCGAAAACGATCTCATGTCGACCAAGTCGGCAGACCAAATGTCATCCAAACCCTTCACGAACACCCTTCTCTTTCGAAATTTACGCACGATGGGTTTGTGTAACTCCTCGGCCAATTCGCTCGTCAATAATCGTTTCTTCTTCTTTTCCAATGCGCTTTTTTTTTTTGAACGCCCCATCCGAATCGACGTTTCGCACCGATCAAATTGCCGACCAGCGAACGTTCTATCTTCTCTCTCCTGGTCGGATTCGATATACCTCTCAATTTCGCCAACATGTTTTTATCGCAGACGTCGTTGCGAGTCTTGGTGTTGGGATGTCCGGCGTAGCACAGATCGTGATCATATGCAGCCTCATCCACCCTATTCACGGGTTTGCTCCAAGATTTAGGAGTTAGATCGGCGTTGAGTCTCTTGTTCAATTTCGTTCCGGGTCCCGTGAAACTGTGACCAGGCAGATGCATTTCGAAAGGTAGATTATTGATCATTTTATTCACGATGCCTTTACCTTTGCTCGTGTTCTTTTTTTTTGACAAATCGAGTCTTGATCGAACCACACACGTCGCAAATTCCGCGAAGCATCTGTCTATCATTTTTATTTCGTACTTCTCGAGAATTACTTGTCTCGGTAACTCTCTTACACTTTACGCAATACATTGTTTGAGAGTTATTTAAATTAATTTCGTTTTTATTTTATATATAAATTTAATATTTCTTTTTTAAAAATTCTGTTCTTATTATATATATTTTTTTTTCAATCGCTGCTCTTGAGTTCTATCAACTTACCGAATTCCTCCCTGGCCTCTTTCCTCCCCCTTTCCACGAGAGAATCCTTCATCTCTTCCTTGATGATCTGACGAGTCTTGATTCTCACGGCTTCTTTCATGGCATCGTATTTCGTTTTCTCGCCCAATATCGTGAAGTATTCTCCATCTGATATCCTACCATCTTTCAACGTCATCGTCATCGCCATCGGATATCGTGTCGATCTTGGAGTCAGCCAAGACGTGAATCTTTTTGTGTTTCCTAGCTTTCAGATATAATTTCCTACTCAAAAAGTTTCCTAGCATGCTAAACAATCCTGCGGCGAGAGCCACTCCTTCTATGGTCAACACGATCGGAATACCGACCGCGGTCGACAACAATCCGATGCCGGCCGCGTGTAAACCCATGTAAATCGTGATGAGTGTCGTGTCGATCGCGTTGACGAATTTCAGGAAACGCGAATACTTCTTCTTGGGAGAATGGCGAAAATCTCTCTCTCGAGTCAGATACAATTGGATTCTACTGATTTGATCGATGTGATACCTCTCTCTTCTTTCTTTTTCTTCTAACGATGGTGCCGTTGGGAAAACGCCGTTCGGCTTCTCATTCTCGTCGTCATCTAACGTCGGATACAATTTATTTCTGGTTCTCATTTTTGTGTTTTTTTTCTTTCTAATATTAGATAAAAAATTTATGTGTGTATTTATTTTTATTTTCTATTCTCCCTTATTTATATCAACGAGAAAACTTAGACGTATGCTTCCTTCAGCAATAATTTCATGATGCATCCCTTGTCTTCTAAAGTCAGACTTCTACGTGCCAATTTCAGTTCTTCCGAAACTGTGGGCTTGTCTCGATCCTTACAGAAGACTAATCTCTTCCAAAGCGTGATCACTTCGTCGATTCGAACGCATTCGAACGCTGGTTCGAAATACTTGATGACCATATCTCCCTTTCCATCGTCAGACACGAATGATCCTCGTGATCGAAGTCTATATGATCCCGACATCCGACGCATCGTTCTAACAAGAGGCGACATAGTTCTTCGTTCACACAGATTGCGTATGCTCTCATCAGCATGTTTAAAAGAAACCTTGCTCTAATAGTCTGGGAAGCGTTCATGATTTACGTATTTTTTATTATCTATTGGATTCGATATTTATTTTTTTTAAATAACTATTTATTTATATATTTTTTCTCTCCTATATATATCAATCACTTTTTTATTTCCTCTCACAAAACTCGCGAGGTGAATCGACAAATCGTTTTTCACCGATCCAATCGCACCCTACACCGTCCCAACCGCGATCGCGAACGTGGTGGTGTCCCAGAAACGGCAAACCGTCTTTTTTCGATGTACCGGAGGGCGAAATCGGTTTTAAAAAATCCTCGATGAGTAACTACACTTTACGCTCACTTTTCGCCGTTGGCGAACGTCGAAAAAACGTTTTGAGGGCGATTTTCCCTGTTCTAGAATCGGCAAATGGGTTTCACCGATCGCATCGCTCTTTAACCGTTCAAACACCCGTTGGCGAACGTCAGTGTCCCAGAATCGGCAAACCGCTTTTTTGATGCTGTCCTGGAACCGACAAAACGTTTTTTTTCTCGCGTTCACCAACGATAGATCGAAGGTCTGATCCGCGATGGGAACGTTGAGAAAATTTTTTAAATTTACATTTTCTTCAAATTTCGTACATTTTTTCACTTTTGAGCGATGTGTCGAGTCTACACGTTCGCCAACGGGTGTTTGAACGTTAAAAGTGCGATCTATGAGCCTCAAAACAATTGCCGATTCTGGGACACCATGAAAAAACGACATTTGTTGCACTCTGTACACGATTTAATACTGAATCCCTATGGTGGTACACGTACATGTACGTGTACGTGTACACGTTTTGTAAATTCTGTCCTGGAATCGGCACTTTATACCTACTTGCGAGTAATCTATCTTACAATTCACTTAAGATATGGTATTGTAGACGAATCAGTTTCTGGGGTGAACGGTGGACGGAGACAATGATCGCTCCAATGCTTTGTGAAGACCTGTGTCTGAGACTGTGCAGACAGATGGACGAGAATCCTGATCGTGAAAGTCTCCTTCTACGACGTGAATTAGACACATTTTCAAGATGAAAAACGATCGATACCCTCTAATGGCAGAGAGAGGGTAAATATTTTATATTTCGATCGTTTTCTTCATTACACGCATCAAACTCCTTGTACTGCAATCTTTGTTATCTTGGCAAACGAGTTTCAAACAGATGAGTTTACTTTGAAGAGATTGCTAAACTTTCCAGCAATTCTTGTTTGGAAGATTTCAAGCACGCTACGCAATCCGTTTTGAATGCGTTAGATTTTATTTTTACCTTGGAATAAATCATTAATGAAGCCGGTATACCCGCGTTCGTTAATTACATAAAAAATATACGGAGTATCGATTTAACAAGTTTGTTAACAAATATGATATGTAGACGCTATCTACGTTTTGATGTTGTCAACATTCATATTTCATGTTTGAGCCATTATCGTTATTATAATGAGAGAGAGAGAGAGAGAGAGAGAGAGAGAGAGAGAGAGAGAGAGAAGAGAGAGAGAGAGAGACCACACACACATGAAGCAGTAGTATCGCGTTTACGTCACGAAAAAACAATCCTGTTTTTGTCGACCGAGATCTGAAAAAAACCAGTGCTGAACACAGAAGTCGAGTTGTTCTTTATGACAGTGGTACATTTCTTGGACGGGGAGTGTGTGTGTGGGGGGGGGGGGGGGGGGGGGGCACGAACGCCGCTTCCCAACCGTTGTTGTTGGAATGTCGTGGCATTTACAAATACTCAAACCGGCGCTTGCTAAACCCATTCTAGCTCAGTGCTCTCACTGGCACTCATACAACAATGCCCACTTGTTGTGAAGAGTTTTGTGTACATATTTATTTATTTATTTATTTATTTGTTGGGGGTTAATGACACTTTAAGCATTCAGGGCACTCGTGTCGGACAGTTATATGGGTGGAGAAAGCCGAATAAACCAGAGAGAACCACCTAGCTGCGGCGAGTACTTACTTCGCACAAGCAAGATTAGCACTGGATGAAGGCAAGTGCGCTATCTTCGTTCTGTACGCCTTAGTACACAGTGCAACAGTGCCCCACAACGCCCATGTGGGGCACGATGGCGCGGTGTACATCGCGGCGATGCACTTACCTTCAACCATTGCTAACTCTTTGATTTGACCCTGGCTATTGGAAGAGTCGTTAAACCCCAATAAACATACAAGCAAATAACAGGATGTCGGCCTTTATAAGCATGCAGGTGCTGGTAATATTATTTATGTATCCAAGTTGTGACTGGACGGTCTATCGTGTTTTCAATTTGTACCCCAGGTAGTAATCTGATTTTGTACCAGTGCGTGCACAGTCTTCTATGTCGTTCTCACAGTCGGCGTGGTCTCGTGTCGGGGTGGTGAATGTTGCACAATATCTTTTTTTAACCTTTATGTTCACATTTATCACTGAATACCTTACATGCAAGATATCACTTCCATTAATTTCACGAACCCGTGCATAATGATTTATTTGCTCAGATCAAATCTTAACCTTTTACCTAACACGAAAAACAGACAACACCTGCAATCAAAATTCTTGAACAACTTTTTTTTTATTTTTGCGTCAAAAACATAGCTTTTGACCCCTCATTGGACCGAGCTCAATGGATTTGTTCCAATGAGGGGCCATAGGCTATGTTTTTGTGACAAAAAAATTTAAAAAAATAATAAAAATTGAATGGTGATGTCTTGTAAAAATAGCTGGTCGTTTTTTGTCGTTATGTTTGGTAAAGGGTTAACGTGCAGTCTGACTGAGAAATCGATACCTCCCAGAAACATAGAGACGAAGAGAGAGATCGAGGCGTGTTGAGGCATAGAGACAAAGAGAGAGATCGAGGCATGGAGAGGCATAGGGATATGAATAACCATATATAGCGGTGGGCGGGGGGGGGGGGGCGGGGGGGGGAGGGTACGCGAGTAAGTAATGCGACGAGAGTGTGTTCATGTTTCATTTGTGAAGTGGATTCGAACAAAACTGTGTTTCGTGACGCTTACAAAAATAAAAACCAAATGTCACTCCCTTTGACACTCGCAAACAGTTGTGCCCAAGGCCAAGGGCTAGAATGCTAGTATGGTTGGGGTTGGGTCATTTCTCTCTCGCCATTTTACACTGTGAAGGTGCATTATTGTCCCTTCATCTTGGGTATGCTCAAATAAAAAACTAAGTGAATCCAAATACCCCGTGTATGTACTGCATGTTCTCATATCTAAAATAGACAACTGCGCCACCGATTCACGCAGGGAAGTATAACAACAGTGGTATATGTGTACACTATAAAATCAACTGGCTTAAAAATAAATCCAAATTAACTGGGTTGAGTGAATATGAACTCAATTGAGTTCATATTCACTCAACCCAGTCGACTTGGATTGGTTTTAGAGCGCATGTAGTATAAGATGATAGCAATATTTAATAGAGAGTAATCGTTTGACTGGACTTGTTACGTGGAATAATTCATGAGAGGTGAGGGACGTTGTACAAGCGCGAATGCGCACGAGTGTTTTACAATATAGTCCCTCGCCTCGAATAAATTATTTCACGTAACCAGTCCAGTCCAGTGATTATTCTGTTTATTACTTTTCATTATTAACGATAATTATATTATTTAACCCTTTACCTAACGTAACGGCAAGCACTATTCTCAAAACTCGCTAATTAATTTTCATTACTTTTTCTTTTTTGTGTCTCTAAAACAAAGGATATGACCCCCTCATTGGAACGAGCTCGTCGAGCTCGTTCCAATGAGGGGTCATAACCTATGTTTTTGAGACAAAAAATGAAAATAATAGCTATTCAAGAATTGTTTTTGTAAGTGTCGTCTGCTTTTCATGTTAGGTAAAGTGTAAAAAAAAACAAAAAATAGTAAAGTCCCCATTACATCCACGGCAAAGCGTCTTCGGTTGTGCGCACGGATACATGACACAATTGTTGATTGCATAATTTACTTGTGAAATTATCGTTTATAATCAAACCCAGAAATCCCAGTAAATCACACTTTTGAAAGTAATAAATAGAGGATATCTAATGTTTTCTTGTGCTGCTCGTGAAAATACGAATTCTCTCACTCACGAATGAGATTAATCCCGGTATTCACAAGAAAACATTAGATTTTCTTTTTATTATACCTCTTTCATTTAAAGCTTCAACTGAAACGATCCAAACCGACGCCCATACCACGCAAGAAACCTGTTTACACAATCAGCTGATCGCTGTTTCTGCTGACACAGATCACGTCTTGTTGTACTCACTAGTGGAGCGAGAACAACTTTTGTTTTGCGCTTGTGAAAATTCATTTGTAAATTTCAAGTTCACACGAAATGTTAATCACCGAGGTGTTTGATGTCACTAGTGAGGGGAGAACGTATTTTATTTTTTACCGATTCCTATTATAATTAGACGTTAGGGGTGTAATAAGACTGTGTAATCGTGTGTGAACTGTGAAAAATGAAGTAAGAAATAAGATTTAAAATTGTTTTGTTACTGCTCACATTTCGACGACAAACTCAAACCTGGTATCGTAATTGAATTACAACCAGTGCAAAAGAGGTTTAAGCTGAATGTTTTTCAGTACCACAAATAATTAACTGTATGAATTATATTTAATCATCAACGAAATCAACTGATTTATATTTAGACACATCATCTGATGCGTTTTGCAAAAAGGACTATAATCAGGCTATTACAAAAAGTCCAAAAAACAACACTGTTACAACCGAAACAACTAACGGAGCAGTTTGCCTGGATTGCAAGAGCAACAGCTTTGCAAGCTCTTCTGATAAACAGACTTGATGATTCGAATACATTTGCACCTTACCCTTTTGAACGATGATGGCATATTCCGTTAAAGTTCTTTAGCATCGACTGGATGGAACCATACTTTTGGAGGTAGGCCAATTAATATTCTTGACGAGATTAAACGCAAGCTCTCAAGCCACCAGTCAAATTGTGTAAGGAATTCGTCACTGATATGGCATGGAACCAGTGTAGGCCTTAAATAGCTCATCATTTGTTCATATTCTAACCAGCTGATATACATCAGACGATTAGATCTAACAAAACCATAAAGATTCATTTTCTTTGAGTCAGTGGTAGAACTGTTGCTCAGTCGAGACTTGATTTGACCGAATGTTTGATGGCATTACCATTAGAAATAAACACACGCAACAGCCGCAGTTTTATGATTAAACCGCTAGTTCCACTAATTGTGTTAATATCTGGGGGTTTTCCAGACGAATTAAATACTTATTAATTGGAATATATATGACTGGAGCCAAAAGAATATGTACATATCATTTTTACGAAAAGTGGATGAGCAAACAGCCCACAACATCGTTGCACTCGGTTCAGAATTAGAATGATGGGCTGGAAGCTCAGGCAGGACGTTCAAAATATTGTAATACTGTGTAAACACTAATTTCCGAAATTAGGATATCTCATAGTTAGTAACAGAACATTTTTTAACTATTCCCCTGCATGTATTGCAATTATTCCATTTCCTACATACATTTGTTAATAGTCTTTTTTATCACTCAACCCTTTCAACACTGGTGCTCTGGAAGGTATCATTTCAATCAATACTACCTAAGGCGAAATGGGCGAAACCATCCTGGTTTGTTGGGAAGTTCTGTAATAACTGACCAAAAATAAGTGCCGCGATTGGAAAATTGGAAATATATTATTAGTTTCCGTGCAAGGCAAACATCATGGCGTTTGATTACGTAAAAGCTGCTTCGCAGTGGAGAAACCGCTTCCACGTCAGCAAATGTCATGGATTGGGAGGAGTTATGACATTGATGAACTTGACGCCATCTTTGTGATGTTGGGGACTGTTTAGGTAGCGTGTTTTTCGCTGAAGGTTTAGCAGTCCAGCTGTATAAAGATCAGCGAGTACCCGGAGAGAACTACCGAGATGCGGCGAGCAATTGTCAGACTCGACGACGTACAAACTCAGGGTTAGCATTGCATCATTGACATACGGTTCGCATCAGTAAACAGCAAAGCCAAATGCAACATCGGGATGAGGTACCTTGTCCAAGGACACAATGTGCATGAGGGGATACGGTGGCACTGTGTACTAAGGCGTACTATATATCGCGGTGCACTTGCGTTCAACTGTTGCTAACTCTGTTTGCGCTTGTTTCCACACACCCCAAGCACACGATTGTGTAAAAAATCCCAAAAGTAAAACAGATTACGTTTCACCTAAGGGACCACCATATTCAACATGGAGGTACCGTGGCTATAAGTTTGCTTGTACTTCTTATGCTTTGTCGCCCATTTCCGAGTTCTGAACGCGGTGGTGAGTCCAGATAAAAGACGATTTAGAGAGAATCCATTCTCAATATTCCGCGTCGTGCTCAATCACTGTAGTTTATTTACTTGATTGAGTCCATCTATGCTAACATCCAGGTAAAAACAGAATGACCCCCCCCCCCCCCCCCCATTGCCAGTTTTGTTTACTTTATTAGGGTTTAAGGACATGTTCGATAATCAGAGTCTCATCGTGTCGGACAGTTTACGATTGGAGGAAGCCGTTGTTCTAGGAGAGATGCACCACGCAGCGGCGAGCATCTGTCAGGCTCCCCAACTTACTAACACTTACAGGCAGGGTTAGCAGCGGTTGGAGGCAAGTGGACCATCGACGTGAAGAACGCCTTAGCACAAAGCGTCACCGAGCACCTACGTGGGTAATCAGGTTTCGTTGTCTTGCCCAGGGACACAACGCAGTTACCGTAGATCAGGATCGGACCGTGGATCTCTGGTTTGAAGTCCAGCGCCCTGCCCCCCCCCCCCCCTGGTTCGATGAAACTTTCCTTGAAAAGGGAACCCAGAAATTTGTAACTATACCTCGAACTGTGTGACTGGTGAGTATACATTGTTGTATCATGTTTATGCTTTATACAATTGGGCTGTAGTGACCAGGTTGCTTCAGTTAGCAAAATATATTTGACTTCTTACCGGTCGAATAGTAGAATAGTAATAAAAAACAAAGTATTTGAGTGTCACCATACCTGGAATCAAATAAGGGAAAGTAAATAATAATTATTATTATTATCAATTCATGGGGCGTTAATAGCACATTAACGTGAAATTACGCGGACGATAAGGAACCTTCCAGAATAAGTGCTTCGACAGTTACCATACTATACCAATCTGGTATTTCGGACCAGGGCGTAGAAAGTCTTACAAAACACAGGAATGTGAACAGTTTGGGCCACTATGTTGAAGATCTCTCTAGGCAGCGAAAGAGAGAGTGCGGTAACAATTTGAATCAGGCAACTGATCCAGACATAGCAGCAGTTGAAATTAATGCTGAGGAGGAATTCACATTTACTGATGATGAACTGATGGAAACTGGGCAATTCAATTTAGAAGCAAGAGAAATTGGCAGCACAATGAGTGAATCTCAGTGGCGTTCATCCCACTCACATGCTGTTCAAATTATACTCCAAACTCGTAGGAATGTGTGGCAAATTAACCTGCTCCCCATGAGGGGTCAACACTCAATGTTGAGATCCCATCTACATCCAAATCACATGCTGTTCAAATTTATCCTCCAAACACGCAGGGATGTGTGACACTTCCACCTGCGCCCAATGCGGGGTCAGCACTCAATGTTGAGATCCTCTACTAGTGGCATTCAGCAATATAATCCACCCCATCAATGGAATTTCCTGCAAGGTGCAACCTTCAATAACAGCACAATAAACATTTCTAAAGCTTGAATACAAGAAAATATCGCGGAAAGTCGGACCAATTAAATGTTCCATGTTATATGTGTTATTAAATTACATTAAGTTAGGTATCTAGTTATTCTTTCGAAAATGATCTAGTATCGGGTCATGATAAGAATAATAATAACATGATTTTCTCAGGAGTTTGGCTCCATTATCGAACCTACATCAGGGATTAGCAGCCCTACAGTCGTTAAGGGACTGCCGGGCTGCTATTTCCTAATGCAGTCCCGATAATGGAGCCCAGCGCCCTCTAAAATCATGTATTATTATTATTATTATTATTATTATTATTATTATTATTATTATTATTATTACTATTTTAGAATTTATAAAAAACTACTCTAAGTCTGCTAAGCATCAAATATTTGACACATCATTGTGACATATTTGCGATATTTTTGGTGGATATGATTGAGGAATGCATTGAGATGGTCCCCAGTGTTTACATTAGGTCTCTTGACACGCAGACTTTTCGTGACAGTCATGGAAAGCATGTACCCCTTGATTTTCATGATGTTTTCGTGTACTGTCTACATGTACATGACATATGTAGGGTATTCAATCTTCATTTCAACACAGACCCTTGTGATATAATGATTGAATATGGAAAATGCAAATGTAAGAAGACATTTGTCTAAAGCAGAACTGTGACGGGCTGTAGGGATGGTGAGGCAAGGGGCTACCCATCGTCAGGTTGGTGAAGCCCTTGGTGTGCACCATACGGTGATCACCAGAGCCTGGGCAAGATTTCAGCAGTATGGAACACCAGTAAGACGGCATGGTGGTGGCAGAGACAGGGCAACATCTGCAGCTGAAGACCGGCTTTTGATCATTCGGGCCTGTGGGGACCGCTTTGCCACAGCAACCCAGCTTCGCAGTGACCTTCATAATGCATCCGGGGTAAACGTTTCGCCGCAGACTATCCTGGCAAGGTTGCACGAAGGTGGTCCCCGATCGATCTGACCACGTATTCGCATTCCGCTGTCCCAGAACCACCGCGTGGCACAATATGAATGGGCCATGGACCACGTTGGATGGACCAGAGAAGATTGGCGACCTGTCCTTTTTACAGATGAGTCAAGGTACTGCCTTGACCACACAGATGGGCGTTCTATGGTATGGAGAATACCAGGAGAGCGATTCCATGCAGCCAACATTGCGGAGCATGACCGCTCTGGTGGAGGGTCAATCATGGTCTGGGGTGGCATCAGCAGGGATGGACCTCCACAGCTCTGTGTCTTTGAACGTGGTACATTGACTACACGGCGGTATATTGATGAGATCCTGGATGTCCACGTCAGATAGTATGCAGGTGCAGTGGGTGATAGATTCATTCTGGTGGACGATAATGCCCGTCCTCATGTTGCCCATGCTGTCGTGGAGTACGACAGATGGAAGGGATTGAGCGTATGGACTGGCCAGCAAGATCCCCTGACCTCAATCCAATCGAACATGTCTGGAATGAGTTGGAGCTTGCAATTTCAGCGCGTCCAGTCCAGTCTAGAAGTGTCCAGGAGCTTGGTGCCATGCTGGCCAAAGAATTGAACAATATCCCACAAAGGACCTCCAGGAACCTGATTGGGAGCATGAGAAGGCATTGTAAAGCTGTAATTAACAGTAATGGGTCTCATACTCAATACTGAACCCATACCAGTTCGCCCCGTCAACTTTTTGGCAAATTGAAAATTTTCCTCTTTTACCAATAATATCCATTTTCCATGGTTATCGTATTCAAAAGCGAAAATATAATGTCAAACACAAATAAAATCTTAATTTCTGTACTTAAATCATTAAAGGTATGATTAAATAAAAAATATATACACTTTTCATTACAATATTTCAACTAAAACGTAAAACAGGTAGTTGGATATACTTGGTGCTTAGCAAACTTTGAGTAGTATATGATCGGGCACTTTTGGTTTCCAGAAGAAACATTTTGTGAGCATAGTATTCTTACTGAATAGCCATAATCGTTTAGTGTGTTGCTCACTGCTTGTCTATTGTTTCTCTTGATTTAACGTATTAACCGTGTGTGTCAGTACTGTACTCAGAAATGCCAAACAAATTTAATTGTCTTCCAAGTTTTTCTTCCAAACATTACTGACGACACCGGTTTTGACAAAGCTGATAGCGCGCATATTCTCTTGTGACCAATTAGCTCGATTTTGAAAGTTAAAACTTACCGTTCTCGTTATAATTAATACTGTAAGTGTTGTCTGCTGGTCATGACAAGTAATTGTGTTACCCTTTAACTGAAATGGATAGTAGACGACACTCTCGAACATAATGTTTCTACTGATAAAAAATTGTCATTTTTACGTCGAAAACACAGCTTGTGACCCACAATTGTACGAGGTTGTCCCAATGAGTGATCATGTATAACCAATGTCCTGAAGGCAAAATATTGAGAAAAAAAAATGAAAATTTGAATGGCCTGCTTTGTAAATAGCACTGGCCGTATATCGCCCTTTGAGTGGAACAAGGCGCCATCTGCAATGCTTGCTTCACTCAAAGGAGGAAAGAGCCATTACATTGGGTGAAGAGTTTAAATGCAAATGCATGTGGCATGAACACAAATTTATTGTAGAAGTTGAAATTCAGAATTGCTTCTGTCTGTCTGTCAAAATTTATCTTCTGCTAAGTTGGAAATGTGAAAATCGTTACTTATTCCCAGATCCTTTTTCGACATTCAAATAAGAAACTGGGAATGAGCCACGGTTGTCACGTCCGTTGATAACTTATTTGTAAATTAGATCTCTCTCTCACCCCAACTCTCTTCTCGCAAAAGCCACTTGTTAATTTTCCCTTCAAATAGATAATGCAATCTTTCATTTGACTATCAGATAATTGTATTGATATAATAAGACTCTCCGCGAACAAACCAACAACACGGGGTTTCAGATAAGTGATACCATATTCACTGTCTGTGTGCCACTTGCTTCTGAATTGATTTGTCGCGTTATTGAACAGGCACAAAGATTGTTGGGCTATTTGAATTACTTTTCTGGCAACTATTTGTCTACTGCAGTCTCAATTCAGCGTATTTTCATTTGTTTTGCAGCTAACAGATGTTGAAGCTCGGAACTTAACCCACTTACTAGAAGACTTAATTTTTAACCAATCATCGACTTATTGGCATGTGGGACAGCCTATCTTTACAAAGCTAGCCTTCCACCAGAACCAACATATCCCTTCTCTGCATCTTGCAGGCAGGTGCTAAATGGATAATCAACAAGTAAGATTTCGCTATAATTCCAAAGCAAGCATTTGCCCGAAGGTTACTTCCAAGAATTTCAATCAGTACACTGTTCATCAGTTGGAATCTCCAGCGAAATTCAACGAACTTATCATCGGAGCACTTTATCAAACTTCTCAAATCTATTGCACCTACATTCAACACGCGCTTACATGTTTGTTATTCCACTGCACTCTTTGATTTAAAAACCCTCTACCCAACGAATCGCCCACATCCGCCCGCGTAATATGCAAATTCAACAGCTGAAAAAAATATTATTTTTCGAAAATTTCAAGAAAACCATATCATGTGACCCCTCTTTGGAACGAGCTCGTCGAGCTCGTTCCAAAGAGGCGTCACATGATATGGTTTTGTTGAAATATTTTGAAAAAATTTAAAAAATGATATTTAAAATAATAAATGTTGAAATCGTCTGCGTTGGGTAAAGGGTTAAAAAACCCCATCTATTCAGAGGTAGCACTAGATGTTCTAAGTGGGCGTAAGAATCCTGCAACCCCCTTAAGGTGATTCTAAAGTCATGGCTTCCAACATGGAAGCCAGAAACACAGAAACATGTGAACATTTCATTGAACAATAACTTGGCAACGAAACAGCCTTGCCCTTGGATACCAGGGTTGGGGGGAATGGTCATGTCACATAGAACGTGATGGGACCCTCAAAATATGCATTTAACAAATTTACGAGTCATTTGGAGACATTAGAAAATGTGTACTGTCAAAAAGTCGGAAATGGCGTGGACAGGTTTTCAAAAAATAGCGAGACGCCTCACCTTCCAATGAACAACCAACATGAACTATCAGTAATGTACTGCAGCAGTTGAGTCTTAATTTTTAATAAACACATCGAAGATGGGACTAAGCACGTTGTCAACCTGGGTCGTTTCAGTCTCAAAAGTGTCCGCCATGTTTACGGTGGGAAAATCAAGACACTGAAGGTTGTGGGCAACATTGCGACAAAAGATCTCGCCACATGTCCCGTAAATTCTCATGACAATGCCACTGCTGAAATTCTGATTGTCGCTATATCTCAAGGGAGGCAGACTAATAGAGGCAAATTGCATTGATTGTCTGTTCTATGTAAATATTCTTCCCTCACCAACTGAAGGAATTAATTTGTTTACATAGATCGACCTTGCCATTAGTTTGTATTCAAGCGCCAAAATTACCAATAGAGAACAAAATTTCAATTTTCTTTAATTAACAAAACGGTAACATATAGTGGAATTAGAAACCCATGTTGTATTCTTTCGTTGTTGAAATATTCGTAAACTGGTTGCTTTTTCACTTCTTTTAATCGCAAATCGGGGGAACTATTGTTCGTCATGTAATATTGATGGTTAACTTTATTGGTATGTCATTCGGCCCCGTTTCGGTCTGGTTTCGGTGAGTTCCAGAAATAATGCTCTTAATTTTGCGATCTGGTGTGATTTACATTGCGAATTATTGTAAACGATGCATTTCATTAAATTTGTTTGCAATCCACAAAGATCATCGATAATTTCGAATAATCTGTGGGTTATTAGACTCATGCCTGCAAGTGTTTGTTGATCGAAGTTGTTGTCACCGGAAAGCCACATGCGTTGGTAAGGCGCTTGTTCAAAGTGCGAAAAATAATATTTTTTTCTGTCTATCCACCCCACTAGACCTCCTAATCACAAATAAAATATGACAGAAGTGGGAACATGAAATTTTTCTCTAGAAAATTATTTTATTAGTCGTTCCATAGAAATTCTCCACGAAAGTGAAGTATGGCAACACACACAAGGCACAATCGAGCTTCAAATTTTTGGGAACGGGTCAACTCGCTACAGGGTCAAGTCGCCACGGGTCAACTCCCACCAAAACTAATAATACAAGGTAGGTTTCTGACACAACATGAGTTTATTCATGATCCAAAACATGGCATTTAACACATTAAAAACACTGTTATACATTAACCACCTTATCAGATTTTTTCAATAATTGGACGAATATTTTATACTTTGAGCACTGTAAGTATTGGTCAATAGATACGACTTATTGGCGGAATTCAATTCCATAACTTCCTTTTGAGCCTGCATGTAGTCCTGGTAGGTGATTCCAGTGTCACACTTTTTCAACTTTGAAAACTCCTTTTTTTAGTTTCCAACCAATAACTTGAGCTGTAATTGGCAGAATCAAATACAATTTGTTGTGTAGGTTCAGCAACATAAAATGCAGGTCAAGTCAAATCAGGGTTTGATCCGACAATTTCTTCCAGAGTTATGTCCCTTTTTCAATTTTGAAAAATTCTATTTTTTTGTGGTGGGGGGGGGGGGGGGCGGTGTGGCCACGCAGTCTTTTATTTTCTATTATTGGGATTTGACGATACACTTTCAACAGGGTCATTTCATGTCAAGACAGTTTTACTTGTGGAAGAGGGCAGAACAGATATATCACTTGTATGGCTAATATTTCCAGGGGCGGTCAACCAGATTACTGATTAGTGCGGTGTGCCATACTTTTGAACTGTAAATAGTTCCCTGTGCAAAAATGGCTGGACCAGTGCATGCAGTGGTCCATCAAAAATTTAAGTAAACATACAATTGGATTTATTTTTTAAAAAGTTATGACTCAACTGTTGTTCTCTAGTGCACATAGAAAACATATTCTTCAATGTGAGATTCATATTTTAAGTTTTTGTGGCAGGAAGTTGACCGTGAGTTAGGGATTTTCAAAAGCATTTTTTTGGTGAGTAAATTCTTTTTTTAAAAATTTTTATCACATATTTGTAATCTATTAGGTAGGAAGCAACCATTCATGTATTAAATAACCATTACTATTGAAAAGTAATGAAAAAAACATCATGTTTTCGACCTGTCCACTCAAACTACAATCTTCAGTTTAGAATCACCTTAATTGACCGCGTGTTCCTATCGGATAAAAATTGGCGTGATTACCAGGTTAGGGCGAACAAGAATTTATACGCTGAAACTACACACTCACAAGCGAAAGCCACTCTACAAAAAGCCGACTGACTGGTTGTTCATTTGTGAAACTCTTTGGCTTAAGTAACGATTACTCATGCAAAGCATCCCAATTGTGGAAACTGTCTCCGTTGCTCAGCCTCGCGACCCCTTTCACTGCTCACTGATTGAGCATGAAGAAGCCAACAATGTATTTAACATGCAGATCAAAACAAATACGAATTGATGCTGACTGTCCCTCCATTGTTTTTCCATTTGTGGAACATAACATGGCATCTGTGTTTAATACATTTGTAGCATTACGTTAAGTTTCTCGCACACCTGTTAGTTCATCCGTACGCGTATATATGCACCATGACTAGCAACACGTCTAAATGAAAAGGACTCACTTAACAGGCATTAACAAACTCCATTTCCCTGGCATCTTTGACCAGGGTGTAAACACCAATTACACGTTGATCCAGCGTAAAAAGCATTGATCTAACACTTTAGTTGACTTTTGCAATAAAACATTCGCTCAGAATGTTTGTCTTACATGATTCATCTGTCACAAATACCCGGACTATTACCTGAATAGACATCATGTCTCCTGCTGACAAGTATAACCACATAGATGCTCCTAAAACAGTAATTTAACATTAGAACGATATTATCCTTGTTTGGGTAATGTTTATTATTTTATTACATGCCCATGCAGTCTCTCTTATGCAATACGGCGTGCAATACGGCTGTGCAATACGGAATTCCGTATTGCACACCAACCTGTCCCAACTCGGACTTTTTTATGCAATGCGACTGCATAAAGAGCATGGTGTTTTCCACCGTTGATAAAAAAGAAAATTAGGTCAGTAGGTGCTTTGGTCATGTAATAAATACAAAACCACATGTATGTTTCAATGAGTCGTTTTGTATTCAATTCGTCAGATGTGCGTAGAAAGAAAACGTCTCGACCTTCGGTCTCGACGTTTTCTTCCTACGCACATCTGACTCATTGAATACAAAACGACTCATTGAAACATACATGTAGTTTTGTCTATGTAATCACCATAAATAAGTAAATCGTAATCTATACTCTATTAATTTCACCGGGAGAAAATCAAGTATATTGACTCCACCCTACTGGATTCATTTACGAATGAATCATGACTGCTCGAAATCCACGAGGTGATAAAACAAATTGTTCAAGTGCTCTGCCGTTCATGGTAATTTTGCACGTGATCAAGTTGTTTCATCACCTCGTGGATTTCGAACAGCCATGATTCAATTCTTATGTTTATTCCCTTCATAAAACATAATTATTTTATGTAAGGATAGCATATCGAGTTGGTGAGGTACGTCCTAATAGTCCAACACCCCATGTCAATATGGTGTTGAAAACGTGTTTCCAACACCAGCATCGCGCTATCGGATACGACATATCCTTATCTACAAGGCACTGCCTCGACTAACAATAATTGTGTCGATGTGTATTCATAAAAAAGATACAAAACTACGTAACTTCTGATACAAAATAGCTCACACAAATTGTCAATATGGTGCGGCTTATTATTAGTGCCAAAAATACAACGCACATTGGAGTTGGGGAAACCGTCTGTTTATAGAACGTATACAAAAATTACAGAAAGTAAACATAGACGCTGGAAAATCAAATGTAGTGTGTAATATCAGTGCGCGATGTTCAAATGTCACATGATCAACTGGTATTCATGAGGTAAATCACATGATCAACTAGTATTTATGGGAAAATAACATCACCTGATAAAGCACTAACAATACAGTGTTCACTGAAGAAAATTTCAGTTATGGTGTAAACATATATGAAGCAACACACTCTTCAATATTTCAACGTACCTCAATTTCTGTTTTGGTTTTGTTTTATAGTAAAATTAAAGCCTAATCAATATAACTTCTGTTCCATTTGTCTAAATGTTAAGAAAAAGAACTTGGGAATGAATGCTGAAGGGGATTCAAAAGAAACTAACCATGTGAGGTCCCTTGTGCTCCTATCAGTGAGGGAGACGACCCATCCCATCCTCTCTAATTCTCCAAACTCGGACGCTTGGGCCATAATATAAAATGTTGGTGAGGTACGTCCTAATAGTCCAACACCCCATGTCAATATAGTGTTGAAAACGTATTTCCAACACCAGCATCGCGTTATCGGATACGACATATCCTAGTGCTATGTAATCGAAAAAGGTACATGTATACCTTTAGTCCTCTTACTTTGGTATCGAAGATTATTACGCCAGCTGAATAGAATAATCAATGGAAGGTCATAAGTAGTGACCGAGGACTGAACAATATAACCTGAATAATGGTCAACAGTGACCCGATATCAATTCAATGCACCGACACTGACGGTATATTATTTGTCAGAAGTCGCCATTTTGTTTTTATCGCAACAATCGAAACGTTAATTCCGTTTATTCGGCTAATGGGCATTTTTGAAAGTTTGTTTTCAATTCATAGCGTCGGATAGCAGGTAGTTTTGTAAAGACGCCAAAAAATGACGCAGTTAAAAAATCATTAATTTTATTGGCGATGAATGGAATGCCGGATTGCTTCCCTTGCTTTGATCCACTGCTCGTCTGCTTTCGTAAACAAATGAATGTCGGCAGGAAAATCTAACAGAAACGTGAAACCGTCTGCAGACACTTCGTAGACTGGCTTAATAAATATGTTACGAGACATTTACTTGGAGGATACGGTATCGCATGCACCTCATCGAGAACAATAGTAGGCAGAGTTAAAATCCACCCTAATATTGTTTTCACTTCGCCCCATGTGACGCCGAATCTGCCAACTAAACGTCCGGTAACTTACAGTATCGGTCACCAGATTACTTCTAAAAGGAGAGGCGGATCGTTCATAGTAGACAGAATACGTATAGACACACGCGCCAATCGTTTAATGCTATAATAAACAGGCACGGTGTTTTTGACGTTGAATAGGTATTTCTGCTAAATGCATGGGATGTGGTATGCCCCTTCTTGTCTTCCTCCGTACACACCTCGGTCTCCTCTAAAAATTAAGGATAAACCTTATGACTATATCATTATTATTGTGCTTAAATAAGACATACGGTAAGTTTTGATGATAGTAGAAAAATAAAATAGAACGCCTCAGTTACCAATATTGCTGAAATAACTTCAGTGACTGAGTGAGATACCAGATTCTGAATATCATCGGGTGGTGTGATCCACGCCATCCCCGAGCCACTGCAAATACTGATAACATCTTATTTCATTTATCCTGCAACTTATTCCAAGTAGTACTGCATTTATATATACATAGGTTGTTTATTAAATTTAGTTTCGTGTTTTGTTTACTCAATGTAAATTCAGATAAAAGGAAAGTCTATCAGAATCTATCTCTTTACGCACGTTACTACTCAAAGTTTTCTAAGCACCACATACTTGACACATCATTGTGAAATTTTTTTGTGACACATTTGCGATATTTTTGGTGGATATGATTGAGGAATGTATTGAGATGGTCCCCAGTGTTTACATTAGCTCTCTTGACAGGAAGACATTTCGTGACAGTCATGGAAAGCATTTACCCCTTGATTTCCATGATATTTTCGTGAACTGTCCACATGTGACAGGGTATTCAGTCTTCATTTCAACACAAACCCTTGTGATTTAATGATTGAACATGGAAAATGCAAATGTAAGAAGACATTTGTCTGAAGCAGAAATGTGGTGGGCTGTAGGGATGGTGGAACAATTGGCTACCTATCGTCAGGTTGGTGATGCCCTTGGCGTGCACCATACGGTGAGCACCAGAGCCTGGGCAAGATTTCAGCAGTGTGGTACACCAGTCAGGCGACGTGGTGGTGGCAGAGACAGGGCAACATCTGCAGCTGAAGTCCGGCTTTTGATCATTCAGGCCCGTAGGAACCGTTTTGACACAGTAACCCAGCTTCGCAATGACCTTCAGAATGCATCCGGGGTAAATGTTTCGACGCAGACTATCCGGGCAAGGTTGCACAAAGGTTTCTCCGATCGAGAAGACCATGTATTCACATTCAGGTGTCCCAGAACCACCGCCAGGCACGATATGAATGGACCATGAATCACGTTGGGTGAACCAGAGAAGATTGACGACCTGTCCCTTTTACAGATGAGTCAAGGTATTGCCTAGACAACACAGATAGGCGTTCTATGGTATGGAGAAGACCAGGAGAGCGATTCCATGCAGCCAACATTGCTGAGCATGACCGCTATGGCGGAGGGTCAATAATGGTATGTAGCGGCATCAGCTGGAGTGGACGTACAGAGCTCTGAGTCCTTGATCCCGGTACATTGACTACACGGCGGTATATTGATGAGATCCTGGATGCCCACGTCAGACTGTATGCAGGTGCAGTGGGTGATAGATTCATTCTGATGAACGATATTGCCCATCCTCATGTTGCGCATGCTGTCCGGGAGTACCGACAGAGGGAGGGGACTGAGCGTATGGATTCTCCAGCAAGATCCCCTGACCTCAATTCAATCGAACATGTCTGGAATGAGTTGCAGCTTGCAATTTCAGTCCGTTCAGTCCAACCAAGAAGTGTCCAGGTGTTGGTGCCATGCTGGCTCAAGAATGGAACAACATCCCACAAAGGACCATCTAGAACCTGATTGGGAGCATGAGAAGGCGTTGTCAAGCTGTAATTAACAATAATGGGTCTCATACTCGATATTGAACCCATATCAGTTCGCTCCGTCAACTTTTTGGCAAATTTGAAAAATTTCCTCTTTCTTCCAATAATATCCATTTTCCATGGTTATCGTATTCAAAAGCTAAAAATAATGTCAAACACAAACAAAATCTCAATTTCTGTGCTTAAATCATTAAAGATATAATGAAGTATAAAATATATACACTTTTCATAACAATATTTCAACTAAAACGTAAAACAGGTAGTTTGATATACTTGGTGCTTAGCAAACTTTGAGTAGTATATATTAGTTGATTGACTTGTGTTGTCTCCAAGTGAGAATCATGCAGGTTGGATAAGGTTCCCCGAGATACAGTGAATAAAGCTGTTGATTCGTGCTAATTTATGGACATTTTCGCAGCTATAAAACAAGAAGATCAAACACATTTAAAGACTACACATGTATTTGTTCATGACATGGCTACATAATGTTACATTACTGTTCATGTGTAGTGTCGTTGCTTGAGGAAATGTTCTCACTATTTGCAGATACATTTAACCTATATGCAAAAAAGAATTCATCTGATTATATCCTGTACTTTAAACATATTTTTATTTGCCATAACTATAAGCAAAAAGGGATAGGAGGACAAGTCCTTTCCACTTAGTAGAAACGTCCGCTCCTTTATCATGAATACAGAAAATGTTAAATGGCGAAACAAACAAGTTTTTGAAATTCATAAATGAAAATAAACTATCTGAAAAGGTTTATATATATGTGTGTGTATGTGTATAAATAAATATGTATATATAGCAGTAAATAAAGACAGAAAAAATAAGAAAGAAAGAAATACTGTTGCTGTCCCTTTTGCATTCTGTGTCTCTCTTGATTTGAATCAAATTAATATTCTAAGCCAAGGGCGGTTTGGGTGTTGTTCTGATTAGGAGGTGTTAAAATAATAATAATAATAATAATAATAATAATAATAATAATAATAATAATAAAATAATAATAATAATAATAATAATAATAATAATAATAATAATAATAATAATAATCTCTCCGCCTTCTGCGCTGCAGCTTAGGAACGTGTCTCATTAGATCCATGCTGGTTCACACAAGAGGTAGGGGAAATACCGCGTCAGCGCCTCAGGCCACAAACAGCGCAACCGTGACTATCATCGTGACAGTGCAATCTGTGTACAGAGGCGCTGGCTCAACGTCATCCTGATGACGCGTCCATTCCGTGACCCCTCCACGCGTACTCTGTATTGAAGTGGATACCTTCAGTCAGCATTGTTTTGCAAATATTACTAGATGGGAAACTCGTTGTCGAACCTCCCAGTGCTACAAATAAATTGTTGTACAGATTTAAAGATCAAAGGGTTAGTTTCGGTTTCTAACACCGGATCACCGTACAATATAATATCCACCGAATTCAAAGTAATATTAAGATTTGATAAATTACCAATAAAAGCGTTACGAGCGTTTGAATAAGAGGGGCAGCAAGGAAATAATGTTCTGTGTCCTCAACAACAGTTATACAATGTGGACAATACGGACATTCGGAGATGTAATTGAGGACTTATCATTTTTAAGATCACTACAGCCAGTTTAAATTCTACTGTGAATGATATTGTGTTTTCTAGCACCATGCTAGAAGTATACAATTGGTCCGCATACGAGGGTGATATGAGATTTTTGAATCCAGTAAGCGATGAGCAATTTGGTACTGATTGGGGTAAATTGTTCCACGTTTCCGTGCAAGACGGAAAGAATGATGATTTAAATAGCTCAGTTCGCATGCTGTAAGGGATGAAATTTGACGAATTGCGACGGTAAAAAGAAGACGTGTCGCAAACCCGTGGTGGTAGAAGTTCATAGAGAAAATCTGGCGCATAGTTGTGTACGATTTTGTAAAAGATACACATCTTTTGAAAGTGTTTTTTCGTTTCTAGATTATTCCACCCAACTTCTAACAAGAGGCGATCGCGTGATACTGATCGTGTTAGGCCCGATACGATTCAGGCGGCATCTCTGTATATATCCTGGAGGCGCTTCATTAAATGTTGCGGAGCATCGCACCAAACAGGACAACCGTACTCTAATATTGGTAGTACGAAAGCATTATACATCTTTATCCGCATCTGTCGGTTAAAAATGTGCTTCAATTTTCTCAACTGAGAAAGTCTTGCACAACCTTTTTTACAGATGTCATCAATATGGGCTTCCCAACTTAAGTTGGATTGGATAGATAACCCCAAATGTTTGTGGACAGCAACAAAATCTAGCGTTTCGCTGTTGAAAACAACATTTGGAAATATAACATCCCTGCTGAGTGCAAATAGTAAATAGTGTTTTTAGCATTAAATGTGATTAAATGTGTCAGCACATTTGTTAATTTTTTGGAGTTCAGTGTTCATTTTAGATTGAATTCTATGAGTATCAGATGATGACTCTGTCAGAAAGGTATCATCAGCGAACAGTCGAACAACAGACTCGAAAAAGGGCCAAGAACGGAACCTCGTGGGACTTCAGCTTCTATATTTCTATAATCCGATTTGCAACCGTTAATTTTCACCCTTTGCCTTCGGTCTGTAAGATAACTGTAAGATAACTATGAAACCATCGTAGGAGTGTACCAGAAACCCCATACTGCTTTAGTTTAAAAATTAGTCCATTGTGCCATACCCTATCAAAAGCCTTGGAAATATCACAGAAAACGCCACAGGTTTGCATGTTTTTGTATGTTGCGTTGTGATAGCCTTCTATTAATTGGAATACGGTACTATTGTTCGGTAAAAATCCAGACTGAAATTTATAAAAAAAAACTTGTTATTAAGGAAGTATTTTTGAATATCTTTAAAACAACTCGTTCCATGATGTATATCTCCTGTTTGGCAGAGATCTGTGAAACAAGGCATAATTGGTTGAATATCATAGCATGAATTAACAGTGCAAACATAGAATTATGCAATCATACCGGTGAAATAAATGTCATTTTCCAAAGAAGCCATTGGTAGGGGAATTCCTTAAAATATTTAAAATACAAAGACATTCAAGACCAGGTCTGTGTATTTTCAAATTTAGTTTTTTCAAGGTTCCAAGGGCTCATGGAAAATATGGGTAACGCTTGGATACATGACATGTTTATTACCGTGTCGCTTTGCATGACTGGACTCCTCGTCACAGAAATTAAAAACATATCAGACAAAAAGCTGAAGAAACTTGGCGACTCTCAGGTTATCTTCCTTATTGAATTTATATCTGCTTTCAGTTATGTGCATGTCCCCAACTTTCCTTTATTTGAATCTTTAGAATTATGCAGCAAAGTTGGCACGGGATGCGCTTTCTATCCTTTGGGGACGGCAAATGAAGGCGTGAGGGAGAAAGAGAGGGGAGACATACTGACGGACAGCGGACAGCCAAACACACACAGACAGGCAGACATTTCACTTGTGGAATTTTTTAAATATATTTTACATTAACTGTCACGAGGAACACTAAATCCCCTCATATTTTATTCCAGCAGCAAGACTCCCAAACGTTAATAAAAATCGACGAAGGTTAGACTCCTCTGCCAGACTTTCAAATACCGGCAAACATATCATTTATTTATTTATTTATTTATTTATTTATTTATTTATTTATTTGTTTATTGTGTTTAACGACCCCTTCGATAGCCAAGCTCACCTTGTGTTGGACAGTTTTCTGGGTGGAGAACCCCGCAGTATCCGGAGAGAACCATCGAGCAGTGGAGAGTAACTGTCAGACTCCCCAGCGTACTAACTCCACACAAGCAGGGTTAGCAATTGTTGCAGACAGGTGCACCATCGACTACAGTACGCTTTAATACACAACGTCACAATCCCCCCCCCCCCCCCCCCCACGTAGGCCATGTGGATTAAGAGCTTTGCACAAGGATACATCGCAGTTACCGCTGTGGACCTTTCGGTTTGCATTCCAATGCCGTAGCCACTGAGCCTACGGGCTTCGAACATATATCAGATTCAGACGGGGAACCGGGGCCGACGAAATTTAAGCAGGGCGTGTTAAATCATAAATTTGTCCAAAATATCACAACTGATGGTTTGTTCAATCTGTTTGCAAACCATTAGCAGTAATAATATCAAATTCACTAACACGCTTCTGAGATGGTGTATCAATGTATCTTACTCTAACCTGGTGAACTAACTATCGCAACAATGGAATACAAGTTCCTGTGAGACAATGGAGTTGGACGTGGATGGAATAGAGAAACTCATTTCCAAAGTGGGATTTTTATAGAATATTTGCTGTCTAGTGATACAATAATTGAATGTTCAACCATAACAAAAGAACTTCGCTTATACATCGGACAAAGTGTCTCCAGATGGGTTACTCAACACTGCCAGTTGGCACCATGGAAGATTTCCAGTATCTCACCATCTGGTTTATCACAAAATTCCATAAAGTGCGTACGACTTATCCCAAAAAGAGGGGGTGGGGAGGAGGCAGACATGATTACCGCAGACATTAATTTCGCATCTAACCAACTACTATAGCCATGCAGCAGTTTCCAGAGTAGCAAAAACAACAGTCCGGATTAACCATGTCAACTCCTGCTTCTTCGTCAGCTTACAGAGAGAGAAACAAACTGGCAGAATGTTGGCACAAATTGAGATCACTACTTCTACAACACATAACGCTGAAACAGAAGTATGGTACACCTGTCAGTAAAGAGGCAGTGACACATGAAATTGAGGGTAGATAATGGGTGGAGAAAATGTCGGAGACAGAAAACAAAAGCAGCAGAAAGCCGAGTAAGGTATCACAGAAGAAGTACAAGGAAGCAAAAATGAGGGATGGCATGTACTTTAATGTTTTTGACAAAGAGGATGTAGATCAAACAGCTGACAGAGACGATGCCTTCACGAATGTTCTCCAAATCTTAGGGTATTTCGTAGAATTACCCAAACATACCCGACAATTATTTTACTAGTTCGGATTCTTTCTGAATCCTCTGCCTTGCTGCTATCTGTGCAGTCATGTTAGTGTTTTTCTGTTTATCCAACCCTATTAGTTTGTTCTGGAGTATACTCCAGTGCAGTGGAAGTGCCATCAGTTGGAACGGGTTTCCTTATTTTTGCTATATGTGGATTTTCTGGTCAGTTCAGGCTAGCTTTAACCCTATTACGAGTACTCATGCTATTGTCTATTGTTTCAAACCGCATATGTTTTATTCCTCCAGATCGTCTAATCAGTTCACTATACTGCAACTAACTAACCAATCAAATCATTCTATTCATCTAATTACCAACCCACTGTCACATCATTCTCTAATAGAAAAGTTCCAAAGAATACGTCCAAGAATCCATCAGCAGGGGTAGTTATCTCTCGAGCAAATAAGCTATCGAGTAGTGACTCGAACAGGCTTCACTCGGACGTCTCGAATCACATCAATCATTTAGTTTACCAAAATAGAAATTATATTTGAGAAAAGGCCGTGCTGGTTAAATGCCAGTGTTTATCAGTTTGGCAGGAAACTCAGGAAAGTGAGTAGCGAATATATAGAAGGGTCTCCTCTAGCTTCCCTGGCTTGCGTTGGCCTACTGGAAAATCAGGTTTAAGAATTTGGGGGTTCACTGGGCAAGCATGAACGACCGGGTCTCCTTAACTAGGTCCAAGTCAGGTTGGGGTTTTGCTAGAAATCAAGATATCTGAGGAGTAGGTTGGTTAATTTTGTTACCTGACATATTACGGAGGACCATGCCTGGCGAGCTTGGTGCGAGGCTGATCAGTTGGGGCAGGGTCTGTCGGCAGCCAGATATGCTTTTGAAGTCCAGGTCAGTCAGTTGGAAGCGAAATGGGGAGATCCCGCCAACTGCCAGCTAAGTAAAGGCTGTTAACACCTTGAAGAAATTTTGAACGAGGAGTGAGAAGTGGACTAGAATAGCCAGGCTTTACCCCCCCCCCCCCCCCCCTCGCCCTCAGTGTGGTCAACAAGGTATCCTACATTATTTCGATTGAACCGCAAATATCCAGAGGGTTGGTATGGCAATACACGAGGTATTTTGCACTTAGGTATGGGGCAACTTGTATTTTCGAGTATACTTATTCATGTTTCGACATATTCTAGGCTCAGTTGAAATCCTAATTTCCGGAAATACCCCATTAAATTCGTGTTTTGGTGCTCAAAATCACGCATATTTACCATTCTTCTACATCATTCGCCAGTGAACGTACACCTTAGTGCCGGGCGCCGAGTCCCTTCCTGTGGAGAATACCTCAGAAACTGAGCACAGATAAGAATACGATATGAGGGTTGAGTGTAACCATAAGCCCCTCATCAGGTCACATTACATTTTCATCTCAATTTTACTTCGCGGAGTGTTCATTCGGCTGAATAAGGTGTATAATTCTACCAACCACAGGCGGACCTTATGAAAAAAGACATCAATTTTACTAACAACTGTGTTTTCGCCTCAACTGCAAGTTTATGACCCCTTCCCTGACCTCAGCATTATCTTGAATGAGTTAATCACTACTGGGTTTTGAAATCCCAATCATGCGGTATTTGGTAAGTCAGTGTCTAAGTACTGTTGATTACTGTTGCTTACTGAGCTGAATGGCACCTACCAATGCTTTTAAACATTAATAAACTCAACCAATATTTCTGAAAATCTGGAATTTGACCTCTGCTGACCTTGTAATTTGACCTTCAGTCTATATGATACTGATGGGTTTCATCTTTTTTGTCATTCAACATTAGATGGCACTCTCAGTTCTAAATAACGCGATAACTACGAATTTCCACGAATTTCATGCTTGTGACATTTGACCTCTCTTTGATCCTGAACAACATGTATGACCGTATATTGTTGTGACCCCCTCCAAGTATACTTACTGCGAGGCATACTGCTCTAGACTGTCACATGCGTGCCACTCAATTCGGCATTCGTGACAAATTTCATTCGCTCGGAATCTTGTGAACAAGCTACGCATTTAACCAACAATCATTCTGTCTCAACTGCTGTGTTATGACTCCTGACCTGACCTTTTTTGGACTTTGAATTACTTCAACTTTTCCGGATTCCAAAAGACCTGTCCTGTGATAGCTGATCAAACATTATCAAAATATTGCTTTCCACTGAGCAGGTCACCTACTAATGAGTTATTTCTGTGAAAATTCTAACCAACATTTCTGAAAATTCAATTTTGACCTCTGCCTGACCTTGGAATTTGCCCTTTAAATTATCTTCAATCTGTATGATACTGGCAGATGTCATCCACTAATGATATCCGAGAACTAAATATTTTCCCATAGGCCACCATTATAAAGTTCAGGTGAAAAAAAAATATGATCGCATAACTTGAATTTTAGCATTCAAATGTCTTTGTCAAGTATAGCCCTTCAGACAACTTTTTTCTGGACCGAAAACAGGGGGTCGTGCAACAAATAAGACAAAAAAAAAATGACACGAAGGGAAGTACCGAGAGGCGTGCACACATTTTTAGGGAATTCCCTACAAAAACACACAGAAAGTAAATTGTATTTGTTAGGACCAAAATCACCCTTTTTGTCAGTAATATTTAACAATAATGCAAGATGTCAATAGAATGTTTCAAACGTTTATTGAAACAAATTATTTTCCCACGGCTGTTTATTTTTAGAGAGTACATCATTTCCGAGTGCAACATTTCAAGGCGGGAGACATTTCTGCATTAGAATCCAACTTTTGGCTTCTGCTGAGTCAGAAACATGGGAAATTTGCTCTTTTAAGGAAAAATGTCCAAACTTTGTCAAATGGGCTTAAAAACTGTTATTGCCTCCAAAAGATTTTTCTAACCAGTTACCTAATAAATTAGCTGAGAAGGATGAGAATTTGAAGCTTTCTTTAGAAACTACCCTTATCCCAAAATAAGACTAAAATATGCATCAACACACAATATTTTGGGAAAAAGTCTGTCTCATTTAGCCATACTGCAAGCAAAACAGTGACCCAACCCCCACAAAACAATATGAATGTCAATTTTGTTTCAAAAACTGGGAATGCAGCTATATATTTCACCAATATAAAAGGACTCTGCCATTTTATCCTAACAACTAATGTCAAATTTGTCTTCAACCCACTGATGTGGTAAAATATAGCCCTGAATAGGACCCCCAGGTATGCCCCTTTTCATCTAAGTCCATGATATAATTCATAAATTAAATGATATTGACCCAAAACAAACCTACTGTGATATTAAATTTCCTATTGTGATAGTTGTTAAATCACATTCTGGCTTCTGAAGACATTTCACATTGTTTTTGATGATTTTTTCGCAATATTGCAAAGAAAAAGGCCTAGTTTTCTCAGTTAAGGCACCTAGAGTCATTGGTATGACACTGGCCAAACATAAAAGAGTGTTTTTTTCTAAAAGATGGTCAGTACCTGCTACTGTGGTGTCTCATAACATTGTTAAAATGCCTAAAACCATCAAATATTGATACTATAGTGCTATGCTTGTGCTGCAAGCACCCATAAGAGCCCTTTCACAAGTTTTGTTTTAATCCCGACAGACACCCATTCTGACAACATGAAGAGGAAGAGCCATGACTAGGTTGTCAAATAGAAAAAATAATTCACTGGACCATGAGTGCTGCTGTCTCAAAGTAAATCATAAGAAGCTGAAAGTGTATGATATTAACTGCAACCTCCTAAAACATGCTGTACAGTCTTTTCAACTGTTTATCGTTAGCAGAAGGGTTAAGTATGTATGGTATGGGGACTTGGCTTAAGGAGAGAGTAATATTTTACAACTGCCACTGCACATTTGTGCTTATCATGGGAACCATGACAGCACAAGTACTAGACTGCTTTTTTGGTAGATAAGCACAAATGCATTCATTCACATTTGTCATTTTATTGTGTAATTTTTTTCGACTGTAGCCCCTTCCCCTCCCCAAATTTGTGTTCCAAAATACTATTTCAATGAAGGAATTGTTTTCCAACATTCTAAAGAGCATAATATAGAAGAGAAAAACTTTTTCTAAATACCAGTGAATAGAAGTGCAGTATAGGTTTTCTGGCTGTGTTTGAATGGTGATTTTGGGAGGGGACTGGAAGACTGGAATCCTCCCTGCCCCTAGTCCTATGAGGTGGAACCATGGCTTAAATAAATGTGTTAATAGGATAAGATAGGCTATTAGTTAGCAGCTGCCGGGTATTATAGTGTGCTCCTGTGAAATACACTTGCTCAAAATATGAATTTGCAAGCATTGACAACCTTAGTTTTGGCAATATATAGCCTTTATTGCTGACTGTGACAAAAATGTAACTTTTCAAAACAATAAAACAGTTGTGTAAGGTGTGTAGTCCCCCGATAAACATTTAAATGTGAAATAATCTCCCAAAATAATAGCAGAATCTGGTTTGAAAGCCACAAAACATATTTCTTATAGGTATCACAGAACTAAATATTTTCCCAAAGGCCACCATTATAACGTTCAGGCGAAAAAATATATGATCGCATAACTTTAATTTTGGCACTCAAATATCTTTGTCAAGTATAGCCCTTCAGACAACTTTTTTCTATCCCGAAAACAGGGAGTCATGAAATACGAGAGAAAAAGTGACACGAAGGGAAGTACCGGTCACATGCATATATATATATTTTTCAGGGAATTCCGTGCAAAAACACACAAACAGTAAATTGTATTTTTTCTTCCAAAAGTCATCAAATAACCCTATTTTAACCGGAATATTCAACAATAATGCAAGATGTTAATATATTTCCCCAAGGTCGTTTATTTTTAGAGATTGCATCATTTCCGAGTGCACCATTTCACTGCGGTAACTCTAATTCAAATATTTAGTTCAGCGATACCTATAGTTCCCTCAAACTTGGATACCCCTCCCCCCCCCCCCCCCACAGTTCTCAACAATACAAGAATCCATTTTCCAGAATATAAAGCTGGAAATTTTCATAAAATTTCAGTATTGTGACCTTTGGCCCCTGTTCGTCCTTGAACTGTGACCTGGTATCGTGTTACCCCTCCAAAAATACTTATCTTGCTGCATACTACCCTGTGCTCAATTTCATCCGCAATTCATAAAAGTGTTTTTTTTTTCGACATAACAGGCTGTACAACACATGTATAAGTACGAAGTCACTGCATTCGTCATAAACGCTTATCTGTCCCGAGTTTATTTCGTATATACAGTTCAGTAGCTGCATTTACCTAAAGAATCGGCCGCATCCGCCCGCGTAATTTATAAATTGAGCAGTTTAAAAAAAGATTATTTTCAAAAAATTTCAACAAAACCATATCATGAGACCCCTCATTGGAAACGAGTTCGTGGGTCACATGATATGGTTTTGTTGATTGTTTTGGAAAAATTGAACAAATAATATTTAAAATATTAAATTTTGATATCTAGTGCATGGGTAAAGAGAATGATAGAAGGTTCACTTCTTTTTGTCAGGCCAGTATTGATTCATCATCAGGTGTCTGATGATTACTTTCATAATTATAATATTATTATCCCTGGTAGGTGAGGGTGTGAGATGGGGAATTCTCTCTCCACTTTCGATGCAAGATATGCGTGCCTCATGTGAGAAGGCTATGTGAGATATCTATCATGACCCACGTGACCGTATCTTATGTTTCGTTGGTGTTCAAAGTATTGTTTGTTGTATTTAATGTTAATAATGGCAGTGTATTGTACACAGATTGTTCAATTTCTTAACTTAATTCCTATCGTTACAGCGTCCATCTATCGATAGATGCACGCGCACAGCCGTCGTCGTCGGAATGTTAGATTAAACATATTTTTATTTGCCAATTGACAATGCAAATCAGGATTGGAGGACAAGTGCTTACCACCTAGAAGCCCCCCCCGTTCCTGTACAATGACTAGCAATTTACATAATAACACTTTGGCCAGCCGCTGATTTGTCGCGGTTCTCGGACGAGAAGGCCATGGTTACCCCTGTACTCCCAACTGCCTCCCTATTCCCACGCTTCTCCTCTCCTCCCAACACTCGGAGACGAACTGCTTGATGATATCCCTTGTCCCGTTCTTCCCAATCTCTCCGATTAGCATATTAACCCTCTCCTTTGAGTCTCCCCCTAACCACATGTCCTTCATTCTCCCATCCCACTTCCCCATTATACTCCCAGTGAATCTCATTCTTTTAGACTGATACTTTGGGCATTCTAGAAGAAAGTGTTCCAGGGTGTCCAAGTTACACATCTGGCACTCCCTTTCACCGTCTTTACCATTTTTTCCCCTCAGCTCCAGGGATCGCGACCTCAGCTTGAACAACAGTGACCCCCCCAAAGGTGCCATCAAGGTACTCTTCAAAACCTGGCTTCTCTTTATCACGCAGGCCACCCAAAGACCTCTTTGATTTGACCCCCTCTCGCCAATTACGGTTACAATCCTCCATGATCCTTTCTCTGAAGATTTTTTTACCCTGGTTTGCCCCAACGTCCAGGTCCGAGATCTCCAATGAGTAGTTCTCTACTAGCTCCCTCACTTGGACCATCCACCCCGTTTTGATATTTGAGTTGAAAATTCTCAGGAACATTACTTTACACCATCGGCTGTCGGGGAGATTTATCAAATAATTAAGATAACCGAGCTTCAACAGGTCTATCCTGTCCTTGATCCTCATCCACCAAGCTCACCCCTGATTGCTTCTAGCGCTGCGGCATTACTCGACCCCGTTATCCATCAGCCTGCATCGTTCTGCAGGATTTCCAAGCTCTTTACGGCCGTCTGGTTTAGGGGTACCACTTCCGTGCCGTATGTTATACTTGGCAGCCCCATCCCCACGAAAACCTTATTGAAACTATTTCTCCCTATAAGTTTCATTTGGTTAAGGATTCGCTTCCCCTTCAGAATCAATTTATTTGTGTGGTTCCGATAGATGCCTCTTCCTGTAATGTTTATATTTACCCCCAAATACTCGTAATCACCTGTCTCTCCCACACTGAGAAGTTTGCTGCTTCCTTCCGGAATGCAGAACTCACCCACTCTCTACCTTCGAGTGGGGTCCACTTTGCGGCCCACAGGTATAACTTTGCTCTTGCTTTCATTAAGTTCGAGTCTCCATTTGCTCCCATATTTTCCAACAATTCCCAGCATTTTCGTTAGCCCTCTTCGCTTTCTGACACTAGAACCATATCAAAGTCCCCAACTGCTACCCCCTCCTCGCTACACAGGAGTTCATCTCCTAAACCTTTGATGTACAATGCAAACAGGATTGGCGAAAGGATACACCCCTGTTTTAGGCCTATCTCCATAGACACACGTTTCGTTGTAATGTTTCCCAGGCTAAGTTCACTCTGTACATCTTTATATAATGCTTTCATGATTCCAACAAACTCGCCTCCTAAGCCCATAGCCTCCAGTTTGCGCCACATACCTTCCCTCCATACTCTATCGTATGCCTTCTTGATATCCAAAAAGGCCATAAACATCTTTTTCTTTTTTGCTTTCGCGGATTCAATCATTTGGGATAGTGTGAAAAGATGGTCAGTAACTCCCCTTCCCTTCCTGAAGCCATTCTGGATTTCTCCCAAAAAACCCTTCTCCTCAATCACCTCCTCTAGTCTCCCATACAGGACTTTACAGAAAACCTTTCCAATGTTGCTACTGACAGAGATCCCTCGATTGTTATCCAAAACGTCTTTTTCACCCTTTTTGTGAATAAATGTCACTTTACTTTCTCTCCACTCCTTTGGGACCTCTTCATTTTCTATGGCTAGATTGAATAGGGCAGTTAGGCTTTCCACGAGTTCCTCTCCCCCTTTTTTGATAAACTCGTTAGGAATTTCATCCACTCCTCCCGCTTTTCCATCCCTTAATTTTGATATCACCTTTCGCACCTCCTCCGTTTTAATTTCGCTGCACACGAAGCTCGATAGGTTTTCCTCGACCTGATTCGGACACTCTGGTGGGCTCCCCATGCCCCATCGCTTATCGTTTAC
The DNA here is from genome assembly GCA_031216915.1 of Pictodentalium vernedei. NCBI lineage: Eukaryota > Metazoa > Mollusca > Scaphopoda > Dentaliida > Dentaliidae > Pictodentalium > Pictodentalium vernedei. Next base: position 335,911,845 of record CM062295.1, read on the forward strand.
CTTTTCCCAGTGCTTGACTAGTTCTGATGCGACTTGATCTTGCTCGTCTGTAACTCTGCCATCTACTTTAATACTCTGTGGGTTACTTCCTTTGTTACGTTTATTCACCCATTTCCAAAATACGTTCGAACTCGACCCCCTTGTCGTTCTTATCGTCCTAATAAGACTGCTATTTCGTACTCTCCGATTATCGTCTTTAATCTTATTTACTTTATTTCGTGCTTGGTGGTATTCTTCCTTAGCAACTGTGGCCTCGTTGCTTTCCGCCCCCTTAAGTTTTCTACTTCTCCTGCATGCAGCACATTTAGCTTTTCTTCCCTTACAATATGGCAGAACGTATTCCATAAATAACAGAATCTAACAAAATCTAAATATTATAAACATTATAGACAAACACAAATTAAACTGAGAGAGAGAGAGGGGGGGGGGGTGAATGAGAGAAGAGATAAAAAAAATAAATAGTATAGAAAGAAAAAAGAAAACATGAAATACAACATTAGATTCAGTGATGATGCCCTCCACCCACCCATTTGCATTCTATAGTATCTTGGTCCGTAATGGGAGACTAAATTAACATCTTGGTTACTGCCACTAAGCATAGGTTTTCACTTCTGGGGATGTTCACACAACAGTTTCGAACTCCATTGCGTGGCCAAACCCTTCATAACCTAACTTTCGCCATGGGTACACTATTACAGTGGGAGTTTCAGGTCCCTCCGCGATAGCATACCCATGGCGGAAGTCAGATTATTTCTATTATATCCTAGAGGGCACAATTCTGTAGAGAACATACTAATTATGAGGATGTAGATCGAATCTGTGTGAGTCACGAATGAATTTTTGAACAGATAAAAAATAGATATATTACTACTTTGGGGGTAATGACGGGCTTCCATACAATACTAAATCAGTTGAATTTCAGTTGGCTGTGAATTTTGACAAATCACCAATGAGGGTATTGTGAATATCAAAATTCAAGGAACATACGAAGAAATAGTGTTCTGCGTCCTCAACACCGTCGTTACATGAACAAAATGGAGTATCGAATATGAAATTATTGAATTTGTCACAATTGAGGTCACTACAACCAGTTCGTAGTTTTGCGTGGATGATGTTGTATTTTCTTGTTCCGGTTGAGAAGTATGACGGAGGCTTATACAAAGGTGGTAAAATGGATTTCTTGAATTCCGCAAGCGATATACTATTTTGTACCGTCTCCGGTAGGGTATTCCAAATTTGGACGCACGGAAGGAAAAATGAACATTTGAACAGCTCTGTTCGACAGGAAAAGGGAACAAAATTATACGAATTTCGTACATTATATTGGGATGCATCAGAAACACGTAGTGGTATCAGGTCTTGGATCTTTAACTCCTGTCTTGCTGGCGTTGGTATTTAATTTCGTGGTATATACCTGTGGTATTGCCGAGTGTCTGTGCCAAATATCTTGTCCCGAGGGTGAGATTTCCCCATCTCACACCGCCCCCATAAGTGATAATTTCTCTCCCTCCCCTCCCCCATAAAATAAGCTTGACGTCATCAAAAGTGCTTCAGGTTAGCGTGCAGCAAAATCGAACAATTTGTTGTCCATTTCTAAAAAAATCTAATTTGCTTAACGGAAACAGCGCACAAAAGTTCTGTATATACCACAGGTATATACCACGAACTTAAATCCAAACGCCGGCAAGACGAGGGTTAAATATCTGTAGCGAAATGAACATTGACACATTCCGATGATGTCATATTATGAATTATGCAATGTCTTCGCATAACTTTTCGACAGGAATGTCGTGCTAATCGCTTCACGCATAATGGCGTTCATCCAAAAAATCATATAAAAGTGTCATCTGTCCTTTGGTTTTGCGGTCAGTGCTTTTGTTTCTATTTTCTGCGACAAACGTTCGTCAGCTAATATTTCCGAAACGTGACACCATGTTGTTTGTTTACAGAAGAACTTGCGATGGTTGAAAAGTCCTGCGCTCATTAAATATGCTAATAAGCCAATATTGTTGGTCACGTGGATGGGGTGATATAGCTGTCACGTGGTTGGGGTGAGACATGCATATCTGTCCCAGCCGTCTCACGCGACTTTATATATGTCTCAGTACCTTAGTGATCTGAGAAAGATATCTACCTCACATGGCCTTCTCACATGAGACACGCATATCTTGCAAAGGAAGTGGTGGAGAAATAGAGGATACCTACTGTTTTTGAGTGAGTATCGGAATTATCTCATGAGTGGCTGCAAAGGAATATTAGTTTTCACGAGCGGCTGAAAGCCGCGAGTGAAAAATTAAATTCCTTTGCAGCCACTCAAAAACAGTAGGTATTCTTTTTATTATATGCTTTGCGTTGTTTTTGTTGCGATTAAAAGAGGTAATGTGGTGTTTTCATTGCAATCAAAAACCTGAGGTGGAGAAAATGATGACAGTGTCAACAAAAATCAGTTGACGCAGCTGACCCATTTGCTTACTGGCCCCGATTTCAAAATCAAACTACCACACAACAAAATAGTTCCACATAAATCCCCTTAGAAAATGGCTCTTTTGTCAGTTTCGCACACAAAATCAATGAACGCGTGTGAAAGTGGTTTATAACATCCCCCCCCCCCCCCCCCCCAAAAAACAATGGGTGGCACATTTATTCAAAAGTCATAACAAAAGTGCACTGCGCAGATGCACACAAACATGACACAGTTCACAAAATGTTCAATGAAGGACGAAGGAGGATTTTTCAAATGTTCAAATTGTTTTTAGCATATTTGTCAATCACTGTCACTGTCACTGTCGATGAGTCGGATTTTCTTGTACTTCCTTTTTGGACTATTCGCAACACTAACTTTGTTACTTTGAGACGAGCTAAAATTCACATTTACCGGTGCTGCGTGTATTGGACATATAAAAAGTACGTTCGTCGGCGGAGTAATTTTATTCTAATTTTCTTGCGTGATTCGATTAATCTACAGAGGGATATTTCCTTATATCTATCGTGACGATAGATATAGAAAAATATTGGTTAAAAATTTCTAGCTATCTTTTAAAAAAGCATATAATAAATGATTATTTTCGATATTGTTCATCAGTATGTTTAAATTCGGAGGAAAAACATATGGGAGCAAGGACTGTGATAATTAAACTAAACTTTTTCAGTACTCATGTGATATTCTCGTCAATGTCCACGTAGTGACGTTGTCAAGGGTAGCCTAGGGCCCTGCGAATTACACATTTTGATTGAAATCTAATCTAGAATCGAATCGAGTCTATTATTCGAAATCGAATCGAACTTCGAATCGAATATAGGCCCCTTTACGTCCGGACTGATAAAATATTCCAACACCATCATCAAGGCATGCCTTTCTCGAAGGCATGCCTTAATGATGTAGTTGAAAGATTACCCAGTGAGGATTTTTGTTCAAAAACAGAAACGAGTGCCAGAATTTTGTATTGTTTGTGCACTGAAGCTGCTTGCAGCCGTGGGCTCATGGTCGATATTGCTTGAGAACTTTAGATTTTCTTTCAACAGTGATAATGACTAGTGAAATTGGAATTAGCACTGTTAAAGGCAACCGTGTAATACAGTGGGAATGACACACAGTCTTTATTTTAACCCTTTACCCAACGTAACGGCCAAAACCGGCCAGCGCTATTCTCAAAAATAGCCAATTAATTTTCATTATTTTTTCATTTTTTGTCTCAAAAACATAGGTTATGACCCCTCGTTGGAACGAGCTCGTTCCAACGAGGGGTCATAACCTATGTTTTTGAGACAAAAAATGAAAAAAATTAGTTTTTCAAGAATTTTTTTTACAAGTGTCGTCTGCTTTTCATGTTAGGTAAAGGGTTAAGTATTATTTATGTACAATTTCTCTCTCAGCTTTGCGTTTTGTAAGACGATTAAGATGACTGATACCAAGCGAAATTCCAGTAAAAAGATTCGAAGGAAAACGAATTGGACAACCAATTCGAATCAAACCGTATACCAACTAATGTTTCGAAATTGAATCGAATTGAATCTTGCAGCTTCGCAGGGCCCAAGTGTAGCCGCCATTGGAACAGAGAAAAGAAGAGTAAAAACTATCTTTGCTCTGTTACAATGCTCCGACTGACTGTTGTGACACTGAAATTACATTTTCCACAGACAAAACACGTCATGGTAACTCTAGAGAGTAAGACCCTGCCAACATCCACGTCATTAATTATTAGCATTAAAGCAAAGTGGCATGTCTTATTGGTGCAATACGATTAAGCTGGGCACAGCAAGAGCTGCATCTCAACAATCTCCTATAAAATCGCCGTGTCTTGTCCGTGTTACTGTTTCAGAACACAATTGAGCAACCTCAAATGAGTATATCCCTCAGCTGTCGGAGCAAACTTCGCGACCGGAATGTACCTAGTATTTGGGGTCAACATCGATGATTGATTAACCGATAGGGTTAATGGGCGTGCGGCTTGGATTTTAAACCCAGATTCAGAGCATTGCTCTTTGATGACTAAGAATATTTTCATACACGTTGATATTATAGAACCAATCAGAGCTATCAATCATTTTTAACGAACCTCAATATTATAGGCATTTTATGTTCTAAACCAAACCATATCAACCCTGATTGAAAGTAGCTTATCGCTCGCGCACAAATCAGGTGTCTTACGCTATAGCTTGATAAAAAATGAAATTGCTAAGATTTAAATGGCAACATTGTGTATAAATACAACGTCAGATTCGATTGATATACTAGATGAAAGAATAATGGAAAGGGCTTATAAAATAATGATCCATTAGTGCCCCTGAGAATATGGATTCATAACTGGCCTCGACTAGTGTTTCACTTCTGCTTAAGTGTAGGAGCTCATTGATTAGATAACCGGGCCCTCAATAGAGTCGCCCTGTGCTCATATGAGCCGTGTGTCGTGTATTTGTACGAAAGCTTTCACCCACTTTTTTCTCTTGTGATAACTCAGCTGAACTCTGTGCAGAGGCGTGTGGCCGCCTTGTCAACTGGACAATCTCATTCCCACAAATCCTTGCCTTCGATCGATTGTTATCGTCCGGTTCCTCTAATTTAAATATGAACAACCTCTCAGGCCACCAGTCCAATTCTGTTAGGAATTCAACGCTGTTGAGGACTATTTGTTAACCAACTTACCAACTTTTTGTGGCGTTACCATTGATGTAAAGTGATATCCATTTGCTCATGAAGGCATATAGATATTCACTGTGTTTCAGTTATAGATATTCCATTCAATAGGTGTTACAAATTGCAGCTATCAAAATATTAACACAATTGGAGAAACTTCGCGATGTAACCCTAAAACTACTGCTGTGAAAAGTCACCATTCATAATTGTTCAATAAATAAACATCTCTGATGGTATTGGTAAAATTCTGTCAAATCAAGTCTCTATTTGGAAACATTTCTTGCGTTGGTTCGCTTTTCCGCCAACTGATATATTCCAGACAAGTGAATCGAAACATAGGCGATTGACTATTTAAAGACTAAACAAGCTCCAGCTTGTGTCGATTTCCTTGTGGAGTTTTACAGGCGGCTTGAGAGCGTGTATATGAAAAAGTGTGCTGAAAGCGACTTTAACCCATTTACAACAACGCCCACTTTACCCATATATGCAGAACCTCTCTGTACGCCTGTATGCGAGGAAGTTTATTAAAATGTATGACATACTTGAAACTCTATCATTTGATTAATTGTTGGAAAGGGCTCTCTAATCAGATGGTAGGTTTGATCTGCGCATACCAGAACGTACAGATTATCATCATAAAATAGGTGGCAATAGTCGCATTCCACAGCGTAAGTGTTAATCTTATATAACGTACCAAATGAAAAACCAAACAAAAAGCTCGCAGATAACCATTTTAGTAGTACAACAGAAAACGGGTCTACCTTACTCTTCAGTGTGATCCTAAAATACTATCATTTATATCCTTAAACACACATTTCTTACTTATTATTCTTTAAAAAAGTTAAGGGAAAGTAATTTTGAAATTGTATCTGTTTGTTTTTTTTAAGCAAAAGATCTGAGGATAAGAAATAAAAAATGGGTTGCTTGCACTGTCTTCACATTTGCTACCCGTCTACTGTTTTATAATTGGAAGCCACCGCGGAGACGCTTTCGGCTTAACGTCTAATCCACACGCCATGTTAAGTAAACTATGTATCACTTTGGAAATGTTTTTGGAAATAAATATTATATATATACATATATATATATATTATCACCACTATGTTTATGTACAAAAGTTGTACCAAAGTCAAGCTCATGTTTCTAAAGCCATGTCGCAACAAATTGAAGACGAGTCGAGATTGAGCCTTAGGAACAAGAACGAGACTATGACACAACATTTTGCACATAAACGTAATGGTGATGTTAGAATTATCATACAATTCTCAACTGTACTAATTTGGTTAACACATTACTTAACGAATCGATCGCATCCTCCCACGTACTTTACAAATTGAGAAGTTTAAAAAACATTATTTTGCAAAAGAATTTCAACAAAATTATATCATGTGAACCCCTCATTGGAACGCGCTCGTTCCAATGAGGCGGTCTCATTATATGGTTTTGTTGAAATTTATGGAAAATCTTTTACCAAAATTAAATAAAATACTAAATTGTGATGCAGTGTGCATTGGGTAACTAGCATTTTTATTTCAAATTTAATTTTCCGACTCCTAAAATTGCTTGACGTTTGGATTGAAACTGTCTGTGGCCGTCTTGAACATTTGCGATCCTCGAATAGACTTATCGAGGGTGTACAAGTTCAACAGTCCCGAAAGACTGTGCGCTTTAACTCTTTACCCAACGTAACGGTCAAAAACGGAAAGCGCTATTCTCAAAAATCGCCAATTAATTTTCATTATTTTTTCATTTTTTATCTCAAAAACATAGGTTATTACCCCTCATTGGAACAAGCCCATCGAGCACGTTCCAATGAGGGGTCATAGCAAAATGAAAAAAATAGTTATTAAAGAAATATTTTTGGCAAATGTCGTCTGCTTTTCAAATTAGGTAAAGGGTTAACAGTGTATAGTTGTTCCAGATTGAATGCTTCAGCGATTCAGTTACAAAATCATAAAGGTAATGTTGTTCGATAATTAAAAAATTATATTTTTGAAAAGTATTGTTTTTTCTTTTCTCGTATATAGAAACGTACAAGGCCCATCGCAAAAGCGTATCGAAAGCTCGCAATGTTCTATAAATAGTAACGTAAACAAATCGTAACCATGCACGCGCTTCTATTATGCAGTTGCAAGATACAGACTATATATCCGGGGCCGCTGATATATGCTGCATTCAAGTAATTACCGATCAAATACATACTTATGGTAAGATAAAAACTAAACTACCGTACAAACTACTCACCGAGGAACATCGGCATTGAATGATGAAGTGATATATTTCGCAGCGTTATGGTCCATCAAATTCTCTATTTTTAACAGAGTCTGGTTTTGTTTTATGCAAGTCGTGTATGCGTCATTCCATGTTGCTGGTTGTCTTATCCAAGAGAAAGCCTTCCCCTTTCTGTACACCCTTTCGCCCTCCTGGAACGATGCTGCAAATATTGAAAAATTGCAGTGACTCTACTACATTAAAAGAATTGACTCATTTGTCCATAAAAACGAAAAAGGGAGATTAATTCTGATTTGCACAAAATATGTACTTACCACATAAATGAAAGATGACGGTGCAAACAAAAGCCGTTATTATCTCCATCTTTAAACTAAAAAGAAACAGAAAAACAATGAGTATGCATTAATAAAGGAAGCACATTTTCCCCTACAAAAAAACAGAAGAGATGTAAAACTAAGTTATAGCCTTCCTTATATCACCGCCGCTTGTCAATGTATTAACACTGATGTTAAACAGTTAAAAATGTAGATGAAAGGAATAATTGTAGACTTTCTGTAAATGATATGACATTCACACTAAAATTAGAAACTTGGGCTTAAAAAACGTTAGGCGTGATATCTCTCTCAATTCCCCTTTGATTTCCTGAGAAGAATTGTTAAACGTCAAACGCAGTGATGGCCGATAGTAAATTGATGAGCATTGGCTCACTGAAACAGATATGCACACATTTTTGCGAAACAAGAGGGCTAATCGTTTAGGAAGGAGCAACGGAATAAACTCCAATTTGGGAAGAAGGGTCAGTTATACTTCACACTTTTGACCCGGAGAGGCCTTATTGTCGGACCAGCAACATGATACGTCATAATTTCATTAAGTAGGACGGGTGCTAAGTGCATGAGTGGAGTAAGCCAGTCAATATTATCACCGTGCAGCCCTAATGCTGCACGCTGAAAATATTAATTGGTCTACCCACGAATATTGAATATGGACTCTTGCTGCAATTGAACTGACATGGAAGATACCAACACAGTTCAACGGGTTAACACTACAGCCATATAGGCAGTGGGATTAAATTATTACTGGGCCTCCATGCAAATACAAAATTGATTCCCATACCATTCAATACGCCAGAGTTCAAAGTGTTTTAATAAATTGTGAGACACAAGGAAGTTGTAATGTTAAATCTCTCCACTTGCCTGAAAGAAATTGTTATCAAACTTTCATTCTTAGACCTAAACTTGAAAAATATTGATAATAGTTCTCAAATATCACATTACATGTGTAGTCCTAATCTAGTTTCCATTATAACATGTATTTTTCTGAGTAATTTATTGGTGCAACCTCATCCCTACTTATCTAGTCGTGAAAATCGACTTTCGATAAAGTTATCTCCCCTGAAATTATTAGTCGGGCGAAGAAGGTCCAATTAAGAAGCACGTAATTGATGAGAAAACCTCTGAGAAAATAAAGCAAAGTTTCCTTTTGTTGTTAATTATTTTTTTTTTTTTACTTTCTCTGAGCTGGCTGTTATTTTCGTTTACTAAACGTTCAGCGCGTGGTTAACACTACCTCACCACGGGTGGTGAACATTTGGCACACCAAGCTACTTTGGGCATATTTTATTTATACCATGATCGTCAGATTATTAATAGTCGCTATTATGTTTTCGCGATTTTACTGAGCAGCAGCCGTACATGTGTGCGAATTAGTGTTTGTTTACATGAGCATCGGTGAGCGGTACATCCGCTGTCAGTTTTATCACCGAAACGAAACAGAAAAAGAAACAGGGCCTTTTTTCATTTTAATAACATAATAACGTACTATTTCGAGTAATGGATGCTTTATTAACATGAGGCAATGAATGCTTGTTTATTTTTGGTGTTTTATGGGGTGAACTCATTTTAAAAAGTAATAAATAATTGCCACTTTTATTTCACTCTTTGTGAGGCGACATGCGATAAATTTAGACAAGTTCGCATTCAGGTCGATGTCACCATAGGTCAGCTTGGATGTAGTTCCACTTTAGGTGTAAATTTTAACTATATAAATCCCCTTGCTGGCGTGTTCACAACGGTTGGTGTGTAAAGCTAAAATTTATGTCATATGCTTTTCATATGTAGTAGAATATGTAATCATGGTATAAATGTACTTCCCATACTTTAGTGTAAAATCTACTGACAACAGTTACTTTGGAAAATTAAGGCGAACTAACATTCCTGTTGTTCTCTTCCAATGACGAATATTGTCAGCAATGTTTACACGAAATTCTTCTCTTAAATTCCATCTTGATCGCTTTCCTGCTGCCGCTCATCAAACTCAGCATTACCTTTTTCAGTACTACATCTACTGCGAAAAAATAACTATATTGTTTTATTGCACTCCTGTTCTGTGAAATCCCCATCTACACCAACACTAAACCATGCGGAAAATGAAAATCCGTAAAATTCGTTTCGCAAACAGTCAAGTGCCGAACGGAAATCGTTGACAGACCATTGTTTGGACGATCACGCCATCTGTCAAAACTTAACATAGCCCACCCTACTTGGAATTTCCGTCAGACCTACAATAACGGAAGCCGTGCAGTTTAAACGAAGCGATTGCGTTCTAATAAGCTATCGCAAAGAAAATAAACTAAACTAGATTTTTCGATTTCAAGAAATCGAGAGATTCGCCTATTTTGCTTGTTTTTTGAGGCACCGGCAAAATCGGCTTGCTTATGTCGTTGGGAAGTATTTCAGGCTATTCAGTTCGAAACCTAAAGAAAACTGTGTCTACAGTGTCTAACAATTCTTCTGATATTACTGTTGGTGACACAAACATAAATGGTGTAGGGTTAATGCCTAAGTCAAGAGTAAATTGCAAAAGTCTCTGTACACATGTATGGTCCCATGTCAGCTCAGTAGTATATTATAGATACCCATAAGCAAATGATTTTCCGATATTCCATTCAAAATGATAGTCAAAGGCAAAGAATATGAGGGTACTTCACTCCAAAGCCCCAAAGCTGTCTGAGGGTTAAAACTTTGGACACGACATATAACAACAATATTCTCATAGGATAAATGCCCTATCCTCTCAAAGTCTACGCTTTAAGAAAATATGGCCCCAGTGCTCAGAAATCGCATGTGAACGTTAGTTAATTTTTGCCACGAATGTGCTTTGTTCGGCCTTTGTGACAAAAAGAGGTTAATGCGGGGGATACCGCCTATGTTCCAAGATGCGTTACGTTATTGTGCAGATATTAGGAGAATTTTAGACCAATCCCTCTGAGGGTTTATGAGAATTATGCTAAACGGGCTCATTTTTGATAGATTGTAGCATTCCGATGGTACCTGTATGGGAACTCTCAATCTGCAAATGATTAAACCTTTCATAGCAACATATTGATAAACGTTGACATACTCTGATTGCTGTACACAGGCATATAAAACATTCGGCGCTAAACCAGTTAGGATTGGAGACAATTTTCACTTCAACTGACCAAATTCCCCCAAAACGACATTTTTTTTTCACGGTACCTACCATTATGCAACCAGAACGGGCACTGGATTAAACATTACACTGGATATAAAACAATAGTTGTCATACTTTAACTGCCGCATGCGGCCACAGAAAGCATTCAACGCTCAATCAATTAAAAATGGGGGAAATTGTCACTTGAACATATCAAATTCTGAAAACATGAGTTTTTTTTCTGGATGGCACCAATCTTTATGCAGCCATAATGGGCATAGGGTTAAACTTTACAACAAAACTTACATTAGCAAATATGCTCGGTAGGTAACTGAAAAACGGACATGCAAATCATTTTTTGATATTCTATTCAAACGTTGCAGAAAAGTAAACTCAGCATGAGCCGATTTCATGGAGAAGTTGAGGGTACTCCAGTTCAAGACCCGGAAATTGGGTGAAGGTAAAAAATAATTTAGGAATGGAGTATATTGTCAATTAAACTTACCAAATTCTGAAAAAATGGGAATTTTTTTGGATGGCACATACCTTTACGCTACCATAATGGGCATAGGGTTAAACTTTACAACCAAACTTATAGCAGCAAATATGCTGGGTAGTCAATTATGAATACGAACATCAAAACATAATTTTTCAATATTCCATTCGAAAGTGTGAGAAAAGTGAACTCAAAATGAGCCAATTTTATGAAGAATTTGAGGGTACTCCAATTCAAGGACGGAAAACTAGGTGAAGGTTAAAACATTGAATAAAGCATATAACGGCACAATTGTTCTTGGATGAATGCCCAATCTCCTTATGGGACATGTTTTGAGAAAATGTGGCTACAGTACTGAGAAATCTCATGTGAAAGTTGGCCATTTTTTCAAAAAATGCCTCTTCTGGGGAAGTTTGTGGCAAAATAGGGTCAACGTGGGTAAAACCGCTTATGCATGCAGATGCAGTAGGTTATTCTTCAAATATTAGGAAAGTTTCAGCCAAATCGTAAGGAGAGTTTTTTTTTAAAAATTGGGGCAAAAGGACTACATTTTACACGGCTTTGGCAGAAAACGAAAAACTTCAGAAATGGCACGAACAAATCAAGCAACTTCGCATGGAGCTCTACTGATATACCGAATTTCAGCAAAATCGTACAAGCTGTTTTCGCACGAATAAAAATAAGAATAACAAGAGATTCACCTATTAGAAAATAGGTGATTCTAATAAAAACTTATTGCTGTATAGAATTACTTCTAAATGTCAGAAGGGAGAGTTCAAGCCAATCATTATCGGGTGTATAATGATAACAAATTGAATAGAACTAGTTCAAATATGCACGTACAACGATGGTACAAACATAAGTACACCACGTGTTTGATCTATTGATAAATCTGCCCATGGGAATTCCCCCAAAATCGACCATGTGTTTGTGAACAATAGCAGACGATTGATCACCTGAAACTGAACCGATTGCGAAATAACTTGTTGATAGCTGTCAAATGTTGCTGAGTGTCCTAATAATTGTTTTTTTTTTTATATACGTGAAGTTGTGTAATAAACACAGAACGGTACACGCGTGTGAATGGGTTAATCGATATGGCACATGTGCCATCGCGGAAGGACAAAACCCGAGGCATTCGCGCCATATCGATTAACCCGTTCACGCACGCGTGTCGTCCTGTGTCTACATGCCCTTGCTGGACACCACGTGCCTGTTTGCGCAATCGCAATCGCATTTCGTAAATCATATTTTCAAAACGCGCCGCACCACGTGCGTCACACCAGTATTTGCTTCCATCAAGAAGCCACACAGATACCCCATCAAAAGAGCCCTGTTATTAAAAATGTACCAATTCGACTGACGGGGGTGATGTTCTCAAAATGTCATTTAAATGACAGTTGGTGATTATTCTGCAGTGGCTGGGAAGGCGTAATTGGTAGAGTTGAGTCCATGAAGTATCCGCTAGAAATTAGCATTGTCAAGCATCGCTGCGCGCAAACTGTTTCTGTGGGATATTTGAGGAGCGGATTTAAAAAGAAAAAACCTCCTCCCCAGCCGGTGCGTTTTAAAAATATGATTTACGAAATGCGATCTCGATTGTGCAAACTGGCAAGTGATAATTAATGTGAGGAATGGTCCTTTGTGAGATAAAATCAATCAGGTTTACACTAAACTTTCGACACAATTCTTGATTTAGTGCAGCTGTCTTAGTTACCGGCCCTTCACTGCTTTTAATCCAGCAGGCGAAAGCGTATTTAGATTCGATAGCACAGCTCCTATTTTAATGACCACCACGTACGACAAAACATGTTCCACCCATTATCATACGGTACCATTTTTCAGATTTGTCAAATATATCGAGTTTCTATAAGAACCGTGTCTTGATGAACACACCTTCAGCCTTCCACAGTTTCCCTTAAATAACAAAGGATATTGTCTTTTATACCATGCTCTCTTATGTTACTCCCTGTGAAAAGCCCGCATGTTAAATTTTAGCTTTTAACCCCACTAGCAGTGTAAAGCTTCTACTGCGATTAAAACGTTTTCAATGGGAATTCCATTACAAACAGTTACACCCATAGTAGGAAGTACATCAAACTTGACCTTTGACATGACCCAATTTGCCGACTTCGATGCATTCACACTTCGCGATGATTTATTCAAACATACGACGTTTTGTGGCATTATCTACTACATGCAATGACTTATTAAATTTAAAATACCTACAATTAAATGTTTAAAATAAAATTTAAGAATTGTTAATAATAATTTCACTGAAACAGCAAGCTAAATTCAAACAACTTTGACGATGTGTCTAGCTGTCAATCAAGCATTCACGTGCAGCCGAAAGTACTGCCCACCGGCGCAGATGTAAACAAAACAGACCCATGTGTTCGCTCGTCTGCTAATCGAAAATCTCGTCCTTGCATGGTTTTACGTGACAAGTCGATTATTTATAAAGAGCATGGTATAAATAAAACAAATAGGTACCAGGACAGACAATCAGATTCAAACCATTCGTAGAATAAGGGTTTTAACCCCTCGACAGAGCATAGTGGTTAAAACTCTTATCCCACTCGTGGTTTAAATCTGATTACCGACACTAGAACCGATTTATTCTATATCTTTCAGTGGTAGTTTGTAGTCGCTTGATACCCATTAGACAGTTGACGTCACAAGCTCTTTCCAATGAGGGTCATAAGCTGTGTTTTGGACGTAAAAAGATAAAAAAAACAATTAATTATTCAAATTTTATTTGCAAGTGTCGTCTGACTTTCCTGTTAGGTAAAGTGTTAGGAAGTGAAGTATTTGTTTCGTCGTTTTAATGGAAAACACACTTTCGAAATTTGTAACCATAGATATTTCAAAGATAAGTTAAGTACTGTAAATAAAACATAAATAATCTGAATAATTATTATGCCTCACGTTTGTAACATCAGTCGTAATTGGTTAATTCGACACCTTCTAAAAGTCATAGTACTGGAGTTTTGGGGCAAAACACGGGTACTATCGGAACGTTTTTCCCTGGAGAAAAGAGAACGAAGAAAATGTAAGCTCCATTTCCATTGATCAGCGTCGATTGGAATTTCTCAACACTAAACGCTGGCTCCGTGTTCGTTTAACTTTTTTCGTCACCGGAACTTACCAACAAATATATCATCTTCAGTGGGTGTGTTTTCAATTTTAACTGTAAACAATGAATTCAAAAGAATCAGAAATATTAAAAACTCACGTGTTGTTCAGCACCTCACTGAATCCTGAATATGAGTTATGACCTCAATCAATTATATTTCCACAAGATTAGTAATCCCCGTCCTCATTGAACCTCCGCCTCAAGTTCAAAATAAATTGTTTCACTCCGCTTAATTCTTTCAACTGCCGTCGTCCGAGAAACATGAATTTATATTCCATTAATTTATACCACTTATCACACAAGCATTAACAATGAATTATAACATGAACAGCTGTAAACACTGGCATTTGTTGATATAGAAACTCCCAAAGCGACGGCTCTTGTGACAAGTCATTTTCGAAGAGACGTCATTCGTTCGAAATGACGTCATGTTTTTGGATTCGACTACATCGTTGTTACAAGAGTGATGGCATGCTGCAGTTAACGCTTAACATTATAACAATGGACGTACTTTTGTTCGGCATAATAAAATAATTAGAACGTTTCTTTTCATGTTCTATCGGTCGATAGTACTTGAGTTTGTGTGATTTCTGAAATAAAACCTGACGAAACTCCCAAAGCGACGGCTCTTGTGACAAGTCATTTTCGAAGACACGTCATTCGTTCGAAATGACGTCATGTTTTTGGATTCGACTACATTGTTGTTACAAGAGTGATGGCATGCTGCAGTTAACGCTTAACATTATAACAATGAACGTACTTTTGTTCGGCATAATAAAATAATTAGAACGTTTCTTTTCATGTTCTATCGGTCGATAGTACCTGAGTTTGTGTGATTTCAGAAATCACACAAACTCAGGTACTATCGACCGATAGAACATGAAAAGAAACGTTCTAATATTATAATAGTGGCAAGAGTGTTCTTGTCGGGTGTTTTCTGAAGTTTCACCTTATAGTGCAGTGTAAAATAAACCCTGCTATCTCTCGCTTTCTACTTGCAAATTCATAAAAAGACGGCTTTTTATAAACACTTTTAAAACAGGTGTTGCAAATCTTTGTGTGATGGAAAATTCGACATCTCGACATGCAGACGACACAAGGATATAACGTGTTTTAAGTGGCGTGGTAGTAACTTAGTCCGGCAGCCAATAGGACCGTTGGAACAACCCATAACTGAATCTCCGAGTAAATATCAAACAGATTTCCAAGTTACAGTTAACTATTATGTATACGACGTAACTATTCGAAAGCACGTATTTGAAATGGCTAACTCTTCCGCGAGAAAACAATGTCTTGAATACCTGAAAATGTGTTTTGTCTAATATCATTGCTTGTGTTGATGTCATTCCAAGACGGGGTCAAAGCTATGTTTTGGTGTAAATATTGGCACAATAATGAAAATTGAATGGCGATTTTCGTAAACAGAGCTGACGGTTAGGGTCGGAACCAGGCTCTCAGGCCACCAGACTAATTTTTAAAGAATTCGAAGCTATTCCGGGCTGTCTTTTAACTCACTTTTCGTTGAGTTTGCTCATAGACTACCGTTGATGAAAAGGTATGTTTTAAACTCACAACGATTACAGATATGCTTACGTGCACCATATTGAGATATTCCAATACTGGAATGTTTATTTATCCTCAAAGAATCCAAGGTATTAACGCAATTAGTGAAACGTCGCGGCGAAGTCATGGAACTACGGCTGCGGTTTGTCTTCATTCATAATTACTAAGTAAATTAACTTGTATCGTGGTATTCTGAAGGTCATTAAAGTTTCGATCAAATCAAGTTTCAGCTGAGAAGCATTTCTTGCGCAAATTCAAAGAAGGGGGATAGGCAATGTTTCGGAGGCAAAAAAGTGAGAAAATAATAAAATCCTAATGACGAATTTGGGAAGAGCACTGATTGGATATGACTGTTACACATGGTAAAAAGGTTAATACGAACGGGATAACAGTTGTCTGGAACAAGTTTTCGTAAAATCAGAATGAGCTTTATGGTTTCAGAGTGTGGTGAAAGCATTGCTGAAGTAGAATGGGGTGTATTTTAAAGAGATGTAGTGGGTTTTAGAAAATAAAACATTGTTAGAATTCGATTTACTGCGTTCAAGAATTCATAACAAAACAAGAATAATAATATGTTTTGTATTTATGGTTAAATGCTTTAAGAAGGAAGTATAACGAGAACATTTATGATATTAAAAGCAATAAATAGTTTATGAAAGCATTTCGATAACATTTCTGTTTTTCAATGGATGCACATTCTTCAATAATTTATTTATTTATTTATTTATTTATTTATTTATTTATTTATTTATTTATTTATATTTATTTATTTATTTATTTATTTATTTATTTATTTATTTATTTTTTTTTTTTTTTTTTGTGTTCAATGCTTTAAGAACGAAGTAGAACAAGAATTTTTTTTTATATTAAACGCAATATACAGTTTACGAAACATGCTAGTTTTTCAATTGTTGCACATTCTTATATAATTTATTTATTCATTTATGTATATATTTATTAATTTATTTATAATTTATTTATTTTTTTATTTATTTATTTATATGTATTTTTTCTGGTTCACTACTTTAAAAAGGAAGTAGAACGAGAACATTTTTTTTATATTAAACGCAATATACAGTTTACTAAAGCGTTTCGATAACATGTGTGTTTTTCAAAGGATGCACATTATTTATTTATTTATTTATTTATTTATTTATTTATTTATTTATTTATTTATTTATTTATTTATTTATTATTGGGGTTTATCGACACTTTGTACAGCCAGAATCGCCTCGTGTCGGACAGTTTTAGGGTACAGGAAGCTGGATAGAAGCACCGAACAGCAGCGAGCAACATTCAGACTCCCCAACGTACTAACGCCGCACAAGCAGTGTTGGCATTGATCGAAGACATGTGCCCCATTGACGTGCATTACGCCTTAATACAAAGTGCCACCGTGCCTCCACGTGGGCAATCGGGATTAAGTGTCTTGCTAGAGGACATCTTTAATTTATACGAGAAAAGTTTTTTTCATACCTCATTTGTAATTAAATATTCAGTAAGTCTCTTTGTGTTCTCCCCATTTTTGTGAAGAAACAACTGCCCCAATTCCGGTCACGCACCCTTTAGCCCATATTTTAAAATTTGTGCCGCATAAGACATGAAAAACTAACGCAACGCTTTGTCATCGTGAAACATTATTACCGAAATATTGGTTTCTGTGTGTGACCATGCGATGCATGTGTTGTGTGCAAACTGCGCACCAACACACAAGCTTTTATGGTCCAATAGTATGATCCATACAAGATCTCTAATTAGAAAGGGGAGTATATGTATGGAGGGAAACGGGTTATTAACAACGCAGCAATCTTGTTGGGCTTTCTAAGCACTGATTCAAGCATTGGCTTAATGTTTGGGTATCCACAAGTGAACATGTAACATGTAAAGGATAATTTGCGAAAACCAAGGAAGCTAGGATAATCACAGCTGGTAAAATCACCTTTCGGGGGTTTTCGGTCCTATAGCACTATGTGTCACCCTTATTGATCTGGTGACGGTACAAACCAGGCAGTACCGGTAGTGATAAACTGTACACTTTACAGAAGACAATACATAGCAGAGGCCGAATGATTGTAGTATTAACAGTCTGGAGGGGCGAGCGCCGGTTAGAAAGATAGAGAACAGGCGATGTGACAAATAGTTCACTCCAGTGATGGAAGTCGATCGTATGGCAGATCGCCAGTCGTAGTAGAGGCTACTTGTACTTTTAGTAAACTATAGTATTGGGCGTCAACGGTAGCAGTGGAAGCTGATTACAAGCCATAGAGCGTTGGGCATGGTACAGGGCACTTGTGGTGGTGAAAGTCTATAATATCGGATGACACAATAGAAGAGAAACCATTAACAGGACAGATAGTGGTGGCTGTTGTAGATGCCAGCAGCTATGGTGGAAATATATTTTACACCACGACTGCTGCGGTATTCAACGTTAAGCGATACAATACAGACATTAACAAGCATGCTAGATACGATACGCGTGCATTCTGGATTACGTGTGAGAACGGCATGCGAGAACGCATCATTGGACGCTACACACCTTTGTGTCGTTATGACTTGAATGAAATGCTTCCTACAAAACGATGTAAATATGATGCGACCAGAGATCCAGTTTCACTGATATGTGCTCTGTGCCATTGAAGAAAAAGTGCACTATTTCATCGAAAAACCCAGTTTCGGTGCTTCTGGTCGCCATGCTTGGTAACCATCTTGAATATCGTTGTATTTTCTATCCAGATAATGACTTGTATCCTATCAACACAATTCATGTTAACTTGCTAAAAGTTCCTGTTGATTTGATCAATTTGATAGGGGTTGAAATGACCAGATACTAAATCGTAGAAGTGGCGGACATCTTAGATTCCAGCGACTTTGGTGGCTACGCCGCGACAGTTTTGATGCCAACATCCAAATTGTTTTCTAGCATACATCCCGGTGAACAATGTGCATTAAGTTACATCAACGGGGGTTGGGGTGTACGTATGGTCTATTAGCTTCCGGGTTAATTTTGAGTCTGGTGGGAAACTGAGACACAGATAGATCACTGGTCACTTTTCTCATTCCAATATATTCACAGAATCAATCTCTAATAAACCGCTGATCTATTGTGCTAATCAAAACTGAACCAACACCGCAATCCAAGAGGAAGCTGAAAGTAGTTAACCCTTTACCTAACCTGAAAAGCAGACGACACTTGCAAAAATAATTCTTGAATAACTAATTTTTTTCATTTTTTGTCTCAAAAACATAGGTTATGACCCTTTCGTTGGAACGAGCTCGACGAGCTCGTTCCAACGAGGAGTCATAACCTATGTTTTTGAGACAAAAAATGAAAAAATAATGAAAGTTATTTGGCGATTTTTGAGAATAGCGCTGGCCGGTTTTGGCCGTTACGTTAGGTAAAGGGTTAAAAATAGCTTTTTATGTTTTCTCAATCCGCTCTACTTCTGATGCCTCAGCCCTTTACGAAACACCATTGGAAGACATTTGTAAAAAACTGAATGGAGATTTTTTGTGAATAGATTATGTCTGATATTGCCAGTACATTAGGTAAGGTGAATGTTACATGGAATCGTTAGCACCCCAGTAAACTCTATACACCTGCATTGCATGACCCCTCGTTGGTTACATTTTGAGAGTTTGATGGGGGGGGGGGGGGGGGGGTTGTTACCTTAAACAGACAGTGCTCAACGATAACACACTTCACGAATGTTTGTTTCAAATTTCCTATGCCTCGAAATCGCCGATCACCTTTCAAATTATTTTTGGTCATCAAAATGTATCGACATATCTTTGCCTTGTTAAAATTATGGGAGAGTGTCCCATAAATTGTAACAAAGTAAATCCTTAAAGACTAAAAACATTTCACTTCAACGATAATATGAAGTACATCCACCGAATATGAAGTCTTTAAGTCTGCACTACAGATTAAAGCCCAAATATGGACTTCCAGCACTCTGTCAGTTAAGAA
Organism: Pictodentalium vernedei; assembly: GCA_031216915.1. Classification (NCBI taxonomy): domain Eukaryota; kingdom Metazoa; phylum Mollusca; class Scaphopoda; order Dentaliida; family Dentaliidae; genus Pictodentalium; species Pictodentalium vernedei. Next base: position 335,931,826 of record CM062295.1, read on the forward strand.
TATACTTTGATATCTGTGAAAAATTAATATTCCGATTATATGCCCAATTTTCCGTGCAGTACATACACAGAAAGGCGCACGCGTGTGCATGGGTTACTCGATATGGCACGAGTGCCAGCGCGGAAGAAGAGAACGAGATGCCGCAGGCCTCGAGTTTTTCCTTCCGCGATGGCACAATGTGTCGTTTTGCGTTTATTACACGCCTTCGCCTCTATAAAAACAATTATTAGAAGGACACTCAGCAATTCATTTGACAACTATCAACAAAATGAACACATTTTATCGCCAACCACATTTGCGACGGGAACCCGTGTTACTATTTCGTTCCCTGAATTCAAATGTGGTTGGCGATATTGGCACATAGAACACAATGGAACTCACGGGGCGGTTTTCAGCTATCGTTAGCGATTCAAATTGTAATTGTGTTGCACGATTTGTAGAAAATTCCAGTAAAACTTCACTTCTATTTCAAAATAGTCCGTCAACGATTTCCGTTTCGCGCATATGTGCAGAACAGATTTTCATTTTCCGCGTGGTTTAGTGTTGCTGTGGATGGGGATTTCAAAGAACAGGCGTGTAATAAATAGATATTATCATAACAGTGTGTTGATCCGTGTCGTAGTATCACGTCGAGTTGAGGTGGCCAGATTTTCGGATCCGAAAATCTGGCCACCTCAACGAGACGTGATGCGACGACACGGATCAATACACTGTTATGATGATATGTTTATCATATGACATTGTGTCGATGTCAAATTCACCCACATTTGCCATTTTAATTAATATGCGGTGAAAAGCCGGTTACAAAATTGCAGACGAAACAACAACGACTTCCCTAGTTACGAAAACTATTCACGGAAACTCTCGGATATTTCCGTGGGAGTGTGATATGGATTTTTGATTTCCGTAAGAGTGTGATATGGACTTTTGATCCGGAAAAATCTCACCCGGTGTGATACAACAGTTTGGAAAACATCGTCAAACAGTAGTGATATTTAGGGTAAAACTGTCATAGTCATATGATAAATAAAAATATTAACAACATATTTTTGTTATGATTGAAAAAAAGCAAGCGCCGAGATTGCAAAGTTGAAGTTGTGTTACTATTTTTTCGAACAGGCTTTCGTTTCATGGCGTGAAAAATGTTACAATGTGACTAGTGTCACAGCGTGAGAGCCTTCAGGTTATCAACTGTAATTGGTGGCGCGAGCTCTCGTGTTGATTGACTTGAGGTCTCATTGGGGAGGGCTGAATGAGTTGCGATATTTTTAGTTGACGTACCCGGGATTCGATTGAAAACAGATTTGCGATAGCACCTCACAAAATTCTAGCTACACGAACCATGTTGCCAAAAATCAATGAACGATTTTTGAATGTGGAAATCGTTTTTGTGTAGCTGATCATGGACAATCAATGCATCTCATAGCTTGTTGTAGATGTAGGCCAAACGTTTGGGATTTGGGCGTTGGGGCGATCCACATCAGATTGTTCAACTGTGGTTGCATCTGGAATAAAAAGTCAATATACGAAACGGATGTGCTTGCTTCTAACGTCAAACTTGTGGTTTTGATTCTTAACACTGGTTATACCCTGTTAGTTCAGTGATACCTAATCCAACAGTGCCATGGAGTTGTACGGGTAAGTCATTGCTGATCATATTTGCTTGTTTTTTTCGTAGTGTAGTCTCCTGTCTACAGCCAGTTTCTTTCATACAAAAAAAATGCATGGCTTGTTGAAGTGTGAATGGTACAATTCGGAATATCTGACAAATATATTTCGCTGTTCTGCCGTTGTCTTCAGATGCTATGGCTTATTTTACCATGAACCTTGGTCTATCGACACGTAACCATTAACGATGCATTTGTTAAACCAGCATGAATAATTTCCGTTAATGTTTTGTGAAAGATCGGGTTCTATCCGGCCGTCCATTAATTTTTTTTTCTTGTGTTTTTTACCGTAATGAAGAATTAAATGTATAGATTCCTTTCAACCTAGTAGGTTTAAACTCATGTGTTTATTAAATACATAAAGCTATTCATTGCAAACAACCCGCCAGAAAGTCTTTCAACCAAAATAGCGTTCCATTAACACGGGACAACGCGCGGTAAATACAAACATAATCATTTGTTGTTGGAGACAATATATGAAAATAAAATAATGCTGAGTGTATCTATTTTGTAAAGTGCTTAATTAAGTAGACTCTGAATCTATTTAAACCCAATAATTCCTAAACAATTGAAGACGGTTGTGTAAACTACCACTCCGTAGCTTCGAAACACAGTGTACAATGAAACAGTAACACAATGATATCCATTTGACAGGCTATTAGTGTGTTTGTTTTCCCGTGGGGCAATTGAAAAAAATAGACATAACAAAAGGATGCTTTACTCATTAACAATGGTGGGGCTATCCATTCCAGTTTCCAAGCTGAACAACAGCCAATAATAATTGAGTGTTCAAACATGCCATACAATAAAGATAGTGTCGCGTTTCGATCATCGTCGAGAAAAAAAAGTAAAAAAGGAAATTGCTTAAATGGTTTAACCACGTGCCTGATCAGCTTGCGGTATCAGATGCCAAAGCGAGCTCTCAAACCATCCGTCAAATTATCTTAGGAATACGACGCCGGTATAAAGAACCAATGCAGCCTCTAAATAATCCATCGCCTTTTTTCAGATAAACTCGTCTGGGATATATAATAGGTTCGCTTTTTCCGACTAACTGAAATATTCCAGACGACTGAATCTCAAAATACCACCAACATTCATTTTCTTTGAATCAACGCATCGATTTGCGCGAATCTTCAACCCTATGAACCCTGGTGGTATCTTCAAAGTCAGTTCATATGCACCAATTAGAACAGTCCATATTCATTATTTGTGGGAGACCAATCAATATTTTTAAAAACGGCCTCTCTTGTTCAAAGGGTTGATGGCTTTACAAAATTTATAAACGAACAGCCCTAACAGTGCCGGATTCCTCAAAGAACTAGACTTGTCGTGTTAGGTAAATAATTATTTCTAGAACCTAACATGAGTTATGTTGAGGAGCTGTACATCTTGAAAATCGGCAATTTTGTTTCAAGTTTGGTCTCCGTGTCAAGTTTTTGAAGAGTCACATTTAATGTACTTTTAAGGTTGTGCGTCTCACCCCATTATTAAGAGTTAATGTTGTGTGATTTATAATCCACAAAAGTGGACATTCAGGTTCAATGAGGAATAATAGGGTTGGTTGGTGGATAAGTTGAAAGGGATGTCAAGAGAATAAACGTGTCTGTAAGTTTATCGTATACTATTGTGTGAAGTGAGTGGAGAGGCATCTAACTACATACAACTGCTCTAGTGTGAGAACGGCTTGACAATGTGGCTGATTGTGGCGCGACAGTTACAATGGGTACAGTAGTTGAACTTTGGCCAGTTTTATGAATCAGGATGACCTATGATGTTTGGTGAGGTGACATTTTATTGGCCAAGTGATCAACCATCAAACCACTACACAGAGGCGCGAGTCGGAAGTGTTTAGGCCTGCTCATTTTCACACTATTGTGATTGCGTGGGGCATACAATAATTGTACAGGTGCGATCGCACGCCCCAGACGATAGGCAATGAAAATTCCGACCAAATGGTGGAAGTGTATCGATATAGACACACTAAATATTGCGATCTGATTGAGAAAGAGGACGCATCTCCAACCGGTGCTATATATGCACATTCCCCGTAGTATTAACATTAATAACTAAATGGCTTTGAAATCGCAAAGTAAATTCCTAGACGTCATTCAACGAAGCACGAACAACGTTATTTTGTGGCTAAAGCAGTTTGGGTGGCTATGTCTGACGTGTATTGTGATTGTATTTCCAAAATTTTGAAGGGGAAATGTTAAAAATGAGGCTGACAAAAGAAGGTAAACACAAAAATAAGTATCGCTAGTTGTGCCAACTGCGATCAAATAAGTAGAGTGTTCAGTGAAAAATACCCAAAATGATGAAATAATATGCCAGCTGTCATTTGGGCGTATATTGTCAAGCCTGGAAGTAAGTAGACTGTCATCTGCAGAATGGGGCCCCAGCAGGAAAGCATCACTAAATTTTCCCTCTGGGAACCTCATTCTGATCATGGTCTCAAGCTTAAACAGAAAGAGGTAACCAGAGGATAAATTAGCACACAGTATGGGATAGAATCCGCAAATTTACCCTCTTGGGACTTCATTCTGCAAACGACAGATTACTCACCTCCAGGATTGCACATTTTATTTTAAAAAATGATTAAAAACGTGGTGTGAAGTTTCCGAGCTGTGCACTTTATATGTTCGCAGCTGCTGGAGTAACAAAAGAAGCTTTTTTACTGCAGACATGTCGAATATGGCCTAAATTTTCAAATGCTGTAAAATCGTCAAAAATGACGATAAATCGGAAAACAGAAAAGCCAACAAAAAACATCTATCTTCTTATTTTGTGCTCTACACTATACTGGATTTTAAAAAAATCCGAACCATTTTAATTTTACACCTTTTGACCCTCTGTGATGTCACCAGAAAATTCTACCATAACGGGTGGGAATTTCCAAGGAGGGATCAACATTTTTAGAGTAGTTTTTTTGCGAAGATTTATATTTCCAAAATTTCGAAAAGTTGATGCTCTAAATGAGGTTGAAAGTAAAGGATGAAGAAAGAAACCTAAATTTCGCATCGATGGCAGCAGGGCCCGAAATTTGAGAAAGTAAAAAAATGCCTAGAATTATGGTAATTATCTCCGAGGTAGCTATGGGATCTTTAAAATCTCATTCGACCATACCCTACTAGGCGGGTTCCTAATTGGCGGACAGGGGACGGTCTGCTCATATGGGCAGGCTAGCTTTGAAATATGCTGTTCAAAAAAGAAACGCAAAACGGGTTTTCTGTGATGAGGGACGTTCCCGCGTTATGGGATAATGAGATAGAGAACGAAATCAATTCATAACCAGAGTTTTAATGGATGAATGAAGCACAAATGGAGACGTTTCAGATGTTTAAATTTACGAGTTGACGTCATCCAAACTCAATATCCAGTATGCCCGCCATCTGAGTCCAAAACTGCTTAGCACCTTCTGTTCATTGAAGCAATCAGAATCCGGATGGAAGCTTGAGGTATGGTGGCCCACTCGTCCTTCAACGCTTGTACCAGCTGCGGTAACGTCCGAGGTTGTGGTTGACGTTGTCGCACACGTCGATCCAGTTGATCCCATAGATGTTCGATCGGGTTCAAATCTGGCGATCTGGAAGGCCAGGACAGGACTTCATTGGTGTTATCCTGTAGATAAGCTGCGGTGAGCTTTGCTGTGTGAGGTCTAGCGTTATTATGCTGGAAAATGGCGTTGACATTCTGCAAAATGGGGAGCACTTGTGGATGCAAACTTTCATCTCGGTACCTCTGCGCCGTCAAGTTACCCTCAACATGCACGAGTGTGTGAGATGGCTGTCTACATCATAACGATACCACCACCAAGTCTGTCCACCTCCCGAACACGAGCAAAACGTTCTCCACAACGTCTGTACACACGGCATCGTCCATCAACTCGGCAAAGAAGGAAACGTGATTCGTCAATAAACCATACCATTCTCCATCTCTGATGAGGCCATGCTCTGTGCACCTGACGGTCGCTGTGGTTGTTCTCTCCCGCAAATGACGTAACCTGATGTATCGATCCTGGGCTGGGGTGGTCACGCGGGATCTCCATGACAGTGGAAGGTCCAGCGTTGTCTCCTGGATTTGGTAGCGGCTCCGCAGGCGCGTGATGGTGTTCTGTAATACATTGAACACTTTTGCTACATTCGAAGCTGATTCGCCTGTTTCCAAGTAGCCAATGGCATTATTTCTCAGAGCTTCGGTCAAACGCGGCATTCTGCATGAGCTAGATCCCTTTAAGGCTGTGCGAATTCCGACCGATTTCCATGCCTATTTATACCCACCCACACACGCTCATCTCGCATGCTCGGAACGTGCACTTTCCTGATCAGATATTCACTCAGTGGATACTTCGTTTTGTTAAATATTTTTGGGGTCACGGTGGCCGAAATTATGCCTCATTGCCCAAAATGATATATAATGTTTAAACCACCACGAGATGTCGTTAAACATATCTAAAGCCACACTTCATCGTTATATTCTCCAAAATTTGCCATGTTATCGTGACTATACCCGTTTTGCGTTTCTTTTGTTGTAGAGTATTTATGAATAAGCAACCCCGAACCAAAATGATGCAAACCAGTTTTATCAAGGCACCTTGTTCTCCCGCGAGGCGCGTTGGGAAGGTCCTGGATGAATGAATCGTGATAGCTGAAACAAACAGTGTTCCGGTTAGGGCAGCTGTAAACGTTTGAGTACTTTTGGATTGTCAATATTCAGTGATCAAGAGATGAGTAAGTCCGATAACTTGCTGATTTTTATGAAACACCAAACAAACTAAATATACAAACGAAATTTAAATTAATATACACGAAACGAAATGAAACCGTCAAATGAAATGCACGATTCCGTCAAAGTCAATGAATGGATGAAAGTGAAATGATTAATCAGACATCGTGGTTTCTGGAGTCAATGTTATAATCACAGTGGTTTTTCTGGAGTCAATTTTATAGTCACAATCTGCCAACACGGTACCGGCGATATTCATAGTAAATTAATAGTTCGCCACACTGCAAATCACGGATATAAACTTCAGTTACATACTCGTCAAATCATTTCACAAGAATCATCATATGTCGCTGATTATAAAATGATCACATCTTACACCTGACCCAGTCAGACAAGACCTTAATAACAGACGGGCTTATTTCAGCGATATTTCCAGTGTAGTTTATGAACATCAATAAGAATACATTACAGTTTAAGCTCCACCGACACACATGGCTCGGTACCCCACTCCGCCACACAATGCTTAACCCTCCGTTCACAATGCACAGTTTCACTGATGCCTGATGTCCAACAATTCATCTCTTATCGACGATCCCTCTCACATTTCAGACTATCAACAGTTGTGCCACTACCACCTAGGACCCCTGAAATATACATTTGTATTTCCAACTTACCCTAAATACCGATTGAATTACCTTTACCGAAATGAACTGAATCGACAACCAACCGAATCGCGAACGCGAACCAACAAATATCCATCGACCGAAACACTAACCTGACATACCTGAGTGTACTGACAGCATGGCAATGTACTAATGTCCTGCCCTGACAAATTCACGGTACTTGCCGGCTCTTCAAGATCTACAGCTTCCATGGTAGGATAAACCATCTAACATAACTTTAATCGTCCCCTGACCAGCGCTGACTACAACCTATAACACACTCAACCGGTATTTTCCACTACTCCTCTACTATGCTCCACTTTCCCGTGCAACATCACTCTGTCTACATACAGCTGATCACACCACCCGACTTAACCAACATTTAAGGCTATGTCAAATGACCATATGAAGTTCGTTACAGATGCCCCTTTCCCGTGACTAAACAACCTATTAGTCTAACCCATCACTACGAACTGAATTATAAATACAACCACTAACAAAATTAACTAAACTAAACATAATTATACACAAACTGTTTATAAATGAAACATTTTATAGACAACACTCAGGGGTATTACCCATCCTGACGCGACAATGCATCAGCAACACTATTTTCCTTACCTGCTACATGATATACCGAAAACTTATATTCCTGTAATATTAAACTCCACCTTTGTAAACGCTGATTACTAGCTCCCATTTTGTATAACCACTGGAGAGGCGCATGGTCTGAATAAATCGAAAATTGTCTGCCTGCTAGATAGAGATTCAATGTTTTAACCGCCCACACGATCGAATAACACTCTTTTTCTATCACTGCATAATTATGCTCCGAGCCTCTAAACTTTTTACTGATAAAGAAAATAGGATGTATCCCATCTTCAAACTCCTGTTCTAACACTGCTCCCACCCCTACACTTGATGCATCGGTATGCAGAATGAACTCCCTAGAGAAATCTGGACTTCTCAGAACAGTATCACCACATAGGGCAGATTTCAACTTTTCAAAAGCCTCTTGGGTTTCAGAAGACCATTTTACTTTATTTGGAAAATGTTTTCTAGTTAAATCGGTTAATGGCGTTGCGGTTTGAGAAAAATTAGGTATAAATTTACGATAAAATCCGATCAAACCTAAGAAAGACCTTATCTGTTTCTTAGTTTTTGGAACTGGAAAATTCTTAATAGCTACAACTTTACTCACCATTGGTTTCATTACCCCATGACCTACTACGTGGCCTAAAAATTCTATTTCTGTAAAACCCAATGAACATTTGCTAGGTCTGACCACTAAATGTGCTTTTCTGAGAGCGTCAAACACAATGCCTAAATGTTCAAGATGCAAATCCCAACTTTCACTGAAAATTCCAACATCATCAATAAAAGATTCAGCAAAATCTTCACATCCGGCCAGCACTTTATTCATCAAACGGACAAAAGTGGCACCCGAATTTATCATTCCAAAGGCCATTACCCTAAACTGATACTGAGCAAATGGCGTTACAAACGCGCTCTTTTTACGTGCATCGCTATCCAAAGGGACTTGCCAGTACCCCTTTGCCAAATCTAACTTACTGACGAACTTTGCCTTACTTACCTTATTTAATACCTCGTCCATCCGAGGCATCGGTCTTGGATCAAATACTGTTACTCTATTTAACTCCCTGTAATCAACACAGAATCGTATGCTGTTATCCCTCTTTTTAACTAAAACTACAGGAGCAGCAAATGGACTCACAGAATGCTCTATAATTCCTGCAGCTAACATTTTATCAATTTCTTTTTTAACAGTTTCCTTGAGAGCATACGGTATAGAATACGGCCGAGTAAAAATTTGTTCATCAGAGTTTGTCACAATTGAATGCGATATAACATCAGTAACACCTGGCATGTCACTAAAAATATCAGCATAATCTTTTAGTAAAAGGTTTAATTTCTGAGTTTGGTTTTCCGATAAACCCTCCGAAATACTGACGTCACTAATGCCTTCCCCACTATCAACGTTCGGGCTTACTGCTGCAGGAACGTCATCATCAATTTCCCCATTTCCCTGAGCAGAACCAAGGGTACAAACACCTGAACAAACTGGCAAGGGTACCGTCTTCTTTGAATTTTGCCCATTTTCCAAGTCCCTATCATGCCATATTTTTAACATATTAATATGATACAATTTGACTTTCCCATGAACATTCACTTTATAATCCACCCTACCTACCTTATCCATAACCACGAATGGTCCCTTCCACTGTGCAAGCAATTTTGACGCACTAGTAGGCAACAAAACCAATACCTTTTGACCCACCTCAAAAGACCTTTGCCTTGCTTGTTTATCATAATACTTTTTTTGTTTCTGCTTAGCTTTTAACTCATATAACTTAGCCAACTCCGACATACTTTGAAGTTTTTCCCTAGTCTCAATCAAATAACTCAACACTGAGTTCCTACACCCCGGGGGCTCCTCCTATTCCTCCCTTAAAACCGCCAAGGGGCCTCTAACCTGTCGTCCATATAGTAATTCAAAAGGAGAAAACCCCGTGCTTTCATTTGGTACCTCTCGATAGGAAAACAAAACGTATGGTACATATTTATCCCATTGTGATGGCTCTGAAGAAGCATAAGCTCTTAACATGTTCTTTAACACACCATTGAATTTTTCACATAAACCATTTGCCATTGCGTGATATGGACTTGTACATAATTTTCTTATTCGGGGTAATTTACAAACTTCTTTCATTAATTCAGACATGAAATTACTACCTTGATCCGAAATCAATTCTTTGGGAATTCCAACTCTAGAAAAAATTTCTATTAGGGCATTTGCAACTGTCTCGGCTTCTTGGTTTCTCAAAGGTATTGCCTCGGGGTACTTTGTTGCGTAGTCTACACATACCAATATATACCTATTTTTTTCTCTGTTAAGGGCAATGGCCCTACGATATCCACAGCCAGTCTTTCAAAGGGTTCACCGATTGGTGGAATACTAACAAGATGGGCCTTTGGTACTCTACCCTTGGCCCCTTTCTTCTGGCATATTGGACATGATCTACAATACTTGGCTATGTCAGTAAACATACCGGGCCAGAAAAAATGTTGCATAATCCTATTTCGGGTTTTTTTATTTCCCATATGACCTGCTAAAGGAATATCGTGACCCAAGGACATAATAACCTTTCTAAACGGTTCGGGTACAACTATTTGTCGAATAGGCTCTCTACCGGGTGTATTAAATACACGAAATAACAAACCTGCTTCTTCGAGAAAATAGGACTGTTCTGACCGTGCGTTATCATTTACGAGCATGCGAACTTTATCTAAGCTCCTATCCCATTTTTGGGCATCCAACAATTGTTGCCTATCAATATGGTGAATTCCATCAACCAGCTTGCATTCAATCGTTCCCGAAACCGCTTTATCCCCTGCAAAGTTATCAATAATGACCTTCGATCTATTTTCACTCTCGATCTGTTTTGATACCATTGACGTTGTTTGCACCGCATTACATATCTCACCTGTACTATCGAAGACATCGTCACATCCATCACCATCTATTTCATCCCCCGTCATTCCAACTGAACTTTCTGCGACCTCACTTACTTTTATTTCATCAATGTGATTACCTATGATCAAATCCGCAAAGGGACTATCTAAAACTAAGGCAAACACTTTACCACTAAAATAAGGCGAATTTACTTGAATACAAACCTCTGGACAGACACGCGAAGTCCCGTCCGCCAGTAATATTTCCTTATAATAATCAGTGCGGTTCTCAGGTCGCACGAACCTACTGTGAACAAATACCGTCGAACAACCTGTGTCTCTTAAAACGGTAACATCTTCCTCACCAACCTTACCTTTGATTATATCAAGACCAGAAGCAATACATGTGTTCCCTAACTCTTCTCCTTCCCAGTCCAGTGAAAGGATTCTGGGTTCACACACCAACTCACCTACAGATACGTCTGCATCCCTTCGAAAAGAATTTAGATTGTTTACACACAAGCCCAATTTGCTCCTGGTTGATTCCCCACCTTCAAACCTTTTTACTGGACAATTCGAAGCAATATGCCCCACTCTATTACAAACAAAACATGTCCGACGTTCGCGCATATTTGTTCCTCTATATATATTGTCTAATAATGACTTACCTTGAGTCTCACCCTCTGACCTTTGGGATGACTGGTTTTGTTTAGTGACTTTAAATATATTATTAGCCTGTTGAATTGCCTCTGCTAATTCCACCAGCTCATTTACACTTTTCACTTTGTGTTCTTGTATTTTAACACTCATTTCCCTACTACAACTATTCATCAACTGTTCTCGTACCACTAAATCCTCTAATTTATCAAAACTCTTACCAACATTCTCTCGTTCACACCAATGATTGAAAAAGCCCTGAATTTTCACCGAAAATTCTTTAAATGATTCATCGACTATCTGTCGCGTAGTCCTAAACTTTTCCCTGTAAGCTTCGGCAGTTAATTCATACCTAGTAAGTATTGAACTTTTCACAACATCATAATTATTACACGTTTCATCACTCAATCGGGAATAAGCTTCCAATGCTTTCCCACTCAACAGAGGTACCAACCTCACTGCCCACTCAGGCTTTGGGATTTTATGCAAAGTAACCAACTTTTCAAAAGATTTTAGGAACACGTCGGGATCCTGACCTTCTACAAATTTAGGCAATTTGGTTTTTGAAAGTAATTTAGCCTCCCCCAAACTGGCCAAAGATGACCCATGGCCAATTTCCTTTTCCCTAACTTCCAATTCCTTAAGTCTAACCTCTCGTTCCATCTCAGCCTTCTTCATCTCCCTTTCTGCTAAACGCTCCTCTCTTTCTGATGCCTTAATTTCCTTCCACAATTCTAAACATTTTTCAACTGATTCTCCCTTCTCAATGAGTTGAGAAAGCCACATCGGCATATCACTGGCCATCGCGACTATATGATATACCCTTTTAAATATTCAACAAAACGCTACTGACTAATCTCTCTTCACCGTGACAATCCCACCTCTGCCACCATTGTAAACGTTTGAGTACTTTTGGATTGTCAATATTCAGTGATCAAGAGATGAGTAAGTCCGATAACTTGCTGATTTTTATGAAACACCAAACAAACTAAATATACAAACGAAATTTAAATTAATATACACGAAACGAAATGAAACCGTCAAATGAAATGCATGATTCCGTCAAAATCAATGAATGGATGAAAGTGAAATGATTAATCAGACATCGTGGTTTCTGGAGTCAATGTTATAATCACAGTGGTTTTTCTGGAGTCAATTTTATAGTCACAATCAGCCAACACGGCACCGGCGATATTCATAGTAAATTAATAGTTCGTCACACTGCAAATCACGGATATAAACTTCAGTTACATACTCGTCAAATCATTTCACAAGAATCATCATATGTCGCTGATTATAAAATGATCACATCTTACACCTGACCCAGTCAGACAAGACCTTAATAACAGACGGGCTTATTTCAGCGATATTTCCAGTGTAGTTTATGAACATCAATAAGAATACATTACAGTTTAAGCTCCACCGACACACATGGCTCGGTACCCCACTCCGCCACACAATGCTTAACCCTCCGTTCACAATGCACAGTTTCACTGATGCCTGATGTCCAACAATTCATCTCTTATCGACGATCCCTCTCACATTTCAGACTATCAACAGTTGTGCCACTACCACCTAGGACCCCTGAAATATACATTTGTATTTCCAACTTACCCTAAATACCGACTGAATTACCTTTACCGAAATGAACTGAATCGACAACCACCCGAATCGCGAACGCGAACCAACAAATATCCATCGACCGAAACACTAACCTGGCATACCCGAGTGTACTGACAGCATGGCAATGTACTAATGTCCTGCCCTGACAAATTCACGGTACTTGCCGGCTCTTCAAGATCTACAGCTTCCATGGTAGGATAAACCATCTAACATAACTTTAATCGTCCCCTGACCAGCGCTGACTACAACCTATAACACACTCAACCGGTATTTTCTACTACTCCTCTACTATGCTCCACTTTCCCGTGCAACATCAATCTGTCTACATACAGCTGATCACACCACCCGACTTAACCAACATTTAAGGCTATGTCAAATGACCATATGAAGTTCGTTACAGCAGCCATTTGGAGATACCTGTCCAATACACTGGTTTGCACTAACTTAGGATTGATTGATTGATCGATTCTTTATTTCACAATAAAACATATACACAGTAATAAACAATAATGACAAGGATAAAATGACACGAAAACACATATGTTTATGGTGGGGAATAACATAGCCAGATGGACTGTCTTCATGTTACCCCAATTTAAATTCTATAGCAATACTGTCCTGGACATTGTGAAATTCTAAACAGAGTACAAGTACTACTGTATATTACTTAGACCACTTTGAAACATACACATGGTATAGGACTAATATGGGACTTGGTGGCGGCTGTGTAATTCAGACTCCCCACCGCCTCCATCATTGACCAGAGCAAAAAAATCTATCTATCTCGAATACTATTTGGCTGGGCTTGGTAGGGAGAAAGATGTGACGAGCTTGAAAGACAATTGTGTATCAAACGAAATATTTTAGTATTTCCGTCATGAATTTTTAATATCACCTTTATCGTCATTGTTAAGTACATGTCGTCAATTATGTTCTCAACATTGGTGTAAGTCAAGTTTTGTCAATCGCATAAATGCCCATTATTATAATAGATTTCCACGTAGGACACTAGCTATCGGCTCCAATCTTGGTAATAAAAGAGATTTGTTTGATTATACTTCTGTTTCATTTATTTATTTATTTATTTATTTATTTATTTATTTATTTATTTATTTATTTATTTATTTATTTAACCCATTACCCAACGTAGAGAATATAAAAATTTATTATATCAATTACTATTTTTTTATATTTTTTCCAAACATTTCAACACAGCCATAACATGTGGCCCCTCATTGGAACGAGCTCGATGTTCAACATACTATACAATGAGTCACCGTGATCCCTATATTATGTCACAAACGTTATCTGTAGCAAATATATCATACCAACTACTTTCCAATATACTGAACCAAAAATCGTGATCAATAAGAAATGTCGTTATTCTTGCTAGTTTAATGTGAAGCGGTTATCGTCAGCCGATATTTTGAAATATGAATGAACAAATGGGAGATCATTTTGACTTTCTGTTATATATAAATTTCGACTGATTGTATACAGTTTCTATAGAGCTTGCAAGTGACGATTTAAAATCAACGACATTCTCAGAAACTTGTCGGCGGTGATATGTTTGTAGAGATAAGAAGCTGATGCATTGTTAGTATCTGCAAAAGCTCATTATTCTGGACAAGTGTATTGATTTGCAACAAGCTTGTGCAAACTATGGTTGTGACACTGTCAACACATAAAAGGTTCCACGGCATCACGGCTAATTGTTTATTGAAGATATTATATATGACACATTCTGTTCGTTTCAATTATTAATAAATCGTAACTGGATTCACAGAAAAATGTCTTGCGTCTGCCATCAACGCGAATATCATCCAATTTCCTGGGAGCGCGGTGGCTCAGTGGTTACGGCAATGGACTTCAAAACGAAAGGCTCACGGTTTGATCCCCACCATGGGGAACTGTGTTGTGTGCTCTGGCAGGGCACTTCATCTCGATTGCCAATGTGGAAGCACGGTGGAACTGCGTATTAAGGCGTACTGCACGTCGATGGTGCCCTTGTCTTTCAACAATGCTAACCATCCTTGTGTTGAGAATTTTGGAGAATCTGACAGTTGCTCGGTGGTTTTCTCCGGGTATTCCGGTTTCCTCCGCCCGCATAACTGTCCGACACGAGGTGTAGAAAGTGTCTATAAAGCCCAACAAATAAATAAATAAATGCAATTTCCCATTACAATTCACGGATTTGCTGCAGCACATTTTGATAGAACATTCAAATGGTTATTTTTTTTAACTCTTCGGGTGAAAGATTTTTTCACGAAAAGTATCTTATGATGATTTGAAAGACTTTACAAATCACCGTTGGATATTAACCCTTTCAACCCCGTCGTAGTAGATACATACTTTTCTGTGTAAGACGAAATAAGCGATTCCATTATACATTTGGAGAGGTTCAGTAATAATTTAATCCTACAGCTCCGTAGAGCTGTAGGATTAACTTATTAAAGAGCCTCACTATCGATTTATTGCTCAGTGTGTCTTCTGCCTGTTCAGTTCCAGATCTTTCTTCCGCAGACATTTATGCATGGTGTGTTGAAAGATCGAGGGGTGAAAAATGTTAAAATATAGGTGGAATGTACTTTGATTTTTCTATGAGTATCTGGCTGACTGTAAATCTCGCATCTCCTATTTCAAAGTATCAATACGTTCAGCAAATCCACCGATTTAAAGACCGCAGACTAAACGGTAGCGTATGGTTTCAAATCACATTAATATAAAATCACAGGGAACCGCGACAAATCGTCGCTAATTTGTCGCGGTTCTCGGCCTTGGATACCCCTGTACTCCCAACTTCCTCCTTTCCCACGCTTCTTCTCTTCTCCCAACACTCGGAGACGAACTGCTTGATGACATCCCTTGACCCATTCTTCCCAATCTGTCCGATTAGCATATTGACCCTCCCCTTTGAGTTTCCCACCAACCACACGTCCTTCATTCTCCCATCCGCTTCCCCATTATACTTCCAATGAATCTTCTTCTTTTAGACTGGTATTTTGGGCATTCTTGAAGAAAGTGTTCTAGGGTCTCCACCACGCCCAAATTACACATCTGACACTCCTTTTCACTGTTTTTTCCCAATTTTTCCCCTCAGCTCCTGGAACCGCGATCTCAGCTTGAACAACAGTGCCTCTCCCCCCCCCCCCCCAAAGGTGCCATCAAGGTATTCTTCAAAACCAGGCTTCTCTTTATCACGCAGGACCCCCAAAGATCTCTTTGATTTGACCCCTTCTCGCCACTTAAGTTTACCATCCTCCGTGACCCTTTTTCTTACGATTTTTTTTACCCTGGTTTGCCCCAACGTCTAGGTCCGAGATCTCCAATGGGTAGTTCTCTATTAGTTCCCTCATTTGGACCATCCATCCTGTCTTGATATTTGAGTTGAAAATTCGAAGGAACATTACTTTACATCATCGGCTGTCGGGGAGATTTACCAAATAATTAAGATAATCGAGTTTCAATAAGTCTATCTTGTCCTTGATCCTCATCCTCCCAAGCTCACCCCTGATTACTTCTTGTGCTGCGGCATTACTCGACCCCGTTATCCATCGGCCTGCGTCGTTCTGCGGGATTTTCAATCTCGTTACAGCCGTCTGGTTTAGGGGTACCACTTCCGTTCCATATGTTATACTTGGCAGACCCACCATTTCCCCACGAAAACCTTATTAAAACTGTTTCTCCCTATAAGTTTCATTTGGTTAAGGATTCGCCTCCCCTTCCGAATCGATTTATTTGTATGGTTTCGGTAGATGCCTCTTCCTGTGATGTTTATATTTACCCCCAGATACTCGTAGTCACCTGTCTCTCCTACACTACAAGTTTGCTGCTACCTTCCGGAATACAGAACTCCCCCAGTCCCCACCTTCGAGTGGGGTCCACTTTGCGGCCCACGGGTATAACTTTGCTCTTGCTTTCGTTAAGTTCGAGTCTCCATTTGCTACCATATTTCCCAACAATTCCCAGCATTTTCGCTAGCCCCTCTTCGCTTTCTGACACAAGCACCATATCGTCTGCAAAAAATAGCCCTGGGATCTTCAAGTCCTCAACAGCTACCCCCTCGTCGCTATGCTGGAGTTCATCTCCTAAACCTTTGATGTACAATGCAAAAAGAATTGGCGAAAGGATACACCCTTGTTTTAGGCCTATCTCCATGGGCACACGTTTTGTTGTTATGTTACCCCAGGCTCAGTTCACTCTGTACATCTTTATATAATGCTTTCATAATTCCAGCAAACTCGCCTCCCAAGCCCAGAGCCTCAAGGTTGCGCCACATACCCTCCCTCCATACTCTATCGTATGTCTTTTAAACATCCAAAAAGGCCATAAACATCTATCATTTGGAATAGCGTGAAAAGGTGGTCAGTGACTCTCCTTCCCGTCCTGAAGCAATTCTGGATATCTCCCAAAAAATCCTCAGTCATCTCCTATAATCTCCCATACAGGACTTTACAGAAAATGTGTTCAATGTTGCAACTGACAGAGATCCCTCGATAATTATCCAAAACGCTTTTTCGCCCTTTTTGTGAATAAATGTCACTTTGCTTTCTCTCCACTCCTTTGGGACCTCTTGTTTTTCTACGGCTAAATTGAATAGGGCAGTTAGGCGTTCGAAGAGTTCCCCCCCCCCCCTCCCCTTTTGATAAAATCGTTAGGAATTTCGTCCACCCCTCCCGCTTTTCCATATCTTAATTTTGAGATCACCTTTCCCACCTCCTCCGTTTTAATTTCGCTACACACGAAGTTCGATAGATTTTCCTCGACCTGGTTCTGACACTCCGGTGGGTTCCCCATGCCCCATCGTTTATCGTTTACCTTTTCCCAATGCTTGACTAGTAGTTCTAATGCGATTTGATCTTGATCTGTAACTCTACCATCTACTTTAATACTCTGTTGGTTACTTCCTTTGTTACGTTTATTCACCCATTTCCAAAATACGTTCGAACTCGACCCCCCTGTCATTCTTATCGTCCTAATAAGACTGCTATTATGACTCTTGTGTGACCCTTTATGTAATTTGCTTCTGCCAGTTGTGGAAACAAGTGTGAATAAACCTCCGGGTTGGAAGATGGTTGAAGTATACGGAACTAATTGAACTAGCTCAAGTTGAAATTAATGGGCATGTGTAGCTAAATAGGTCCACGTTTGTAGATAATGTGGTACAAAATGATTACCTGCCGAATGACACATTTTCGTACCTTCAGAATTGTAATTCTTTTTGAATAACCATGAATGGAGCCTGTCTGTGGCAAACATGGGAGAACGCAACACTGTGTATTTGGATTGTTTATTGGGGTTTAGAAATACTTTCAACAACCAGGGTCACGTCGTGTCGGACAGTTTTACGGCTAGAGGAAGCCGGACTACCCAGGGAGAACTAGCTAGCAGCGGCGTTCAACTGCCAAACTCTCAAATTGACTAACCCGGTGTGACAGGAATGATAGTCCGTAGGAACGTTAGTCCCTCTGGACTATTATTCCGCGGAATTACAGTCCTAGGTCTACCATTTCTAGGAATAGTAGTCCGCCGGACTACTATTCCTAGAAATGGTAGACCTAGGACTATAATTCCGCGGAATAATAGTTCAGAGGGACTAATTTCCCCACGGACTATCATTACTGTCACACCGGCACAAGCAGAGTCAGTATTGGTTGAAGGCAAGTGCCTCATCAACGTGCAGTGCGCCTTAGTACACATTGTCACCGCGCCCCCGCGTGGGCGCTCGGTACTAAGTGCCCTGTCCAGGGACACATCGAAGATGGTGTGTGTCAGGATCGAAACCTCGCCCTTAAAGTCCAATGCTCTAACCAATGGGTCACAGCGTTCCCGATGCGTAGCTCTATTTTTGAGGGTGTGAAATGGTAAAACGCAGAGCAGGACATTTCACGCGGCTTTCAACTTCTTATCCTTTATTTTCAAACACAGAAATGCGGGTATCACTAAAACTTTATTCTTCTTTATATTTCCTTCACTTCTTCCAATTTGTATTGTATGACTATCACGCATACTGTATAAACTGTGGGTAACACGACTATGTGAATCGAACATTAATCCTGCAGTTGGTTAAAACTTTGCCTGACCTATCGACTGCATCGCCCGCGTAATTACAAATTAAGCATTTGAAGAAAATATATTTTTCAAATATATTCAACAAAACCACATCATGTGCCCCACCCCTCATAGGAACGTTCCAACTCGGGGGTCACATGCCATGACTAGAATTATAAATTCCGATATCACGTGCGTTGGGTAAAGTGTTAATTATATGAAAACTATGGGCACTATAGGCACTCTCCAATAATTCGTAATTAAACAACTTTGGATAAGAAATTCAGATCACCAAATATAATCTAGCCCTCATCCAGTTTGATGTTTTCATGGGGGATTAAATACTTAGTGACAGGAATATCTATAACTTGGGTAGGAAACAATACCTGCATATCTTTGTCTTTGTAATGAAAGGCACATCGCATTGCCTTAACGCTCGTCTGCGAGCAAATTTTCACAAAAGAAACTTGGTAAACAAACCATCCATAACAGCTTCCACTCCGAACAGAATTCGTCGATTCAATTCAATATGCGATGGAATGTACCGAGAATATGAATCCCTGCTCCATTATAAGCGTTTAGTAAAGAGAGATGCAGAGGATATTGTACAAGGCTATTGGGTGCCGGCAGATGTACATGTGTAGCTAACTAGTTTGGACATATGACGGTACACAGCAGCTTAGTACACATATGGTGTATTAATTACTACCTGGTATATAGGGAAGATAGTTTCCGATAAATTGAGTATCGAGCAAAAGAAATAGCGGTTCGCCGTATTCTATTGCGTACAGTCACTGGTCTAGTTCCGGATCACTCTCCGTTCCCGTTTAGTTTCTGGTTACATTGCTTCCCTTCATCAGTAAATCGAGTATATAATAGAAAATCTTGAATATCCGACATTAAATTCAAAAACGAACTTCAGAAATGCACAGAACGATACGCGTGTGTGAATGGGTTAATCTATACGGCACGAGTGCCAGCGCGGAAGGATCGAACATGAG
This sequence comes from Pictodentalium vernedei, assembly GCA_031216915.1. Lineage (NCBI taxonomy): Eukaryota > Metazoa > Mollusca > Scaphopoda > Dentaliida > Dentaliidae > Pictodentalium > Pictodentalium vernedei. The sequence goes on from CM062295.1 coordinate 335,951,686, forward strand.
TCCGCAAGCCTCGAGTTATCCTTCCGCGATGGCACACGTGCCATATCGATTAATCCATTCACACGTGCGTGTCGTTCTGTGTTTATTACACGCCTTCACGGCAATAAACATCACTTGTTAAAGGGACACTCAGTAATTCATTTGACGACTGTCAACAAAAAGAACATATTTTATCGCCAACCAAATTTGCGAGGGGAACCCGTGTTACCATTTCGTCCCCTGAGTTCCAATGTGTTCTACGTGCCTCCTGGCACATAGAACACATTGGAACTCAGGGGACGATATTCATCTATCGCTAACGATTCAAACTGAAATTGCGGTGCACGATTTGTAGAAAATTCCAGTGGAATGTCGCTTCTTTTTAAAAACAGTCAGTCAGTGATTTCCGTTCCGCACATATGTGCGGAACAGATTTTCATTTTTCGCATGAGTCAGTGTTGCAGTCGATGGGGAGTACATAGAACAGGCTTGTAATAAATATACATTCCCTTCTTTGTGCAAATTGAAATAGAGGTGAGCCATGATTTGTGCAGTTGCAGACCGCCACCTTATTCACTATTGAATAACCCGATTCATCAAAATCATATGTTCTGTTAGAGTTGCAAAACCTACATTGTTCTCTTAGGCGAACATACTGATATGTCATCATTGAAACCAAGGAACTTAATCACATATAGCCCTTTCAGCAGACATTCGTCTGACATATACATTGCTGAACCGCAGGATCACTAAAAGGACATCTAAGATGCTGGTGATGCCCATAGATAGTGAAAGGTCGGTCCATGAATATCAGACACGCTCTCAGCCTACCATGGTTCGGCACAGTGAAAAATAGATCCACAACAATGTCATTTCCTTGATTCGCGGATCTTGAAGAGTGCGACGGAAGATGTGTATGTGTATGTGGGGGATGGGGTGGGGGTTACCTATTAATATTCTTTTGAAAGTACTCAAACAGTTAACTATGTATTTCGTGTCACGCCACATATTAGATCCTTATTACAGCCAATGGTTACTTTAACCATCTTCAACATCAAGGCTAATCTTCGGGCTGGAAAATGGTTGCAGTAAAAGGCATAGACTCATACAGCAGAATGGGGATTTAGTGACAACATGTGAAGCCATTTGTTTACAGTTGAAGAATATGTATTACATGAATAGATGGGTGTAGTAGACACATAAGCACGCTGCAAAATTGTTAAACGTATTGATAACCTCAATGGTTGTGGTCATAAAACACGTTTCTGTAGGAAAACTAAGGGCCTGAGCCCACTCAACTGACGGTTCCATCGCCTTTGATGATCCGTAAAGTCCTCGATAGCTAATGGGTTTGTTTGAAGGTAGGGGTAGATTCTTATTCACCAGTAGGTAATTGATAAGACATTATCGAGGAAGGGTAGTAACTGCCACTCTTGCGAAAGTCACTACCGTGGCTGCATTTGCATTTAAGGTACCATAAAAGGCAACATTTGTTCTCGAATACGACGAAGGGATATTTAGCTTGCACAGTGTGTCCCTCCCCATACAGGTGACCACCATTTTATTTCCCTACCCAATAGGACGATACTATCTACTCCACAAATGATGCTGCCAGCGAGTGTTCGGAGGTCCCAGAAACAACTTTACTGACAGTGGATTGATCTGAGGACCTCTGGCATGACGTCTGTCTGTATGCGATATTCTGTATATCAAGCTTTGGGAATATCGCGCCAACGGCCGTTTCCAAAGTGTATCCCATGAAACCATCATTCAGAAAAACAATAAACAAACTGACATTAATAAATTGTTTTTAGAAAACATAAATGATAGTTGTCTTACCTCGGAGATGGACTGTTTGAAGGCTCATCAGTTTGTCATTTTAACATTCCATGTGATTATGCTTTCTTATTTTGGAACTGGACAAACATGTTGGATAGAACATTGAACAGATATGGGTTTGTTGCGGGGGGGGGGGCAGGAACGTACAGACTTATTCTCTTGTCAGTACGACATATACACCGACAATACACTGAAGAGTAGACTGAACAAACAAGAAAATTTATTACACGCCTGTTCTATGTAGTCCCCGTCTACAGCAACACTAAACCATACTGACAATGAAAATCTGTTCCGCACATATGTGTGGATCGGAAATCGTTGACAGACTGTTTTTAATTAGAAGCGAAATTTCACTGGAATTTTCTGCAAATCGTGCGCTGCAATTATAATTTGAATCGCTAACTATAGGTAAAAATTCCCCCAGGAGTTCCAATGTGTTCTATGTGCCAATAGGCACATGGGAGACAATGGCATTCAGGGGACAAAATAGTAACGCGGGTTCCCCTCGCAAATTTGGTTGGCGATAAAATGTGTTCTTTCTGGTGATAGTTGTCAAACGAATTGCTGAGTGTCCGTCTAATAATTGTTTTTTACAGACACGAAGGCGTGTAATAAACACAGAACGACACGCGCGTGTGAATGGGCTGATCGATATGGCACTTGTGCCATCGTGGAAGGATAAAATTCCAGGCCTGTGGACTCTCTTTTCAATCCTTCTACACTGACACTCGTGACATATCGATTAAAAAAATTCTGAAAAGTATCGCATTTACATTCCATTTAGCAATGTTTACATGGTGCCCTGTCTGTAATGTGAGTGTAGCTGTGCAACAAACAGAAACTACAATGAGACCAATGTAAAGACAGAAATATAAAATTAACCTAAATAATTTATACAAGTTTGAATAGTTACGTCAAACATAAATTCGCAGATTATAATCTCCATATCTCACATGGGGCTGAGTTTAGGGATTATGTTTTTGTTCTTCAACACATCAAACATTAAAGCTAAGATATTGTTTTGAAGTTACAATATGAAAAGAAAAAGTTATTTGTTTCTTTCTTGCAACGCTCGAAACACTCGTGTAGCACCTCGTGCATAAATATTATAATTTTTGACCGTCTTAAAAATGCAATCAACGTGTCTGTTCCATAAAGTAACAAAAGATCGGCAGCCTGGCCAAACGGGGAACTGGACCAACCACTGTACATAAATGTTCTCTAGAGATATGCCTACACCCACTTAACTCGTACTGCTTTTGCAATTTAGCACTGTCCTTACAGTACTATGAGTTTCGATCCGCGGGAGCCAATACTAAAAAACTTTTACAATTGTATTTTCTAGAATTGTATTTTCTACCTACTAATATACTGACTAGATGAATCATTAGCATTTTAAAACGTATTGCAATTTTCAAACTGGCAAATTGCCATATCTTTGAAAATGCTAATGGTTCATTTCAACTTATTTAATATCATAACAAAAGTTGTGTAGTATTGGATCTGGGTCGATATTTTCTTTATGCTTTTCTCCAAATGACACACAGACAGGAAATATGAGAACACAGAATTAGTTATTTTTATTCGCTTTGCTTGATTCGGTCTTGATTTCACAATATTTAATTTCTAAAATCTTTACCAACTGGTGTGTAAGAACGCGATCGGATCGCGAAAAATACAACTTTTGTCATCACAGTATTGTCAGATTAGCAATCTTTCGGGGTGTATCGTTTATAGATCCTTTCAAGAAAAACGAATAATAAATGCTTCCAGTTGGTGGATTTTATCTACAGACCATTATTATACTAATAAAAAAAGAAGGGGATATTCCATAAATGTGAGATGTATGAAGAAATATATTTATATTTTCATCAAACAGACAGTTGAGATATTGTATTGTGACATCTGGTGAATGATTTCCGCGATAGCGGGGTGTCTGACAAGCACGCATTCCACGCACCGAGCTGTAGAAGATATGGACCGTCAGTCAGAGAATTTACCACATGCAGTACAAGACGCCAATAACTTGTAAATCCTCGTCGGTTCGCGAGCCAAGCGCGGATCAGACGTGGCATACCCCTTACCTAACGTCCAATTTCAGCTTGACTGATGTTATTCCATTCTTCCTGCAGTGCAGCGACGAGTTCCTGGACATTGGTGTGGGGCTGTTGGCGTTGTCGTCGGCGCCTGCCAGTCATATCCCAGACGTGCTCGATTCATGAAAGGTCTGGACTTAGTGCTTGCCAGGGCAGTGTAGTGATGTTCTGCTCCTGGAGAAACTCTGTAGCGACACGAGCCATGTGACCTCTTGCATTGTCATCTTAGAAAATTTATCGACGGCTGTGACGTCTCGCAAATTGCATCACATGAGCAGCTAACATGTTGTCAAGGTAGTACTACCCTGGATGACATGTCATGCTTTTTTGCTTGTCATGGCTATGCCTCACCACACCATAACCGATCCACCACTTAAAGGGTCGTGCAGACTAACGGTTGCGTCATGGTATCGTTCGTTCCGCCGCCGCCACACTCTGTTTCATCTGTTGTGGAAGTCGAGAGTGAACCTCGATTCATCAGAAAACATGACGTTGCTCCACTGACGATTGTCCCAGCTCTGTCGTGCTCCACATCAATAACGCCTTGCTGCGATGTGACGTTCAGTCAAACGTGGAATTATTCGAGGTCGTCGTCGAGCGTATAAATTCCAGCTGAGTAGGTGATTTCGGATAGTCTGACCACTGACTCACACATCTGTCGCCCGGTGCAGCTGCTGTCCAATTTCTGAGACACTTTGATGCATGCTACGTAATGCTGTGGTTCGGATGAGACGATCCTGGTTAGCAGTTGTCGCCCTTGGACGACCTGACCGACGTCTGTCATCAACATTGCCTTTCTGACGGTAGCGTGACCACAACCTGCTAATCATCGATTGAGTAACGTTGAGAATTTGAGCCCCTGCAGTCTGTTTGTTGCCAGCTTCCAATATCCCAGCGGTACGTAAACGTTTGTCACGTGTCAGTAGTCTTCGCTTACCTCAAAAGTTACGTTTCGATAAGAAACTATTGATGAACGAGTATATACTAAGAAAAGAACGATGAAACCCCGAAAAAGCCCGTCCAATGCAAATGAAAATTTAAAAACGTACCTCACAGACATTAACGTGGCGCTCATGCGAAAAACCTGCACGAAATTTTCGTGGACTGGTGACATTGACGATCCACGCAAAACTTGGTAACATATTGAGGTATCCAATCATGCGTATCCAATACCATTTTCCGATAATATCAGTTTGGATATCCCCTACATTTTTTGAAAAGTATATTAAGAAAATTACACTGTTTTTTCTTATGTTTTTTTTTCTAAAGACAACCCGAAGTCATCCATTAAAGCTGACTGTGCAATAATATGTCTTGAAATATGGACTCCTGACATTTGTTCCACGTGTGCATTGTTCCTTACTAAAAAGCAATGCCTCTGCAATACTGATTGAAATAATATTTGCCGCATAAAATTTGAATAAGGAGTTTATTATATTAATGTATAAGATATAAATCCAACTTTTTATTTATGGTCATTTATTATGATCCGCGGGTTTAGAGAACGAGATTCATAATTTTCATATCAAATCGTGACGAATATGAGATTATTTTTATCACACAATGTGTAATGTAATCCCGTGAACAAAAATGCGCTACTTTTTCCGAAAACAACTTACAACAAAATTTATTTTTTTCCGTGTTTTTCCCCAAAGGATGTAGCTTAAGTAGCTTTCATTGGAACGCGCACGACCAGCTCGTTCCAATGAGCTGTCAAAAGCTATGTTTTCGAGCCCAAAACTAAAATTCTTTAGTCATGTAGGATATACTTTTGCAAATGTTTTATGGTAGCCGTGTTAACAAAACAGTAAATAAAATAATGGACTTCAAATTCAATCGTATTTCTTCAGAAACCACCTCACTCACAATATTACGACGTAGCGTTGATTTCTGACGTCGCGTGTTTAGTAGAGGTACTCCAAACAATATTTCATAATGGGCCATTTAACAGGTTGAGGGCTGTATAGTTTTAGTGGTCTGAATTTGTTCATCAAAATTAGTTTATTCTAAATCAATGGACAGTGCCTACTGGCACTCTCCAATAATTTGAAATAAAACAAATTTAATTAAACAAAACATTATTTGTGTTTTACTGTATATGAAAAATGAGCAAAAAAATATATTGGCTTTTGCTCTGGAATCATCATTTTTTTTGTAAGCTTTGATAGTGTCTTCTAGCACTCAACCAGTTAATGTAGATTATGTGATAACGGTCGTTCCTGGCAGTAATTTTCTGGAGAATCCCTTATTTCGTAGGCCTCTGAGAAACAAGTGAAAATGAAGTTCTTAGCCTCATAAATATTTGAATAAGAACATATATTTGATCGCGACGGAGAAACAAAATGTTTTTTATACCATGTTGCGGGAGGAAAAGATGCTTTATAAGCTTTGGCACTAATTGGGCACTCAGATTTTTACATACAATGTCATGATGGCTGTGATATTTGAAAGGGGAGAAGAGATTAAACTATGACGGAGGATGTTTTACGATCAACGAGAGACGAACCCGGCACTCACATCTCATTTACAAACCAACGTTTAAGCTCGCCTGCTTCCACAAAAAAAGTAGTCAAGTTCTTTGCGAGCTTCACAAGTCCATTTCACTCAACATTCGAATCTTTATCTATATCGGCTTCCAATAATTTCCATGTCTGACAACAATAGACGGATTTCTATTCTATGTTCTATTACATGCATATATCAGGTGATATATACGGATATAACATAAACTAATCACTCGAACTTCCACCCGCGATTTGTTGGACATTACAAGATTAAATTTTGGTATCCAAAACTTACCAGCTTTTCTGGTCCGATGAAAACAAGCCAACAGTGAGATTATGTTTAAAGTTTAATGTTTCTCCTAAGTATCACACTCGACTTTGTCGGAATTATGCGGTTTAACCGGGTTTCTCTTGAACGCTAAATTACTCATTTAACTTAATGTGGGCATCGCAGAACTGCAACATGCGCTAATTACGCACACATCTTAGACAAATTTTCATCATATTATTGACACAAAAATATAGAAGCAGGCGATAGCAAAACTTCGCAATTTTGTCTACTGTTGGCGTTATTCTTTACAAATGAGAACTTATGAAATTGTAAGGCAAAATATCTACAGGAAAAAATAAATGATCTCTCGACATGTTTTATCTCCCTGACAATATTGCACAGTTGGTATCAAGCGCTGTATAGCCTGGAATCCTATTCTCAAAAACGTCAACTTTGGGTTTCCAAAGTCAGTCTTTCACAATTATTTTGGCATTTTTAGGAACTGATGGATAAATAGCGACTAAATGTTCTTCTCCTTATTTACAATGAGTGAATAATTTCCGATCACCTGCCAGCCTGCATTCCGCATCGTTACGTGACCAAATGTAAAATGCTAAATACCGACTCGAACTTAGTTGTTAGACTGTGAAAACATTTGCAGTAAGACCTAATCATTAAAAATTCTACTCTTTTGCAGATTTTTTGTAATACCTTACGTTTTGTACTTTTCATTTTCTTATATGTATTTAGTGAACAAAGGTGAAGCGGGGGCACAAGATTCCAACCTATGCCATCTGTTTCACTGGTGGCTTTTTGTTCTAACGATTCATGTCCCTCTGACCAAATGTAATTCGAACATAATGGACAACCAAAAGGACAAACAAACTAACTTAAATACAGAACTTTAATAGCAAAAGTGGCCTCCTTCGCGATAAAATCCCGATTCGATTGCGAAACACTTTCTCAAATGGGTTGAAATTTCCAAAACAATACACAATTAACCCTTTACTCAACGTAACGGCCAAAACCGGCCAGCGCTGTTCACAAAAATCGCCAATTAATTTTTATTATTTTTTAATTTGTTGTCTCAAAACATAGGTTATGACCCCTCTTTGGAACGAGTTCACCGAGCTCGTTCCAATGTGGGGTCATAACCTATGTTTTTGAGACAGAAAATGAAAAAAATAGTTATTCAAGAATTTTGTTTGCAAGTGTCGTCTGCTTGTTATGTTAGGTAAATGGTTAAACGAAGACCGCAACAACAACGAGCTCATCGAGCTCGTTCCAATAAGGGATCAAAACCTATATTTTTGAGACAAAAAATGAAAAAAATAGTTATTCAAGAATTTTGTTTGCAAGTGTCGTCTGCTTTTCATGTTAGGTAAGGGGTTAAACGAAGACCGCAAACAACAAATACAAATGGAAAGATCATTTCCAATTCAATATTATCGAATTTCTTTTCGATGGGTGAGATTCTACGGTGTACTGAGAGGAAAGTTGACAGTTTAATTCGACCGCATAGCGACTTGGTCGCGATCCGGTCAAAATTATCTGTCCACTCTTGTGGTCACAATATTATTCTTGCTTTAGCAGCTGGGATCACAAACATACGTTGCCTCCAGAATTGATAAATAAATCATATCAAATGGGCCTTTCGAAGACGGAAAAAATAGATACGATTTTGAAAAACAATGTAGTCTTATACAAACTTTCAACAAAACGCGTGTTGTTCTTTGAAGATGCTCATGGCGTACGCGTGTAACTAATCGGGAGAGACCGTTAAACCTTTGAACTCTACTGGTATCTTGCATGCCAGTTCAATGACAGCAATTAGAAGAGTCCATATTCATTATTTGGGTTAGACCAATCAATATTTTCAACATGCAGCCTCGGGGCTGCACGTTGAAAATATTGATTGGTCTACCCCACACATTTACTGAACAGTCATCCTATTTAATGACGTTATGGCGTATCGTGTTGCTGGCCGGAAAACGGCCGCTAGGGATCACGGGTTAATCTTTATTAAGTAACTCTTTACTCAACGCGGTTGGAAGAAAACACTTGCCAAATATAATAAGGAAAAGCTGAAATTGTTCATGTTTACTTTCAAAACGTAGCTTTCAGCCCATTAATGGTATGAATTCGGTGAGCTCGTGCCAAATGCTTGTTAATAGCTGTGTTTCGGGGGCAAGGCTTAAAATAGAAAATTTTCTATATCACAGTACTGTGACAAATGTGGAAACTCAATCTAATCTTCTCAAGATGGCGTCAGATCACCCAGCACCTCTCATCGATGAAGTTTGATGACGTGAAAGCTGTTACGCTGTGACTGAAATCACATCGTAACGGCTTTCATATCATCAAACGAAAGCCTTGCACGACAACTTGTAACACGGTATCAACCTTGCAACATCGGCACTTATTTTTGGTCAGTGATAACTAAGATATATTTTCAAACATTCAAATTCTATTGCATGGATATGAGTATGCATCATCAGCATGTCCATTCTTAAATAAACGATCGGCGTGTGCTAGGCGATAGGAAATTGAAAACCCTCAAAGATACATTGTCTATTTATCGCAACATTTTCCCCTCTCGATACTGAGGCAGGTGAAACAATTATCTACATATTTGATCGATAAGAGTTCCAGCAATCCAGTGGTTTGATCAAGGGTTTCCATCTAAAAAACTGCATTTCTCTTGAGTAGAAAATCTATCCTACGATGTTTTATATCAAACAACTCTTCCGGTGCCGTAGGAAAGGTGGAGCAAAACAATTATAACACAGTTTTTTCTGTTGGTCCTATACTGCTCCATATTTAATCTGAATGGAAAATTGCAATACGTTTGAGGCCAAGAGTCGTTCGTGTGAATAACGTGTTGGCAGCGGTATGTTTTGATAACAGGACCTGGCAAAACATCAAGCTGACTGTGGAATATATAAAAATGCGCACTTGAGACACGAAGGGTTTCATGATTGAACTTTTCAAATAGAAAGACAACATTTACTGTCTGGAGCTAGTTATTATATTTTTCACGAATGTTGACATCTGGTGTCACTATGTGAGTTATTGATTCCTCCATGTCTCTATTCAGTGCTGAGATAAAGGCTTTCAGATTAAGAAATTCCATTGACATGAGAGTACAAAGACGATCGCGAACAGGTTGAAATGGATATGTATGCAAAATTCTAGAAATGCCCTGTAAGCAAGTTTTCGAGATACTGTGGAAAAAGTAGGAGAAAAAATTAATTTTATTCAGAAAAGTAAAAGAAAACAAATGCAATACTCTTTGGGCAATAACAAAGGCTTGTACTTCACAAGGCAAGCTGAAGAACTATGCAGTTCCAATGTATTCATTATATAAATAATTACTCTGAAATTACTCTAAAGTTAACAGGGTCATGTTATGGTGGGGCTCTGCGAAGCTTAGAAGTTCGACTCGATGCGAAATCGCCCAGAAGATTGTATTCCAGTCACGCAGATTCTGAAGTTTTTGAACAGTTGATATGTTCTCAGAATTTGACCAAGTTTCTCCTCTGGAACTCTTCTTCTGCCACCAGGTATCCTGTACAGGAGACCTGATGGTAGAAGAAGCGTTCGAGGACGTTGCGCTTCCGAAACCATTTACATTTTGGAATATTTCGCTTATTGATGGATTTGATGAATCAGACGAATGGCCGCTGATTCCAATGCCGGAGGGGAGATTGGTAACACTTACGGCTGTAAGAAGGTGCAAAATTTACAACTTACCCCTTCACCTGACGTAACGGCAAAAACCGGCCAGCGATATTCACAAAAATCGACAATTAATTTTCATTATTTTCTTCATTTTTTGTCTCAAAAACATAGGTTATGACCCCTCCTTGGAACGAGCTCGTTCCAATGAGGGGTCATAACCTTTGTTTTTGAGACAAAAAATGAACAAAAAATTAATTATTCAAGAATTTTGTTTGCATGTGTCGTCTGCTTTTCGTGTTAGGTAAAGGGTTAAAGAAACGTTTGATTCTGTTCTGGATTCTATTTGACACGAAACTTAATATTCACAGCTCAATGTGATAGGCGACGGAAAGTCTTCAAACATTAAGAACTGAAGAAATACATTGAGGGAACGAACAGAATAAGATGAAAGAATTTATTATTCAGTTCTTCCAACTTTGTTTAACGTATTTTGTATACAGTATAAATTGAACTGTGTTTTATCTCCAGTTACGTGTTAATTAAAATCGATAATAAAAAAAAGAATTGTTGTAATGGAAGATGGTGCAAATATCACATTAGAGTTATTGTTTTGGCATGAACTGTGAACCCCATCTCGAACTTTTTTACTGGCTTCAGTGTTGGGATTGTGGCAGATCAAGGAGAAAACTGCGATGTCGATTATCTCAAAATCTAAAGCCAAGTCTGCACGAAGAAAATAGATAACCGAAGCTTTTGGTTGTTTTATCCGCACACATTGAATTGTGCATCAGTTAAACATAGTTCCAGTTTTAATGCGCTGAAATGTATGAGGTGTTGTGAAGTGTCGTGTATTAATGTTTCAGACGCTGAATATCAGACTTCCCTGCATACGAAAATACAAATGAAGAGAAGTGTTTCATCACTTCAGAACAGTACAATCAAAATGAAGTACTCAAATATGTTTATTATATACTTTATAAATAACCATATTTCTGTTAGCCGGATATTATACACGTGACTGGTACTCAAACACCCATGTACACCAGTTTTCCAGTGAATATCAACTTTCTACATATATCTTTTGGAAATCCCCACTCTATTTCTATTTCAATCGACGTAGTCTCTATAACATTGTTTATTTTTATGTTATTCTGCAGATGATAACTATTTTATTGTTATATAAAAGTATTTCTAGTTGATATAATTGAACTTTTAATTTACAAATAGAAGATTTTTTTTTTTTAGATGGTGTATATAATAAAACATTTATGGACTTTTGTGGTGATAAATATGATGTGAAATGAACCTAAACAACGTATATTGACCTCGGCTAACGCCACGGTCAATGTAAGTTTTTTTAGGTTCATATCACATCCTATTCACCACCACAAAATTCCATAATTATATAATAGTTGGTATAATCTTAGTATAAACAATTCTAGATAATCAGAGGAAATTTTACTCTTAATTCTTCCTACTCGATAATGCATAGTTCTGTGACAGCTTAACAAGTAACAGAGACAAGACTAGAATTATCGGGTAAGAAATATCCTTCCACATAATTCACATAATTCAGTAGCATCACAGGACAGTTTGCAGCTATTCGAACAGTGACTCAAAATTAGGAATTCACTTGATCAGGCTAGGAATTCTAAAGCATTCCGGGATAAAAAAAAATTGCCTTCTTCAAATGCGTAGACATGCCATTGTCATGTTAACTCTCAGTTTCTGACAACAACGCAGCTTTTGAACTCAAACACATTTGAATATTTTCTTGCAAGAGAAGCAAGATGAGTAACCTTTGATATCAAGCTTTTGAGTTTCCTTCATTACTGAGCCTGACACTCATGAGACTCACTCAGAATATAGAGTAGTCCTAAAATGACCCGACAAGACCGGCCCGTCTTTTTTAGGATTGACTCCACAATTGACAGGTTCTGCAATAAAGGAAGCCCATTTTCCCGATGACTTGCATACAATGTATGTTTTCCTTTGCAACATAAAAGTTACTTACTTGGGACAGTAAATTCTCTATTCATAATTATGACGGACGTGTGGCGATCACACGTTAAGAACTTGTATTTTTCGTTTTTCATTTGCCCGTTGATTCAAATGGTGGATGCAACAGCGTCGTTTGCTGGTTTAAGCGCAGGACCTAAACATTATCTACAATTAAGTCTGATGTTACAGAAAGTAAAGGAGAGCCAAAATGTGCCCTCCAATGAACATCTTAGGCAGGCATTTGAAAATACCAGGCCTGTTTGATATAAACCAAAAACAAAACTAAGATCACTTTTTATATATGAACCTAATAGCAAGACTGAACGGAGCACATTATTAACACCGCGGAAATCTTTCTATTTGGAGTGCAGTTTCAACATTTGTTGAACTCCGCGAATTTTATCATTTTAATTCTCATCAATGGTGTGTTGTTAGGTCAGAAACCTCGTACAGAGATCTAGTTTAACCCTTTGCCCAACGTAACGGTCGAAACCGGCCAGCGCTTTTCAGAAAAATCGCCAATTAATTTTCATTATTTTTTTCATTTTTTGTCTCAAAAACATAGGTTATGACCTCTCTTTGGAACGAGCTCGTCAAGTTCGTTCCAAAGCGGGTTCAAAATCTATATTTTGAGACAAAAATTAAAAAAAATAGTTATTCAAGAATTTTGTTTGCAAGTGTCGTCTGCTTTTCATGTTAGGCAAAGGATTAAACAATATTTATTATCAAATATTTTCCAAAGTGGTACGAAGCGTACAACAACAATGAGTATTGACTCGACAGTACGCTGGTTGCTTATTCACAGTCGTTTTCACTCAAAGGAAAGTTTGCCGGTAGAAAACGAGATGAGACTGTAATCAATTTTTCCTCACTCTAAACTCAGCTGGGTTAAAAAGCAACCCAAATCAACTAAGTTGAGTGAATATGAACCCAACTGGGTTCATATTCACTCAAACCGGTTGATTGTGGGTGAACTTTCAACCCAACTGATTTTAGAGTGCACCTAAGACCCGAACAAGAGGACATTTGTTATGTTGCCATTTTTAGTTTCTGACAAATAGTTTGATACAATTTCAAAAATCATTTGTACTAGCTTTTCTAACTGATAGGAAATAAGAAGGATAAGATGGTCTTCAGAAAGAAAAAGAATAAGAAACGATTAGTATGTTGAGCCGCTAAAGAGTTATGTGCTAGCTCTGTATTTGGTTTCACAAATCAAGGTTCAACAGGTTCTAAGGTTACTAGGGGTGTCTGAACTTTAACGCAGAAAGACGGAAATAAAATGCATATGCTAAAGAACTATGCCTATTAGAGCTTTCTTTACCTTGTACAATATTGTGCATCACTAGACATTTGCTCGGTAGGATGACAATAGGAAACACCAAGAACACAAACATAGCTCTATTTTCATTTTAGACACCATAATGATGTGAACCTTGTCTTATGACATCCATTAAGATACACCAGAGATGAGGCAATACGATATACCTACTCGTGAAGATCACTTTGCTACGTTGCGGTTGTTATTGGAGGTTCCAGAATAGGAATGGTTTGGTAAAACTAGTTTGATTACAATTGATTACGCCTCGAGTGCGTGATAGCACAGAAGCTGAAAAATAATACCTGTGGGTGAACAGTGGCTTCCGCCTGATCGATATGATGGCAAGAGTATTGCATGCGCTGTCATTAATATGGGAACACAGAGAAACCTACCGAACAGACTACAGGCATATTCAGTTAGAAATTACTTAATACGGGAAAGGGTACTGAAACAAGCAAACACCTAACACAATACTATGCAGTGTGGGCAGACATACACACACAGTCGGACTGGTTGTAACGTAACCTGCCAGTGTAAGTGTCTTTCTGTAGGCGTGAATATCACTAACTCTCAATATTTATAGAAATCCTTTGAAGTCAACTCTTCCTGCACAGAGTTTGCGTTTACTCATTTCTTATCTTAGCCTGGAACAAAGTTGCAAAGTTATCTAATTACTTGTTAATATTGGATGATGAAGCGCTTGGACAATATTTCACGGTTCTGTGGTACAGCTGTTAGGACAGAATAGTCAATTTTTTCTTTGGCGAATCCTATCATTGGAACTTCAGGGCTTGCAATTCATGTGAGAATCAGAATTGATTCTCACAAGGAAATCAATGAGAGTCAGCTTTGCATTAGGTGTGGGGGTCAAGTGAAGTCCTGAATGACTTCGCAAGCCGCCACGACCTCACTAGTGCCACTGCCAAGGTATTGTAACTTCCATAAGCGGGACAACCAAAAGTCTGCATGTTCGAACATGCGTTCTACACGTGTAAGACAAGAAACCCCTCTGTTTTACAAGAGTAATAGACACAACTGAGACAAATGTACTAGTAGCAACATAAACAGAAATAAATGACATTGAAACGGGCTTGGCGAACTCGTTCCAATGATGGGTCACAGGATATGATTTTGTTGAAATGTTTTCTAAACTTTTATTTCAACTACTGAATTTGTCAATTTCGCGTGCGGATACTGCCGATTCATCAGATGGGGTATTGAAATGCAGAATTCCATTTGCACCACCACCCCCACCTCCCCCCACCCCCGACTGTAAATTATCCAACTTAGACTCTTGGTAGTTACAAACTTCAACTACAAATCAATATTTGGGGAGTTTTTACAATCTTTCAATCAATATTTGGAGGACTTTCACTACTTTTCAGTCTGAAGAATTCATATTTTGTCCGAATTCCCAGACATGCTTGGGAATCTTCCACTAGCACCCTGTCCGAAATTGCCAACTTTTTGTCAGTTTAGGACTCGTATTTCCAACTACTGTAAATTTGTCGAATGGTGAGAGAAATCATACGCCCCCCACCCATCCACTGTGGCAAAGTCCCTGTCCGAGAAGAGAGAAATAGCAAGCTTCTGTTTGTGATGAGCATCCGTCGAAATCGAGACCGGCCCATTCCACGCTTATTATTATACATAAAAACACCTAAGCTCATCATCATTCATATATGAATAATGCAATTGCATATATTTATGCGCGACTTCCACTTGTTGTCTATATTACCACCTATTGTTTATCATTCCCCACTGCTGTCATCTCACTGCTATCACTTGGCAAGTTCTTTTGATTTTAATCAATCATTTTTACTTCATAAGAAGTGCTCTGCTTTACCCTATATAAATGGGTTATATACACATGGAGTTTGTAAAAAATCTTTTATCGCGACGAGAGCGTTTTCGGGGGCATATATAGCTACGAGTCGCGCAGCGACGAGTAGCTATGTAGCCCCCGAAAACGCTCTCGTCGCGATAAAAGATTTTTTACAAACACCATGTGTATATAACCCCTTTATCTACACCCCCACCTCCCCCACTCCCGTAATAAAACAAGTTTTGATTAACAAATGCAGACCACTAAAAATAATCTAGCCTTCAACCAGATAATCACTAATGTGAAAAATATCTGGTTATTTGTACTTTCCGACGTTTGACGTCACATTTTGAAAAATGTTGAAGAAACTGAATTCCCAGTGACGTTTGAACGTCAGAATAATTAAAGTCTCGAAGGGTGAAATAATCTCATTTGAAGAAGTGTAAGTTACTAATTTTTACTCTTTTCCGTCAAATTTTATTTTTACAATTCAGTAAGTTTAATTAATGGCCTTCTTTTTTATTCAATACATTTCGATAAATACGCCCCGTTTTATTTGTTTCGATCCGCGGCAGCGATAATTAGTTATTCAAAGTGTTGAATGAAATAATACGTCATGCAAATGAGATGGGCGTGAACTTTGTATTCTTGCGATATCACGTGACTTTTATTCTTACTGCAGTAACGATAAAAGATTTTTTATTGACGGCGAGTTTTCGATAACGATAAAAGATAAAACGTTACTGTTTTTACGTATAAAGTAGATAAAACCTTTTATCGTCACAATATAGCCTTGGATGCTCATGTGGTAAGAAACAACAATAAATAAATAAATAAATAAATAAATAAATAAATAAATAAATAAATAAATAAATAAATGAATGAATGAATGAATAAATAAATAAATAAATAAATAAATAAATAAATAAATAAATAAATGCTTTCAGAACATCACCCGGAGATTCGATGCTCGTTGAAGCTAAACTGTCTTGTAACCCATCTCACCCCGCTTATTATTGTGTCTCAGGTCCTCAGAATGCTGATTCCTTTAACAGAAACTAGAAACACATTCCTCCATTGGGAATTAGAATTAATCCTCACGTGAAGTCCGCCACCCTTAAATCGGGTTCGGTGAGAGAGAACCGCGAACAACATATATCTCCTTGGAATCTTAGTAAACCAACTGCTATTTTGAACCTTGTTTCTTCCAAAATGTCTGAGACAAATTCTCTGTATTTCAAGAAAAATATGCTGAAATAAGGTCTACATATACGGCATACAAAGGATCTATACAAATGGATCTAAAGATGCTGACATCGGCTGTTGTAACTAATGATCAGATCAGCAAGCAATCAAACACACTGAGGATGTATATAGACAAGGCAGTCAATTATGTCCTCCAACTACTTTCTTCTTTGCCAGCTCTAATCAACCCCAGGTTGAACAATCCTCTGATCTAAGAGCTTCGCGAAAAGTAGAATACGCTAATGTATGACCAATATGATATTGTGTTTTGCTTGTCACCTGGACATGTTGTTATCTACGGTAACACGAGAGCAGACAGAGCAACAAAACAGGCCTTAATCGAGCCTCACACCGATTTTAAGATTCCGTTTAGTAATTTGAAACCACATATCATTACCTTCATGACATGTCTTTGGTAAGCGAATGGGATGGGGTGACAAATAACCGGCACCATCGCTTCCGACATACTATTCCCGATAGTTATCATTCTAGTAACCTATGTAGACAAGACCATGTAATTCTGATGCGATGCCATATTGGCCATACAAGACCTCCACATTCCTTTTTATTAGAGGGTAGTATGTGACCAAAATATGTTCCTTGCCAGCATTAGGTGATGGTGGAACACATTCGTTTTGACTGTACAGTGTACAGATTTTGTGTCTTGTAGACAAGACCATGCCATTCTGATGCGATGTCATATTGGCCATAGAAGACCTCCACATCCCTTTTTGTTAGAGGCTAATATGTGACCAAAATGTGTTCCTTGCCAGCATGAGATGATAATGGAACACATTTTTTTGACTGTACTATGTACACACCAAAAACTAAAGCGTTAAAACTGACACTTTCAAGGTGTTAAACCCATTCTAACTCTTAGGGTTTGATTTTAACACTCAAAGTGCAATGCTTTAAGCACTTCGACATTATATTCGTCAGACATCTGAAACTTGAATGGATGGCACTTCCCATGTGTCTAGCATTGGTGGTTCTTCCAGAATTGTCCATAATTTGATTTGCGCTTTGTGGGTACATAATTAAAAGGACACAACGCAGATGACGCGGATCAGGCTCGAGAGTTCGAGCCTGATCCGCGTCACCTGCGTTGTTGTTTCCTTTTAAGTGTCGCAACATTACATTTGTCAAGTGGTATTATTGTCAACACCTGTCAAGTTCTGGGATATCTACACTTGAACAAAGTGCTAGTTCAGCACTTAGTAAGTGTTAAATACAGCACTTTAAGTGTAGTTTGTAACATTTTATACAGATTTTAATTTTATATATCAGAGGCCGGTATTTCACTGTAAGATCTCTTAGAGATTTTGTTTTATTTTACAGTTTGATTTACATAGTATTTACAAAGCTACTTGTATCATCACTTATTGTTCTCCAACCTACTCATTTCTTCGTCACTGTAACTATTTACCACTTATTTTAATCAATGAGTTTACTTCATGACTATAGTGACATTGTTTATGGTACTACCGTTTTATCACCACAATATAGTCGTGGACATTGATATTGTATTGAGCGCCAATAAATGTACATGGTGTTGGTTTTAGTATGGGTATGTCATTGAAGACTGCTATGGGAGTAGTCATTTTTTTCTAATTTTCGTCGTGAAACGGTTGACGATACTTACGAACTCGTGTAGTCAAAAAGCGCACGCGACGTCATAGAGACATTGGCCATTGTGCAATACGACGGCTCTCTATACAACTTGATTTTTGAAAACATCAGAGAAAAACGTAGTAACACAATTTACACTCCCCACTCGCTGAATGACGTCAAGGCAGTCAGCACGTTTAACTCTTCCCATCGGCAAATATTCTGCGCTGTGACAACAGACACAAGGTAACAGCTTTCACATCAGCAAACATCCAATAAACATCAATAAACTCTTTTGTAAATATTCAGGTTGAATTGCCATGGAAAATGTGCACATCATCTTCATATTCTTTTTTTCGCAAATATCAAAATATGTTCTTTAAGCCTTTACCTAACATTAAAAGCAGACGACACTTGCAAACAAAATTATTGGAGTACTATTTTTTTATATTTTTGCGTCAAAAACATAGTTTGCGTCAAAAACAATGAACTTGTTCCAATGAGGGGTCATAAGCTATGTTTTTGAGGCAAAAATGAAAAAATAATGAAAATTGAATGGCGCTTTTTTGAATAGGGCTGGCCGGTTTTGGCCGTTACGTTAGGTAAAGGTTTAAAGGGTATCGTTGACTGCATATCGTCGAAAAACGGAAAATTGTTGTCGAGAAAGTTTTTTGTTGACCATTGTCTATTTATAGAAACAACCCCCTCCCCCATCCACCCCCACCCCCCCCCCACCCCCCCCCCCACACACGCACACACATACACACATCTCAAGATTACGTTAGGTGCGACATTTTTCTAATTTTTCTTTTTGTGATTGTAGAGCGTCAACTTGTATAGTTTTCAGTTAATATGACTTGACTGGACGTTGTTTGGGTGCGTGTTGTTAAAACCGCATTTGTGGCGCTGAAAATACCCTTAACCTCGCAAAATGGTTGTTTATGGGTGAATAATACTAATTGCATACTGCACGGACAATGTTTGAATACCAGAATATTTGATCGAGTGGGCGTTTTTTTATAACTTATGTCCCAATAAAGGGACCCGGTCCTTAATAATATGGTTCGTAATGTTTTAATTGATAAGTCAGTTTGGTTTGTGTCTGGTTGGCTTTTCTGAAATGTCTTTCTGTGGTAATGTGTGTTACAATTCTGCATTTCCGTCGCTTCAATGACAACATTTGTAAGACAAAAACAGAAACAAAAAGGAGAGTACTCTGGCTGTGCGCCATGTATAGATTTAATAGACCGTGTTTGATATTTACACAGCTAACACTTAACGTCTTAAATCCAACGAAATGCTTGGAAGTTTGCAGAGTTGAGACATTAAAGAATTTCATTGGTTTCAAACAAAAGCCACATGGAAGCTGTGGATAAAAGCTGTACATAATCATTTGAACTTTATAAACCATTGACAGTCAAAATGATCTTCTTTTGTTTAATCGCCTTTAAAAATATCAGCTTCGCTCTAAACAAATAAGAAAGCTATCATTTATTATTATATACTTTATAAATAACCACATGTCTATTGGCTGGATCTTATACACGTGACTGGTACTCAAAAATCCATGTACACCGGTTTTCCAGTGATTATCAACTTTCTAAATATACCTTTTGGAAATCCTCTCTCTAGTTCTATTTCAATCGATGTAATCTCTATAACATTGTTTATTTTTATGTTATTCTGCAGATGGTGACTATTTTATCGTTAAATATAAGTTTTTTAGGTTCATATCACATCATATTCACCACCACAAGAGTCCATAATTGTACTTTATTCACCGCAGTTGCCGGTTCAGTATATTGAATATGCAGTCAGTGAGATCTGTTCGTTGCACATTTTATCATTGCCCAAATGTGAAATATATTTGGACTCGCACAGCATTAAATTCACTGAAAACTTTTGTTCATGTACCATATTGCGTCATTAAAAAACTAACAATATAAGTAATGCACGCATCATGAGTCATGAAATGACGCATAAACTATATTTTGAGCAAACGTGACATAACCTATATTTTGGTCATCAGCCTCAATGTTCATTTCATTGGACCTTTAGATAGAGGACAGAAACACTGGATACCTCGTGAGAGATGCGATAACGTTGAAAGTAACAATATTCTTCTCCTCTGCAGGTTCGACAAAGTCTGATTCCATTATGTTGGGCACGATGCAAGCAGAAAGCAAATATCAATTACATTGAGAACAATATACAAACTAAAACATGGAGTCATTGATCGTTACTTTGACGAAACGATTAGTGACGTTACATATTAATCAGTTTCTGAAAGCGTCACCTTGGATTCAGTTGACTTAGTAACACCCTCCATGTTTTCCTTTTGTAATTGTACTGTTCTGACATTTTACTTCAAATGAACCCTTTGACCTCTTGTGGTATCTTTCATGCCAGTTCAATGGCAGCAGCCAGAAGAGTCCATATTCATCATTTGGGGTAGATCAGTCAATATTTTCAACGTGCAGCCTCGGGGCTGCACGTTGAAAATATTGATTGGTTTTGCCCCACATATTTACTGAACAGCCATCCTATTTAATGATGTTATGATGTATCATGTGCTTGGCCGGAAGAGCATCCGCTAGAGTTCAAAGGGATAATTTTTACAGAAAGTTGATGACGAATCTTCGGGAAAACCTCCAACTGCCACGATATAAAATTGATGAAGCATACCACAAACTCACACTGTCGTGTATTACCTAAGTTATACTGTGGAACGTTTGTGTCAAACATCATTTACAAGTTTGTAAACAGAAAATTAGGAGACCATGAAATTCCGTTATGGCTGTTGATCGTACCACAATCCTCGTCAGAAACTTCGAAAAGTTGTACATAACGCCTATACCTACAGTTAAAACTAAAAGTAATGTCATGAATTGCCGGCAAATAACTCCGCGCGTTGATCTGCATGTTATGGCGATAGTAAGGTTATTTTGTACATACGCCCTATGCACAAAAAATACTTCAGACAATGGATTTCCGGGGTTAACCCGGAGGTCCGTTGGCTGAAACATTGCTTTTGCTTGCTGTCAGTAACCAAGAGAATCTGTCATGATTTGGATGCCAGTCGATGGAACATTTTGCTCAATTCCTATGCGGAAATATGTCAGGTTAGCATAGAACGCATAGTTCGCGAAAGGACTTCCAGTTTTAACTGTATATATTTATGGAAGAACGACACCGAGTATTATGGGTACTTGTGTTGTTAAATCTCTTACAAAGATCATGATTCCTATGCGAAACGCTGTGCCTAGTCGAGGGTATTGTGGTGGGAGTGTTAAATTTACATTCCAGATGGTTCATTCTATACTGCAATCTATCTTTTTCCAGTTACTGGAAACCCTCCCAATGCATCTTATCGCGAAAGTTCAATCTAAGATCGGACGCGCTGTGTATAAGCTACGTGCAATCGGCCAAAATTTATAGACAGCTGCAGTCAGTGATTTACCTTTTGCTCGTTCTTCTTTAAAAATGTACGCAGACGATAAACACTTGACGTAAAAAATGTACGGATTCTAGGATTTATTTTATTTTCATTCGTTTTTCATCCCCCAAAATAAATCGTATTCTCACTCCCACTGGCCGAAAATGGTATTCCAATCCCGGCATCGCATTTATTGTTTTCCAATCGGTGGAGTTGAATCAATTGTAAATGGATGTTTTGGGTAAACAAATAAGGAGAAAATTAAATAAAATCACAAGTTCACTACTCGGCTTTGAGTACGATTTTATCCTCTCGTGGATTATTTCACTCGGCTAACCCCTCCTGAAATAATCCTCCGCGATTCCCACACGAGGATGAAAATCGTACTCGAATCCGAGCAGTGAACTATTGTCTATTTACTATTCATCAAAGTACCTTGAAATTTGTAGCCGGTAAGATAATTCGTCACACAGTTTGTTAGTGACACAATATGGTATGCACGGTGCCATTTAATTCTATATTTGCTGACAGTGCGGCGAATCACACCTTACCGATTTCTTTTGGAATTTTGTGCCACGAGAAACTAGCCTTTTTCTGTTCCTAAAAACTTCACGAATGCATCTTATCGCAACATTTGAGTGTAAAATCGGATGACGGCCATTCAGTTTTTTAAGCCGTTGTCGCGATATGGCGCGGATTCGACTGTTTCCCACGTCCCTATTTCGAATACGCCCCTAAACTTAAATACAACGGGTCAGAACTTTTGGAAGGGAAAAACTAATAAATGTACTTGTAGTAGATGGAGGGGATCGCTGTCAGACCTCCTGTTAGCCAGTGTGTATAATAATATATAATCCCTTGTGGAGAACAAGGCGCCATCTGCATGGCATTAGCATTCCAGCCAGATAACGCCTTGTTCGGCTCAAGGGACAATATGTTTTTTATCTTATCTGAAGATTGGCACGACCGAACCTGCCATGCCGTACCACACCCAGTTCACGTACATGCCTTCTTCAGTGTGGACGAAAGATTCATAGATTATGGTTCTTCAGTGTGAACGAAAGATTCATAAATTAGGGAGCACTTTAGAAGAACACTAACCTCAGGTTGGACGTTTTCTCATAAGTTCAGCATCGAAACAGAAGAGATTCCATTTTAGCTGCTGTCTGCCAAACAACCACCCACCCAGCTAATTATTGCTTTTGTTTTGGCAATAAGGCTTTCAAAGCCTTTTTAAGGGGAATGTAAACAGAAACAAAATGGCGAAAATGGCCTTGGAAATTTCTTTATTCATATTTTATGACATATTCTTGGTTCACTTGCATTCTGTATCATAAATATGCCATGGTGCAATACACAGAACGACACGCGCGTGTGAATGGGTTAATCGATATGGTACAAGTGCCAGCGCGAAACGATAAAACAAGGGGCCGCGAGCCACTCTGCGGCTCATTTGAATGACACTCAGCAACTCATTTGACAACTATCAACACAAATAACACATTATATCGCCATCCAGATTTGCGAGGGGGACCCGTGTTACTATTTCGTCCCCTGCGTACAAATGTGTTCTACGTGCCTTGTGGCACATATAACACACTGGAACTCCGGAGACGATTTTTAGCTATCGCTAGCGATTCAAATTGCAATTGCTGTGCACGATTTGTAGAACTTGACAGTGAAATTGTGCTTCTTCATAAAAATAGTCCGACAACGATTTCCGTTCCGCACATATGTGCGGAACAGATTTTAATTTTCCGCATGATTTAGTGTTGCTGTAAATGGGGATTTCATTGAACAGGCGTGTAATAAAAAAATTGCTTTAAATCTAAATATTCAATAAACTGACTTTTAAAGACTATTTTGCCAGATACTTGATCTCATTGTTGTTGGGATGTACATCCTCTAGAAAATTAGTGTCAACCGTTCTCTTTTTTTCGTGGTATACATGAGCGAGGAACTGGAATTTTAATATAATGCGTCATGAAAGAAATACTGGTGACAGTTGTGTAAATATGTTAGAGAAGCTGAGGTAAACAGAAAACAGTCATCTTGACTGGGATGGTGGCCCTTTAAAAAACTATGGTAGATGATACCAGTCAGTTGTGTTATTCAGAGTTCGTTTGGCCCAGATCCCCACGAAAACTACAGCAGAATCACAGCAATTTCATAGATGGCCAGGTCTCCATTGTTTGCGATACCTCAGTGATTGTTTTCGACAACATGTTTCTTGTCTGCATGTGATGCAGCGGATACAGCTATGATGACATTAACCCTTTGCCCAACGTAACCGGCCAGCGCTATTCTCAAAAATCGTCTGTTAATTTTCATTATTTTTTCATTTTTTTTCTCTCAAAAACATAGGTTGTGACCCTTCATTGGAATGAGCTCATCGAGCGCGTTCCAATGAGGGGTCATAACCTATGTTTTTCAGACAAAAAATGAAAACAATTAGTTATTCAAGAATTATTTTTTGCAAGTGTCGTCTTTTTTCATGTTAGGCAAAGAGTTAAAAAGTGTCAGCTAGAGCACATATTGTTTGACTCTGATGAGCTAGAAATGTGAAAAATATTAAGTAACATTCCACCTTCAGTGCAACTGGTACACTTAAATGGTATCAGGTGTATTGGGTATACACCTAACCCATGCAGCCAAAAATAAACTTCATTCATATTACATTCCTTGGAGCATATCTGCGTGTTCCTAGATGGGAGACGTTTTCAACATCATGGTTCTGGTACCGAGTTAAATACAGTCATAGAAAGCATCATTAGCTGAAATGACTCGCCATACTCTGTGGAAAAATTCTCAATATGGCTGGTTTTGTTTACACCAGCTTCAGTAACGTATTTTAGTAAGTTTCAAACATTATATTTTTGTGGCATAATATGTCAAATCTTCAGGTATCTGCTCATATATTTTATGAAAGGACATAACCATTGACGTTGGTTTTGTTGAGGCTTGACAACACCACGATGAAAATAAGAGCTTAGAATACAAATATTCTTTAAAAGTGGATTGATTCAATATTGAAGACTATTATAGTTCACTGGATATGTTATTTAATGTATAGATTTAAAATAAACTAAAAATACATCTTAAACTGGAATTAATAACCTTTTTGCTCTGTTGCTATTTTGTAATTTTCCCTGTACTGTTTGTGTTTACATTCCCCTTAACACTTTACCAAACGTAATGGACAAAACCGACCAGCGCAATTCACAAAAATCACCATGTAATTTTCATTTTTTTCATTTTTGTCTCAAAACATGGCTTATGACCCTTATTGGAACGAGCTCGCTGACGTCGTTCCAATGAGAAGTTATAAGCTATGTTTTTGACGCAAACAAAATTAAAAAATTAGTTATTGCAAATGTCCTCTGCGTTCGTGTTAGGATAAGAGTTAAAACACACTATCGACAACTCCTAAGACTGGAAGAGTGCTGGTACAGTGGTTCGATTACTGGACTTCAGTATTTTGACATCAGTCCAGAGAGGAATAATCACTCTAAATATGTAATAATACAGTACCTTAATAACTCATTGGTTAGATAACGGACTTCAAACCGAAAGGTCGACTGTTCGCTCCTGACCAGCGGTAACTGCGTTGTGCCTTTCGTCAAGACACGAAACAGGTTAAAAGATAACCCTATATTTCACACTATGGAAGGTAAGACTTTTATTTCACTGATTATTTACACACCTTCATGATATATGAGGTAACTCATGTCATTGATTCAAATATGGATTGCATAAGTTGAATATTATTAGTTACCCCGTGTCTGATCACGTGGTACGGGTTTTTACCTAACCGAAGCCAGCCGTATCCCATGAGGCCGAAGGCCGAAGGGGTAACGAATTTATCTATTGACTTTCCGTTTTAGAAGTACAATCTATTTCATGTGTGAACACACACAGCATGAGATCTTTTATCTTCCATTGTTGAGCCATACAGGTTTCTGTGGAATTTTTGTGCAAAAGAGTTTTTGTGAAAATATGCCGATATGACTAGTATAAAAAAAATTATTGAATTTCTTTTTTTCTTTTTTGTCTCAAAAACATAGCTTATGAACCCCACATTGGAGGGTACTCGACAGGCTCATTCCAATAAGGGGTCATAAGCTATATTTTGGAGATAAAAAAATAAAATATAATACATGTACACTGTAAAACTGGAATGACGCGTCTTCTACGGGGTATGGACAATTTGTAGATTTCGGAACGAGGCTTCCACTGGGTATGGGAAATTTGTCAGTGGCTGGGCAGACGTATCGTGGGTTTCAATGAATATGGTCTCATACCACGTATCTATCAACCTATTAAATCAAAAAAATCACTTTAGTCAATAGATAATGTTTCTTACCTTCTCAACAGACTGAAGATGAGTGGGTAGAATGATGGGGACAATACTCTGACTGAGTGCGACGTGTATTATGCGCCCCAAACTTGAAGATTTCTGTCTCCACTTGAAACCGTTTGCATCCTTTTTGAAGATAAGCAAACATTATATTGCCGGAAATCGTCCTTTTTCAGATGTGAATCATGTAACTTAAATTTCTATCAAGTCTTTGGTGTAGTAAATTCCAGAGGGAAGTTCCACACTGGCTGTAACAAACTCGACATATCCATCTTGAAATTATTAGACGAGCGAGGAAGGTCCAATTAACCCTTTACCCAACGCAGACGATTTCAAAATTTATTATTTTAAATATCATTTTTAAAATTTTTTCAAAAAATTTCAACAAAACTATATCATGTGACCCCTCTTTGGAACGAGCTCGACGAGCTCGTTCCAAAGAGGGGTAACATGATATTGTTTTGTTGAAATTTTTCGAAAAATAATATTTTTTCAGCTGCTGAATTTGCATATTACGCGGGAGGATACGGGTGATTCGTTGGGTAAAGGGTTAAAAAACAAGTAATTGTTGAGAAAACATCTATGATATCAATGGAAAATAAAGCCAAGTTTCCTTTTGTAACTTTTGTTGTCTGTTGTTTTCGTTTATCAAAAGTAACAAAAGGAAACGTTGCCTTTTTGGCATTCTAATTTGAAGCAACTACAAGATAATCATTCATACAGAATATCTATCACTATCACTCCTACCAAGACTAAGTAAGCGCCCACTTCGGCTTTTTGTTAATTGAATGTATTTTTACAGAAATTTGCAAGTTTTTATTCTTCCAGGGAGAAGAATTAGCAAACCTCACCTCCTAAACTGTTGTACTAATTTATTTATTTATTTATTGGGGTTTAACGACACTTTCGACAGCTAGGGTCACCTCGTGTCAGACAGTTATACGGATGTAGGAAGCCGGAGTACCCGGAGAGAACCACCGAGCAACGGCGAACAACTGTCAGACTCTCCAGCGTACTAACTCCGTACAAGAAGTGTTAGCATTAGTTGAAAACAAGTACCCCATCGATGTGCAGGACGCCTTAATATACAGCGTTACCGTACTCCCGCGTGGGCAATCGGGATAAAGTGCTTTACCCAAGGACACAACGCAGTTAACCTGACGTGGATCGAACCTGGGACCTTTTCGGTAACAACTGAGCCTTCGCGATCCCTTTTGTACTAATCAAAAGTGGCTGTATCATGTGTCACGATGCGCACACCGTTGATATAATGAACAGGAGAAAAAAGTTACCGAACGATGGTGAAAACATTGGTTTCTTATTTTTAAATGAGTTTCAACCTAGAATAATAGTCAAACGTTCATACTGTTTGGAAGAAAATTGTAAAAAGCGAGCGTCTGTATTTTTTTTTTTATAATACTCTACAGGAAAAGGACCGATGTGTGTGATACAAGCTCGCTAACAATTGGAAATTTCAAATTATATATATATGTATATATATGGAATTCCGACACTCTTAATGTTAAACTCACTCACTATTTTAGGATATTAAAGGGTGGGGCACCTTTCCAGTAAATTTCTTCCAATGACGAAAATTGTCAGCCATCCATATTTTTGAATACAGAAATGTACCGTTTAAATCATGCGTCTCTGAATGAGTCCCGAAAAGCATCATTCATGTCAAAATGGGGAAATCTGCATGTATTTTAACAGGGGTTCACAAATACATTTGAGCTGTAGGACTGAAGTCTTACTGAACACCAGCACTTCAAGTAACGAATCGGACACATCAGCCTGCGTAATTTACCAACTGAACAGCGGAAAAAAAATCCAAATTTTTCACCAAAAGAATATCAAGTGACAGCTCAATGGAACGAGCTCGAGAGCTCGTTCCAATAAGGAGTCACATGATATGGTTTTGTTGAAGTATTTTGAAAAATGAGAAATAATTAACATAGCACATTTCGATATCGCGTGCTTTTGGGTAAAGGATTAAGCTGTCTTAAGTTTGAAAGTCAAATTTATTTTTTTAAATATTCTGACATATAAGGGTTAAGTTATCATTTAGCTTTCAATAGTTTGTTCATCGCCGCCAATATAAAAACCTAGGCTGCACCGCCCCATCCGGCCACGCGGTTCTGATCTACCAGTGTGTACACTTTTCCATCGCTAAAACAGCAAGGCAATTATACTCACTTGATCTCATGTAATGGACTTCCGAATATTGAATAAGAATTACTGAGGCGCTCAGAATGAAAATCAAACTTTTTCATCCAATGATGTTCACCGATATGACTACCACCAAGCACAACGCTCTGTGCCTTTACATATTCATTGATCAATCAGTCTCATAACAACAGATCAATCCTTCTTCGTTGTTATCATATTATATTTGTCAGACTGAAATATAACTTGTTCTTCCGTCTCATCACTGATGCTACACGGGTTTTCATATTTGTATCAAGAGATTGGAAGTTATACTGTTTGAAGGTTTTATATAGCAGCGATCATTTAAAAGAAACTGAAACGCATCACCAACAGAGGAAGCAGAAGTACACGGAGAGAACCACCGGGCAGCGGCGAGCAACTGTCAGACTCTCCAACTTACTAACACTGCCCAAGTACACAACTCCAACATACCCCACGTAGGCAATCGGGATTAATTGTTTTGCCGAAGGGCACAACGCAGTTAACACTGCCAGGGATCGAGCTTTCGACTTTTCTGTTTAAAGTGTACTAAGCTCACTTCATTGCTTTTTATTTATTGATTTATTTCATATTGAATAGCTCATCTAATTGAAAGTCGAAGCGAGCTTTTGCCAAAACTTGGCGTACGTCGTCCGAAGTCCGTTTACTTTGCATGTCAGTCTTCTACTCTGGAACCACTGAACCAAACCCAATCAATTTTGGCAAAAATTATCTTTTGGGGTGCTGCAAGCGGAGTGCCACAGAACGTCTGATTGACGATCCAACTTGATGAAATCTGCCATAAGATGTTCGGATCAAGAAGAAGAAAACACGGAATAGGTTTAGTGTTTTCAGAACAGACAAGAAAAGCTGAAAATAATAACAATGAGCTAAAAAAGTTCTGAGAGGCTCATTTTCGCTACTGGAGTATTTTCCGGAACAATCGAATCGGATTGAGTAGCCAGAAACAATAGCATAGCTTATAGATTACAATAAACATAATTTTGATTTGCCATTTAACAGTGCAAATTGGAATTGAAGGACAAGTGCTTACCACTTAGAAGACCCTCGTCTTCCGTACATTGATTGACAGTGTGCAATTTACAATATGACAGAACGAATAATATTACTAATACAGGTAAACCAAACTAACCACAATTAGAATATGGAATAATGAAAACTGAACAGAAAATCATAAAATATTACATTAGATCCAATCATGATGACCTCCAACCACCACATTAAGTTCAGCCTTAATGTGAATGGAATTCATAACAGTTAATATCAACATGTCCACCAATTTCCAAAATCCCAGTTTCCGAAATCCCACAGCAGCCCATCGTCGTATTTGAGGTAAATTAAAAGTGAGTGTGGTGGGGCGGGGGGGGGGGGGGGTGAAGCGTCATGTGGACACTCTCAGAAGAGACTGGACCTGTATGCTCTGGAGCGATAGTGTACCCATGGTGGAAGTAATGTTCTGCGTTATCGATATACTCGTTACACATAGTGAGGAATCAAGCACATAATTACGGAATTTGTCACAATTAATGATCACTACAACCAGTTCGAAGTTTATCTTGATTGATGTACTTTCTTGTGCCGAATGCGAAGTACGATGGGTCTACTAAGAAGGCGGAGTAATGGACTTCCTGACCTCCACAAGAGACGAACTATTTCGTACTGTCTCAGAAACAAAGTGTTCCAAATTGCAGTTTAGGAAGGGAAGAAAGACAGTTTGAAGTGCTCTGTTCGACAAGCTATATCAGAAACTCGGGGTTGTTACAGGGTTTGAAAAAAGGTTGGAGCACTCCCAATGACTATTTTATAGAAATTACATAATTTCTGGACCAGACGTCTGCTTTCTAAGCTACTCCAACCAACTTCCAACATACGTCGATCACGTAAGACCGATATAGTCAGTCCGCTGGCTATTAGTGCAGCATCACAGTGATCATCTTCCACACATTTAACCCTTTACCCAACGCATACGATATCAAAATTTATTATTTTAATTACTATCATAAAAAAAGTTTTTAAATTTCAACAAACCATATCACGTGACCCTCATTGGGACGAGCTCGATGAGCTCGTTCCAATGAGGGGTCGCATGATATGGTTTTGTTGAAACATTTTGAAAATTTATTTTTTTCACCTGCTGAATTTGCAAATTACGCGTGTGGATGTGGTCGATTCGTTAGGTAAAGGGTTAAGTAGGTAGTGGAGCACCACTCCCCACAGAACGTCCGTATTCTTAGACTGGTAGTTTAATACATGATATAGTTTTTCAAGTATTTTCCTATTAAAATATACTTCAGTTTTCTCATTTGAGACAATCTCGAACACGCCTTTTTTACATACGTTATCGATGTGTTTTGTGTCCAAGACAAATATGATTGCAAAGTTAAACCCAGGTGCTTCTGGGAATTACTTCAATATTGAACAAGATGTTTAATTTGGGGTATTTTTACTAAGCGCAAACGGGATTACTTTCGACTTTTTTCATTGAATGAGACCAGCCACATATTAGCCCAATCGCTTATCTTTTCGAGCTCCAAATTCATCTTTGCTTGAACAATAGCAGTATAACCTGACGATTCAGTCAAACAGGTGTCATGAGCATGTAATCAAGAATGAGAAACGGACCCAGAACAGATTCCTGTGGGACACCTGTCTCAATTTCCATGCAGCTAGAGTTACAGCTATTTATGTTTAGTCTCTGTTTTCTGTCTGTTAGATAGCTGTGAAAGCAGCAGAACAGTGGCCCCGAAATACCACACTGTTTGAATTTGAATAATATTAGACCTCGATGCTACACTCATTCGAAAGCTTTCAATATGTCACAGAAAACCCTACAAGAGTGAATGTTTTAATCTACTGTGTCACAGAGGTTATGAATAACTTCTACCAACTGGAAAACTGTGCTGTTGTATAGAAGGAAGTCGGATTGTAGCTCATAGAATAGATTATTATCTGTAAAATATGTGAAGACTTCCTTAAAAACAAAAATAACTCGTTCAATGATATTTCCTATACAACACAATAAAGAAATGGGTCGATAATTTTGGGGGTCGTGACGATCCCCCTTTTTAAATAAAGGGATCACAACAGCCCACTTCCACTCAGAAATAAAGACTACCAATTCCAGTGACTTGTGAAAGAGGACAAATAAGGATCTGCTAACACAGAATTTAGTTTCCTTCCGCATTCTGTGTCCCATTCCACCATGCCCGTTATTTTTATTTGTTTTGAGAGATTTGAGAATGTTAGTGATGTCTTCCCGATTAAAAGAAATCTTACTTATAGATCGCGAGAATCTACGTTTGAAAAGGGGAAATTGTTTGTTTTT